>JANAVB010042617.1:14184867-14499867 GCA_029216955.1 Iris pallida
AAATATATATATATATATATATATATATGATATTGCATATTTTTAATTAAATGAAAAGGTTTCTAATAATAGTCAATGCCACCTAAGCATAACAAACCACCTAACAATATATTAACTAACTTTCCTAAAACTACCAAACCATTAGCCGACACCCACCCTTTCTCTTGTCATGTACGTGATCCCTTCTCTCTCATACCTCTCAAATATTCGGCCATCTAAATTTAAACCATATATATATATATATATATATAAATAGATTTAGGAGAAAGAAGCTCCTTTGTATCGGCCATGTACGACTTCGCCAACTTCATCTTCAATGCCCACCAGTCTCCCCTTCAGTTCTCCGGTATTTCCTTCACGTGGTGTAACATAAAGAAAGGGGCTTGGCGACAATATTCCTGCCTCGATCGTGCCTTCATTAACTCGCAGTGGTCAGATATGGATATTAACTCAAGTCTTTCACACCTCAACGCGACCGAATCGAAACACTCCCCTCTTTTCATTGATGTCAGCAGAAATTCAAATCAAATCAAGAAAAGCTTTTATTTTTTCGACTTCTGGAGTCATCACCCCCAGTTCAGGAACACCATGGCTACCGTCAGGAGTGGCCTTGATGCCCTCGACCCCCTTGTTCGTATGACTGATAAACTCAAAGACACTAGGAAAGCTCTCACTCGATGTAGTAAGGAAGCTTTCGACGACATCTTCCAGGCTGTTCACACCGCCGAGGATGACGTTACCCGCGTTAAGATTATGTTCGCTCGTGACGGATCTTCCGTGGCCCAAGCCTCACTCATCCGCACCAGAGCACTGTAGAAGTTTCGTATTAAAGTTGAGGCAGAATTCTGGAAACAGAAAGCCAGGCTTACTTGGGATATTGAGGGCAACAAGAACACTAGCTACTTCCACTCTTGCACTAAGGGGCGCAGACAACAACACAACCTCCACCAGATAACTGATGATAGCGGCCACATCCTCAATGACCAACGGGATATCCAATTAGCCGGGCGACTTTCTATTCCCAGTTGTTCACCAAAGAAGCTATTCTCAAGGATGAAGAATTTATTACGGCGATCCCCCGCTTGATTGAAGATAGAGACAACACCCAGCTGCAGCTCCCGCCCTCCAAACTAGAAGTCAAAGAAGTCGTGTGGGCTCTGAACGAGCATAGAACCCCAGGACCGGGCAAATTTTCTAGCATTTTCTTTAGATCCTGCTGGGACATCATCAAGTCAGATATCCACGAGGTGGTAACTGCCTTTTTCCAAGGAGATAGGTACCCTAAATCGATATCCAGCGCTAACCTGACCTTCAAAGATTTTCGCCCTCTTTTAGAAGCATGAAAAATCACAGCTGAAGACTTCTCTTTGCCAAAGCGCAGAAGATGCAGAAGACTGAGGCTCAGTGCTAAAAAGACAAAAGAAAATACATGGAGAGAAGTCTCCTCATTGTCATGTCTACCAAAGTCTAGTACATACACATCAAGACCAGACATAAGGGACTAATTATGTTCTTCTACAAAGGATCTAGAACAGATCCGACAGAAGCCTAGAAGGATCTACAAGGGATACAATCTTCATCGAAGCGCAGCCTTCCTTCTTCTCGATACACACGCTGGAGGATTGACCTCCACCGAAGCATGTTCTGATATTCTAATGGGCGCAGCCTCTCAGAAGTATATAAGTAACTAAGAACTTTGAAGAAGCCAGAGTCTTCACGCCAGAGGCGCAGCCACTTTCCTGTGCCAACCTCAGAAACAAGATGGTGGTAGGACCCTCCTCCCCTTCTTTTATTCCAGAAGTCGGTGTCTTCACTCCAGAGGTGCAGCTATCTACCTACGCCAATCTCAGACGCACAAGTGTGTCACACCCTTTCCTTCGCAGCCAATGCCTTTGTTGTCAGAGGTACAGCTACTTACCTACATCCGTATGAGACATATGATGGTGATATGCTTACACCAACTCCATTCCCACGGTGCAGCCATCTGGTCCGGATCAGAAGCTTAAGTCACTTCTCTACAAGAGACTTGAGAACTCCCATCGCAACCAATGCAAGTCAACCTGTCACTCCAAAAGCACAGTAACGTCGCCAACCTGAAGGAAAAGCCTACTTGTTGCATACAGCACAGTGACTCTGGTATCCGGAAATACAGATTTGTAAGTTGCTCTACACACACAGAAGTCTCGTTGTCATTCGAAGCCAAGTCCACTCGTCGCCTGAAAGCATAGAGGTTTTGTCGTCTCTAGAAGCATGGTCGACTCGTCGCCACAGAAGCACAACAGCACTTAGTCCTCACCAGAGGCGCAAAAAGCATGTGTCTACCCCAATTGGTTTGTTTAAACCGCCTCTTGCAGAAAATATTGGGATTAAATCATGATTGATATCATATCAGATTGATTTAAATTTAGACGATGATCAATTAGACTCCAAATCTAAGATGAAATCCCAAGATTTACTCGGTTGTATCTGAGTAAGCAAATCGGCATGCACCACATGTCACCTTCTTCGGTTATGTTTATAACCACCAGAGATCTTGTTTGAGGGAATCTCGATGTCCGCCACGTGTTAGGGCCACAAAAGCCTATACCGTATAATGACGACAAATTCTTTTATATCTCAGAAACCCTAATGCACATCGTATATGTGCTCAGTTCTCCATAAATAGAAGGAGTTCTTCTTCCACCAAAGGATCGAGATCGACAGAGGGAACATCGACAATCGACAATCTTCAAAGGAGCAGCGATCTCCATCCACGAAGAGACGGCCACCCTCATCCACCTATCAACCAAATTAACCAACCAACCATCTTCAAGGGATCTTCTCATCCAGACAGCCTCTTGATCGGTGACCTCAGAGTCCCATCAAAGGTGCCAGAGAGCCATAGTAAGGTTGATTCGTCGTCAGATCGTCAACGGAGTAAAGGAGCCGCTGCAGTGCTCGATCTCCACCATCACACTTTTCTAGAAACCACTTCTCCCTGTACTTAGAATATCCTGTTTAGGACTTCCTTCTTTGAACACAGATACCTTATACGTTCAATAAAGCAAAAAGTTCGTTCAACCTTTTGTTATATCGAACAAAATGGTGATTCTGCTGGGACTACCTTCTTCTCCAACGAGAAGGCGGTGACGCAATATAATAACAACTTTTTGGGAGTTTTTTAAGACATGCTGGTCGTACGTTTCGACCAGCTGGCTTTTGAAGATCTCCTTTATGATAAAATGTTGAAGACTTTGAAGTTGTTCGTACAATCGAAGAAGACTCGACGTATCTGGAGGCCTAAAGCGGCTGCAGCCAGCAGCACGACGGCAGGAACTGCTTCTCAGGACCCCCTCAACGTCAAGGCCACAGAGAATATCCCGGCTGCTACAACCTTATCCCCTTGCCCGATTCCAGTCCCGGAAAAGCATGGCGAAGATGATGGTGGTTCCATGGTTGATGTGACGAAGGAACAACGCTGAAGGAAGCACGTATCGATCCAACCCCTCACGATAGGAGTATTATCGACAAGGAAATCTGTCTTCGACAGAATCAATTTTCCTTCAGGTAAACCTTCGACAGACTCTGAATACTACTCGCCCATTGGGGTTAGCAGAAAGAGATCCAGGTGGCCCGTACTTCGTACAACAAGCGTACAGCACCAGCGGCAGACCAGAGGCCCGTGTTGTCATTAACACACGCAGCTGACGAAAAGATATACAAGACTAGCTCTCACGCTCCGATGCGTCAACCAATCGAATCTTCCTTCCACTGGGGTACTCCTGTGAGTAAGCCAAGCTAGGGGCTACGTCCTAAGGAGAGGGAGTCATGCGAGCGACGTTCCCACAAGAGCGACAGGAGGCTTCCTCGCCAGACCCGCTCTGACCGTGCTTACATGCAGCTTCCCTGCATGTACAATGAGACTGCTATGACAAAAGATCCAACCCTTTCCCAAATGAAAAAAGGATCTATGGAGCAAGATATGACTAAATGAAGGCACCCTTGTACCCTGATTACCATCAACTATCGTTGTCAGCAAACGGATACGCCATCGCCAAGCAGGCGCTCCATCTTTCAGAGACTCTACTCCACACCGATTCCACGCCAGAGGCCTAACATGGGGTCGATAAGACAGAGAGAAGATGAGCCCTGCATCTCCATATGTTATGCGATGCATGGTTCCAGATCTTTCAGAGAGCCTTTCCAGAATCCTCCCATATCGATCGCTAAACCGAAGAGGAAGTCAGAGAACAGCAAAGCTAAGGTACCCGATGCAGGTGTGTTCCAAGGCACTCGTTCCAAATCCGCATTGGGTACCTTGTAAAAAACTGGGAAAAGCCAGCCTCCAACCACAACAACCCTGTGTTCCAAATCTGATTAGGCGCAATACGACACAGATGTCTCCATTGGCACAGCCAATCACCAGATGGGGGTCGTAACCATACTGAGTCCGAAGAAGATTACAATCTTATGGTATATCCTCAAAGCAGCGAGACTCAGGCATCTGAGCCAGAAAGTAAAGGATCCACGACTCCCTCAATTCACCCTCACACTCGGTCTGTCTTCAAGGTCGACGGCAATGAGGAAGACAACAACGAAGCTCTCAGGCGTATCGAAGTCCTCGAGACGAAGCTGGATATGCCGATGGACACCATGTAGACCTTGTCTTCAGTTATAATCGACCTTAAGAGCAGCATGGCCCGTGCTGCCTCTATAACTACAAGTGATTTACCAACCAATAACAAATCCAGCAGGTTGTCTACTGTCAATCAGGCAGGACCATCCTCGTCTACTCCATCGGCTACATGATCCGCAATACCGGCCGAGATGCAGCAGGCCATCAAGGAGCTGTATGATCGTCATGATGCCAAGAAAAAGCAAGCAATGTCCAGAAGATGGGAATCCGGCAGCTGTACCATGTCGAGTGGGACAATGTTATCTATCCTCCCAAATACAATCCATAGACACTTACACCTTATAAAGAAAAGGGGTCTCCCCAATAATACTTGAGGTACTTTGCCTCAGTAATGGGGCACCTGCCAAAGGAAGACGCCCACATGTCCAACATATTCATAGGAGCCCTGCAGGGGGTAGCCTATGGGTGCTTTTGTAGTCTCCCGAATTACTACATCTCGTCCTTTGAAGACCTGAAGACTCGGTTCATGGATCGATTCTACGGAGGAGGCATAGATATGACCATGTCGACCCTCATAGAAATTGTCCAGAGGGAGAAAGAGTCTGTCCGAACATACATCGAGCGCTTCTGCTAGGCAACCCTCAGATTACCACCCGACATGCCCGAGCCCATGCTTATGGACTCCTACCGCAAGAACATGTTGCTCGCTATAAATTTGTGGCATAGTGCTCCCTACACGGAGTGGACGCCTTTCATTAAAGAGGTGGATGCTGCACAAAGGAAAGCCCAGGACGCGCAGCTCATGGGTCTACACTTTCCTGAACCCGAAGACAAGGGGCGTCGCTCGTACAGCAACAACCCCAAAGGCGAAAAAGGAAAATAAGCCATGACCGTCATCATATCCAAAGGCTTAGCAGCTGCGAAGCCCAAGTCTAGGGAAGCACAGAGACCGAGGGAGACTTACTCCTTTAATGACGAGGATATGCTGGAACTCTTCAAGATGCTTATGAAGAGTGGCAAAGTGTCCATCCCGCCACCCAGGCGTCCCAATAAAGTAGGAAATGTGACCATCCTAAGTACTTCCATTATCACCAGTACATCCATCACTCAACATAGGACTGGTATGTGTTGAAAGGGCAAATTCAGCACCTCATTAATGCCAACATCATATCGTTGGATTACGAAGAGAAGACCGTCAAAGCCAACATAGTTACTCTCTAGTTCGGGAGTTTTCCAGCCATGGAGGTACAAGATGGCGTCATCCCTATTACAAAGGTGATGATGGAGCACTACCAAAATATGTTGCTTTAGCGACGGCCAGATCCGTCGACCTTCTGTCGCTAATCCAGATTAGCGACGGATCACAGACGGATATTGGTCCAAAAAATTCGTCAGCAATCAGCTCGTCGCTAATAAAGTCCATCACTAGGTAGTCGTCAATCGACGGAATAGCGACTGTTTCCCATCGTCATTATTCGTTGCATTAGCGACGACTTACCGACGGCCTTTCATCGAATTCAAGTATTAGGTATTGAATTATAAAGACTTTTAGCGACGGATAGTCCGTCGGTAAACCATCATTACTTTGTATCAGAAGGTATCGTTCCATCGCTATTCCGTCGTCAACCGTCACTAACTAGGGATGGCTTAGCGACAGACTAGTGGCGGATAATCCGTCGACCGAGTTCTAGAAATGCTTGACATTGCCAGAACCATGGCGACGGATAGTCCGTCGATAAACCGTCGTTACTTTGTATCAGAGGGTATCGTTCCGTCGCTATTCCGTCGTCAATCGTCGCTAACTAGGGACGGCCTAGCGACGGACTAGTGGCGGATAATCCGTCGACCGAGTTCTGGAAATGCTTGACATTGCCAGAACCATGGCGACGGATAGTCCGTCGCTAATCCGTCGACCATGGCGACGACTTCCAGACAGAATGTCCTTCGCTACCTTTCTGAATACCTTTTGAAACCAACAGAACCTTGCCGGGGAATTGTCCGTCGACCATCCGTCGCTAGCTGAAAATATTTAGTATTCTCCAGTTAGCGACGGATGTTCCGTCGTCCATCTGTCGCTAACTGGAAAATATTTGGCATTCTCCAGTTAGTAACGGATATTCTGTCGAAATTTAGTCAGTAACTGATGTTATCCGTCGCTAACCCGTCACAAGTCCGTCGCTAACTAAAATATTTTTAAAAAAAAATTACAGAGCTTTCCCTGTTCACACGACATCCAAACATCGGACCAATATATAATCACAATATACAATCATAAAGACCAATATATAATCCAATATAAATCACACATGAATATAATGTACACCAATTATCCAAAAATCAGATAGACCAATATAAAATAATAATCAACCAAACCAATATAGAATACACACCAATTATCCAAAAATCATAAACTAATATCCGTCGTTATAATATCCAAAATTCCCATAAATATTCAAAATTTAAAAACTATTCAAATACAATACTTCAAGGAGGAGGAAGAGTTCGATTGTCCGGTGGTGGTACTCCAACCTGCGACCGACGATAATACTGCTCCACTATGTACGACGATAATCCGTCGAAGACACTGTCCGAAAGTCGACGTAGCTGCTCTGGCATCATGAGGTCAAAGAGTGCCATCATAGTCGGAGGCGGTACCAGAGGGGCAGCAGGGTTGAAAGAAACATGACCGACGGAAGAAGGACCGGCACCAGCAGCCGACGGACTGCCACCAGTAGCAGACGTACCGGTACCAGCAGCAGACGGACCGGCAGCAACAGACAGAGGCAAAAAGTATGTGGCAATTTGCTCCCGCAAGGATGACACCGCCTCGTGCAGCTGCACAAGCTGCGACCTCACATCATCGTCTGTCGGGACCGCGGGAGGAGGCAGTGTCGATAGAAATCTCTGAGTCGCCATGTGTAACGGCCCTAGGGAGCCGACTCCGTACAGGTACCCTTTCTTAAAGCCGACGACGGTACCTACAAATAAGTCTTTGCGAGCGGCCAAAGAAGAGGGCATCTGGACGAGCGTTGTTTCACCGACATCTTCGGCAGCAGTTAACTGAGCCCGACTAAGGGCCTCATGATACGCAGCCTATCAAATGAATATGTTTATACTATAAGATTTACCTAAGTTGTAATCTAAATCCTATATTTTACTAAGGTATAGTGTGAATCCTAAGTTTACCTAAGTTATAGTCCGAATACTTTTAATTCTAACGTAAATCTCATAAACATAAGTACTTATATCAGTCTCCTTGGCCCTCTCATCGATGAAGCTCCCGTCATTATGCCTCTTGTGCGTATGCTGGAACACATCGTATATGGTGACCGATTCTGGCGCCCTTTCCTCCTTCACCGCCCGTTGGGTCTGCATACGAAATCTTCGTAGAATTTTATTAACTCCGTATATTAATAATACCTAATTCGATAGTAAATGAATTTGCGGTATCTCACCAGATCTGCAAACGCTGCTGCGTGGGGCCTTGATCCCCCCGTATGAAGCACCACGACCCCTCGGTTCGCCTTCGCCTTCTCCGATTTCTTCTTTTATGCAGGAGTATCCTTCATATCTAAGAGCTTCTCATAATAGTCCTGCTGGATCCAATTCGGCCTCGCCTGCCCCATTTTCAGGTCATGAATCATATTTCGTATCTTTTCGAGGCAGCGCTTCTGTAGGTCCTGCGGATCACGTCCTCGCGATGGGGGGCCACTACAAAAAAATTTGCTTATAGTTACGACGAAGATCAGTCACTAATATATATTAATAGTGACTGAATTTCGTCAGAAATAATATTAGTGACGTACTAAACACATGAGTAACGGAGTTAGTGTTATTCACTACTACCAGCGACACTAATACTACCAGTGACGGATGAATTTCTAAATCCGTCACTATAATTGAACATGCCACGTAGATAAGTATTTATCTTTCAATATCAAAAATATTTAATATTTGTTACTAACTAATTAGTCATTCACTATTGTTGGGCCATCAAAAATTATTAATAACTAATAAGTCAGTCACTATTGTTTGGTCATTAATAAAATTATTACTAACTAATATGTCAGTCACTAATGTTTGGTCATTAATAATTATTACTAATAATAAATCCGTCATTATTGTTTGTTCATTAATAAAATTATCACTAATTAATAAGTTAGTCACTAATGTTGGGTAATTAATAAAATTATAATTTTTTTGAAATACATTCCTAGTTGTTTGCTATGTCATTAATAATATAGTAAATCAGTCATTAATACTTGATCCATAAGTATAAGCTAATTTCTTTCCACCACATTCTGTTCAAATCACAATTTCTTCATCCAAGATAGTATAAGTGAACTCTTACTAAAAAAACTGAAGCCAAAAATAATATATTTATCATATTAGACAAACAACTCAAAAATAAAATATACTTGAAAACAAAGTTAAGTCTGCTATTAACAAAAAAATACATTGTACATCAACACAAATTGATGTTCTAAATTTTAATGATGAAACATGATAAAGCCATCGATTTCGCGTCACACCAAGTCCCTGACCGCGTATTCGATTTTGCGTCTCCAGTCCCATTGCTTGGACATACACGCTTTGTCGCAATTCCAACGTCTTATGTCACTAAAAAGATATAGTCACATTCCTATGCAAATAAAATTAGAAAATTGTAGAAACAAACAATTAAAGAATATAAAAATAGCGTAAATAGGGAAAGAAAATTATTGTTAGGATTTTAAAACTTACTTGAGCCGGTGTGATTTCTCCATGGAGCCGACATGACTTTCTTCCTGGACAAAAATTGGTAGAAAAGGGTTGAACTCCACTGACCTAGAGTGGTCGAAAAGAATTAAACTTCGCTGACCTCTCTAGATGAGCATCTTTAAAACAAAACAAAAAATTATTAGAGGAGGAGATGAGTAAATAACGGAAGAAATGAGAGAATTACAAGGAGAAGGAAATTCTCATGACCTAGAGAAGGATGAGAGGAGGAGGAGAGGAAGAAAAAAATTTAGAGGAGTAAATATTTAGAGGAGGAGAGAATCATAAACCATTTATGACCAAATATTCTGTAAAGGAAAAAATGATGGCACGGGTAAGAAAAAAGTAGCGTCTAATTTTTCAATCCCGCTAACTCGGTCCCATAAATATTTAAAACAATTAGATTATTTTTTTCTTATTAAATTTATTACTTAATATTAAACTTTTTTTTATTAGTGACTGATTTAAAAGTCCCTAATATTTTTCATGAAACATATTTAAAAATTTCAAGTCTATCTTCTCATTTAATAATTAAATAAAGTTTAGTGATTGCATAGTCCGTCACCATTAAATGTTTATTCTGTCACAAAATAGTATTACTAATGTTTTCCTTAATCCGACACAAATAATACTTTACTAGTGACTGAATATTTATTCCGTCACTATAAGCAAGATTTCTTGTAATGGGCCCACCAGAACGTCGTCTAACATACAAATTCAATTATCACATAATTTAAAAAATGTTTGATTAAAGTGTAACTAATAATTAACCAGAAGATATAGATATATACCCTCAACTCGTCGAGCCAGACGTACTTCAAGTTTGGGGGCATCGACGAAAAGTTGAGGTAGGGACCATGGAAGTTAGCCCTGATAATTTCTCCAAGAGCCCTGACAATATTAAACGAAAAAAACCTACAAAGAAGCAACGATTGGATTATTAACTTGAATAAATGAAAGAAATTTAATAAATTATCTTAAATTTACTTACGAGGTCCCCGCGGGCCATAGCTCTCGTCGAAACTTGCCTCTCTGGTGCCGTCGAAGGATCCGCGGGTCCGTGCATGTACTCCCCAGTAACCGGATGGAATCGAGTATGGGGGTACTCCGGGGCCCACTGTACAGTAACTGGTGGATCTACTGGTGGATCCGCTGGTGGGTCCGCTAGCGGACGGATCCGCTAGCGGATGGAGACTCGTGCTTCGATGAAGTTGTCGATCGACGGCGGGATGCATCTGTGCCCGGGGTACTCTCCAGGTCGGGTTCGCTGGATGGGGTCACATCCCGGGAAGATTGAATGCGACCACGACCACCAACACCACCACGACCACGACCACCACCACCACCAGCACGACCACCACCAGCAGCACGACCACTGCCAGCCATCATGACCTGTAAATAGAACACATATACATAATTAACAATATAGAAGTGTAAATGAATATAAAATTCTAAACTAAAATATATATACCACCAGCAGGGAGACGAGTGCCGCCGCGATGAAAAAGACTAGGAGTGCCATCTGCAAAAAGAAAATCATACAACAAGTAAATGATCGAACAAAAAAACATGAATTCACGTAATTGCTTTTATGAGGTCAAACTTAATTCACGTAATTGGATGTGTCTTTAATATACAACAATATTTAATCTAATCATCGTTATTGTCTTCGTTCTCATCCTCGACCTTGTCTTCATCATCATCCTCATCCTCATCCTCATCCTTATCCTCATCGTCAATTTTATCTGTATCCGCATCTCCATCAAATTCTTCTTCTTTTTCTTCTTCTTTTTCTCCTTCTTCTTCTTCTTCTTCTTCTTCTTCTTCTTCTTCTTCTTCTGCCTTAATATTTGGGATAAGATGCATCTTTCTTCCCTGGTTGACAGCTAAGTCTTGTGTATCAATCTCTTTCTTCCCTCTATTTTCCTCAATAATATCTTCAACATCCATTGTATCCGACTGTTGTCCCAAGTATTGGGACTTTTCGATCTGGTCCTCTTGGTATGCTGGCTCTCCAACGTTGAATGTATTTCTAGATTTAATCTTGTATACTGTCCACTAGTCAAATCGATCTCTACGACGCCTTGGATAGCTTGTATAGTAGACTTGAATAGCCTGACTTGCTATCACAAATGTATCGGACCCTCTATACCTCCTGCGATGATTTATATCCACAAATCCAAATTGTTTGTCGATTATCCAACCGATATTTGGTGTCGTATCGAACCACTCACATTTGAACATCATAATATACATATCATATGGGGCAGTTTATTGTAAATCTACAATATCCCGAAGTACTCCATAATAGTCAAAGTCTGGCTCGTCGTCATAGATGGTGCCTCTTATGCAAACACCGGAATCCTTAGTACTGATGCCGTCATTGATAAATTTGACATTTATAGCATTCTGAGTTGCCTTAAACCTGAAGCCATTAACGACATAGCCTGGCCAAGTCTTTGTTTGCTTCTTCAGTCCCAATGCCAGATAACGAACACTCTCATTAGTGAGTGTTATTTCAGGCAATAAAACCTGTAAACAAATATTTATAATTTAAATATTTTAGATGCCTATATTTTAATGGTAGCCGCATAACATATTATCTCAGTTACTTACGTATTTGCAAAACCATTTGCAGATTATTAATCTATCTTCCTTGCTCAATGTGTATTGTGCTATCGGCTTAGTTAATTGTCCACCAGCTCCCCTTTGTATCAAGTTCAGATAAGGATGCTTGCATATCTCAGCAATATCTTGTCTTGTATTTGGATTATCCTTCGTCTTTTCTTTAATATCCATGACGGTATTGAAGACATTATCGAACACATTCTTTTCGATATGCATAACATCAAGATTATGCCTTATAAGATTATATTTCCAATAAGGCAAGTCCCAGAAGATACTCCCTTTGGTCCAGTTATTGATTTTTCCGAACCCATCGACACGATTGTTCGATGGATCTTCTATCACAGTGGGCAAGTCCTTTACACCTTCCCAAATATCGTATCCCGACATTCTGGCAGACGGATGAGAAAATTCTTGTTTTTCAGCTCTGAACGCGTCCTTGTTCTTTCTCCAAGGATGACTCGTGGGCAAAAATTGACGGTGACAATCAAAGAAAGAAGTTTTTTCTCCATGCTTAAGACGAAACACCTTACTATTTTCCATGCATATCGGACAAGACATGGTTCCCTGAGTACTCTATCCCGACAGCATGCCGTATACGGAAAAATTATTGATTGTCCACATCAGTGAAGCTCTCATCTGAAAGTTCTATTTCCTGGAAATATCATAGGTCGTGACGTCGATCTCCCACAGCTATTTCAGCTCATCCACCAACGGCTGTAAATATATATCGATGTTCTTCGTCGGATTTTTAGGACACGGTATGATAGCTGTCAAGAACATATATGGAGTCTTCATACACATCCATGGTGGCAGATTGTAAGGGGTAAGAATGACCGGCCAGCAGGATTATTGAGATCCCGACTGCCCGAAAGGGGCGAAGCCATCAGAACATAGCGCCAGACGTATATTTTTAGGCTCTACAGAAAAATTTGGATGGCACAAATCAAATATTTCCACGCCGCTCCATCCGAAGGATGTTACAATTCTCCATCGTCCTTTGTGCGTTCTTCGTTGTGCCACGTTTTGTGTTCTACTGTATTCTGAGACATATACATCCTCTACAAGCGCTTCGTGATCGACAAGTAATACATATACTTGTAAGGACGTCGTTTTCTAGTTGACTTTCCTTTTCCCCTGACTGGCTTGTAACGATCCGCATTACAGAAGCTGCAACTTTCTATGTCCTCGTTCTCCTTGTAGTACAACATGCATCCGTTGCTATAACAATCTATCTTCTCGTACCCCAGTCCTAGTTGTCGGACCATCATCTTCGACTTGTAGAAGTTTTTTGGAAGATTTTTTGATTCCTTCGGTAACACCTCCTTGATTAGTTGTATAATCCGGTCATAGCAAGTTTGTGGCAAGTTAAAATCGGACTTTATGTTCAACAATCGCATCGTCACTGACAGTACGAAATGAGGCTCACAACAAGGATATAGAGAAGTTTTTGCATCCTGAAACATATCATAGAACTCCTTCGTCTTGGGATTAGGATCCTCCGGATCAAAATTAGGCCCTGCCGCATCGTACACCATATCTCGTGCAAGGTTCTGCAGGTCTCCATAATCAACAGAGCATTCGTCGTCTTCGATGACAAAATCTGTTGCAACATTATCATCAAAAGCATAAGTAGTAGCATTCGCAACTTGTCTTTCCGCATATATTTTACCTTGCGATGACCACAGGCCGTAATCACGTACGAAACCCTTACGGGTCAAATGATCTCTCACAGTCACCACTTCTTCGTAACGTCTATTGTGACAATTACGACATGGACACTTGATTTTGTTACCGTCCATGTACTGAGCTTTGCTCATGGCATACTTAAGAAACACTTCCACGCCTGTCTAAAAATCGTCACTCACACCTATTCTGCTCTCGTATTATCGTTTGTACATCCATGTACGATCAACGAAATAACGATCCATCACAGATTGGATGTGAAAATCTGTATCGTAAGACAAAGTAAATAGAATTATTATATAATCATGTAATTGGTGGATCCGCTGGTATATAGGCCGAATGTACTTAGTATCGACCACATCAGATTAGTATCGGTCTATAGATTTGGTATAGGCCGTATCAAATTGGTATTGGCCTTAGCAAATTGGTAGATACATATCCCATATGTATCGGCCGTATAGCTAGGATTCGTATTGGCCTTATCGATTCGGTATCGACCATATCGGATAGGTATCGACCATATCTGATATGTATCTGCAGTATCAGATTAGCATGGTAGAAGGTTTAGTAACAACTGTACTTGAATTTCTCTCTTCTCGAGCTAGAATACCATTGCAAGAGAGTCATGAGGGAGTAAAAAAATCTCCTACATATTGATGTTTACGAGAGTGATTGGCCAATTACAGTAACATACATGCTGCATTTTCTATCAGGGAGGGAGAGACTGAAAGCAATAACATATAGAGTTGTATTTCTGGAGAAGAACTCGTATAAACTCTTTGTTCACAAAACAAGCTATAGAGAATACAGAACAAGTATCGAGTTCATAACCTACTTCGCAAGAGAAGTATCTTAATGTTCTTAGTTATCTCAGGCTCATCTGACATAAAACAGTAAGATACTTCTCTTGCGAAGTAGGTTATGAACACGATACTTGTTCTGTATTCTCTATAGCTTTCTTTGTGAACAAAAAGTTTATAGGAGTTCGTCTTCTTTCGAAATACAACTCTGTATGTTATTGCATTCAATCTCTCCTTTTATGATAGAAAATACGGCATGTATGTTACTGTAATTGGCTAATCACTCTCGTAAACATCAATATCTATGAGGTTTTTTACTCTCTCGTGACTCTCTTGCAATGTGTCACGACCCGCACCCGCTTTTCGGATACGAGACGTGTCCAAGCCAGCCTACGCCGCAGAGTCGGCGGTAGAACGCTGTCAAGCCCGCAAGAAATAAATGCTCAAAATAAAACATATTGCTGCTCATTCACATTTCTAAATTATTACAACAGTTACAATATTTATAATTAAAAAAATACAAAGTTTTACAATTGATGAAATGATACAATGGCTATCTATTTCTAGGTTGGCCTCAGCATACCCAAGTCTTCCCAATGCTAAGAGTGATCTCGGCTAATCCTGAAAAATGTTGGTTTCCAGTCAGGAATGGAACAAGTACACAAACCGACGACAATGCGAAAACATAATAGAATTAACAAGACATAAAAATAGCATATGAAATATGAAAGCTGGTAAGAAAACTGATGACATAGCACGGTAGAGAAGTAAACAAGGAAAATCTAATAAAAGACATCTATCTAGGTGGTGTGAAATATCCTTTTCAACATGTGAACGGCTAGGGGGTAAATTCGGCATCTATACGTGTCGTGTGCAGATGCTATTATTCAAGAATAGACTCATGGGATAGTTCTCGGTAGTTCACATGTTTACTTAGATATTTCCCCTCCCGACTACTCCGTGCGACGAGCGTGTCAACAAGTAGCAAGATATATGTATAGACATGAAATGAAAATACTACTATGAATCGAAAAGCAATTAGAAAGTGCACTTGCCTAAGGTTCTTAGCTGGAGAAACCAATAAATATATACCACTCAAAGAGCCTCAATCAGTCAACACATGTAGAAGTCTCCGGATGCTGAAATAAATAGTACCAACGTTCTCAGAATAGTCAAATTAGCTAGGATTACCTGTCCTTAAGTCCAATTCTGGACACAGGGGCAAAACAGTAATTTCGGGCAAAAACGATGTCCGCCGTTGGACCCGCTTTGCACCGAAAAGCGTGCCAGAGTCAATGGTCTCTAAAGTCGTCAAACTACATGTCTACGGATCTAGTTTTTCGATACGAACCCAACCGTATGTCTAGAGTTGGATTCCGGCGGGCCGTGCACAAAATCGCCCGTTGAGTGGGACCGTAGGGCCCGTAAAACGACGTCGGATTCAACTGTCTCAGAATCGGACCAAACTTGGCATACAGGACCAGAAAAATGATACGGTTCTGTTGGCACAAGTTTTGTCTCGATCTGACGAGCATGCACAAAGTAATTAGAGAATTTGCAAAGTGCACGATACGGTGAATTTCGACGGATACGCATCAAATTCGTCGTGCACACGCGACCAATTTGAATTCCGTCAAAGCCCACACGACCACAAAGCCACTACGTAGCTTTTGATCCTTTCAGTACGCGACCACATCGTCCGGATTGGCGTGACGCACGTCATGTGGAGCGTTTTCATGATTTTTAAAACAGGTTTTTCGGTAACTTTGAGGTCCGATTTCTCGGCGCGTATTCGATGAAATCAACTTCTGCGAATTGGGTTGCGGAGCCCTACATATTGTCTAAAAGTTTGTTCAAATAGAATTTTGAATACGGTACGGGATCGATCAGAATCGATCTCCGAATGTGGACGGTTGGACTGTATTACTGTTCTATTTTGGGCTGTTTTTACGTCGACTTTCAGTCGATTTCCTGAGCGACCTATGTCATCTACAGGTAAAACAATTAAAGGAACTTAAAGGCGTATATATTGGCTACATACCAGCTCAAGCGATTCGGAAAATGATCCACCGTGTACGACGAATTACCGCGGCGAAGTTGTGCTCGTGACCCTTCGCAGTTGCTGTTGATCCCCGCGCTGGTGCGCGCGCGCGGAGCTCTCAGGCGACTCCGTTGCCGGCCGACGGCCGACAAGGCGGTGGTGCCAGTGGCGGGTGACTGCCCAGAGTCAGGGGTGCGCACGGCGTGGAGTTCGTTTAGGGTTTGAGAGATGAAACTCTCATCTCTCGCACGTTTTATAATGGTGGGAGTTGGGTTTTCCGCTCGGGTGTCGAAGTCTCGGTTTAGTCCGTTTACTAGGGGTCTGCTCGGCTTGGAATAGGCCGGGCTGTTATAGTAAGTGGCTTTTTATTTCATTGATCAATCAATAGTTTTTGGCTAAATGGCTCTACATGGTTGGCCAGGTAATATGTGACCGAGTGAAGCTAATAGCTGATGGTAACCAACTACAACTTTGCCTAAGCTGCTGTATAATTGCATGCATGTATGTTGCAACTTGCAACTAATATATATAGAAATGAATTGGATTTCAGTTCAAACATTCATTTCATTTCAATCCAATCCAATTCACTACTATATTATATAATCTTAATAATAAGAGAGGCCACCACCATTTGCACTTGTTACTTTAGGCAGTGGTACAAGTCATATTTGGAGGGCAGGGTGTTTGTTGTGTATATATTCTCTTTTCTTTTTCTTTTTCTATTTCTTTCTATTTCTTTTATTACAATACTTATATATATATATATATATATATATATATATATATATATATATATATATATATATATATATATATATATACAGGTACACTTATACATATATTTATACACACCTAAATATATTATAAATACCCACTATATACGTATATTCATATTTACATAAACATACACATATATTATATATATATTTACTTATATTCATTTACGTACACCTCTTTATATACACATACAAATTATAGTATATATATTTATATATACACCTATATCATTTGCAAAAATAAAATGATGATAACTAATAATGATAAATAATTTATTTTTAATCACCAAAATAGTAATATTAATATTATATAACCTCTATAAATAATAATAATAATAATAGTAACGAAATTCAATAAGCCAATAAATAAATTTTTATAAAATATCACAATTTAAATAATAATAATAAAAATTAAAATTTTTGGGAAGTGGAGCTACACAATGGTATTCTAGCTCGAGAAGACAAAAATATAAGTATAGTTGTTACTAAACCTTCCACCATGCTAATCTGATACGACCGATACATATCCGATACGGCCGATACCTATCGGATATGGCCGATACCGATTCGATAAGGACAATATGAATCCTAGCTATACGGTCGATACATATCGGATAGGACAATACCAATTCGCTAAGGTCAATACCATCCGGTACGACCTATACCAAACCGATATACCGATACTAATCTGCTACGATCGATACTAAGTACATACGGTTGAGGAGGTGGATCCGCTACCGATAGTTCGGTACCGATACTGATAGTCCGATACCGATAGTTCGATACCGGAAAAAATACGATGCTAAATTGCCATAGCTAAATATTCGACGGTAATCGTCGGTGATTTGTCGAAAGTCCGTCGCTAATTTCGAAGGAAAAAATCCGTTGCTAAATAGCCGTAGCTAAAGATCCATCGTTAAAATAAAAATCCTTCGCTAAATAGCCTATAGGCAAGCCTACCTATACCAATACAACACTAAACCTATATGAAATCAAGCCTCATTCAATTACTAACTATCATACAACATAACATATACATACAACTCATATGGCCATAGCCTATAACACACAACTCATATGGCCATAGCCATTAACACACAACCACTACCTACATATATCATATATGCATACATACATACCGATACCGATAGTACGATATCGATAGTTCGAAACCTAAACCGATAGTTCGATAGTTCGCTATCGATAGTTCGATACCGATACTGATAGTTCGATACAGATACCGATAGTCCGATAGTCCGATATCGATAGTCCAATAGTCCGCTACCGATAGTTCGATACCGATACCGATAGTTCGATACCGATACCGATAGTTCGGTACTGGAAAAAATCTGACGCTAAATAGCCGTAGCTAAATATTCAACGGTAATCCGTCGGTAATCCTATACCAATACAACACTAGGGGTAACAGATACATACAACTCATATGGCACATCTACACCAGCTAGTATAGGACACATAGCCTATAACCAAAACACATAGTTATGTGACAAGCCACACATCTATGTCACATAGCTAACACCCAAAACCATTGTACATCCTACACAAGCACATAAACATAATCTGTATTTAAATATATATAAATGATAGCTATATATATATATATATATATATATATATATATATATATATATATATATATATATATTATATAGAGGAAAGAGGGAACAAATGTGAGTGAAAGAGTGAAAGGGGCTGAACAGTGTTATCTCAGGGTTGTGTGTGTGTGGCAGTAAAGTATGAAAGTGAGGGAGTGAGTGTCAACATACAATGTATAGGGGTGTGTGTGTGTGGTGTATAGATATATGTGTGACAGATCATTAGGATGTGTATGTGTGTGTGTTGATCTGTACAAGGGTCAAACCCTCGCAGCCCCTGTCGGCAGCCCCCGCCACCCACAACCCCCCGCCCCCCTCCCTCCGCCACCCACAATCCTCTCGTCGCCCCTCGCAGCCCCGCCACCCACAACCCGTCGCCGACCCCCTCCCCCCACTCCCCGCTGCCCCCCCCACACTCCCTGTTCCGACCAGCTGCCCCCATGCCACCCACAACCCCTGCAGCCCCCGCCACTCGCCCCCTCCCCCCGCCCCCCTCCCCCCACCCCCCGCCACCCATAACCCCCGCCGTTGTCACTACCATATTTCTAGTATGTGGGTATTTTGGTCATTTTTGAATTTTGGTATTTATTTGGAATTATAATGAATTATTGAGATTTATTAGAATTTATATGATTTTTGGTATAATTAAATTGAGTGATATTGTAGACTTTGACTAGTGTTGACTTTGGTAGACTAACCTAGAAGCTAACCCTACTTGTGTTTGGACTTGATTAGGTCATGTGACCCTAACCTAACAATAAGTTAATTCCTAATAGGCCATTTAGAATTTAAGTTAGAATAGAGAGACTTTTAGTCTTGAGCCATGACTTATGGTTTGAAACCATTAGTTAGCAACTTAGCCCATAGAGGCCCAAGCCCAATACCATGGAACCCTAACCCTAACATTAGTTGGCCAGCCACACTAGCCTAGGAAATCCCACTCTATAAATAGTCTCTTCCATTAGGGCTAGCCTCTTTAGAAAGTTTACTTTTGGAAAGAAAGGTACTTTTCCAACTTCATTAATTCATAGAAATTCTATTTTAATTCCTTTTTCCCTCAAACCAATTGTATTAGAATCTAATTGTCTTCCTCTTACTGTTCATGGAGAATAATCTCAGCTTTGGGACAATTCGGGAGCATTTGGCTAGCAAGGAGGAATCTCCCATTTGGAGCTTTTTCAAGCTTTTTGCACCTATAGGTAAAACTCCACAAATTCATTAATATTTCATTTTCTTTACATTTATGGCTAGATCTAGGAGTACCCTAGCTGCCCACAAAATTTGGGCACAATTCGTGTCCTTTTCGTGTCCGTATCGGACACGTATCGTATTGATATACTAGGTGTTTGTAGAAATGCCACATAGGAATTAATTTTCATATTTTTAAAAAGTAATTGCATGGATTTGTAGATCTTGATGTGTGTATTAATTTTTGTGAAGACAGTAGTGTGTTTCATGTCCATTTGTGTCCTATTTTTGTGCGTGGACACGCAACACGAGCCCGTAGGCCGTGTCCTGCATCACGGGGTCCATATCTCTGGACACAGGACATGTCGTATCCTGATTTTATGTGAAAACCTTGGGGCAACATCTTCGACCATGCTCCCAAAATTTGGGAGCATCTCGTGCACCACGCAAGGAGCAATCGAGGTCGTATGGGTCGCATACTGTCGCGCGCGAGCTGCTGTGCGCGTGCACAGGCACGACTGACACGCGTGCAGAGGCATGATTGACACGCATGTCGTATCGTGTCTGTAGGACTCGTGGACCCAGTGCAGGGTGTGTCAGACCTAGAGCTATCCTAGGTGAACCTCTGGACACGAGCACGTGTCGTGTCGTGTCGTATGTCGCGTGTTATACGCGTGTGCACGCGTGAACGACGATGGTTCGTGCACTGTCTCGTGTCTGTGAACACGATTCGTGTCCAATTCTTGGACACGAATGCACTCTATAGTTCCCTCACATGTTTGATATTAATTACCCACCCTTTAATTGTCACTTTGATGATTATTTGAATTTGAAAATTCGAATTTCCTTTTTCACTGAGACTCGACTGATACAACATGGCTGAATGTATTTTTTTCTATATTGATTTCATTTTTGTTCCTGTTTGGTGATGTTACACTGTTAGATTAGTTACCCACATAATTGTTAACTAATAGTTAATTGTTAGGTTAGTTTTGATTTTGTTTTTGCAATGGGGTTGTGATTTGGGAGTTTGGTTTGGTTTTTCTGTCAAATTCAAGAAAACTGAAACCTATGTATATGTTGGGTTTGGGGTTCCTCTCATACACACACACACATTGTGAATTTCAGTTTTGTTCCTCACTTTATCCCCTCTTTGATACACACATTTAATTCACTATTCACACACACACAAATCCTATACACACTGATGTCCTGTTAACTCTCACACTTACACACACACACAGCCCTATTCACTCCTCTCATTGTTACACACATATTTAATTCTGATTTCCTGATACACTGTTCACCCTTAACACGACACAGTCACTCATTCACATTCTCTCACACTCCTCTTATGCACACACAAAACTGTTTTCCTCACATTCCCTCAACACATACACACACAGCTCTTCACACTATACTGTTTTCTCTTCACATGCACTCACACACAAATTGGCACATCCACACACACACATTCTAAAACAGTTTACCTTACACACACATAAACTATTTTCCTCACATTTGCCTCACACTTTGCACACTCTCACACTTTACACAAATCACTCATTTCAATCACACACACACACACTTTATGTATATATATGCATATGAAATATGAAATGTAATGTAGGTAATGTATATAACATATTCATGGTATCTATAGATTTGTATATTGTAGTATGGTATATAGGTATAACTTGTATATGTTAAACCTATGTAATGTGTGTTTTGATAGCTTAGTTGGCATTGTGTTGTTGTTGTGTGCTAGCCTAGGTTTAGTTAGGGTTGGCAAGACTTGGTTGACTGGTTTAGACTAGGGTTAGACCTAGAATGGCTAGTTTGACCAAGTTTAACCTCGTTTGACCTACTTTGACTAAATTAGATTAGAATTGACCTAGTTTGACTGTTAGGGTTGACTAGAGTTGACCAAAGGTTGACTTTAGCCTAGATTGACCCCAAACTTCATGTAAATGCATTATAGCAGTCTATTTCCTTATTATTAGACTTGTTGTGACTTGTGCTATTCTAAATAGGAGCCAGACACTACTTCTCGGATAGTACTTTCATCTTGGACACTCAGATATCAGGCGAGTATATTCTCTGATCATTTTATATCATGTTTAGAATTATATTTCCTGCTTTAAACTACTTTACTTGATATTGTCATGTTGGTCTCACGGATTAGTACTATATGGATCCCTTCTTGAGATGTTATCCCCTCAGGGAGCATCAGATACTACATGTTTTGTGCGTTTCACTTACATGGTGTATCACTATGCTTCACGGTTTATTGATCACTTGTGACATGTACTCTCATGACCACAGAGTCTTCCTTGAATCACCCATTTATGGGCATTCCCAGAATCACCCATTTATGGGCCTACCATGTATCACCCCTTATAGGCCATTGCATGGAATCATAACATAACCTGGCTGAATCCTTGTGTATTGATTGGGGGTACGGGGGAGTAGAAGTAGACATGTGAATAATATCCAAGTAGTGTAGTTCCCAGAATCACTCCATAGTATAGTTCCCAGAATCTTCTATGCCATTTATATGTTTATATTGTACTCTGACTCACTAGCTACTGTTAGTTCTCTACTTATAGTAGATATTTCTATTACAGTTCTTTCTATGTTTACATTCTGTACTTTCTTTCAGTTCATGTATCTTACTTTTCTGCATGATTATATTTTCTAACCTGCTATAATCTGTTGAGATGTATTGTGCTGGCTCCTGTCCTGACTAGACCTGTTGAAAATATTACAGAGGACGAGGAGAAGGCCTGTGTGGATACCTACTCGGGGCAGCTCTAGATGACACCAGTGATCCGAATTTCCAGCCGGATCCATTAGCTATAGAGACTGAGGCTCCCTAGTCTAGGTTTTACTATTACTATCATTTGGGATCTGGATTGTATATATTCTTTCATAGTCAGCAGTTGAGACTTGTATTTCTGGATGGTTGCTGAGATGTTATCTTAAACACTTAGACTCTTCTGATCTTCTGTACTTCATTTTGAGTTTTATATCATATCGTACTTCTTCTTCCTTAGTTGTGATTGAGTTTACATTCTGCTATGTCACCCCCATTCGGGGAGTATAAACTGTTTAGCATTACATTGTTAGATGTTGTGACCTAGGACAGCATTCTACTGCCGATACTGCAGCATAGGCTGGACGTACCCACTTCTCGTGCCCTTATTCTAGGGAGCAGGTCGTGACAGCCGTCCCCCGCAGCCTCGCCACCCACAACCCCTTGCCGCCCCCCACCCCCTGCCGCCCCCTACCCTCCGCCTCCCCCGCCGTCGCCCCAGCCTCCGACGTCCCCGCCGCCTCCGCAGTCACCGCCGCCCCCGCAGCCCCCGACGCCCTCGCTGCCCCCCCGACCACCGCGAGAGAGAGAGAGGGGATTACCTTTGGGAGAGAGAGAGGAGAGGACGCCGATCACTGAGAGCCGCGGGAGAGAGAGAGGAGAGAGAGTGAAATTTTGAGGGAATGAAAAGTTTCTCCCATCGTTTCAATTTAAGTTTGGGGCGTATATTTAGCGACGGACTAGCGACAGATATTATCCGTGGCTACGCCGACTCTATATTGGAAAACTGTCGACGGCTTATCCGTCGCTATGTAGTCGACAATTTGTCCCGCCACTTCTCCCAATATTTCCTGCCAAATAGTCGACAGCATAGCGACGGATATAAATCCGTCAGTATATATCCAACGCCGTAGCGACGGGCTGGCGACCTTTTCTTACCATTAAAATAAAATAAAAAATTATCGGTTTATCGTTGGTACTCTGTCAGTAATTTATGGCAAATTTGTCGCTAATTACGACGGAAAGAATTCGTCGCTAAACAGCCATCGCTAATTGACTGTATTTTGGTAGTGGAGGTAGTCAACCTTTTGCCAACACAGGACAATACTCAAGGGCTCATCCCGTTATCTACGACTCGAGGCAAAGTCATGTGGATACATCCTGGCTTGGTTCCCGACATGATGGCATCTACGACCCTTTTCTGCCAAAGGAAAGAAAAGCAAGGCATGCCACATGGTCTCTACGTCGACCGACGATGCTTTGGTGACCACCCGTTCTGCGCAGAGGCAAAAGAAGAACCAGGCTCCAGACCAGGAGGAGTCTCCACCAAATACTCCCTCTGTCTTAGATATATTAGGAGCAGGTCCACCTCAGATCCCTGAGGCACCAAAGGCGGGTCCATCCTGGGCCCCTACCGTGGATAACCAGAAATATAAGGAGATTCGCTTCGACAAACCCCTCAAAAAGGATCCAGCAATCGGGCCTATCAAGTCCTACAACTTCGATATTCTAGCGCAGCAGGCTAATATTCTGGCTAGATTGTCACTTTTTGAGCTCCACCGCCTCTCTAAAGAGACCCGAGATACGCTCAGTGAAGCTTCACAGAACGCCAGGTCCTTTCTCACCCAGGTTCAGCCACCGAAACTGGATCCTGCAGCTTGCCCATATTGTCACAGCATGGTCGAAGTGATTTTCAATATCACTTTTACCCAGCAAGACATGTTGCTAAAGAATAATCGGCACAACTGCCCCTTGTACTATACGGGGTACGTCGGTGCCATTAAGGTCGATCGCATCCAGATCGACCCAGGTTCCTTTTTGAGCATTATCCCAAGAAGCCTGCTTCAAACTTTAGGGGTTCCAATGCATTGGTTGACAGCCTCGAACACAACAATCAGTGGCTTCAACACGGGAAAGAGCGAGCCCCTAGGCAAAATTCGCTTAAAATGTCAGATCAACGACCTTCATACTGAAGTTATGTCATTGATGTAGACATAAATTACAACATGCTGCTGGGGCGACCATGGATCCATGAGTACATGATTGTCCCTTCCATCCTACATCAGTTTATAAAATATGTGGCCAGCGATGGGACTATCAAAATGGAGTTCACAGATATCGACCCGTTCCGGGGACTTGAAGCCTACTATACGGATGCTGATCTATACAATTCAGTCCCCTGGGATGACGACAACAATGATGCTGACGACAATGTAGAGGCAGCTTCAGAAAGTGTAGCAGTGGCCGAAGAACCTTCAAAGGTTCGACTGAAAGGAAGGCCCCCTAAGGTGTCAGCTCCTCTTGTTGTTAAGCTTCGGGTAAAAGCTCCACCTTCGCCTCCAGTGATGATGGAAGATGGTCAGGAGCCTATACGAATGAAGTTACCCCGGAGGTCCCCAAGGCCGACCATGAAGGCGCAGGAGCATCTGACCACCATACCCTTGATGGTCAAGCTGAAAGGAAGGAGTCCTCCTTCTCCTTTGACGGCAACTCTAGCCCTCACTGACGAAGAGCTAAAAGATTATGTCTGCGCCGATACAGAGGCCCACTCTTTCGATGACATAATCCCTAGGGACAAGATATCCTACTTCATCAATAGAAAGTTGTCATCGAACTAATCTGGCACGTGTTGGAACACCAAGTATTTTACGGACAATTCTTTTTGTAAACTACAGGCGCAAGTGACAACCGCCAACCATGTGAGCCGGGTTATCCCTGCCCGAGGCGCCTTCTTCGTAGTTCCAGCCAGGAAAAAAAGAGGAATCTATCATATTCGGTCGATTGGAGCATCCGCAGCGAATAACTCCTAAAGACCCAGATCTCGATAGCGGCAAAATACAGTTCTAACGCTACACGGCACAGGCCAAAAACCTTATCCAGAAGATGGGCTACGACCTGAATACCAAGAAGGGGCTCAATTATAGCAAAGACTAGCATCTTCCCATATAGATTCACACCCCAAAGGTAAAAGCTGAAAACTACTACCAGCGTACTCGTCGAGGGCTCGGGTATGTTACACCTATGACCACCTTAGAAGATTCAAAAGAAGAAGTCAAAAGGCACTCACACTCTTCTGACTCCTCAACTTGGGACTCTGATACCAGCATGGGTTAAGTCCTTAAGAAGATATTGTCTATTAACATGATCAACAGTCAATTAACCATCGAAGACAATCAGCGCAGGCAGTTACAAGAGCTAAAAGTGTGTTACGACCCGCACCCACTGTGAGGGTACGAGAACATAACAATGCCCAGCCTACGCCGCAGTGTCGGCGGTAGAGCGCTGTTCTAGGTCAACATACATCTAACAATATACATCTAAACAGTTTATACTCCCCGAATGGGGGTGACAAAGCAATAGTAAACTCAATCACAACTAAGGAAGATATAGCACGATATGAAATAGAACTCAAAGAATAAAATAGATAAAAGTAGTAGTCTAAGATAATCCCAGCAATATCCATCAATACAAGGTCTCAGATGAAGGAATATATACAACTCGTAACTCCAAATAAGACTAACTAAGACATGTCTCAAGACTGCAAAAGTAAGATAAGCCTAATTAGTCTAGTCTAGGCAATCGGGGTGATCTCCTCAGCTAGAGCTGGGTCCTCCTGAGGGTCCAGCTCGTAGGTGTCATCTAAGGCTGCCCCGTAGTAAGTGTCCAGGCAAGCCTCCTCCCCGTCCTCTATAATATTTCAACAGGTCCAGTCAGGACAGGAGCGAGCACAGTACATCTCAATAATTCATAGCAGGTTAGAAAATGTAAACATACAGTAAAGTAAGATACAGGTACTGAAAGAAGTGCAGTATAAAAACAGAGAAAGAACTGTAATAGAAATATCTACTATACATAGAGAACTAGCAGTGACTAGTGAGTCAGAGTACAATCATGAATATGTAAATGGCCTGGAATGATTCTGATACTACACTATAGAATAATTCTGATGCTACAATACTGGTGTATTATTCACAAGTCCACTTATACTCCCCCGTACCCGCAATCAATACACAAGGATCCAGCCAGGTTATGTTATATGATGCTATGTAACAGCCTCCGAAGGGTAGTAGACCCCGAAGGTGATAGACCCCGAAGGTGATAGACCCCGAAGGTGATACATAGTAGTCCCATAAATGGGATAAGGATTCTAGGAAGACTCTACGCTCATAAGAGTATATGTCGTAAGTGATCAAAGAACCAATGAAGCATATGATATGCCATATAAGTGAAACGCACAGAACATGTAGTACCTGATGCTCCCTAAGGATAACATCTCAAGACGGGATCCATATAGTACCAATCCGTGTGACCAACGTGACAGTACAAGTAAAGTAATCTACTGCAGAAAATAATTCTAAGCAGGATATGAAATGATCAGAGAATGTACTCGCCTGTATCTGAGTGTCCGATATGAAACGTACTGTCCAAGGAGTGGTGTCTGGCTCCTAATCAGAACAGCACAAGTCGCAACAAGTCCAGAATAGTGAAATGGAGTCCTACTATGCATTCTACATGATTCTAGGTCAATCTAGGCCAAAGTCAACTCTTGGTCAACTCTTGGTCAACTCTGGTCAACCCTAGAAGTCAAACTAGGTCAACCAAGTCTAATTAAGTCTAACTAGGCTATTCAAATCTACACTAGCTAGCACAATTCCTAACAAGGCTAGGCAAGCCTATACTAGCTATATCACAATATAGCTTAGCTAAATCTAGAAAACCTTAGCAAGTTACAACCTCACTATTACCCATAGATTTAACACTACATAATATATTACACAATCTAGGCTAAATGTAAAACCTACAACATTAGCTACTCATAGAAGTATAGCTATAGACATATATGTATTCACACAAATTACACACTTACACATTGTATATGCCTAATACAACCATGGCCTACAAACAACCATGGCCTACATGTGAGGAATAGAATATAGAGAAAGAGAGAGAGTGCTAGTGTGTGTGTGTAGGCAGTAAAATCAGTGAATAAGGAGAAGGTTTGTGTGTGTGAGGATATGGCATACATGTGTGAGCAAATGTGCAAACAGTAGCAAAATCTGGTAGACAGGCAAGTGTTTTAACAGTGAGTGTGTGTGCTCTTGACCATTTACATGTGCAGGAACACCCAAAGTGAAGGAGAAAAAGAAGTGTGTGATGTGTATACATGTAACTGTCATGAGGAGAGACATTGTGTGTGTGTGCTCTGTTGCAGGAAAATATGACAGTGAATAAGGAGAAAAACATGTGTGGTGTGTAAACATGATAGTGAATAACATAAGGCAGGAAAGCATGGCCTATTTCCAGGCTATACAAACTGGAACTCAAACTCAGTTAGGAAGAAGGAAAGGAGATCAATTCATTGTCCTTTCATTCTCAGGTTTCAGATTAATCCAACAGTGCATACACCCCAATTTTAGATAGGAATACTAAATTGGAATGTTGACAGTATAGTGATGACAATGAAGAATTAAACATGGCAATACAACTCACTGAGCATCAAATATAATTCAACCCAGTCACATTAATCTATCATGAACCTATTTCAGAATTGGAAACAACAATGCAACTTCACATATCAATTTAAACTTACTTTAGACAGTCCCCAAGTGTTCCAGTGTTACAGGAACATGCAATTAGTGAAAGGAAAACAAATATAGGGTGTGTATGCATGAGTGAATGAGGGGGAAACAGAGGATACCATGTGTGTAAGGTTACTATAGGAAAGGAGATCAAATCCTGAACTTAACAGTCTCAGGTACTCTCAGGAGTGAACCAAACTCACACCAACTCCTACAAATTGACACACACTTAGGAAATACATAGGGGTACCACATTAGGTTTTCGATACAGGTAATTAACAGCATGTAATAGATTAATTTAATATCAAAACTCAATTTTGGAAAACTGGAACATAACAGGTAAATTCAACCACAGTATCAGTTATACATTAATGAGAGTTCAATGGAAATTCGACTAAAACTCAAACCCATAGGTTGGTAACAGGAAAATCCCATGTGCACAAGCCCCACAACTCACTTCGTGTCACCCAAGGCCGGACACGGCATGTCCATAACAAGAAATCAAATTTTACATACACACAGTGCACTGACAGTACACTGTCTCGTGCACACGTGCACCTGTGTCGTGTGCACGACACATGACACGAGAGGATCTCGTGGTCACCCTCATAGGTAGCCCACCTATAGGGCTACCTCATAGGCCCATTGGCCATTGTCCACGACGTGTCAGGGTCGGACATGAGACCCGTATCAGTGGCAAAATAATATTGCACAGTGCAGTGGGAAAATCGGTGCGGTTGAGATTTCTCTCAAACCGCTCGATTAGACGAGCTGAAATTTGGTCTGTGACCTGTCAGTCACGAGTCCCAAGTGCCACCAAAGTTTCAGCCCCAGAAGGGTCGTGTCGTGTCCACTACAGACCCCGATAGGCAGGAGAGCACTGTAGCGGTACGTGCGGTCGTGTGCGGTGCATGTCTACCACATCAAATTCGACACAAACGACACGACACTAACCATACAAGAACAGAAATCCACAGACAAGATCTAAACTAACATTCCTATTTAAAAACATTGAATAAATACGATCGAAATGCCCTTTGAGGCATTTCGTCGAACACCTAGTCCTAGCTCTGATACGTGTCCAGAATGGACACGAAATCTCCGATACCTGACACAAAAATTATCCAGACCTTAGGGGGACCCTTAGGGCTTCCTATTCATGAAGACTAAATGAAAATCTATAGAGATTTAAGGGAGTTTCCTCTAGATGAACAAGCCTTCACAAAAACTAAATGGAGAGATTCCTCAAGCCATCCAAAGTTTCACAAATTGTTGTTTCCCTGCAAATAACCAATACCAACAACAAGAGCATTGATTTTAGGTCCTAATGAAATTGGTTTGGGGAAGAAAGGATTTAAATTGGATTTTTAATGAATTTTGGAAGATGGTACTCACCTCATTCCTTAGAACTTTTGGATGAACCCTAAAAGAGGCTAGCCCTAAAATCTAGGAGGGACTTTATAGTGGGGGAATCCCTAGGTTATCCTTAAGCGGCCGGCCATGTTGGGTTTGGGTGGGGTTTGAGCTAGGTTAGCTAGTCCTATTGAGTTTAGTCACAAAATGACTTGTGAAACCACAAGCCATTTATCAAATCACTTGATTCTTAAATTCCTAATTCAATTTCTAATGACACAATAACTACTAACTTAAGTCATACTAGGTTAGACTAGAGTCACTTGACCTAACCATGACCCATTAACTAGGGTTAGCTCCTAGGTTCGTCTACAAGGGTCAAAACTAGTCAAAATCAAACTAGTCCAAATAAATCCAAAATAATTCATAAAAATTCCCATAAATTCTAATTAATACTAATAAATTTAAATTACCCCAAAAATGACAAATTTACCCTCAAAATAGCAATGTGGCAGTGACAAATCTACCCTCCTTAAAAGAATTTTGTCCTCGAAATTGAAAGGCAAAAATGCAACTGATGAGAAGGATAGAAAGTATACCTCACGGTCCAAAAAGATAGGGGTACCGCTCGCGCATCTCATCCTCCCGCTCCCAGGTAGACTCTCCTGGAGAATGATGCCTCGATGCGATGCGTACCAAAGGTATCACATGGTTCCTCAGAACCTTCTCCCGTCGATCCAGAATCTCCACGGGCTGCTCTGGATAGCTGAGAGAAGGCCCCACCTCAATCTCCGAATGATCGAGCACATGGCTAGGGTCAGCCACGTACCGTCTCAACTATGATACATGGAATGCGTTGTGGACCCCCACAAGTACAGGCAGCAAGTCTAGCTTGTAAGCCACGTCATCGACTCTGCCGCTGATAACGAAAGGGCCGATGAAGCGCGGGCTAAGCTTTTCGCCTCCACCAAAACGTATCATACCATGAGTCGGAGATATCCTCAAGAAAACCTGGTCTCCGACCTAATCACAAGTAAGGTCTCAATTAATATAAATAACAAACATGATTAAAAAATTATAAAGAAATACCCTAAATCTAACCCTACTCTAATCTGTACCTCAAACTCCAAGGGCCTCCGGTGGCTATCGGCCCAGTGCCGATCTCTGTCCTGCGCCACGCGAAGTCTGTCCCTGATGAGCTTCACCTTCTCGGCCGCATCCACAATCATCTCTGGCCCCAGCAAAGCTCGCTCACCAACATCATCCCAGGATAAGGGTGTACGGCACCTACGCCCGTACAGAGCCTCGAAAGGTAACATCTCAATACTGGCCTGGAAACTATTATTATAGGCAAACTCTACCAAATGAAGATGATCCTCCCAGGAACCTCCAAAGTCCAGAACGTACGTCCGCAGCATATCCTTAAGGGTCTGAATAGTCCGCTCGGACTGCCCGTCCATCTAGGGATGGTATGCAGTACTGAACTTAAGCTGAGTACCCAAGCTGGTCTGCAGACTCCTCCAGAAATGGGAAGTAAAACGGCTATCCCGATCTGAGACGATGCTGACCGGAACTCCGTGGATCCTGACTATCTGCTGCATATACAACTCTGCCAGCCTCTCTGTAGACGTACCCACCTTGAATGGTAAAAAGTGGGCCGATTTGGTCAACCTGTCCACGATGACCCAAATTGAATCTTTCCCTCCTGGAGTATACGGCAAACCTGATACCAAGTCCATCGTGATATGCTCCCATTTCCACTCGGGAATGAGCAGCGGCTGCAACAATCCACCGGGCCTCTGCATCTCTGCCTTGACCTGCTGACAGACCAAGCTCCTAGCTACGAAGTGGGACACCTCCCGCTTCATTCCTGACCACCATACATGCTCCCGTAGATCTCGGTACATCTTGTTGGCACCCGGGTGTATAGAGTACTGAGATCTGTGGGCCTCCTGCATAACCTGCTCTTTGAGCTCCCCGCTAGGTACACATAACCTGGTACCGTGCCTCAGGGCACCATCTTCTGCAAGTGAAAACTCAGCATTCCCCAGTCCTATACTGATCTGCTCTCTGATACTCTGTAAAGCCACATCCTCGAACTGGGCTGCCTTGATCCTGTCTACCAAGTCCGACTGTATCTGCATCCCCCATAGCTGCATCTGCACTCCGGGCACGATCACCTCGATTCCAAGGCTCTCCAAGTCGGCAACAAATGCCGATCCATGGTCAAACACATGGCTGTCGGATACCTACTCAAGGCATCGGCAACCACGTTGGCCTTCCCTGGGTGGTACTGAAGTAGGATGTCAAAATCCTTCATCAACTCCAGCCATCTGCGCTGTCTCATGTTCAACTCCTTCTGAGTGAACACATACTTTAGGCTCTTGTGATCTGTAAAAATCTCCACCCTCTCACCATACAGATAATGTTTCCACAGCTTCAAAGCAAAAATCATTGCTGCCAGCTCCAGGTCGTGGGTAGGGTAGTTCTTCTCATGGGGACGTAACTGCCTGGAAGCATAGGCAATCACCTTTCCGTGCTGCTGCAACACGCAACCCAGCCCCTTCCCTGAAGCATCACTATAAATAGTGAAACCACCTGATCCTGAAGGCAACGTCAGAATCGGAGCTGTCGTCAGCCGCTTCTTCAACTCATCAAAAGCTGCCTGACACTTCTCTGACCAAACGTACTCAGCATCCTTCCAGGTCAACCGTGTCAACGGCTCTGCAACCCGGAAGAAATCCTGCACAAATCTCCGGTAATATCCTGCCAGCCCCAGGAAGCTCCTGATCTCTGCAACTAAAGTCGGCGCTGCCCATGCCTCAACTGCTACAATCTTCTTGGGGTCAACTGAGATACCATCTCCAGTCACCACATGCCCCAAGAAGTCCACCCGGTCTAGGAAGAACTCACATTTGGAGAGCTTTCCGTAAAGCTGCTCCTTCCTGAGAATCTCCAGCACTATCCTCAAATGCTCCTCGTGCTCCTCCTCAGTCTTGGAATTTATCAAGATATCATCAATAAACACCACTACAAACTGATCCAGATACTGATGGAACACCTTGTTCATAAGGTTCATAAACACTGCGGGTGCATTGGTTAGCCCAAACGGCATAACCAAAAACTCGAACTGCCCGTACCGCATCCTGAAAGCGGTCTTGGGAATATCCTCCTCCTTCACCTTCACCTGGTGATATCCCGACCTCAGATCAATCTTGGAAAATACTCGAGCTCCGCTCAACTGGTCAAATATATCGTCGATCCGCGACAGTAGGTATTTGTTCTTGATCGTAAGGTTGTTGAGTGCCCTATAGTCAATACACATGCGTACTGACCCATCCTTCTTCGGCACGAATAACACTGGTGCACCCCATGGCGACGAACTCGAGCGGATGAAGCCCTTGTCCTGTAGCTCATCCACCTGCTTCTTCAGCTCCACCAGCTCGCTATAGTTCACCCGATAGACATGCTGAGAGATGGGTTCCGCTCCAGGAACCAAGTCTATCGAGAACTCTATGTCCCTGTCTGGTAGAAATCTCGGCAACTCCTCTGCGAAAACATCCATACACTCTGCTATCAAGGGGTGGGGAATCGGCTGCTTCTCGACCGAGACTCCACAGAAGACTCCGCTGCTCTGCTCTGCCTGACGTCTGGAGTACTCGAACTCTGGCTCCCCCGGCGCTCTGAAGAGAACTCTACCCCCTCTGCAATCAATGTTTGCATGGTGCCTGTTCAACCAATCTATGCCTAGTACTATATCGTAGTTCGGCAATGGCATTACGAGCAGGCTCACCCCCAACTCACGGCCTCCCAAAACTACTCTCCGACCCTTACAAACATCACTCACGAGGATAATACCACCCCCGGTCGTGATCTTGTAAGTCCTAGGCAACGATTTAGCTATGATACCGTGTCTAGTCGCAAAAGATACTGATATGAAGCTATGTGATGCATCAGAATCAAATAATGCAAATGCTGGACTGGAGTCGAGGAGAATCGAACCTGCAATCAACTCTCCAGTCACCTCTACCTCTCCAGCTGCCATGGCGAAAGCTCGCCCCAACTGGCCTCCCCTGGCCTGCTGCTGGTGCTGGACGAACCTCTGCTGCTGCGTCGGCAGGGCTGTGTAATGCCCCGCTCCGCATGAGGTATTTGGTTGGTTTGTTGGATGGGATCAGAATATTGGACCGTGACTTATGTTGGAGATCAGGAGAATTGAGACTGATGCAGTCTTTCTTAGCTGGCTAGACGGAATGGGTATTAGAACGTGGCTCGCTGGTGGAGCTATGCTTAGTGGGATTGGAGCAGGAAGACCATTATATAAGGCAAGTGGAACTGTCCTCCTTCCTCCTTATTCCTGCATGCTTAATAAATAGAATAATGTGATGCTATGATTTGCCCCTAATGTTCCATGTTTTAGTTGCTGAGTAATTGAGATGTTTATGCTAAGAATTATTAAGCTGCCGAATGAATCACATTTGAACTGCTAATGCGATTTGACGCTTGAAATGAATACTTGAGTAATGAGATGCTATGAGAATGATACATGAGTAATGAACTGGCTATGCTATTAACACAAAGTATGGAAAGAAACACTAGAATCATGTACATCCTGCAATGTCGTCTGTTACTTCTATGCAATGAAAGAAAGAATACTGTCCCTGTGAAATGAAATGAATATGCTATTGTCCCTATGAATTGAATGAATTGTTACAGGTCCCTTTAAAATGAATGAATGTTGTTGTTTCTCCTTAGAAGGAACGTAATGAGAAATGTTGCACTGGAACAAACAATGAGAATAATGTGACTTGGGATCGTGGAGATCATCAAGTAGAATGATGGTAATGATTAATCGTTGAACACGGCTTGGTATTAAGATGAAATGTTGAACTGTTGGCTCTGCCTACTTTAGTTGCTTTACCATGCATTGTGTTATCGAGTCGACACGCATTCGCATGGTCATGGACGTACTTGTACAAGTCTGAGTAAGTTTCCTCGAACGGTACCCGGGGCGCTGGGACCGATTCGACCCGGGAGGAAACATTGGTCGTGCTATGGTGGCACGAGGTATTACGGGACATTCGGCTAGGCTTGCAACCTACCCTGGAATGGTACGTCATAATACCCGTTGGAAAGTCCTTTATGGTGCAGTTTCACCAACGACCATGTAGTCAGGATGCATGCTAATGAATGTTTTGTGCAGACAGAGTAAGTATATCATATTATCCTGTATTTCAATGCAGGTACGGGAAACTTGGCTATCGGTAAGAAATCACTTAAATGTGATAATTCAATATATGTGTTGGTTTAACTTGCATGCTTACGTTCCAAATAAGTAAATGGTACGGTTTGTAGCCTTTCAGTATGAGATCCTGCTTAACATGTTAAATTCAGTATGCTAGAAAGATGCCATGCTATAATCAATGCTCAAACATAATATACATGCTAAGTGATGCTTGAAGTGAGAACTGTTATAACATGTTTAAGATGTTAGTGTTAACGATGCCTCAATGATGCCTTTTCATGATAATACTTGGTACGCCTCAATGATGCCTTTGCATGATAACACCAAGAATGCTAAAAGATATGTCCACATGAAGGCTACTAAGATTATGTTTACATGCTTCACTATGACTATTGCCCATGAACTATAAACTGATGCTAGGCCCCAATTAGAAAGATCATTCTAATAAATGCTTGCTTAAATGATCACTTAAAATGTTGGTTTATGCGAGTGGGTTGGATTCTGCTCGCCAGTACATAGATGATGTACTGACCCACGTTTTGTGGGCAGGTGCTTGTGCATTGGAATGTTCTACACACGAAGATTAGCTGGATTGGTCCCGCGGCATCGAAGATTTGTTGGGCATACAGAAGCTCTCCTTGTACAAGATGATGTCTTCTGTTTATAAAGGGCATAATGTATGGAACATTGTAATCAGTTGTACCAGTGAGATTGTAAGCCAAGTCAGTGTATCGAGTTGTAATCCATTATATCCAAATATCATATGTAAGCTGTATAGCATTGTTCAGTTGGTTTCCATTGTAAAGTGAGATATGCTGTAATCATTGTACTTTAATACAAGTCTTGTACTCTTCTTCAATTATCAATAAAGAGAATGAAGTTTTATATATCTCTGTGTGGCTTCAAGTTACTCTTTTCTCTGCTGCTATAATAAAGTGATGTGCTTCTATTCCATGAGAAAGATTGTCCTCATTAAATTCAATTTATCTGCTTCTGCCACTGCGATGTGTTCCTATTTGAAGAATAATCGATTATGTACCATCTTTGCCTTGTACAAGTGCAATACCAGACTTGTACGGCATCACGCCCAAACGAGGACGATCGATTCCAAGAGATAAAGTATGTGAATAAATGACTCTATGAATCGGGGCGTGACAAATTGGTATCAGAGCACGGCTTTACGTCCTTGGTCTCTTCTTTGATTCATTTCAAATCAAAGTTGCATCGACGATTAACCAAAGTTGCTTCCGCGATCGCTCAACGTTGCTTCCGCGATTAAATCAAAGATTGCTTCCGCGATTATATTGTTGATGTCCTGTAATCATCCTATGTTGTTCGTGTCTGAAAGATCATTGACCCTCTTGGCTGCTCACTGGATGTTCCATACAATAAGTCTATATATATTGTGATGCCCCTGAAAGAATGATTGTTCTTGGTTTGGACACAAATAACCCAACAATGACTCGATGCCATAGTATGCTATATTGTGAATGCTGTTTGGAATGTGGGAATATAGAAAAATGGCTATGTATGCTGCAACAAGTTAAGAATTGAATGTGACATTGGGAAAGAATTATGAATGGAATAATTGATGGATGAGTTCAACAGAATTGATGAATTGACTCATGTGTGCTGGCTACTGCTTTTGAGACCCTAAGAATATTGGCTTGTGATATTGAGACCCCGAGATGTTGGTTGAGCATTGTGATCATTATAGATCACGAATGTCCGGAATAGATTGAGTTGGTATTGTTTAAGGATGGCTTCGTTTCTGAGTGGTATATTGCCTCTATCACCTCAGAACGAGATGTATGTTGACCCTTTCCATAAAATAGCAATGAGACAATCTGTGAGTACTGGGTAGTGCCGAGACTTAGCTGGGAGTCATGTATTATGCTAGATGACTCAAGTGTCCCCTGACGGTGATGCTATGTTGGGTAGTAAGATTGTAGAAATGGTAACGGTTGGCTTGGTTAGAAATTGTTTAGTCGAGTGATGACTCAGACTAGTAAGACAGTTAGTATGCTACGGGTAAATGATTTGGCTAGAGAATGTTGTGGCTTAGAACATTGGAATGTCGATTTCGATTGGTTGGATGCAAATTAAATGTGGCTAATATAAAGTTGGATGCGTAGCTGAAAGTTTTGAAAATATTGTCGGTAAATCAAAGGGATATTAGAAATCTGTGCCTTGATCCTAAGGTGTAATAGATGTCAATCCATCTTGATCACCAAAGGATAGTTATTGCAATCGTAAGGTAAGACTCGAGTGTACCTATAGTCGGGTAGCTAAGTTAACCTTGACTGTTGCATAGAATTATATCCTGACTCGGGTAATCGATAGTGGGTGACGTCGGACTGTGTCTTATAGAAAAGATGAGTTGCCTCGGTGAAAAATTATTGTTGGATTTGGGAAGGAATATGATTGCATGTTGTGAACTCTTGATATGGTTGGCTCTAAGTTAGACCCTTGATCGAATGTTAGAAATGTTATGCTTGGGTATAGAGCTTGACCAAGTTGTCCCTGATATTAAGTATTGTAGCCTGGAAGATAGTGATTGTGGCAAAGTGAATAAAGCAATAAGTCAATTGAAAGGATGCTAAGTCGGATTTAGAAAAGAGAGTTATATTGTGGCTGATCGAATTGCACTAACATGGAAGTTGGCTGAAGTACATATGTTTTGGGGACGCCTAAAATATGTGTATGGATCCAGCCGAAGTGATTGGTTGTGACTGAGATAACATTATGGGAAGAAATTATCACACTAGCACGGACTTTGGCAGAAATGCATATGTTTTGGGGACGCCTAAAATATGTGTATGGATCCAAATGAAGTGATATGTTACGACTGAGATAAAAATGTAAGAGAAATGTTGGCGAATTAATGAGAAGTTGTAAGTAATTGAAAAAGAGATAGACCGATCGAATGATTGATGGATTAAAATGATACAGTTGGATAGCTATTTTGAAATGACCGAGTGGGCTGAAATGAATATTGAATTGAAGCTGAATGGATAACTCGTTGTGACTATGTGAATCTAGTAGAAGAGTTGGTTCCTTAAGTTTCGAGGACGAAACTTTTTCTGAGTGGTATATTATGTAATGCCCCGCTCCGCATGAGGTATTTGGTTGGTTTGTTGGATGGGATCAGAATGTTGGACCGTGACTTATGTTGGAGATCAGAACAATTAAGACTGATGCAGTCTTTCTTAGCTGGCTAGACGGAATGGGTATTAGAACGTGGCTCGCTGGTGGAGCTATGCTTAGTGGGATTGGAGCAGGAAGACCATTATATAAGGCAAGTGGAACTGTCCTCCTTCCTCCTTATTCCTGCATGCTTAATAAATAGAATAATGTGATGCTATGATTTGCCCCTAATGTTCCATGTTTTAGTTGCTGAGTAATTGAGATGTTTATGCTAAGAATTATTAAGCTGCCGAATGAATCACATTTGAACTGCTAATGCGATTTGATGCTTGAAATGAATACTTGAGTAATGAGATGCTATGAGAATGATACATGAGTAATGAACTGGCTATGCTATTAACACAAAGTATGGAAAGAAATACTAGAATCATGTACATCCTGCAATGTCGTCTGTTACTTCTATGCAATGAAAGAAAGAATACTGTCCCTGTGAAATAAAATGAATATGCTATTGTCCCTATGAATTGAATGAATTGTTACAGGTCCCTTTAAAATGAATGAATGTTGTTGTTTCTCCTTAGAAGGAACGTAATGAGAAATGTTGCACTGGAACAAACAATGAGAATGATGTGACTTGGGATCGTGGAGATCATCAAGTAGAATGATGGTAATGATTAGTCGTTGAACACGGCTTGGTATTGAGATGAAATGTTGAACTGTTGGCTCTGCCTACTTTAGTTGCTTTACCATGCATTGTGTTATCGAGTCGACACGCATTCGCATGGTCATGGACGTACTTGTACAAGTCTGAGTAAGTTTCCTCGAACGGTACCCAGGGCGCTGGGACCGATTCGACCCGGGAGGAAACATTGGTCGTGCTATGGTGGCACGAGGTATTACGGGACATTCGGCTAGGCTTGCAACCTACCCTGGAATGGTACGTCATAATACCCGTTGGAAAGTCCTTTATGGTGCAGTTTCACCAACGACCATGTAGTCAGGATGCATGCTAATGAATGTTTTGTGCAGACAGAGTAAGTATATCATATTATCCTGTATTTCAATGCAGGTACGGGAAACTTGGCTATCGGTAAGAAATCACTTAAATGTGATAATTCAATATATGTGTTGGTTTAACTTGCATGCTTACGTTCCAAATAAGTAAATGGTACGGTTTGTAGCCTTTCAGTATGAGATCCTGCTTAACATGTTAAATTCAGTATGCTAGAAAGATGCCATGCTATAATCAATGCTCAAACATAATATACATGCTAAGTGATGCTTGAAGTGAGAACTGTTATAACATGTTTAAGATGTTAGTGTTAACGATGCCTCAATGATGCCTTTTCATGATAATACTTGGTACGCCTCAATGATGCCTTTGCATGATAACACCAAGAATGCTAAAAGATATGTCCACATGAAGGCTACTAAGATTATGTTTACATGCTTCACTATGACTATTGCCCATGAACTGTAAACTGATGCTAGGCCCCAATTAGAAAGATCATTCTAATAAATGCTTGCTTAAATGATCACTTAAAATGTTGGTTTATGCGAGTGGGTTGGATTCTGCTCGCCAGTACATAGATGATGTACTGACCCACGTTTTGTGGGCAGGTGCTTGTGCATTGGAATGTTCTACACACGAAGATTAGCTGGATTGGTCCCGCGGCATCGAAGATTTGTTGGGCATACAGAAGCTCTCCTTGTACAAGATGATGTCTTCTGTTTATAAAGGGCATAATGTATGGAACATTGTAATCAGTTGTACCAGTGAGATTGTAAGCCAAGTCAGTGTATCGAGTTGTAATCCATTATATCCAAATATCATATGTAAGCTGTATAGCATTGTTCAGTTGGTTTCCATTGTAAAGTGAGATATGCTGTAATCATTGTACTTCAATACAAGTCTTGTACTCTTCTTCAATTATCAATAAAGAGAATGAAGTTTTATATATCTCTGTGTGGCTTCAAGTTACTCTTTTCTCTGCTGCTATAATAAAGTGATGTGCTTCTATTCCATGAGAAAGATTGTCCTCATTAAATTCAATTTATCTGCTTCTGCCGCTGCGATGTGTTCCTATTTGAAGAATAATCGATTATGTACCATCTTTGCCTTGTACAAGTGCAATACCAGACTTGTACGGCATCACGCCCAAACGAGGACGATCGATTCCAAGAGATAAAGTATGTGAATAAATGACTCTATGAATCGGGGCGTGACAGGCTGGTCCCTGCTGCTGGCCCACTGGAGCCCTGGCTCCACCTCCCGGAGCTGCTCGTCCCATACGACACTCCCTCATCTGGTGATCTGCTGAGCCGCACACTAGGCACAGGCCCAGCCTCTTCCTGTACTCGCTGGCAACATGCCCAGACCTCCTACAGTATCCACAAGTGGTAACCTGCCTCTGGCCCTGCTGGTGCTGCCTCGGCTGCTGCTGGTGCTGAGCTGGTCTCTGCTGGATCGGTTGAGGCTGGAACTGCCTCGGCTGCTGAAACTGAAAGTGGGGCCTCTTGGCCTGACCCCCGCTGCTACTGCCTCCAACTGGGTCTCTCCCCCTCTTTAGCCTAAGCTCAAGGTCATCCTCTGCTAGCTAGGCTCCCGTCAAAATCTCCTCAAACGTAGCATCTCTGTTCCCCTTGGTCAGGGACGTGACCTCCTTGACCAGACCCTTCCGGAACCTCTGGGCCTTCGCCGTCTCGCTCAACCCCTCAACAAACCTGCCGAGACGGCCAAACTCTCCCGCATACTCCTCTACTGAGAGGCTCCCCTGGACCAAGCTCTCAAACTGCGTCTCCAAGGCTCTGACTGCTGAATCTAGGAAGAACTTCTTCTTGAAGAAGCCCTGAACTGCTCCCAAGTCTGCCCTGGTAACCCCACCCTGGGGTCTGACTGATACTAGGTGCGAGCAAGATCTCGCATTCGGCTAGCTGCGGCCTCGATCTGAAGGTCTGCTGGTATCCTGGCCAAGCGAAAGATCTCCTCCATATGCTCGATCCACTCGTCGGCATACAGGATCCCCTCTGTCCCCATGAAGTCCCTGGTGCTCATCTTCTGAAACTGCTCGATCCCCGACGTCCTCGGCTGCTGCACCAATAGTCGAGCTACGGCTGTCGTGACGGCCAACTCCATGCCTCTATCATGCCGAGCCTGCTGTCGGTCCATGAACTGCTGGAAATACGCGAACATCTGAGCTGCGTCCACATGTCCTGGAGGCGGTGGCAGCTGGAAAGGATCCTCTGGAAAGACCGGGTCCTGCCTCCCAGTCGGTGGATGCATACCCCCTGCTGCGGCTGCCGAGGTCTCAACACGAGCTGAGGTGGCAAGAGCTGCAGTCCCCTGGCCTCGCCATGCTGGCTGAGAGGTAGCAGTCTCCTCTATAGCATCCTCATGGACGGCACGCTGCGATCGAGTCTCTACCATCCTGAAGATAGACGAACAATAGTATCAATTTCTGAGAAAGAAGCGAAATAACAAAGGCGGACAATTATAATTCAAAGGATCAGCTGACAAAAGAATTTAGATGGCAATAAAAGGAATTTTCCTAAAGTGATTGAGTATCTTAAAATTAATGTCCTATATCCTATAGCAGGCTACAGTGATACTCTAGTTCGAGTACCACTACACTTCTAGTCTAGACCTGCATGGGCCACCACTAAAAATGTGACACGACCCGCACCCACTGTGAGGGTACGAGAACGTAACAACGCCCAGCCTACGCCGCAGTGTCGGCGGTAGAGCGCTGTCCTAGGTCAACATATATCTAACAATATACATCTAAACAGTTTATACTCCCCGAATGGGGGTGACAAAGCAATAGTAAACTCAATCACAACTAAGGAAGATATAGCACGATATGAAATAGAACTCAAAGAATAAATTAGATAAAAGCAGTAGTCTAAGATAATCCCAGCAATATCCAACAGTACAAGGTCTCAGATGGAGGAATATATACAACACATAACTCCAAATAAGTCTAACTAATATATGTCTCAAGACTGCAAAAGTAAGATAAGCCTAACTAGTCTAGTCTAGGCAATGAGGGTGATCTCCTCAGCTAGAGCTGGGTCCTCCTGAGGGTCTAGCTCGCAGGTGTCATCTAAGGCTACCCCGTAGTAAGTATCCAGGCAAGCCTCCTCCTCGTCCTCTGTAATATTTCAACAGGTCCAGTCAGGACAGGAGCGAGCACAGTACATCTCAACAATTCATAGCAGGTTAGAAAATGTAAACATGTAGTAAAGTAAGATACAAGTACTTAAAGAAGTGCAGTATAAAAACAGAGAGAGAACTGTAATAGAAATATCTACTATACATAGAGAAGTAGCAGTAACTAGTGAGTCAGAGTACAATTATGAACATGTAAATGGCCTGGGATGATTCTGATACTACACTATGGAATGATTCTGATGCTACACTACTGGTGTATTATTCACATGTCCACTTATACTCCCCCGTACCCCCAATCAATACACAAGGATCCAGCCAGGTTATGTTATATGATGCTATGTAACAGCCCCCGAAGGGTAGTAGACCCCGAAGGTGATAGACCCCGAAGGTGATACATAGTAGTCCCATAAATGGGATAAGGATTCTAGGAAGACTCTACGATCATAAGAGTATATGTCCTAAGTGATCAAAGAACCAATGAAGCATATGATACGCCATGTAAGTGAAACGCACAGAACATGTAGTACCTGATGCTCCCTAAGGATAACATCTCAAGAAGGGATCCATATAGTACCAATCTGTGTGACCAACGTGACAGTACAAGTAAAGTAATCTACTGCAGAAAATAATTCTAAGCAGGATATAAAATAATCAGAGAATGTACTCGCCTGTATCTGAGTGTCCGATATGAAACGTACTATCCAAGGAGTGGTGTCTGGCTCGTAATCAGAACAGCACAAGTCACAACAAGTCCAGAATAGTGAAATGGAGTCCTACTATGCATTCTACATGATTCTAGGTCAATCTAGGCTAAAGTCAACTCTTGGTCAACTCTGGTCAACCCTAGAAGTCAAACTAGGTCAACCAAGTCTAATTAAGTCTAACTAGGCTATTCAAATCTACACTAGCTAGCACAATTCCTAACAAGGCTAGGCAAGCCTATACTAGCTATATCACAATATATCTTAGCTAAATCTAGAAAACCTTAGCAAGTTACAACCTCACTATTACCCATAGATTTAACACCACATAATATATTACACAATCTAGGCTAAATGTAAAACCTACAACATTAGCTACTCATAGAAGTATAGCTATAGACATATATGTATTCACACAAATTACACACTTACACATTGTATATGCATAATACAACCATGGCCTACAAACAACCATGGCCTACATGTGAGGAATAGAATATAGAGAATGAGAGAGAGTTCTAGTGTGTGTGTGTAGGCAGTAAAATCAGTGGATAAGGAGAAGGTTTGTGTGTGTGAGGATATGGCATACTTGTGTGAGCAAATGTGCAAACAGTAGCAAAATCTGGCAGACAGGCAAGTGTTTTAACAGTGAGTGTGTGTGCTCTTGACCATTTACATGTGCAGGAACACCCAAAGTGAAGGAGAAAAAGAAGTGTGTGATGTGTATACATGTAACTGTCATGAGGAGAGACATTGTGTGTGTGTGTGCTCTGTTGCAGGAAAATATGACAGTAAATAAGGAGAAAAACATGTGTGGTGTGTAAACATGATAGTGAATAACATAAGGCAGGAAAGCATGGCCTATTTCCAGGCTATACAAACTGGAACTCAAACTCAGTTAGGAAGAAGGAAAGGAGATCAATTCATTGTCCTTTCAATCTCAGGTTTCAGATTAATCCAACAGTGCATACACCCCAGTTTTAGATAGGAATACTAAATTGGAATGTTGACAGTATAATGATGACAATAAAGAATTTAACATGGCAATACAACTCACTGAGCATCAAATATAATTCAACCCAATCACATTAATCTATCATGAACCTATTTCAGAATTGGGAACAACAATGCAACTTCATATTTCAATTTAAACTTACTTTAGACAGTCCCCAAGTGTTCCAGTGCCACAGGAACATGCAATTAGTGAAAGGAAAACAAATACAGGGTGTGTATGCATGAGTGAATGAGGGGGAAACAGAGGATACCATGTGTGTAAGGTTACTATAGGAAAGGAGATCAAATCCTGAACTTAACAGTCTCAGGTATTCTCAGGAGTGAACCAAACTCACACCAACTCCTACAAATTGACACACACTTAGGAAATACATAGGGGTACCACATTAGGTTTTCAATACAGGTAATTAACAGCATGTAATGGATTAATTTAATGACAAAACTTAATTTTGGAAAACTGGAACATAACAGGTAAATTCAACCACAGTATCAGTTATACATTAATGAGAGTTCAATGGAAATTCGACTAAAACTCAAACCCATAGGTTGGTAACAGGAAAACCCCATGTGCATAAGCCCCACAACTCATTTCGTGTCACCCAAGGCCGGACACGGCGTGTCCATAATAAGAAATCAAATTTTACATACACACAGTGCACTGACAGTGCACTGTCTCGTGCACACGTGCACCTGTGTCGTGTGCACGACACATGACACGAGAGGATCTCGTGGTCACCCTCATAAGTATCCCACCTATAGGGCTACCTCATAGGCCCATTGTCCAGTGTCCACGACGTGTCAAGGTCGGACACGAGACCCGTATCAGTGGCAAAACAATACTGTATAGTGCAGTAGGAAAAATCGGTGCGGTTGAGATTTCTCTCAAACTGCTCGATTAGACGAGCTGAAATTTGGTCTGTGACCTGTCAGTCACGAGTCCCAAGTGCCACCAAAGTTTCAGCCCCAGAAGCGTCGTGTCATGTCTACTACAGACCCCGATAGGCAGGGGAGCACTGTAGCGGTACGCGCGGTCGTGTGCGGCGCGTGTCCACCACATCAAATCCGATACAAACAGCACGACACTAACCATACAAGAACAGAAATCCACAGATAAGATCTAAACTAACATTCCTATTTAAAAACATTGAATAAATACGATCGAAATGCCCTTTGAGGTATTTCGTCGAACACCTATTCCTAGCTCTGATACGTGTCCAGAATGGACACGAAATCTCCGATACCTGACACGAAAATTATCCAGACCTTAGGGGGACCCTTAGGGCTTCCTATTTATGAAGACCAAATGAAAATCTATGGAGATTTGAGGGAGTTACCTTTAGATGAACAATCCTTCACAAAAACTAAATGGAGAGATTCCTCAAGCCACCCAAAGTTTCACAAATTATTGTTTCCCTGCAAATAACCAATACCAACAGCAAGAGCATTGATTTTAGGTCCTAATGAAATTGGTTTGGGGAAGAAAGGATTTAAATTGGATTTTTAATGAATTTTGGAAGATGGTACTCACCTCTTTCCTTAGAACTTTTGGATGAACCCTAAAAGAGGCTAGCCCTAAAATTTAGGAGGGACTTTATAGTGGGGGAATCCCTAGGTTATCCCTAAGAGGCCGGCCATGTTGGGTTTGGGTGGGGTTTGAGCTAGGTTAGCTAGTCCTATTGAGTTTAGTCACAAAATGACTTGTGAAACCACAAGCCATTTATCAAATCACTTGATTCTTAAATTCCTAATTCAATTTCTAATGACACAATAACTACTAACTTAAGTCATACTAGGTTAGACTAGAGTCACTTGACCTAACCATGACCCACTAACTAGGGTTAGCTCCTAGGTTGGTCTACAAGGGTCAAAACTAGTCAAAATCAAACTAGTTCAAATAAGTCCAAAATAATTCCTAAAAATTCCCATAAATTCTAATTAATACTAATAAATTTAAATTACCCCAAAAATGACAAATTTACCCTCAAACTAGAAATGTGGTAGTGACAAAGTGTTGGATGAAAAGCGCTTGCTCGTGCAACAAAGGATTGTGCTTTACCAACCTCGTATCTATAGGGTCTTCAACAAAAAGGTTCGCGAAAGTTCCTACCAGGTGGACGACCTCGTCTTGGCAGTATAGAGATCGATGGTGGTGACCCACAAGACGGCTGGGAAGTTCAAGCCCAAGTGGGAAGGACCGTTCGTCATAGAAACGGTGTACTCCAACGGTGCTTATCGGCTAACTAAGCCTAATGGGGACTTGCTAATGATGCCCATCAACGGCAAGTTCCTCAAGAAGTATTACGTCTGAAGACGGAACCAGCATAGGCACCCGCATCCCCTGAAAAGGCTGCCCATGAGTTCTGGTAAGGAGATCTCTCGCTCTCCCTCCTATATATTCTCTCATATAGATGAAGCACTTCACGTCCATATTACCTCTGGATTGCTCCTCTATGCCTAGAAGACGCGACTACCATGTCCACATTACCTCTGAGTAGTCATTCTTCTCGTATCAGTTCTATGATTATCCCGATGGTTTAGAAAATAGTTCACATCCATATTACCTCTGGATTGTTGTTCTATACCCCGGCCAAGATCAAGCCTACCACATCCATATTACCTCTGGTCAGGCAAATCCATTATGAAGATTCCCTATTTATTCTGGAGGCAAAAGCAAAGGGAACAAGAAGGCTTCTACATATAAAAACATGTGGCTACAAAGACCTATTACAGAATCTTTGTAGTTACTTACACAGAAGCAAAAAATCAGAAATTACGGTACAAGCTCTCAATATTGTGAGCGAGGTGGTGACAGAGCCAATCACTTCCTGGTCAAAAGGAAGCCACCGCCCGAAGCTGCTACTGGCCTGAACCGGGGATGAAGACAGCACAGGACTCCCCTATCTCCCCAGCTAGCCGACGAAAGCAACCGTAGCAGCAGGCCTTGTTATTCCTCAGTCAGAATGACAAGCGATCCTAACCCAGGAAGCAGAGGTCCATATGCCCTTGACGCCCATGACATCGAGAACGTGGGACATCTTGAGATCCAGTGGTAGTTCTACTATAGCTTCTTTGGACAAAAATATTTGCCACCGACAGCCATCTCAAGCAAACTCCAGGGTCGTAAGGAGCCGAACATCGTACAAGCAAGGCCACTGTTGAAGCAGCTGAGGCTTCTCTTGAAGGAGGACAGTCCTTTATGTAGGCTGTTTGCATAGTCTATGCACGAGCCAGACATCGGTCAGAAAGAAGATTACAAGTTAAGTTAAACCTCCACTCCGTGACAGATGGCAGTACTGTGAGTGACCAAAAGAACGTGACTCTGTGCCTCCTCTGCTAAAGAGATTCGCGATCCCTGTAAAGACGCAAGAGGCTCCACTATCAAGAAGCCATCACGAGCCCATGCTCTGAAATGATTACTCAGGACCATTAATGCTAAGAGCTAGGTATGACACTAGCCATCACCCAACTCGTACAGTTCTGACGCATGTTCATGCTTCTATTCAAAGTATCCCGAGCTTGACTAAGTTCCGGACACTTTGAAGGGGGTCTTATAGAAGCATGAAAAATCTCAACTGAAGACATCTGTAATGCCCCAGTCCCAAAATACTTAGGACCAAGTACGTAGACATGCCAGCTACATACATAAGAAGCATACTCCAATATACGAAAACCTCGTATGTATACATAAGCTGTAAAATGTAGTAACCATAAAACTAATCCTATCCACAAATAAATATATATTAAAATCAACTTACAAATGTCATGTATACAAAAAGTTGGGTGAAGACAAATCCACTACCAACAAAAAGAGAGAAATATATAGCAACGATGGAAGAGTCGAGCAAAGCAAAAGATGATCCAAAAGCTAGCATCGCAAAGGTAGATTATAAACTATATCCTTGGCTAGAGCACCTGCAAAAATCATAAACACACCTGGAGAAATCACCAGGTCCACAGAGGGACGTAGCAAGATATAGGAAGAACATGCTAATATGAACTGTCAAAATAATAATATAATATACAAAAGACTAACCTAGACACAAATATGCAAAGGGGATTCTAACCGTCTAATGTGCAACTTAGAGGACAACTTTCATTGCGCATATGTGGGATTTAGGCTATAAGCACGTAACTGGCATCCAGTCATATGTATCCGGCCGTAACGTCCAAAATGTCAGAGGGTATCTACAAATATATCACGCTATAGTTGCTTTCGAAAACTATGGTTTACCATACGTACTAGTGACTGTCCTCCCCCAATATTTCCTATACTGACCAAGTCATGTCCTTGGCCCGCCCAGTTTTGTAACTGCTCGAGTCTTTATACCCTAGTCATAGCAGTTACGATCGATCCATCACATGACTATAGAAATGGCGAGTCAATATGCAAGTCGTGCCCCTGGCAATATGTCTCAAATCATGTAGTGTGGGTGTCATGGCCAAAGGAAATATAAGGATATCCCACAACAAGTAGGTAGTCCGTTAAAACTAAGTTAACATGCATAAAATAAAGTAACGACTAATAAAGTCGCTTGTACCAAGTGTGGCTTAAACGCACAGTTTATAACAAATAAAACTAACAAATATGAAACAAAGTAAATAAATGCTGAAAATAAATAATACGACAGTAAATTAGCAAGGTATACTTGCCTGGTGTGTCGCCTGGTGTGGTGCGACGACGGAGTACTTCAATTAGCTAAGGTCGACAGGGAGATGTCCAGATTCGCGAGAAAATCGGGAAAATAATTAGTCAAGATTGAGAACATCCTAATCTAAAATGGAAATTATAAGGTAATTCTCTTATAAATTTATTAGAAACATTTTACTTTTCTACTAGCCTGTTTAGAAGCATAATAGGTATATAAAAACTAATAAAGAAAAATAATTATGATCAAATCTATAATATGATTTGATAAAACGTTAATTGTTATTAATCAACATGTATACATGGCTTTAGAAAAATAAACTTATCAATTATGTATAGTGGGCTTAAGGCCTATAGCTATAATATAAAACCCCAAAAATATTTAAGAAAATATAAGTCCATAAGCCAATTGATATTTGGCCTAATAATATATATATAGTCTAAATCCATAAATCTGATAAATATTTAGCCCCAAATAGTTATATATATAAGCATAGTTTGAAAATTTATAATATAAATGAAGAATATCAGAAATTGCAAAAATGCTAAAGTCACTAGAATGGAAATAATAGTACTATTTTTTTAGAGTACAATTCTAATATACTAACTGTTTATAATTTTAATACTAATAAAAAGAGAAGTAAAATAATAATAATAAAAACAAAACAACTAAGGAAACCAAAACAATAACAACAGTAGTCACAATTGACTGATGTTCTCTTCTCCCTATAATCAAAGGGACTCATCATCCATAAAGAAGTGAGAGATAGTTTAAACATTTTAGAAAATGAGGAAGGGGTTGCGAGCGAGAGGAAAGCAGCAGAGGAAGGGAGAGGCCAGTGGCTTACCTGGGAAGGCTTCGGCTCGTCGGCGGCCGCCAGTCAAGGTGGGGTCGATGCGAGCCATGGTGATAGGATCGGTGCGTGGGAGGAAGTGAGCGACTATGTGATATTTGAGGTGGAGGAGGATGAGACAGCACCGCCTGGAGATGGTATCGACAGCGGCTTGAGAGGGAGAGGCGAGCTCGGCTGGACACAACTCCGTAGTCGCGGCGCTGAGAGGCGATTTTGGCCAGCCCGATTGTTAGTGATCCGAACGGTGACACAACGCACGGCGGCTGCGAAGGACTGGAGATGTTGGCTCTGGCCGGATGGAGGACGGTGTCGGGTGAGGTATGTGGCGGTGGTGTGTTTGTTTCTATGATTTGAGGGGGTAATGGGGGTGGTGATGGTGTTGGTAGGCTGGGTGGCTGTGGCGTGGGTACGGGTGTGCCACGGCGGCAGACGCTTATAGATGGTTGTGTTTAGTCTGTGTTGGTTTCGGGGTAGAACTTTTTGGTCGACGATGATGTTGGTATGGATTAAAAGGGCGATAGACGATGTGATGGTGAGGCCGTGCTCCGAGATCGGGGATGGGGCTTTAGCCAGGGCTGAAGATGCAGTTGGGAGATGGCGGCGGTAATGGTGTTCCAGGTGGTGGATGGCCGGATTTGAATGTATATGTAGAATTCAATATAGTGGAAATTTTGGACACTAACACGGTGCACAACACCTTTACATGGAGAGATTTTGGGTCATGAGTTGTGGAAAATACAATGGAGCTCTCCTTATATAGGAGGTGGACTCCTAGTTTGGTAAGATGTAGGAGAATTTTAAATCCCCATAGATAGATCACTAGTAATCCAAATAAATTTAAAATCAAATAAAATCTAAATATGATCCAATTTTATATATAATTAAATCTTATCCATAAGTTTAAAACAATTTACGAATATAATCAATAGATTAAATCTTAATTTAAATTACTATAAATGATTTACATTAATCCATAAATTTTGAAATATCCTAATAATAAATAATATTAATAATTAATTTTGACAATTGTAATAAATATTTAAATATTAATAGATAATACTTCAAAATATCATTTTAATAAATTTGGATAAAATAATTTAAAAAATTCAATACATATACATGAATTAAATTTCATGTACTCACATGCAATAAATATTTTACATAAAACCTTTTTTTCTAGTATAGTACATAAAAAGAGAAAAATATCATTTCTTAAATCATTACATATACTTGTATAAATAAAAAGCATTTTTATAGTAATAAAAATAAAACATTTGACTAAATTTTTGCTAAAAAATATTTATATACTAATTATTTACTCTTTATGTATTTCAAAAACAAAACTATTTACTATATTTACGAAACCTAAAATAAACTCTTTATGTAAAATAACTAGATAAATAAATATCACGTATGTACGTACTCGCACTTGTCGTATAAATATCCGCATAAAACAAATAATAAAATAAAAATGTAGTGAAATTTTAGGGGGTTTACATCCTACCAAACTTACAAGAATTTTGTCCTCGAAATTAAGAATAAGTAGGGGGTGAGAAGGTACCAGGGTATATCATATGGAACACGATAAAGTCATTAGGTGAGGCAAGGAGTCGGCGTTTAACACAAACATGTATTTAGAGAGAGAAAAATAAATCATGGATATGGAATTGAACAAAGGTCGCTAGTTTAAGGCAATAAAATCATGATAACACGAATTGGAGAATAGTAAGGAATCAAAAGGACAATTTAGGGCTTAGGAGATATGGGTCATAGGAAGAAAACGGTGTACTAGTCATCTAGGTTGGGAGCACAAAAAAAAGGATGATTGGAATCATCCAAGTGATTAGGAGGTCACGATGATAGGTTTAGGGTCAAGGATAGGACAAGTAGTTTAAGACGAAGATAAAGTCGCATTGAGTGGTAATAGGCATAAGTGATAGGACAACTAGACGGAATTCACATACAAGCGCCTTCGTCCTTCTTAAATAGGTGAGAGCGAAAGCAATATAAGGTTCGAAGAAGATAACATTGAATACGATTACGTGGTTTAAAGGCGACTGAATAATTCAAAATAGAATTGCCAAGACAGTTGTGGATGAGACTCTAGAGGCCAAGTTTAACTATGTCTCCATCCACGTAGAACGATATCTAAAAAGTGAACCAAAGTGCACTAGGTTGATCAGACCATCATGTACCGATTCTGATTAGACAATATGTTAGTGAGAGTGCTCCCAATAAAATATGTCATCAACAAACTTGGTAAGGAATGAGCTTGCAAAACTAGATTATGGAAGCAACATTAGTCAAGATGGTAAAAATATAGACACGAGAGATTAAGATTGAAAGAAAGTAGAATTAGTTCAAACTCATTAAGAATCATGTCCAGTGTTGGTGCCAAGACAGTCGTCCTACGGCTTACTTGTCTAAGGCTTGGTTAAGGTCACAAGGAAGGTTAGGTCGTAAGGTATTCTATCCAACTTAAAAGAGTTAAACTCATAGGGTGATGGGACAATGGGTCATGTTCACCTAGTGTGGGTTACCTTCCTAACCACTATCAAGCACGAAAGAAGGATAAGAATTAACGATAGAGGGAATCAGGCAAGATACAATTTAAGGAGTCAAGAGAGAGTTGGAAGGGCGAAATCGAGGAAGGCGGTCAAATATGTGGATGAGATCCTAGACTCTAATCCTATACGCAGGCTTGCTTGGTACGGTAAAGTAACCAAACAATTTATCTAAGCCAGCATGGGCCAGCATAAAAATATGTAATGTTCCAGTCCCAAAATACTTAGGAACAAGTACGTAGACATGCCAGCTGCATACATACGAAGCATACTCTAATGTATGAAAAACTGGTATGTATACAGAAGCTGTAAAATACAGTAACCATAAAACTAATCTCATCTACAAATAAATATATATTAAAATCAACTTATAAATGTCATTTATACAAGACATTGGGCGAAGAAAAATCTACTACCAACAAAAAAAGAGAAATACATAGCAACGATTGAAGAGTCGAGTAAAGCAAAAGATGATCCATAAGCTAGCATCGCGAAGGTAGATTGTAAACAATGTCCTTGGCTAGAGCACCTGCAAAATTCATAAACACACCTGAAGAAATCACCAGGTCCTCAGAGGGACGTAGCAAGGTACAGGAAGAACATGCTAATATAAACTATCAAAATAATAATATAATATACAAAAGACTAACCTAGACACAAATATGCAAATGGGATTCTAACCGTCTAATGTGAAATTTAGAGGACAACTTTCATTGCGCATGGGTGGGATTTAGGTTATAAGTAGGTAACTGGAATCCAGTCATACGTATCCGGCCATAACGTCCAAAATGTCAGAGGGTATTTGCAAATATATCACGCCATGGTTCCTTTCGAAAACTATGGTTTATCTGTTTGGCTTTCCATACGCACTAGTGACTGTCCTCCCTTAATATTTCCTATACTGACCACATCATATCCATGACCCGCCCAGTTTTGTAACTGCTCGAGTCTCTATACCCTAGTCATAGTAGTTACGATCTATCCGTCATACGACTATAGAGATGGCTAGTCAATATGCAAGTCGTACCCCTAGTAACATGTCTCAAACTGTGTAGTGAGAGTGTCATCGCCGAAGGAGATATAAGGATATCCCACAACAAGTAGGTAGTCTGCTAAAACTAAGTTAACATGCATAAAATAAAGTAACGACTAATAAAGTCGCTTGTACCAAGTGTGGCTTGGACGCACAATTTATAACAAATAAAATTAACAAATAGGAAACAAAGTAAATAACTGCTGAAAATAAATAATACGACAATAAATTAGCAAGGTATACTTGCCTGGTGTGTCACCTGGTGTGGTGCGATAACGGTGTACTTCAATTAGCTAAGGTCGACAGGGAGATGTCCAGATTTGCGAGAAAATCGGGAAAATGATTAGTCAAGATTAAGAACATCCTAATCTAAAAGGGAAATTATAAGGTAATTCACTTAGAAATTTATTACAAAATATTTACTTATCTAGTAGCCTGTTTAGAAGCATAATAGGTATGTAAAAACAATTTAAGAAAAATAATTATGTTCAAATCTATAATATGATTTGATAATAGGAAACACTAATTGTTATTAATCAATATGTATACTTGTCTTTAGAAAAACGAACTTATCAATTATGTATAGTAGGCTTAAGGCCTATAACTATAATATAAAACCCCAAAAATATTTAAGAAAATATAAGTCCATAAGCCAATTGATATTTGGCCTAATAATGTATATAGTCCAAATCCATGAATCTGATAAATATTTAGCCCAAAATAGTTATATATATAAGTATAATTTGAAATTTTATAATATAAATGAAGAATATCAGAAATTACAAAAATGCTAAAGTCACTAGAATGGAAATAGCAGTATTATTTTTTTATAGTACAATTCTAATATACTAACTGTTTACAATTTTAGTACTAATAAAAAGAGAAGTAACAATAATAATAATAAAAATAAAACAACTAAGTAAACCAAAACAATAACAACCGCAGTCACAATTGACTGTTGTTCCCTCCTCCATATAATCAAAGGGACTCATCATCCATATAGAAGTGAGAGATGGTTTAAACATTTTAGAAAATAAGAGAGGGGTAGCAAGCGAGAGGAAGGGAGTAGAGGAAGAGAAAGGCCAGTGGCTTACCGGGGAAGGCTTCGGCTCGTCGGCAGCCGCTGGTTATAGTGGGGTCGACGTGAGCCACTATGATAGGATCGGTGCTTGGGAGGAAGCGAGCGGCTGTATGGCGTTCGAGGTGGAGGAGGATGAGGCGGCACCGCCTGGAGATGGTGCCGACAGCGGCTGGAGAGGGATAGGTGAGCTCGGCTGGACACGGTTGTACGGTCACGACGTTGAGAGGCGATTTTGCCCAACCTGATTGCTGAGGATTCGGACGGTGACACAACGCACGGCAGCTGCAGAGGACTAGAGATGTTGGCTCTGGCCGGAAGGAGGAGGGTGCCGGCTGAGGTATGTGGCGGTGGTGTGTTTGTTTCTATGATTTGAGGGGGTGATGGTGGCGGTGATGGTATTGGTAGGCTGGATGGCCTTGGCGTGGGTGCGGGTGTGCCACGACGGTTACCACTTATAGATGGTTTTGTTTGGTCTTTGTTGGTTTTGGGTGGAATTTTTTGGTCGGCGATGATGCTGGTGGGGATTAAGGGGGCGGCAGGCGACTATGATGACGAGACCGTACTCCGAAATCGGGGATGGGGCTTTTGCCACGGCTGAAGGTGCAGTCGGGAGATGGCGGTGGTAATGGTGGTCCAGGTGGTGGATGGCCGGATTTGAATGTATATGTAGAATTGAATATAGTGGAAATTGAAGACACTGACACGGTGCACAACACCTTTATGTGGAGAGATTTTGGGTCATGGGTTGTGGAAAATAAAAGAGAGCTCTCCTTATATAGGAGGTGGCTACTAGTTTTATAAGATGTAGGAGAATTTTAAATCCCCATAGATAGATCACTCGTAATCCAAATCAATTTAAAATCAAATCAAATCCAAATTTGATATAATTTTATATCTAATTAAATATTATCCATCAGTTTAAAACTATTTACGAATATAATCAATAGATTAAATCTTAATTTAAATTACTATAAATGACTTACATTAATCCATAAATTTCAAAATATCCTAATAATAAATAATATTAATAATTAATTTTGAAAATTGTAATAAATTTTTAAATATTAATAGAGAATACTTCAAAATATCTTTTTAATAAATTAGGATAAAATATTTCAAAAATTCAATATATATACATGAATTAAATTTCATGTACTCACATGCAATTAATATTTTACATAAAACATATTTTCCTACTATAGTACATAAAAAGAGAAAAATATAATTTCTTAAATCATTACCTATACTTGTATAAATAAAAAGCATTTTTATAGTAATGAAAATAAAACATTTGACTAAATTTTTGCTTTAAAATATTTATATACAAATTATGTACCCTTTATGTATTTCGAAAACAAAACTATTTACTATATTTACGAAACCTAAAATAAAATCTTTATGTAAAATAACTAGATAAATAAATATCGCGTATGTACGTATTCGCACTTGTCGTATAAATATTCGCATAAAATAAATAATAAAATAAAAAATATAGTAAATTTTTTGGGGGTTTACAACATCCCTTCGCCAAAGCGAAGAAGATGCAGAAGATTGAGGCTCAGTGCTAAAAAGACAAAACAGAAGATATGGAGAGAACTCCATTCATTGTCTTGTCTATAAAAGTCTAGTACAGACACATCAAGACCACACATAAGGGACTAATTATGTTATACAAAGGATCTAGTACAAATTCGACAGAAGCCTAGAAGGATCTACAAGGGATGCAATCTTCATCGAAGCGTAGCCTTCCTTCTTTTCAATACACACGTTGGAGGATTGACCTCCACCGAAGCATGTTCTGATATTCTAGTGGGCGCAGCCTCTCAGATGTATATCAGTAACTCAGCACTTTGAAGAAGCCAGAGTCTTTAAGCCAGAGGCGTAGCCACTTGCCTGCGCCAACCTCAGAAACAAGATGGTGGTAGGGCCCTCCTCCCCTTCTTTCATTCCAGAAGCCGGTGTCTTCACACCAGAGGCACAACTATCTACCTACGCCAATCTCAGATGTGCAAGTGTGTCATACGTACCCTTTCCTTAGCAGCCAACGCCTTTGTTGTCAAAGGCGCAGCTACTTACATGTGTCTGTATGAGGCACAGGATGGTGATATGCTCACATCATCTCCATTCCCACGGAGCAGCCATCTACTTCGGATGAGAAGCTTAAGTCATTTCTCTACAAGAGACTTGGGAACTCCAATCGTAACTAATACAAGTCAACCTGTCGCTCCAAAAGCACAGTAACCTCGCCAACCTGAAGCACAAGCCTACTTGTCACCTACAGCACAGTGACTCTGGTAGCCCAAAACACAACTTTATAAGTTGCTCTATACGCACAGAAGTCTCGTCGTCATTCGAAGCCAAGTCCACTCGTCGCCTGAAAGCACAGAGGTTCCGTCGTCTCCAAAAGCACGGTCTACTCGTCGCCACAGAAGCACAATAGCACTTAGTCCTCACCAGAGGCACAGGAAGCATGGGTCCACCCTAATTGGTTTGTTTAAACCGCCTCTTGTAGAGAAGATTGAAATTAAATCATGATTGATATCATATCAGATTGATTTAAATCTTAGACGAAGATCAATTAGACTCCAAATCTAAGATAAAATTCCAAGATTTAGTCGACTGTGCCCGAGCAAGAAAATTGGCACGCGCTACGTGTCACCTTCTTCGGATATGTTTATAACCACCAGAGATCTCGTTTGAGGGGAATCTCGATGTCCGCCACGTGTCAGCACCGTAGAAGCCCGCACTATGCAATAACGGCAGATTCTTTTATATCTCGGAACCCTAATGCACATCACACATGTGCTCGGTTCTCTATAAATAGAAGGAGTTCTTCTTCCACCAAAGGATCGAGATCGACAGAGTGAACATCGACAATCGACAATCTTCAAAGGAGCAGCGATCTCCATCCACGAAGAGTCGACCACCCTTATCCACCTATCAACCGAAGAACCAACCATCTTCAAGAGATCTTTTCATCCAGATAGCCTCTTGATCGGTGACCCCAGAGTCCCATCAAAGGCGCCAGAGAGCCATAACAAGGTTGATTCGTCGTCTGATCATCAACAGAGTAAAGGAGCCGTTGTAGTGCTCGATCTCCACCGTCACACTTTTCCAGAAACCTCTTCACCCTGTACTTAGAATATTCTGTTTAGGAATTCCTTCTTTTTACACAACTACCTTATACATTCAATAAAGCAAAAAGTTCGTTCAACCTTTTTTTACGTTAAACACCTCTGAGCTTGTACACCTTTGCAAACAAAATCATCTCGAAGATTATTGCCAAGCGCATGACTGGACTTCTCCCCAAGATAATCTTTGAGGAGCAAAGCGGTTTTGTTCGTGGTCGAAATATCTTAGACAACATCCTGCTAGCCCATGAGATTATTACCTGCATAAAATTCCTATCTAGAGGAGGGAACATTACTGTCAAACAAGACATGGAGAAGGCGTATGATAGGCTTGACTGGCAATTTATGATCTGGGTGTTTAGGGCCTTCGGGTTTTTGGAGATATGGATCGACATTGTGTGGAGATCGATCAGTAACTCGTGGTTCTCGATTGTCATTAACGGCCAAGACGGGGGATTTTTCAAATCTAGCCGTGGTGTCAAACAAGGAGATCCTTTATCATCCACCATCTTCATCATAGATGTTGAAGCGCTGAGAAGAAATCTGAACAAAATGGTCGGATCCCCCCGATTCCAACATTTTCATACCACTAGCGGCTGTCCGATCATCACCCACCTGGCATAAGCCGACAACATTCTCATCTTTCGGCGACGCTGGGTATGTCGAGGTAGTCAACCACATGCTGCAGAGATACTCCAGATGCTCTGGCCAGCGTGTCAACCCCAACAAGAGTGTTATTTACGTGTACCACTCGGCTAACAGAGACAATACTACTACTCTAACTAATAATACTTCCTTCTCAGTTTTATACCCTATTTCTCTAACTTAGGGTGCCCGTTCGTGTACGGAAGATCTAATGCGGGTATCTTTGAAGGGCTCGTAGGAAAAATTAGAAAAAGGATCGAAGGATGGCACAATACAATCTTATCGACTGGCGGAAAGATGATTCTGATTAAGCACGTGCTTTCTTCCATCCCTATATACACCCTGGCCGCTTGCACCCCTCCTAAGAAGGTTCTCACCTCCATTCAAAACCTTTTCGCCAACTTCTTCTGGAGGCACAATGACGACAATGATAAGCATAATTGTGCCAGTTGGGACTCTATGGTCAGACCCACGGTCGACGGTGGCCTTGGATTTTGCAGGTTGGCTCACATTGTAAACGCTTGCTCGATGAAGATGTGGTGGAAGCTTCGAGAGAGCCGCTCTGTTTGGGCTCTGTTCATGAAAGCTAGATATTTCAAGAACATCCATCCGTTTATCGCTTCCTCTAATAGTAGATCCTTTGCTTCTTGGAGATGCATTTTTCCGGTGCTTACTTTTAAAGGCTACGAAATTTTGCGCCTTTTATATAATTTTTTGAAATGGTAGTTGTGTTAATATATATATATATATATATATATATATATATATATATATATATATATATTTAATATTTATATTAATTTTATATATATATAAAATCATTTAAAAAAACTAACCCAAAACCCTAAATAACTTTTTTATATTCTCACCTATTCTTGGCCGACCCTACTTCCTCTCCCCTTCAATTTTGTAAACGCAAATAGAAGCCCCATACCCTTCTTCATCATTCCATCCATCAAAAACTTTCTCCTTTTCATCTACAACATCCACCCTTCTACCTTTCCATGCCTACAACACTTTCTTTCCGAACTTTTTCAAGAAACAGCCATTAACACCACCTCTATCACCATAAACACCATCATCTTCATCTTTCCAAATTAAGAAGATAACATCAAGAGCATGCAAGGAGGAGCAAACGTTGGGCAAATTAAGAACTCGATTCCAATTCCTTTCTTGGTGTTTCTTGGTAAGCAATCCAAAACGTTTTCTTGAAATTTTTTCAAGAATTATTTTCTCGCAAATAAATATCAAACCATCTTCTAAGAATCATGTTCTTGATTAATTACAACAATAAAATAAGCTAGGATTGATAATAAGCATACTTGTATTTTATTTTTATCTAAAACAGTCCAAAATTGTCCTTGTATTCATCCTCGTTTTTAACCAGTCATAGCAACTTAGGAAGGTCATAACTTTCAATTCAGGACTATGATTAATTCTCCTTTTTTTAGCGAAACTATCTCGATGTTAGTTTTCCAAATGTATAAATTAATAAGCAAAATTCGATCTAGAATTTTCTATAAATTATTTAGACATTAGATGTCTGAAAAACAAATATGTTTCTGTGCTTACAAGATTTCGGGAGCATCCTAACAAGAAATATGATCCATTTGAAGTTTTGGAAAGAAGACACGAAAACCCACGACATATGTTAACCCCATAATTTACTAAATAATATTAATAGGTACATAATTTTATACAAGTATATAACAGACTACACGACATGGGTTTATACGAGTAATTTTATATGTTGTTATCTAAAAATGCCAACTATGATATAAAATTATATGTAGCTTATTTATGTATGTATTTAAATATAGATATAGCTGTTAAGTATATATGCATAAATATTTTCCATATATATATATATATATATTTTTAAATATTTTCCATATATATATACATATATATATATATATATATATATATATATATATATATATATATATATATATATATATATATATATATATATATATATATATATATATATATATATATATTTCTTTTTTTTATTTTTTTTAATTTATATATATATATATATATTTTATTTTTTTATAATATATATATATATATATAAAATTAAAAAAAAGAAATATATATATATATATATATATATATATATATATATATATATATATATATATATATATATATATATATATATATATATGGCCTTGTAGCCTACCGGTTAGGGCCTTTGGCACCCGGGGCATTGGACGGAGTTCGAGCCCCCACGGGGGCGGCTTGGTGGTTCGCCCACGGCCCCCGGGCCAGGCGGTGGCTGGGTGTCTTCGACACGGCCGCTTGGTTTTTAAAAAGAAAATATATATATATATATATATATATATATATATATATATATATATATATATATATATATATATATATATATATATATATATATATATATATATCTTTTATGTATATAATAATAAATATAACTTTTCCTTTTCTAAAGTAACCCTAATAAGAATCTTACCTATAAGGATGTATGCAAAAATCTTCATAATAACCTATATAATAACTTATTTTTGATTTAAAATCTATATTGCTTTAGTTTCCTCCTAAGTATTTTGCTAAAATAATCTAAATAGAATTTTTTATCAATTATAAATTAATGAATGTTCACAAATGTATCTTATGTGTAAAAAAATATATTTATGTATGTTATTTTTATCGATAGACATGTATTTTTCTTAATTATATATGTAAATTTCTAAATCTAGTTACGTAAATTTAATGTACCTATATTCATATTAGTTTCTAAGAGTTTATATATGATTACTAGAATAACGTTATTAACTTCTTAAAGTATATATAGGTTATTGATAAAGAAAATTTATTTCCTAGATTAAACCGTAATAAGGGCACCCTATATGTATATAGATATGCATGTATACATTGTGTGTTGATACTTGGGTGCATGTTTTTGGCTTTAGTAGGGTACTTGTAAACTTTAGCACATGCCTAGGCATGGATATAACAATTGATACCGCAGTCTCAGCAGCTAAAAAAATTCCAGGCAAGTATACCTTGCCCTATGCATAGTTTATTTTACATGCATGTTTTCCACTATTTATGTTGTACATGTCCCTTTTCTATTATGTACTTGCTACCTTGTCATGTTCTATTTTCATGTTTTACCATATCACATGCTTGTCATTTGTTTTTATATACTTTCCTACTTATTTGTGTCAATATCTTGTTATGTACTTTGACTTTTTCTTTAGATCCTTGACGTTATATTAGTACTTGACTGTTGACCAATCTCGATCATTAGCTTCGTACTGCAATAGAGACTTATATAGATAGTTAGCACGCACCATGTTGCTTTCTATTGGACCGTTAGCTCGTGTAGTGCTGCGGTTTTATCCAGTATTTCCGTTTAGCCATGACTAATACCGTTATTTTTTATGGCATGCCACCCTCTTAGATTTAGTCTTCCTTATATTTATGTCCTTATCTCTTTTGCATGTTTTTATATTATTACATTTAGCATATATATTATGTATCTTGCTATGTCCTTTCTAAGGACCTGGTGCTCTCTCCAATTACCGCTGAGTAGATAAAATAGACAGATGGTTATGATTATGTCTATATGATTCAAGTATCATTATTGTATGGTATTATTTTATCATTCTCTCGTGCTTTTTATTTATATCAGGATATATTTTGCTGTTATTAGCCTAGTTTTATAGACTCATATTTTTTTGAGTCTACTCGAGCGTACATGCTAGTGGGCTGCAGACCATGACATATGTTGCTCATTCGACATATTTTTATTTCGTGGATTGACTTATAGTTTTATGATATCATAGTGATTCGTAGATAGATATACTTGCCCTCGGACAACGTATACGTATTCGTGTAGGGCTGGAGTCCACTTGATACATAACTGGCATTTTTACGCATCCTGGTCCTATATATTTTTGGATTGGGACGTGACAATTGTGATGAAGGGAATGACGATGAAGGCGGATGGCCAGGGTACTAGTACTAGTAGGTTTGGCGACTTTGGCGGCGGTGGATGGTGATGTCCCAGATTTGGGGGTCAAAGGTGGTGGCAGAGGTGATGGCGACAGAGTGATGGTGAAGATGGGGATCATGTGGCTGGGGAGTGATCACGGCGAGGCAGATAGGTGGTGGTTGCTGCAATGATGACGGTTGACTGGCCGGGATGTCGGGGTTAGGCGGTAGGCGACCGAGGGGATAGCCAGAGTAGGGTTAGGGTTTTGATTCTATGTGTGTCGATGTGTCCTTTATGACATGGGTATGGAGTTGGTAGTATCATGTTGACACAAGCAGGTTCCATTGGATTGGTGTCCAATGTGTCGAACATGTAAAGGATCATCTGTGAAGTGGATGCAAAAGACATAAAAATATTAAAAAGACCCCCGGGGTCAGACCCGAGGCCGGTACATATGACAAGAAGAAGGTAGATGATGGTGGACACGAACACATGGACACAGAGTGTGGTTGCTATTTTAATGGTTAGGGATTATTAGGTTGTCAGGAAAAAAAACAAAGGGAAGGCTCTACTTAATTATGTTGAGTTAATCTGTAAAACCCCTCAAAATTAAATAAACTTTTAATTTAGTTAAATATATATTTATTGGATTTTAATTATTTTTATCTATTTTTAATTCTATTTTTATTATATAAAAGGGGCTTTAGTCAAGGTTGACTTTTGGTATACATGTTGACTAGAAATTATGGCATGCCTAGCGTAGTTGTGTGCCATCACTAGTGTATTAGCCATGTTAGGATTGGCATAGCCATATTTTAGTCCTTTGCATGTTAACAACTCAAATTTTGGCCTAAACTATATTTTTGGTTGAAGAATTAATTATAAAAGCTTTTTGACCTTTTGGAGACCTGGTTGTACCAAACTAGCTCGAACTTGACCCAAACCAAACCAAAACCTATGTAGGCATGTATTACTCTCAACTACCTTCATATTGATATAAATTTTATTTATTTTTTAACTAAAATTTATATGTTTCTATTTTAGGAAGTTTCTATATAAAGTAAGCATCCTAGGTGTCATTCTTGTTGGCAATTGACTACCCAAAACCCAAACTAACTAACACCCAAACATAACCAAAACCAACCCATGTGAGCTCCACATCCTTGGCCGAATCCCCCTAGAGCATGCTTTATACTGTCCGGCCATGCCATGCATGAAAACACCCCTCTACATATATAAACCCAACCCATAGGCACATGTATATATATATCAATCTTCACCAAAACCCTAACCATCACAAATCACCTCCCCTCCCATTGGCCGTCCACCTTGCCCTCTTCCTCTCAGATTTTTGGCCACTCAAGTTCCCCAAACACCCACGACATCATCCCCTATATCTACAACCTCTTCCTCCATCATAAAATCGATCTTTTTCATCCTCCTTCCATCCAAACTTCACCAAACAACTCTAGAAGCACCATTTTCACCATCCAACCTTTAAGAACCCTTTCCATCACCTTTAAACCCATCAAGAAGGGGATAGCAAGCAAGCAAAATAGGAAAGTTGGGATTTTGGACAAGGAGGAGCACCCACAACTCTTCTAGTGAAGGACTTTGGTAAAAACTCCATCTTTTTCCATCTCAAACTCCATGCTATTGAATCTGTAGAGAATCTGAGATTACTATATTAACAATTATATTTTGAGCTCTTTTATTCCATATTTTTATCTATAAAGTTTGCATGTTGGATTATTGAGAAATCGGGTTACGGTATAACTTGTTTTGAGCACCCTTGATGCAAAATTCTAGGAAATTGTTAGAATTTATTAAAACTGAATTTAATATAGGTTTATTACTGTAAAATATGATTTTAAAAATATTTTTATGATTTTATCATCATAAATCTGAATGAAAAAATAGGGGTCATTATACCAGCTTTTCGGGTAAGTTGCTGACATAAAATAGCTAAAATTTATAAGTTAATTTGACAAATATATATGATTTTATTTTTTATAAATAATAATTATTAATTATTTTTTAAAATGTTATTTCATGTATTTAAATCATATTAGAAGTTGGTGATATTCTGGACAAGTTTTAGGTAGACTAGCTGACATAGAAGTCAACTAGCCATAAATTTTCTGAGAATTCCAAATCTAAAATTTGGAAATTAATTCTGTACAAGTTTTATTAAAATCATTATTTATATGATTTTATATGATATATGCATACCTTTGAAGTAGGGACTTAACCAAAAATTTTGGAAGTCGAAAACCGTAAAACTAAGTTCTGATGTCTCATGGAAACATGTGTTTTGTTATGTATGAATATACTAGTTCCATAAGATATTTGGACATGGTTAATATGGTTAAATAAATAAATTAGATAATTAGGTCATATTACAAGTTCTTGGTTAAATACTTAAAGTAATTAATTAATTGTTTAGGATCATTGGATTTCGGAGGCCTTGACACGGGTGTGACATTTGATCTTCACACTGCGGAAGCAGGCAAGTGCACCTTCCTATCGTTCAATTCTTGTTTTATCATTTGTATTTTACTTTTTTGTATTTATGTTATTGTCTTGGACCTTAATGGATATATCAATACGTGCTTCTGGATTATATTAGGGTACATTCAATTGTTGAGTTGTCTAGTATTGATATTATTTCCATTGAGACCCATAGGATACGTCATGTGATTCTATACTTATTATTTCCATTGAGACCCATAGGATACAACATGTGATTGACACATATATTATCATGATACTTGTGCTTGATTCCCTGGGATACCGAATTTTGTTGATGACTATAGGACATAATTAGTTTGTTGAATTTTTTTTATAGATTTGTCATTAGATTTGCTGTCTAGTTATACATCAAATCAGTAAGTGTGGATACGACTTATTTGAATCTCAAGAGTTGAGGACAGCTACTACTTTTGTGGGCCATGTTGTACATACACTTTTATGTATGCATATACTTAGTCGGAGAGAATACATGTTTCATGTGATCCATGTTTCTCTCTTAGTTACCATTAAGACTTCGATACGACACTATGACTATATGTTTATTCCTGTCCAGTTGACTTTTATTTTGGAGATGTCTGTGATTGCGAACAACGTCCTCAAAGCATCACATTAGTATGGTTTAGTTACCCTGGCTATTTCATTTACTGTACTTTAGCTTGTATATCATGTGTCTTGCTATGTCCCATGAGGACCTGGTTATTTCCCACATATAGGTGACTATATTTTTTTTCTCTGAGGAGTACGGTTCAGAAGTATATCCATCCATTGCACCAGATAATGATTACGAGGTTTCACCTGAGTAGTTCATCATTATTATTATTATATTTCCTATTAGAGCTGTGGACTTGTAGTGATTACTTCTTCATTCATTTGAGACTTGTATCGTTCATTTACGTTTTGATGAGACTTGTGTCCATGCATTATATTATTCTAAAGCTTAAATTAGGTATACCTATAGAGTATGTCTGCTGGCATGTCACGTGTTCTAGTCTCATGGATTTTGGGACTGGGACGTGACATAATTCCTATTGGATAAGGATCAAGAATCTTAGAAACTCTAATAGATAAATCTTTTTATTATTTTAAATCAGATGAAATTCAAAATTAAATTAATCTAAGCTTAATCAATAATCAATTACAAAAATAATTTAAATGAATAGCTAATATTGAAAATAATTTAAATGATATTTGATATTTACCAAAATAATTTTTATTAGTCCAAAATAATTTAGCAGATCTTTTATATGTTCAAAATTACTAATAATTTTCTATTATAAAATTTAAAGAGAAATTATTTCCTAAGCACAATATTTAAAATTAAATAAAAAATAATATTTTGAAATTTTGAAAAACAGGTGTTTCATATACTTATTATATTTATTCTAAAAATAAAAAAATATTGGGGAGTTTACGTTCCACCCAAGTTACAAGAATTTCATCCTCGAAATTAAAATTAAAGAACGATCTAAGAAATAAAAGAATGCAATAAGATAGAAAAAGTCAAGTAGGAAAAATTGTACCTCAAACTTGGAAATATGAGACAAAAATAAATGTACCAAGCTTCTATGGGTTGGTTTGGTCGATTTTAGATGAGGAAATATGGCATGAACATGTTCCAACACATGATGTACTTGCACATAGAATCATGGTTAAGAAGAAATACATAAAGGAAATGAGTACAGGATATAAAGACAGATTGATAAGATGGAAGATGCGTGATTACTTATTTGATATACATACAATCTTAGGCTTTGTCGGTCTGATAGGGTCTGATGGTATGAAGGGTGTCCCTCACCCTAGAAGTCTTTCATACTTATTACTTCCTTCATTTGTAATTATGGAACCCGTAAGTTCCATAGTTTAAATCTAAATCCCATCTATCATAGTCTTCTTCAAAATTTAAATAAACAAAATTTAAATCTAAATTCAATCTATCACAATATTCTTTAACATTTTAAATCTAAATTCAGTCTATTGTAATCTCCTCTAACTTTTAAAGGAACAAGATTTATTCAATCATATCTGATTTCAAATTTAAACCTTTAAAACTTTGTAGTCTTCAAAGTTTAAATTAAATTTCCTCAAAATTTTAAATTGATGATTCAACCCTTAAAATTCAATATTTAATCAAATTCTAAAATTATAAAATTTTAAATCCAATTTGTCAACATTCATAATTTTTAAATTCAATCCCCGAGACATTCCTCCTCAAGATTAAATCATTATCCTCAAGTTTGTTTTTTCTCAATGAACCATAATTATTCTTTTAAAAGTTCTCAAATTCAAAGAATTTAAATCTTTCAATTCGTATTTACTTGAGCACCATCTAAGGATTTCACCATCATCATATAAAATTTTCAAATATAATCAAGTTTTGACGGGATCACATCTACCCAACTTAGAATATACTATTCTCTCATGCAATACTATATGTTTAAGAAAAAATTTCTCAAATCATTCAATAGTGTTAATCAATCCTCGTAATACTTTAATACATTCATAACTTAAATATTCCCCTCTAATACATCCTTAATTGACAAGATAATATCTAACAGTGTAACTGACCTATAGGACACACACTAATGCTAGTCATCTTTCTAACCTCTATCAAACACGAGAAAATAAGATTTACGCTAGGACATGATCAAGCAAGATGCAAGCCAAATTGTTAAATGAGAGTTCGGAAATTAAAATCAAGGAAGGTGATTAAGCATGTGGATAGATCCTAATTTCTAATCATATATGCATGCTTGTTCGGTACAATGATGTAATCAAAATAATATTTTCTCAACCTGCATGGACCACGACCAAAAAAATACGAAACAACAAATAAAGGAAATAAATTAATCAAATACAACAACTAAGATATAAAATAAGATATGTGCCTGGTGGAGACAAACCCATTACTAAGCGAATGTAAAGAATAGAATGAAATAAATAAGATAAAGAGTAATAATAAAATAAGTCCATCAACTAAAAGAAAATCAAATATACTCAGAGGGCAAGATCACATTGTTTGCAAGGGAAGAGTCTGGTACGGAACCATACTGCTCGGAATATTGTCGATCGTCTATACCTGGAGAGATAACTAGGTCCTTAAAGGGACGTAACAAGATACATAATATCATGCTATATGAATTGTCATAGTAGATAAATAAATATGCAAAAGACTATCCTAGAAGATGAATATGCAAAGGTGACCTAACCGTCTTACGTACAATTTAGAGGACAACCTTCATATATATGGGTGGGATTAAGGCTAGTTGTGTACCTATACTGCCATCCAGTCATTAGTATTTGTTGTACCGTTCCAAGAACGTTAGAGGGTACCTGCAACTCATATCATGCCATAGTTCCATCCGATTTACCGATTTAGCTTTCCATATACACTACTAACTGTCCTCCCCCCAGATTCCTATACTGACCAAGTCATGTCCATAACTTGCCCAATTTTGTAACTACTGGAGTCTCTATGTCCAAATTATAGCAATTACGATTATCTATCTGTCACATGACTCACGTACTGATAGCCAGTCAAATATACAAGTTGTACCCATAGCAAAATATCTCAAATCATGTAATACGAATGTCATGGACACAAGAGGTATAAGGATATCCCACGATCATAAGGTAGTCACTAAAACTAGGTCAATATGCATAAAATAAAGAAGGCAACGAAAAATGACTACACATTCGTTTGTACCCATGATTGACTTGGATGTGCAGTTTATAAAACTAAGCAAATATAAAACAAAATAATAATATGCTAAATATATTTATAATGAATAGTAAATGTAGCAAGGTAGACATGCTTGGTGATTGTTGGAGTTGATGTGTGTGACACGAACATATCGAGTGGACTTCGGTGGTTCTGTTGCCTTTTGTTTGGACGACACCAAGACTTTTGTGACGCCGAAGTTCCAATATACGTAGGACTATAAATACATGAACATTCCAGCTGCATGTATACGAAGAATACTCCAATATATGGAATCCTTGGATACACACTGTAATATGAACTATTGCTTATGAAGTAATAAATAGTCGTAGGTATATTTATATCTTACCTACAATAATAATAACAGAAATAGTCCATCATAAACCAATAAATAGCCAAAAGAAATGATAGCCGAGTGGAGACAAATCAACTACAAACAACTAAATGAAACTAGAAAGAAAATGGAGTCCGACGTCCAAGATAAATAGATAAAAGAAATATTAATCACTAAATATGTTCCTCAACTAAAAAAATTAAGTATGATTAGCAGGTAAAAGCTCCTCGACTGAATATGATGATTCTGGTCCAGGATCGTACTCATGCAGAAAATCTTGTGGGTCTAACCTGGAGAGATTATGACAATGTATCCCAAAAATTTCTTATGGAGGCAGAGTAAGTGTTACTCAATTATAGAAAAGGCTAAATGACCGTGGGTAAGAATTACCAAAGGATGATAACATATGTGTAAACATTCTGCTGGTTATGAGAAATACATGCTTTACATTCTTGTCAGATATGAATTGTTAGTTGACCCTAAGGCAATAAGAAAGACCACCTTTCATAACGTTTCTATCACATGATAACTTAGTATTGTCTTCTTAGGTGAGTTGGGCAAGCACCACTCACTAAGTACACGATAATGTACTGACCTACGTTTGCGGGCACATGTGTTCGAGTTCAAGTGCGGAGAATCGCTTGATCAGCGTTGTAGTGTCGATGAATCAGTTGGGTGTCCAGAAGCTCTTCTAAAAATATGATCTCTTTTTGCAACCACACAATTTTAAATTATATTTTTATTTTAATTAATATATTTTGTGTCAATTTTTTATATTTAAAATAATATGATATATATAGGATTAGGCATGATCATAGTTAATTCGTATGAGTATATTGATTAGGAAGCATGACATGGCCATGGAATGGTTGGTATAGCCATATCCATGTCACGTATATATAATCAGGTTAAATTGTAGCATATTCATAAATATTGGTACATAATTATTTTTATATATGTGGCTTCCTATTTAGATATACCACCTTGCATATTTGAATCAAATCTAAAGCAAATATTTCCTATCCCATATATGTGCATTGACATATGTGCATTGACATATATATATATATATACATATATATATATATATATATATATATATATATATATATATATATATATATATATATGTATGTATATATATATATGTATATATGTATATATATACATATAAAAAAATGTATATATGTATTTATATATATATAATATATATATAAATATATATATATATATATATATATATATATATATATATATATATATATATATATATATATATATATATATATATATATATATAAATATATATATATATATATGTATGTATATATATATATGTATATATGTATATATATACATATAAAAAATATATATATGTATATATATATATATATATATATATATATATATATATATATATATATATATATATATACTTTTTTCATAAAACCCCAACCCTAACTAACTTACTCCCTCTTCTTCCCATCATCTTGGCCGACCCCTATTCATCTCCAGTCCCTAAAACAAGCATCCCCTTGCCCACTTTCCCTTTCACAAACCACCATCGTGATCTCCTCCGACCATCTCTTTCATCTCTTTATCTTTCGAGTACCTTCTTCTCTAAAATTTTCCAGGAATCGTCCATTAAAACCCTTACCATCTCCACAAAAAGAAACCACATCCTCTAATACCATCTTTAACTTCTCGAGGACAAGTAGGAGCACACCAAGTGCAAGCATGGAGGAGCATACATAGAGCAAGAAAGCACAAATAAAGAACTCATCTCCAAATACTTCTTGGTAAATGATCAAAATCCTCTTCTTGATTTTTATCCATGACATGTACTTCCTTCAAATTAATATCTACCCAACCCTATAAACCATAATATGCATGTTGTGACCATGTATGAATACTAGAATTTGATCATATGCATGTATGTTGAGCTTGAGAGGAATTAATGGCATAATAATGCATGTTGCTAGGTTTTAGTAAATATGAATGAGTGCAAAATTAGAAATAAGAAATATGAAATTAAATATGTATTAATTCTTTGTTTTTATTAATTTTATAATATATTTATGATGTAATCACCCAAATCTAGACATTGACTTTGCATGCTACAAAACTAGTTTCCTATATGTTGTTTTGACATGTGTTGCAAAATAGCTAGGTGCTGAAATTTAGGACTAAAAAGTGGTAAGTTTTAGATGATTAAATCAGGTTTATAGGTGTTTCGTCATCATATTTTGATAGACATATATCGTGGTTAGGTGTTGTTAACATACTATGCAACTTAATTGAACAACTAGTAGGTATAAAGTGATATTGTTTACTTACCATACCCAATACATCAAATCTGGAATTAAGAGGTTTAATGGACATAAATCATGATTAAATATATAATTTCATGTTTTAAATATAATTTATAACCATGTCCATGTATTGGAAAACTAGTCTCAATTTTTAGATGACAAAAGACTAGAAACTAGGTCATGGTACTCATTGGAAGTAGGAGAGATTGTTTTGTCATGTGTCATGTGTATAACCAGACTTGGTTATGCATTATGACTAAACATTAGGAGTATTAATAACAAAAATATTAACCTTGAGTTCATATGTATATGTTTTCTTGGCTAGGCCTTGATGTTTGAGAATTCAGTAGAGACTTGGACTACATGCAAGTATACCTTGTCAAACTTCTAAAATATATTTTCATGCATGCTTTCCTATTCTACTATTGTTTCTTTCTATTATATTCATTTTGATGCTCATACTTGACTTACTCATGTTGTTCTAGTTGTTTTCTCATTTTACGTACATTTTTATTATTTTATATTATATTACACTGCTTGTTAATTGATCTCCTTGTGTTCACATGTATCTCATGATAGGGTTGTTTAGTCCTATGCCACGTTCCCTTGACATGACTTGACTTGCCTCATAGTTCTATGATAGGATATTGTTTGATGTTCGCTATACTTGACCACTCTCGATTGTTAGCCCCCACAGTGAAATTATAGAGACTTAATATAGTTTGTGAGCCCCCATAGAGCTGCGATCTATAGGGCCATTATATCCCATAAGGTTGTGAAACTTTAACGTCAAACTTTACTCCCATAGAGGATAACTGGTCAACTAGGCCCTGGAACTCACTAAGGTGATCCGAAGTAGACATACCATCTTTGTACCACAAACCCATTATTTTTTGGATCTGAAATAACTTGTTTACCCTAGTCTTCTTTGTTGGCCCATTGGTCGTGGTCAACCGGATTTTAATAATTGATCTAACCCTATCTCGATATAAGGGCTACTTGGACGAACAGCAACAACCTGTGCCTGCTACTGTCCAAGACTTTAGAACTTAGAGCTGCATTTGTCGTCGTGTCTGTATTTTAAATTATCAATGTACTTTTGTATTTTATTGAGTCTAGGAAAATAATATAAACTGTGTCGTACTAGCAAATAGACTACCCAAGAAACATTTTCAAAATACACTTTTAATTTTGAAAACAAGCCTACTTATAAAGCCCAAACTACTCTCTAACTGCTTGAATATCCGAAAGCCCAAAAACGGAGTTACAAAACCCAAAATAAACCCATTTTTGACTGTAACTCCACCTTTCTATTTTCGAGAAATATTTTAGTTTACTAAATAATAATGAGTTTGATTTAAACCATTTCAAATAATAATTCATGATTAAATATTTTTTAAAATATTTCATGATTGCTTTTGGAGGAAGATTTGAATTTTTTAGCAAATAACTATTTTTCAAATTTTATTTGGAGTGGTCCCCACTCCCTAACAACTTGTAACCACCTCTCTAACAGAATTTGGGTTGTTTTTGCAAATAATGAAAAGGAGAAGGGTTGGATTGTAATTAGCAGTTTGGTGGGGGGGCCTTTTTGCTAAATTGCCATTTAACCATTATTTCTTAAACTTTATAAAACCTATTGAGGAGAGAGAATGCTTATAATTCTCCTCTTTTGTTGAGCTCAACAGAACTTTTTCCCCAAAATTCTTCCCGACCTAATTTTTCCTCCAGCCAGTGGCGATGGCCACGACGGCGACTCGTGCGCCGAGCGGCGACGGAACTACTCGACGGACGCGATAACTCGACGATGAGCCACAAGCGACAATCGGCCACGACATCGACTCTGAAACCCTAGCCCTAATTTATTCATATTCTTCGGCGATCGGCAGCGATGGCGATGGCGCTGGCCTCCTACACCGGCATTTGAAGCAGAGTCCACTTGAAGCTCTTCGATAGCACACGATCGGTGCGGTGCTTTCTTCACTGCAGTTTATGTATCGATTTTGCGGCAACGCTCTTCGTCTCTCCGGCGATCCCCTTCATCGAGACAGGAATCGTTTCAGTAGCAGTGAGTTTCCATTCCGATCTAGAGCGGATCTTGGCAACAATCGACTGAGTACTGGCTCTTTCGCAGCGGCAGCTTCACTTCCGGCGAACGGTTGTCTAGGTCAGTTCCTCCAGATCGTATATGTGAGCCTAAATTGATCATCTATAGATCATCTTTTCTTTGGCATCTTCCAATTTTGAATCAGAACTACCATTTCCATTTGAAGTTCTGTAGATTGAGCATTGATCTAGTCAATTGATCGAAGCCTTATCCTCGGCCTGATCGATCTGTTTGAGAACATCAACTGACGGTGAGTTCTTCATTATTGCTGATTTTGTGAAGTCTTGATTCTTGATAAATAATTTCTGGTTTCTTATTTAGATTGAAAGTTCGATCATAGTTGAAACCATCTATGTGTTTTGTCCGATACTTTTCTCTTTGAAATTTTGATGCATGTGTGTAGTGAGGACACGAAGGATTGGTGTGTGTCCTTGTTAATTGAGTATCGGTTCTGAATCTAAATTCCTTCCAGGTGAAGTTTCTAACCTACTTTACTTTAATTCCTTTTTGTGTGCAATTACGCTTAGTTGATGTGGTTGTAATTTCCATGATGGCCTTGTTTCATATGTCGTGTTCGTGTCGGAGATGTGTTCGTATCTGTTTGGCGTTCGAACCGTGTCCAAGACCTTGTACCAGTTCGTGTGGTGTCTAGAACATGTCTTGGTGTGTCGTGTTTGTATACCAGCCATGTGTATTACTGTAGCCAAGTTTGGAGTCTACCTATGTCTGAAGTTCTGAATCGCACCAAGGGTTCGTGTCCTTGATAGGAATCAGTGGACGGGTTTGCCTATTAATTTTATAAATTGTATTACTCTTCTTTTAGTTGTTGTGTGAATTTTATTCAAAATTGAGTTAATTTTTATCTTTGCATTTTTGGAGACCTGTGGAGATTGGACCTAAAGTTTTGGAGACCTGTGGAGATTGGACCATTATTGTATAATTTAAATTTTGTGTTGGTAACCTGAAGCTACCTGTTGAAGTGTTTCTTATATTGGGGTTCAACTATAGATCTGTTGGAATGTTGTGATAAAGCTTAGATTATTTAAATTTGTTTCTCTGAGTTTGACTGGAGTAGCTTTTGGTGGAGTGCGAGATTTGTTAAAAGAGGATTGGTGCAAGTTTCCAATTGTAGCTATGTTTCTGCAGGCAGAAATGCTAAGTTGGGCTGCTATGTATGTATTTTTGGTTAGCTTTTGAGTTTTGAATGTCTATTGGACTTTAGGCTTTTACAATCATATCCTTATTAAGCCATGTGGTGAGTAGTTGCATGTAGTATTTCAGCTCATGATTTGTGTTAGGCCAGCAGCATTTATTAACCTAAATTGAATATTGGAGTTGGGCTTAGTATAAGTTTGTACATGAATGATTGGTTTTAATTTAGCAAATGTTTGAAAATTTTGGTGTTGGAACTATCTTAAAGTGTCAATTTGAGTGGTTATGGACTGTCGGGTTGAGCTATTTTAGGACTGTACTGAGTTTTGGGAATTAATCAATTTCCATTCAATAATTTGAGTTAAAAAGGAAATTTGTACTGCTTACACAAACAAGGTGCAGAGTCAAAGTTAGATGATTATATATTATAGATTGCCTAGTATGTTTTAAGTATAGTTATTGGATTAATATTGTATCATAATTTGTAGATGATTAATTGGTTTATATATAGGGTAAGCTTATGGTTACCAAGAGTTAAACTATGGAAATATAAATAGTTGACCTAATTGATAGTTAGAAATATTAGCTAATGATTATTAGAACATAACCAACTTGTACCAAATAACAGGTGGACATCCAGCTTTACTATCCATTCTCGATCACCCTGAGCAAGGCAAGTATACTCCTCAGACTTGTCCATTTCTTCATGTTTTGTATTCATGCTTGTATATCCTTGTTGACACGATATTTCACGAGATTGTCTTGTATCTTGTTTCCTGAGTTTACTTGTGTCTGGAAGAGGAAATACAGCAGATGTGTGATCAAACCCAAGTTACTATTCATGTGAATAGCTTAGGCCCTGCATCGTACATGCGGGACCGAAGCCGTACCATTTCATGTTCCCTGAATCTACCCAAGCCGATCACATACTCTAGATGTATTTCGATATATTGTACACGTCATGTTCATTGTGTATTTCATGTTCAAGTTTCATTTCATATTCCATGTATTTACTTTTCAGTATTCATGTTCATGTTTCATGTCATGTTCTCATTTCTCGTACTTTATATTTTTCTGGTATTCATTTTAATACCGTGATGTTTATGTTCATTTCCTTGGATATACTTAGCTCCGCTCCTGACTAGGATATGTTGCAGGTATACTTGCAGGACATTGTAGATTTTACATTATGGGCCGGAACCCGGGATCTTAGCTGAGCAGGATGGAGTCATGACTTAGCTTGAGGTTTCAGGTTTAGATTATTTTAGTTATTTCTCTAGATATTGTATGTTCTTAGAAATTACAGTATATTTCATTCTTGTTGTCTCTAGTACCTTTATGATATTATGATCGGTAGATTATGGTAATCATTCTGGGAACGTCTTATAGATGTTGTGATTGTACACATTTATGTTTTTCTGGTTAGACTTCCCTAGCTTGGTACAACTTACTTCGTCGTGTCTAACAACGAAGGTTGGGCGTGTCCGACTCGTGTCTGATTATTTGGGAGTAGGTCGTGACATGTTTTTAGTGGTGGCACATGCAGGTCTGTCCTAATGGTACCTAGGTATTAGTGTACTATTGGGAGACTTGATTAAACTAGGAAAACTTGATCACATCATAGGAAATTGGGTCATCGGTTATATTGATATTTTAAAAACACTTGTTATTTTTAGGATTAGGATATTTTAACAGTTTTCTATTTTATAGATAGTTCAAGCACGCAACACCGGAACGGTTGATCCATCTACACTTGAGGGTTTCGAGTCTCCACTACCTTCCATCGTCCTACTATCCCCATGGGTAGTACGCAGTTGATGAAGATGTTTCAAGAGTTCCTTGGTGTTCAAAAGTAGCAAACCATACCTTTTCCAAGCCAGACTTGTGGATACACTCTCCGAGCTAAGGAGGACTTCCGACTTCCAGAATCTCAGACCCTTGGACTTCTCCGACACCGAGTGCATATATTTCACCTAGGGGCAGATCAAGAACCTGGAGCTGCCACTAAAGATCATCCAAGTCACTGAGGACCCGATTCCTTTGAAGATTGGAGCTATCAGCCAGGAGATCCAGAATGTAGCACAGACAATAGAACGAAACCAAAAATTGAAGACTAGGAGAGACATGAAGACTTAGGACAAAGATAGCAGCTGATATGGATCCACAAAGCGTCGCAACACTCAGTCGGCGCTTCTTCGATCACATCACCAGTTGCATCATCAGGAGCAGATCTCAACAGCCAGCACGCTAGCAGTCGTATATTTCTGTCAGAGTCCCGGCACTTCAGCCGCTCCAGCAGGAGATCCAGATTCAGCTGATGATCATTTGCAATTTCTACCGTCGCCCAGGACATCACCACGAAGAGTGCCGCAAAAGACGGAGGCTATGCTTGTACTGCGAATCGCCTACCTACCAAGTCAAGGATTGTCTAGAGACTATTTATCACACTGCCCAAGGACAAGCACGAGGAGTATCAGGACTACAGCAAAGGGACCCACATCTCCATATTCAGCAATCACATGGAGCACTACCGCATGAACAAGTCTACGTCAGGACAGTTAAAGAAGATTGAAGAGGTTCCAGTCCCGGAGCAATACTAAAGATAGACTGAAGGCAGAAAGTTCTTTTGCATGGGTGGAGAAAACCATGTATCTTGATTTGCAATCCAATTTTCCTTTAAATTTCTCTTAGTACCTAGATCATTTCTTAAAATTTCTTGTTTTGAAACCTTGGTTGATATTCGAAAATTATTTCGAGATATTATTTCCTATTCAGTAAACATGTCTCATATCCATAATTTGATAATTGTTTGAAATCCACTACTCGATACTGTTTGCCTATTTCACTTTCATGACCTTGATTTTCTATTCGAGAGTTGTTTATCCACTACTTGTTTCGACCTTGTCTCATATTCAAGATTTTGCTTGTTTCATGGTTACTTGTTCCTACTCGTTCACTGATATTCTGTTTGTTAATCGAACTTGTACTATTCGAGATTTATTCCTACTTAAAATATCATTCTGAAACCTTGTTTGAATCTTTGCTTCTATTAATGCTTGTTTGAGATTCTATTTCCTATTCTTGACTTTATTCGGGACTTGTTCTCTATTTAGGATTTTGTTTATTATTGAGATTCATTTTTTTATATTTATATTTACGATCCAATACCTTGTCTCTTATTGGAACCTGTTTTCTAGTCACTATTTAAAACCTTGTTTCCTCGTTGAGATTTTCTATTCGAGATTTTATTTCTTAATTTGAAACTTTGTCTCTTATCTAATACTTTGCGTCTGTTCACCCTTAGAGACTCTATTATCCTTTCGGGATAACGTACCATATATGGAATCTTGTTACCATCCCAGGTTTCATTTGATAATTCGGTTACCATTTGAAACTTTGTTCACTGTTGAGGTTTAAAATCTCCTTGTTGCCCTTTAGTACTCACTACTCCTTGATTGGATCCTTTGTTGCTTCTTAGCACCTAATAAACCCTTGTATCCTAACAGGCAGATAATACCATTTTTGACTTGGACTATTGGAACTCATTTTGAATTCTTGAAATTTTAAATTCCCATGGATAAGGTTGAGAGACTATTCGATGACCTACTTTGGCGTGGCAGTTGCGCACTGTAGTCATTATCTGGACAACGGAGACTGAGGGTTCACTGCAGTCAGATACACACTGGCGAGGCATAACCTCTAAGTTGAAGTAAGTTCAGACATTCATATGGTTTTCGGGTAATATTGAGACCTTGTCCAAAATCTTCATATTTTGATCCCTTGAGTTGCTTCATTAATAAATTGTTTGGAAAATGGATAAGATTGACATAATATTCTGTGACATATTGTTATTTGAGTCACGACACCGAAAGTCCACTGTAGTCAGATATATCCTGGCGGGGTAGGGATTCTAAGCAAAGTGATTTCAAATACCTATACGTTCTCGGGTACTATAGCCTCCCTTCCCAGAATTTTTTTTAAATATTTTTTTATTATTTATTTAATTTAAATGGTGATTTTAGAATTTTAGAAATAATTATTTAGTTAATAATTATGATAGATAATTTTTTAATCATGATTAAATTTGGAGTACAATGCGACTAGGAATCATGGCACGGATAGTGCAATGGCGTGCTTTGACTAGTGTTTAGCCATGGTAGGGGAATGTAAAGCGATAGGAGTGTCCTAACTAGGAAAACCAGGCCAAGTTGTGACTTAACCTGTACCGAAGATTTTATTTATTTATTTATTATATTACTCGACGTTTAGGAGACCCGGTTGTACCAAACTAGTCAAACTGGACTCGAACTAAATCCAAGCCCACGTAGTCATGTAGTGGGACCAAATACGGCCTTGTAGACATGTTTGGTGAATGCAAATATTTTGTATATAATTTAGGATTTGGCAATTATTTTCTAAATATTTATTATATGTAAATTATAGGTATTATTAATATTAAATTGCGTTTTAGAATATCTATACGATTTTTTGGGGCCCAGTAATGGGAGTATATGATATGCCCACCCACGAGCTACTATTGAATTATTTTAATTACTCGTAGAATTATTATTATTATTATTATTGGGGTTATTTAGAATAAACTATTTATTATTATTAGTTATTATTAATTTATTCTTTATCAAAAGAATAAATATATGTGTGTATGTGTATTTTTATATAAATACATAAATATATATATGTATTGGTAATTTGTTTTAATGGTTTATTATTTATTTTCATAAATAATTGTTATTTTTTATATATATATAATATTTGCGTATCTGTGTATGTATATATGATTATATATATATATATATATATATATATATATATATATATATATATATATATATATAATCATATATATATATATATATATATATATATATATGTGTGTGTGTGTGTGTGTGTGTGTGTGTGTGTGTGTGTGTGTGTGTGTGTGTGCATGTGTATATATATAAATATATATATATAAATATATATTTGTGTATAGATACATATGTGTATATATATATATATTATATATATGTAAAAAAAAAAAATATTATATATATATATGTATATGCGGATATATATATATATATATATATATATATATATATATATATATATATATATATATATATATATATATATTAGTTATATATAAAAGAGTAAGAATCAGAAAAAGAAAGAGAAAAACAAAGATTTATAAAATCCCAAACCTAACTAATACCCTTCCCCACAAGCCAGGCCCAGCCCAATCGGGCCAGGCCCACTCTCAGCCCAGCCTAAGGCTAGCCCATCCTCCCCGAGCAGAGTAGTTCCTCCAACCCCCTGTTTCGATTCAGCAGAGTATATATACGTACGTATATATATCGAAAGTCAAAAAAAAAAACCTAATCCCGAAATCTCCACCACAAGAGGCTGCACCCCGCCTCCGTCGATGCGCGCGTGCCGTCCACGGCCGCCGCACAGGCGCCAGAGCACGCGCAAACGGCGGACACGCGCACGATAGAAAACAGGGAACGACAACAGCAGTACGTACCTTCACCGCCTCGCTTCTTAGTACATAGTTAATATTTTTCGACTATGTAACCTGTTATGGAGAGCCTGTGCGACACCCTAGATGAACCAACAAGTACTTCCAAGCGAGATCGACCATCGAGTCGGTAAATCAACTCGAAAAACCCGAAAAACCAATGTTTCCTGACAGTTGTAAAACAGTCCCTAACCCTAGTTTGGAAGGGAGATTTTGAGGAAATCACTTAGGATTTTTGAAAACCAATTAGAAACAGTGATAATTAACTTATACAAGACTAAAATGTTTCTCACAGAATTATTTTCCAGCTATTGGACATAGAGTTATTGAACTTAAAATCCCAGAAAAATCTATCTTCGAAAAACTAAAATTTAGAAAAATCACTCTGATACCACGTCCGTCCCGCAATTTCGGGCGACGTGGTCGCGAACCGAAAGCATCGAAAGCTGTGTATCGGCTTCTTGGTCGTGTGGGCTTTGACGGAATTCAAATTGGTCGCGTGTGCGCGACGAATTTGATGCGTATCCGTCGAAATTCACCGTATCAACCACTTTACACAAACTCCAATTACTTTGTGCACGCTCGTCAGAGCGAGACGAAACTTATGCCAGCAGGACCGTATCATTTTTCTGGTCATGTGTGCCAAGTTTAGTCCGATTCTGAGACAGTTAATAAAATCACAGTTTTGCGGGCCCCACGGTTCTACTCAACGGGCAATTTTTGCACGGCCCGCCAAAATCTAACTTTGGACATACGGTTGGGTTTATATCAGAAAATCGAATCCGTAGACATGTAGTTTGACAACTTTAGAGACCATCGACTCTGGCAGGCTTTTCGGTGCAAAGTGGGTCCAACGGCGGACATCGTTTTTCCCCAAAATTACCGTTTTGCCCCTGTGTCCAGAATTGGACATAAGAACAGGCAATCCTAGCTAATTTGACTATTCTGAGACTATTAGCAATGTTTGTTTCAGCTTTTAGAGACAGTTGTGGTGACTTGGACTTAATGGATTACCAGTTGACTGTATTTTTGTTGGATATGCGTGCAACCTCCAGGCAAGATACCTTGCCTCCCTCTACAGTTTATTTACATGCATATTTATATTATTATACAGTTTTACTAGTTGATTATTTATATGTGATTTGTACATCATGCTTGCTAGTATATATATAGTCTTGTTTATATTTAGCTTTGTAGTTCATATTGGATATACGTGTATATAGTTCTTGTTCCTAGTTAACTTTATAGTTTTTATTGGATTAGTTTTCTCGTGTATCGTGATTGGGTCGTATCGTATCATCACTTGTACTTGGACTGAGTCGTATCGTGTCATAGGATGAATAAGTCATACCGGAACTGCTTTACCTCCTTGTCTTAAAATCTGGAAGCTAACCTCCGAGTCCACATTAGGGGCGAGGGTTAGTAGTTAAGCTAACTTGCGAGCCCACACCAGGGGCGAGAGTTAGTAAGCTAACCTGCGAGTCCACATTAGGGACGAGGGTTAGTAGTTAAGCTAACTTGCGAGTCCACACCAGGGGCAAGAGTTAGTAAGCTAACCTGCGAGTCCACATTAGGGGCGAGGGTTAGTAGTTATATGTCCACACCTGCGAGTCCACACTAGGAACGAGGGTGATGCTAGCCTGCGAGTCCATACAAGGGACGAGGGTTAGTAGTATATGGTTCACACCTGTGAGTCCACACTAGGGACTAGGGTGATGCTAGACTGTGAGTCCATACTAGGAACGAGGGCTAGTAGTTGTTCAAACCTGCGAGTCCACGCTAGGGGCGAGGGTTTGAGTATTCGATTGGTTATCCATTGACATTGTGATATTGTGTTCTCTTGTTCTTCTACAGCAGTTCGTTTAGGCGTAGTGGTTCTTCCAGTCGTGTATAGTCATGTTTTCTTATTGATTGGTCTTTTCCCATTATTTCCTATATTTTCTCCATTGCATGACAAACTGCTAGATAGGAATGTATATTATGTATCTTGCTATGTCCTCTGAGGACCTGAAGATCTCCTCAAGTTTAGCGATTGCATGGAGTTAGCTAAACCCTTTGGTGTGAGGAAGGGTCCCCTCAAAACTCTCATCTTTCTTCTTCGACATTTGTTGACAAGTGCTATGATGACATAACACTTCCCGTAAATGGCAAGGAACCCAGGAAACCGTCGCTCTAATTCCTCAAACTCCTCATTCGTAGGGGGTATACTCTTCAGAAACTTCGTCTCCCCAAGGCAACTTGGAGACGTCATACATCTCGTGAAGGACGAGACCCATCTCCCCAGTAGGTGTAAAAAAGGTTCTCATATGACGATTGTACATATCGAGGAGCGCTATGAACAGCCTTGTATTTATAGGAAGACCATAGCAAGTGCCCCTTATGGCATAGTAGAGGCCAAGCTGCTGTAAAGTATCCCCATATGTCGACAAAATCTAGAATGTCAAGTTGACCCATGGAGGGGAACGACACATCCAATTCTGCAGCGACAGTCTGCCCGTGGGATATGATCCTTTACGGGTAATCTGGTTTAGGAAGGTGTCGGCCTCAGATAACCGGTTATTGGACCTCAGGTCATTTATAAAACTACCAGGGGCTAGTCCGACGATAGAACAACTGATCGATTCTCTGGTTGCACCCGCTGACCGTACTCGTCTATTATTATGGATATACTTTGATTGCTTGTCGATCCTGAGTTATGGGGTCCACCATTCGCCTCTCGATAGGCACCATGTTGAAACTTGACAGAGAGAAATGGCGTTCCATCTGAGGAAGGTAAATCGATATCCCGTTGGAAAAGAAATCCCAGCTCTCAGATAGCTCCAAGGTATGGGCATTCGAGACAACTATAGCATCTTTAAACAAGAATGCGGGCTTCAGATGAATGTCCCCTAGCTTCCTAGAATTCATCATACTGAGTAAGTAAAAAAAATGATTGGTTCCTGATCTCCCTTAACCCGGCCTCAAGTGGATTCTGGGTAATCTGAGTCGACACGCGTTCGACTATATGGTCCAGTCTCACACCCAATACAGATTGGGCATATCAGGAGCTCCCCCGATGGAGCTGTAGGCAAGTTCACTGCAAAGGACAAAGAAGAAGTTAGAAGAAGTTCATCCTTCAGCTATACGGCTGAGCCAAACAGAACCTATACGGCCTAGTTATGAGGGATGCATAGGCGGCTTAAAGAACATGAGACACATGCGGCTCGGTCATACAATGCTCATTTGGCTCATTCATGAAACACTTAGGCGGCTTAGTCATGAAGTGCTCATGCTGCTTAGTCATGACGCACTTAGGCGGTTCATGCGGCTCAGTCATGAAGTGCTCATGTGGCTCAGTGATGAGGTACTTATGCAGCTCAGTCATGAAGTGCTTATGCAGCTCAGTCATGAGGTACTTATGCGGCTCAGTCATGAAGTACTCATACGGCTCAGTCATGAGGCACCTAAGCGGTTCATGCGGCCCAGTCATGAAGTGCTCATACGGCTCAGTCATGAGGCACTTATGCGGCTCAGCCCATGTGGCCCTATCATAGAGAACACATGCGGTCCAAATAAGATAGGGCATGCATCGACCAGGCTTAAAGCACATAGGCAATATATGACAGGCCCATGCATAAAATATGCGATATGGCCATTCAAAATTTCAGTCGTCATCTTTCTACCGTCCTTACCATTGATAGGGATTGCACATCAGGATGAAAGGAATGAGAGTCTGCCGCTCTCGACGGAGAGGCAAGTCCCTTTCCTTTGGCCGCAGCACCAGTCGACTTGGAAGCTTTTGGAGCCATGGCTAAATTGAGAGAAAAATATGGAGACGAAGGAGAAGAAGGTGAAAGAGAAAAATTTCTCTCTGAATGACCACTATTTATAGAGTTTCTGAAGAGTACCGTTTTGATTCTCGAGATCATTAAAGATAATAACGATGTTTGGGGATTTTATCCCTTGTAACCATCGGCTCTATCTCGAAAAAAGAACACAAATCCAAATTCGAATCAATAATTAAATACAGCAATGATAACTGGCAGGCTGGATGGGGTCTCTCTGCGGCTTAAGATTTCCCTGCGACTCGAGATCTCTCTGCGGTACGAAAATTCCATGCGGCTCAAGATCTCCCTGTGACTAAAAGACTCCCTGCGGCTTGATATATCTCCATGCTTCTTATTCAAAGAATTCCAAATTTGTAATTTGAAACTTTGAAGGAAGTCTTGTAGAAGCATAGAAAATATGTGGTTCATGCGGGTCACAATTAGCCGCATAAATACTTTGGGCCAAACTAGTCATGCAGCCAGAAGGATTGCTACCCAAGCCGCATGAACCTTATGCGGCTCAACATATGCGGCCCTAAAGTCTCTGAGCTTCATGCGGCCAAAGGTGAATGTAACCTAAGCCGCATGAGCTTTATGCGGTCCAAAATACATAATCTATGCGGCTTGAAAGTCCTTAAGCTACATGCGGACTAAGGGAGACTGTGACCTAAGCCACATGAGTCTTATGCGGTCCAGCATGGCCAAAAACTAAGAGACTCATGCGGCTAAAAATGATTCCTATCCTATGATAGGACACATGACAGGCTGACCAAGTCTCAACCACCCAGATTTGCTACAACAAAATCCCAACAAATCGCCAGCTGGCGGCCAAAGAGCGGGTCTTTACATGCTGATTAGCCACGTAGCCACGGGCCATTTATGTGGCTCAAAACACATATTACTATAAATAGCAGGGTGCCACAACCCTGCAAAAAGGGCTGGCAACCTACGAAAGGTAATTTCTTCAAGAGCTAAAGACTGCATCGGATAGTCCAAGGAGTAAGGCAGAGTTGATACACTTTCCCGAGCCTCCACCGTCAACCCCCATAATAAAAAACTAAACAATTGTACTTAGATTGCTTCCTAGGATTTCTTTCTAGGCTTTTCTTTGTACAAGCAAGTTTGCAATCAATTTTAGTGTTTCTGTAATACTTGTCTTTGATATTTAAGGGCAAACATGTTTATTTTGCCATGTTAAATCCTTCCAAACCTTATCTCTGATCATATCCAGAAATCCTGATCGTGCCTATATTTTATGATGATTATACTTTTGTTCCTATCAATCATGTCTAATAATTCGAAACCGTGACTGAATAGTTTTGATCACGACCATTTTTCCACCAGGCCTCAATTTTGATTAAGGTCGTGTTTAGTTGATCGTGCTAGATAATATTTTGTCATGACTAAATTTAACCTTATAGTATGACCAACTTAATTGATCAGTCTTAATTTTTATGATAACTGTGCCTACTGTACCCTTTGAATTTCGAGGACGAAATTATTTTAAGGGGGAGATATTTGTAACTCCACCTTTCTATTCTCAAGAAATATTTTAGTTTACTAAATAATAATGAGTTTGATTTAAATAATTTCAAATAATAATTCCTGATTAAATATGTTTTAAAATATTTCATGATTGCTTTTGGAGGGATATTTGAATTTTTTAGCAAATAACTAATTTTCAAATTTTATTTGGAGTGGTCCCCACTCCCTAACAACCTGTAACCACCTCACTAACAGAATTTGGTTGTTTGTGCAAATAATGAAAATGGTAAGGGGTGGATTGTAAATACCAATTTGGTGGGGGGGCCTTTTTGCTAAATTGCTATTTAAATATTATTTTTTAAACTTTATAAAACTTATTAAGGAGAGAGAATGCTTATAATTCTCCTCTTTTGCTGAGCTCAACAGAGCTCTTCCCCCAAAATTCCTTCCGACCTAATTTTTCCTCCGACCGATGGCGACGGCCACGACGGTGACTTGTGCACCGAGCAGCGACTGAACTACTCGACGGATGCCACCCCGCCACTACTAGCTCTCTTCCAGCGACGATGACTCGACGATGAGCCACAAGCGACAGTCGGCCACGACATCGACTTTGAAACCCTAGCCCTAATTTCTTCAAATTCTTTGGTGATCGACAGCGATGGCGATGGCGCTGGCCTCCTACACCGGCGTTCGAAGCAGAGAGTCCACTTGAAGCTCTTCGACAGCACACGATCGGTACGGCGCTTTCTTCACTGCAGTTTAAGTATCAATTTCGTGGCGGCGCTCTTTGTCTCTCCGGCGATCCCTTTCTTCGACATAGGAATTGTGCTAGTATCGGTGAGTTTCCGTTCCGATCTATTCTTTACATGATGATCGAGGATGATAGATTTAATTATTGATGGTCTAAAATTCCAGAGCAGATCTTGGCAATGATCGACTGAGTACTTGCTCTTTCGCAGCGGCAGCTTCGCTTCCAGCGAACGGCTGTTTAGGTCAGTTCTTCCGGATCGTATATGTGAGCCTAAATTGATCATCTATAGATCATCTTTTCTTTTGGCATCTTCCAATTTTGAATCAGATCTTTTGTTTCCATTCGAAGTTCTCTAGATTGAGCATTGATCTAGTCAATTGATCGAAGCCTCATCCTCGGCCTGATTGATCTGTTTGAGAACATCAACTGACGGAGAGTTCTTCATCACTGCTAATTTAGTGAAGTCTTGATTCTTGATAAATGATTTTTGGTTTCTTATTTAGACTGAAAGTTCGATCATAGTTGAAATCATCTCTGTGTTTTGACCGATTCTTTGCTCTTTGAAATTTTGAAGCATGTGTGTAGCGAGGACACGAAGGATTGGTATGTGTCCTTGTTAATTGAGTATCGGTTCTGAATCTAAATTCCTTCTAGGTGAACTTTCTAACCTACTTTACTTTAACTCCTTTTTGTGTACAATTACGCTTAGTTGATGTGGTTGTAATTTCCATGATGGCATTATTTCATGTGTCGTGTTCATATCGGAGATGCATTCATATATGTTTGGTGTTCGAACCGTGTCTAAGACCTTATACCAGTTCGTGTGCTGTCCAGAACGTGTATTGGTGTGTCATGTTTGTGTACCAGCCGTGGGGTGTATTACTGTAGCCAAGTTTGGAGTCTGCCTATGTCTGAAGTTCTGAATCGCACCAAGGGTTCATATCCTGGATAGGAATCAGTGGACGGGTTTGCCTTTTAATTTTATTAATTGTATTACTCTTCTTTTAGTTGTTGTGTGAATTTTATTCAAAATTGACTTAATTTTTATCTTTGTATTTTTGGAGACCTGTGGAGATTGGACCTAAAGTTTGGTTTGAAATAGAGAGAGTAGCCATTATTGTATAATTCAAATTTTGTGTTGGTATCCTGAAGCTACCTGTTGAAGTGTTTCTTATATTGGGGTTCGACTATAAATCTGTTGGAATGTTGTGATAAAGCTTAGATTATTTAAATGTGTTTCTCTGAGTTTGACTGGAGTAGCTTTTGGTGGAGAGTGGGATTTGTTTAAAGAGGATTGATGCAAGTTACCAATTGTAGCTATGTTTCTGCAGGCAGAAATGCTAAGTTGGGCTGCTATGTATGTGTTTTGGTTAGCTTTTGAGTTTTGAATGTCTACTGGACTTTGGGCTTCTACAATCATATCCTTATTAAGTCAGGTTGTAAGTAGTTGCATGTAGTATTTCAGCTCATAATTTGTGTTGGGCCAGCAGCATTTATTAATCTAAATTGAATATTGGAGTTGGGCTTAGAATAAGTTTGTACATGAATGATTGGTTTTAAGTTAACAAATGTTTGAAAATTCTGGTGTTGGAACTATCTAAAAGTGTCACTTTGAGTGGTTATGGACTGTCGGGTTAAGCTATTTTAGGACTGTACTGAGTTTTGGGAATTAATCAATTTATATTCAATAATTTGAGTTAAAAAGGAAATTTGTACTGCTTACACAAACAAGGTGCAGAGTCAAAGGTTGATGATTATATATTATAGTTTGCCTAGTATGTTTTATGTATAGTTATTGGATTAATATTGTACCATAATTTGTAGATGATTAATTGGTTTATATATAGGGTAAGCTTATGGTTACCAAGAGTTAAACTATGGAAATATAAATAGTTGACCTAATTGATAGTTAGAAATATCTAGCTAATGATTATTAGAACATAACCAACTTGTACCATATAACAGGTGGACATCCAGCTTTACTACCCATTCTCGATCACCCTGAGCAAGGCAAGTATACTCCTCGAACTTGTCCATTTCTTCATGTCTTGTATTCATGCTTGTATCTCCTTGTTGACACGATGTTTCATGAGATTATTTTGTATCTTGTTCCCTGAGTTTACTTGTGTCTGGGAAGGAAAATACTACAGATGTATGATCAAACCCGAGTTACTATTCATGTGAATAGCTTAGGCCCCGCATCGTGCACACGGGACCGAAGCCGTACCATTTCATGTTCCCTGAATCTACCCAAGCCGATCACACACTCTGGATGTATTTCGATATATTGCACACGTCAGGTTCATTGTGTATTTCATGTTCAGGTTTTATTTCATGTTTCCTGTATTTAATTTTCCGTATTCATGTTCAGGTTTCATATCATGTTCTCATTTCTCGTACTTTATATTTTTCCTATATTTATTTTCATACCATGATGTTCATGTTCATTTTCTTGGATAAACTTAGCTTGACTCCTGACTACGATATGTTACAGGTATACTTGCAGGACATTGTTCTATATTATGGGCCAGAGCCTGGGATCTTAGCTGAGCATGATGGAGTCATGACTTAGCTTGAGGTTTCAGGTTTAGATTGTTTTATCTATTTCTCTATATATTGTATGTTCTTAGAATTCACAGTATATTTCACTCTTGTTGTCTCTAGTAATTTTATGATATTATGATCGGTGGATTATGGTAATCATTCTGGGAACGTCTTATAGATGATGTGATTGTACACATTCATGTTTTTCTGGTTAGACTTTCCTAGCTTGGTACAGCTTACTTTGTCGTGTCTAACAAGGAAGGCTTGGCGTGTCTGACTCATGTCCGATTATTCAGGAGCGAGTCGTGACATTGACCAATAGAATTTTGGTGTATTTGCCCCGAATTCGGCTATCTATACGTTGGATTTTAAACTCAGTTTTCCTGCAGTTATGGATGTATTTGCTATATGCCGAGATTCTTACATAGAGTTATGTCCAAATTTTGTCCGAATTCTGTCAGAATTCTCCCTTTTGAAATCCTATAAATAGAGAAATTTTTTTACCATTTCAATATACCAATTCACTTTCATATCTCTTCTCTCTAAGCTTACTATGATCTTCCAAAGCTCTTCTAAGCTTTCAATTTCAAATCCTAGGCCAGTTATAATTCTCTAGTCGATTTGCCAGTATGGTCTAGAAATTCAGAGTGATTGTAATTAAGAGGCTTGATAGAAGTAAGACACTTCACAATTGAAGTTGGTCGAGTATTTCGGATCAAAGCTAACGTTTGTAGAAGTTGTAAGAACTTCGGATGAAAACTTGTATTTTTCTATAGTGATTTCCACCAGGAGATAGAGTTCTTATGACTGGATTAGTCCTCACAAGAGGAAGACCAATATACATCACCGTCTTTGAGTTTGCTCTTTGCACTCTACTTTTACTTACTCATATCTGTGATATATTTCTGTGATCTTGCTGCCAACATTTTTTAATAGCTAATATTCCGCTTCCTACTATATTCATCCCCTCTAGAGTATATCGCTTTACATTTCGTTCCTACAATTAGTATCAGAGCTGGTTATACAGGTAAAGCGAGGTAACATTATATAACTGTTGTTACATAGATCACTATATCACATATGGTAACTGTGAAATTCACAACTGAAGGTCAAGCCACAAACAGACACCCATTGTTTGATGGTACCGAGTACACTTATTGGAAAACACGTATGATTTTCTTTTTGAAATCTCTAGACTTTGACTTGTGGTCAATTGTAGTTGATGGCTTTAAAAAGCCTCCACGTGTTCTTATTGATGAATATTTGGTTTAAAAAGAACATAACATGTATACTGATTCTAAAAAGAAAGAAACAGTCTTGACGCACGTGCTATTAATGCTTTATTTTGTGCTTTAGACATGACTGAATTCAACAGGGTGTCTATATGCACAACATCTAATAAGGTATGAAAACTTCTCAAAGTTACTTATAAAGGCACGACGCAAGTCAAGGAGTCCAAGTTCAGTAGACTTACTCAAGAATATGAGGTGATCAAATGAAGCCGAACGAATCCGTTACACAAATGTTCACAAGATTTCTGGATATTATAAATCCTTTGTCCTTCCAAGGCAAGGAATACAATAACCATAAGAAAATTTGCAAGGTGCTACGAGCTCTCACAAATAACTGGATTCCAAAGGCTATAATGATCGTTAAAGGAAACGACCTCACTACCATGTCTCTTGAAATGCTCATGGAAAAGCGACTCACTCACGAGCTTGAACTTCAAGACTTTAAAGATGCCGCACCAAAGGAAAAATCAATCACCTCTAAAGCTCAACAACGAAGAACTGTCGAAGAAGATTTTGACGACAGTGATTCCAATAATGAGGATCAAGCCCTCATAGTGAAGAAGTCCAAGAAGTTCATGAGGTTCAACCGAAGAACGAAGGAACATAATAGCAACTATAGCAACAATAAATAAGATCCAATCTACTATGATTGCAATAAGAAAGGACACATCAAGAAGTACTGTCCGACATCATCATCGTCAACTAGAAAAGGCAACAAGTATGAAAAGAGTTAATTAAAAAATCTACTTCTAGAAGATATGCCAACACAAGCATTTGACATGAAAGCGAAGCCAGTGATTCAGAAGATGAACAATCAGACGACGCTGCAAATGTATGTTTGATGGCATATGATCATGTGGAACACCCTACTCATGCTAGGAGCAAGTAGATCCTTGACAGCGGTTGCTCACAACAACATTGGTAAGGCTCTGTACCCTGTGATTAAAGATGTATGTCTAGTAACTAAGTTAAAACATAATCTATTCAGTATAAGCCATTTAGCTGACTACGGTAATGGTATTAACTTTGTCAAAGACAAATGTACTATAGTTGAAGCTCAACTGGTAGTACTATCTTTGAAGGTATTAGGGAAGACAACATATATATTTTCTATTTGTTAAAAGATGCTAAAAAAGTAGGTAGATACTTACTCGCCAAGAACGATGAGAGTCAACTATGGCACATGAGAGTTGGTCATGCAAACATGGACACAATTTCAAGATTATCCACGAAAAAATATGGTACGAGGCTTACCGGACATCGTTTCCAAGAAGGATACGATATGTTGCGAATGTAAAAAGAACAAAGCTACCCGATCCACATTTAAGTCCAAAAATGTTTTAAGTACTACTAGAGCTCTACAATTACTGCATATAAATTTATTTGGGCCTAGTAGAATTCCTAGCCTAGGTAGTAAGTTATATGCATTTGTAATAGTATATAATTTCTCTAGATACACGTGGGTATATTTTCTTGTACGCAAGAATGATGCATTATCTGAATTCGTCACATTTAAAGAAAAAGTTCAAAATGAGAAAGGATTCATGATTACTCGTATTCGAAGTGATTATGGCGGCAAATTCGAGAATTCAGAGTTTGAGCAATTTTGTGACACACACGAATATTTGCTTGAGTTCTCCTGTCCTAGGACTGCACAACAAAATGGAGTTGCGGAATGTAAGAACATAACTCTATTTGAATTGGCTAGAGTAATGTTGAACCAGTTTAGTCTACCCAAATATTTCTGGGCAGAAGCTAGAGTAATGTTGAACCAGTTTAGTCTCCCCAAATATTTCTGGACAGAAGCTACCCATAGTTTTTATTTCAAAATCTTTGGTTGTAAATGTTTTATTCTTAATACTAAAGATAATTTGGATAAATTTGACGAAAAAGTCAATGAGGGCATGTTTTTAGGTTATGCGACCAAAAGCAAAGGGTACCAAGTCTTCAACAAGAAGTCAATGATCATCCAAGAATAAATGGATGTCACCTTCGACGAATTAAGCTAATAGACGATCAACGACAATGATGATGAAGACATTAGTACACCAAGCAAGTCTGTAGCACCGAAAATCGGAACCAGCTACCTTGAAAGTCATCCAAAAAGAATAAAATTTATACCTAACCACCCCAAGGACCTAACAATAGGTGAGATCACCCTGGACGTAAGTACTCGTTCCTCTACCAGAGATATGGCTTCTTGTGTTACATTTATTTCACAGCTAGAACCTAAAACTATTGAAGAAGTATGTAGTGATAACTATTGGTAGGATACTATACAAGAGAAACTAAACCAATTTGAACGAATTCAAGTTTGGGAACTTGTTCCCATGCCCATTGATCATCCGGTCACTGGCACCCGGTGGATATTCCTTAAATGAGAATGGTTTACACTCGTAACAAGGCTCGACTCGTAGCTCAAGGATACAACCAAGAGGAAGGTATTGACTATGATAAGACCTATGCCCCTGCTGTGAGATTAGAATCCATTCGCATGTCAAATACATTTGCATGTTTTCATAACTTCAACCTTTTTCAAATGGATGTAAATAGTGTTTTCTTAATGGTTTCATAAAATAAGATGTTTATGTAGATCAACCTCCAAGTTCTACGGATTTTAAAAATCCTGATTATGTATTCAAGTTGAAGAAAGCCTTATACGGTTTGAAACAAGCCCCTCATACTTGCTACGACCATTTAAGCTTTTTTCTACTTGATAATGGTTTTTCAAAAGGCAAGGTTGATACTACAAGTCTTTAAATGGCAATCTTCTTTTATTTCAAATTTATGTTGATGATATTATCTTTGGATCTACTGATGAATTTCTCTGTCAAGAATTCTCTAAGTATATGTAGAATGATTCAAGATGAGCATTATGGGAGAACTTAAATTCTTTCTTGGACTGTAAATCAAACAAACCAACAATGGGACATTCATCAACCAAGCCAAGTACACAAAAATTTGCTAAAGAAGTTTGATCTGGAATCCGTCAAACCCGTTGGAACTCCAATGGAAACTTCAACCAAGCTTGATGTCGATGAAAAAGGCAAACTTATCGACATACGTAAGTATCGAGGTCTGATTGGTAGTTTACTTTATTTAACTGCTAGTTGTCCTGATTTAATATTTAGTGTTTGCTTTTGTGCACGATTTCAAACTAACCCTAAGGAATAACATCTATGTGTAGTTAAGTGTATCTTTCGATACCTTAAGAACACTTCTTCTGTCAGCTTATGGTATCCCAAAACCACGTCCTTTGACCTAACCGGTTATTCGGATACTGATTTTGCTGGATACAAAGTAGATAGAAAAAGTACTGGCGGCATGTGTCATTTTTTGGGTAAGGCCTAGTCTCTTGGTTTAGCAAAAAGCAAAATTTTGTTACATTATCAACTACTGAGGTCGATTATATCGCCGTAGGACGTTGTTGTGCACAAATTTTGTGGATGAAGCAAACCGTAGAAGACTTTGATTAACACTACACCCACATACCCAGTTTTTTGTGACAACACTAACACTACAAACTTGACTAAGAATCCTGTATGCCAGTCTTGTACTAAGAATATTTAGATTCGACATCAATTTTTAGAGACCATCAAGCAAATGGAGATATTAGTTTACAAGATGTAGACACAGAGAAATAATTGACTGACATCTTTACAAAATCTTTAGCGGAAGATCGATTCATTTATTTACGTCAAGAATTAGAAATTTTATATGTCAATAATATTAATTAATTTCATCTTATTAATTATTTTTCTATATACAAAAACTATTTTCGAGACAAGCCTACAAAGGATCTGTCTGGCTAAAGTGAAGCGGTACTTAAGCGTCCCCCGGTGGACCTTCGTTAGTTGGGACAATATCCCTACAGCTAATCTGAGATAGTCGCTGCATAACAAAATTTAGTTCATAAAATAATTTTAATTATATTAATTAAAATTTTAAAATTACTAATTTTGGAATTAAATAATTAAAAAGAATAAAAAATACAAGGTGACATTCTGGATTCGGCCAGACTTCAGTCCGAACTCGGTTGGTGTTGAATTTTTAAACAACACCTAAATGGCTCCCACTTGTATTTCTTCTTCCTTCTCCTCCAAACAGTAGCACAGCAGCTACAAAAATACCCCAAAATCCTACATTTTCCACACTTGATTCCTCCCTGCTCCTTTGGATTTTTGCTTCAAAATTTTGGATTCATGCATGGAATCTCCTCCTCTTCCACATACTCTATTATGAGAAGGTATAATCTCTTTTATCTCCCCGTTTCTCAATCTTTTCAATTTCATAGAAACTTTTATTTTCTTTGAAAATTTTGCCTAGAATTAAGAATCCTTTCAAGAGAAAAAAGATAGCTAGTGAATGAGCCTCATCTTCTGATCCTATCCAAGGATCTCTCTTTTTGCCCGTCCAAATGGATGGGGATCCAATGAGTTCTTCTTTGAAACTCTAGAACAATCATTACTATGGTATGCAGATTTTTCAATTCGTAATATTTGCCCCGACGCTCCGATAAAGTGGACGAACTTTTCGCCTCACGAACCTTATTTTAAACTTTAGGATTGCATAATCTTGTTACAAATTCGTTCCATATTGCCACTAATGCAATTAGACTATTTTACTGCAATTTCACTCTCGTTGATGATGATTATCTTATGAATAGTCGTGCCGGCATTGATATTCAATTCAATGATAACGATTTAGCGACGATCCTAAAAATTTCAAACATAGGTGAGCCGCTTGTCGTTCACTGATTTTGAATACCCCATTGATGCGACTTTGACCAACTTTAAGAATCAACTTTGTGCTCATGATCATGTCCGTCCTGGCAAGTTCAAAGCTATAAACTTGAACTTATTTTTCTATGAGTTACATCGGATTATCTATTCCACTATATTACCCAAGTCTACCTCAAAAGATGATGTATCTAGTCTTGAATTGTCTTCTATCCATCATATTCGTCATAGGATTCCTTTTTATGTCCCAAAGACTATTATCCGGATGATGGCTAGGTGTCGCGAGATGAACATGAATCTTTTCTACGCAATAATCCTTTATATCATCTTTGAGCATTTTAAGATTGACTTGTCCTCTTATGCTCGTGATTCTGAACCCAAGCATCTGTAGCTATCTCATCGCAGTACCTATGTCCCTTCTGCTCCTTCTACTGTACCACCTCAGACTTATCCTATGTCATTTGAGGGCCTCCATCAGCATTTGGATGACATACGGTGTGCTGAACTGGATGAGCACAACTCTTAGTGAGCGTTTGTGACCGAGACACTGAAGGAACAAGAGTTTTGAGATGTCAGTCGGTTTCAGACATAAACTCCTTTGCAGATCTGTATTTTGCTCAGACTGGTCAGCATTCCAGTTCTCTTCCACGAGATCCTACTCTCTCTGGTTACCGCTATGAGGATGAGGTAGTTCATCACTACTTCAACCCCGGTAACGTTTATGATTGGTACCATGGTTCTGGTGCTACTCCACATCCATCTCATGGAGCTGGTACTTTTGGTACTAGACCTTCCGGACATGGTGCTGATAGTGCTGACAATGATTCTATTTACATGAGGACTTGACCTAGACGCTATAGCGTTTATCTAGACATTATCTCTTTAGACTTTATTTACGTCTATGTGTTCTTAAAAGTGTTCCTACATTCTAAGATAATATTACTTTCTTTTATGCACTTCTATGACTTTTTGAGATATTGAGTTTGTTGTTTCAAATTCTTTTTATTAGTGTGCATTTTCATTTCAGTATTTATTGTCTTTTTTGGTATGCACTTATGCTTAGCATTATCTATAGCTACTGCTTCAAATCATAAACTTTCTGTGAAATTTATGTTATTTTTTTATATTATCTCTGTGTTTCTTTACTGTTTGTTTCTTAAGCCTAAATTGAGGGAGAGCTTATCTTTTTACAATATTTTGCAAAGTGACAACGGGGAAGAAAAAGCTCTAACATCTTTTTCAGGATAATACCTACCAAGAGGAGACAATACCAAACAAAAATGTTTTAATATTTTTGTTCAAATTAAGACCAATGTAACGCCACAGTCCCATTTATGTTAGGACTAAGAACATTTCATGCCAGCTGTTTATATATATATATACAGAAATATAATCCAATATATGGATAATCCCGATATATATACATAAGCTGTAAATGTGAATATAACAATAAATGTCTCATCCAGTCTATCACATCCACAAAAATATGATAATAAATCCAAAAAAAATAGTCAATGTGAAGATAGTCGGGTGGAGACGTATCCACTACCAAACTGCTATAATATAAGTCTATAAAAGCAGGATAGTTGTCTACACAAAATGATAAATGTCTCCAATGCTAAGATATGATCAGAGCGGCTCAGTAGGGTACATCTCCTCGTCAGCATAAACCATGTCAAGAGCTGATACATAATACTGAGGATAATCTTGCTCATCTATACCTGGAGAAATCACCAGGTCCTCAGAGGGACGCAACAAGAAACATACAACATGCTAATATACTGAATATAAGTAAACCATGCGGGTCCTCTAACTATTCTAAGTGAAATGCAGTTTAAGGACAAACCTATGATGCATGGGCACTCTGGCTAATAAATGGGATCTGACATAATTCCCGTTCATAAATCAGGGGCCTCAGCGCGTAACGTTACTCAGAACGACAGTGGCAAACCTGAGAGGGTCATCTTGCACCGTATCTCCAGCACAGCTTCCGGGTTACAAAGAGAAAGTGCAACGTGACCCATATGCTAAGGAACTGTCCTCTCCACCCCCATGTTATGTCCATGACACATATGATCATCTAATAACTGTTCAGTCCAATAAACATGTATATACTATCAGCAATTATATCCTAACCGACGCACGTTCCATACGTAACAGAGGCCAACCGAATATGCAAGACCATGTCCTACATGAGACTCACAACTCGTAGTATAATTGTGTCAAGGCCATAGGAGATATGCCAATATCTCACATCAATAGGGTGGTCAACTATATAAAGTCAATACAATTAAATAAACAACTAGAATAGTAAACGACTAAAAATAGTCGTTCGCACCCAAGTATGACTTGGACGCACAGTATGATAAAACTAGACAAAAAATAAATACAAAAATAAATAACAAAAATAAATAAACATAAAGAATAGTAAATCATGGCAAGGTTTCTTGCCTGGAATGGTGTGAAGAATCGACAATGTCTAGATCGTTAAAAAGCAAAGGCTGTGAACTTCAACTCTCACAAACGTCTCCGGATGATGAAACAAATAGAATGTTTACGTCATAATAGAAATGTCTATGATTGCCTACCCAAAAGTCCAATTCTGGACAAAAGGGCAAAATCGTAATTTCGGGTCAATTCGGTGTCCGTCGTTGGACCCGCTTTGCACCGAAAAGCGTGGCCGAACTAAGGTCTCTAAAACTCATCAAATTATATGTCTACGAGTCTGGTTTGACGATATGAATCCAACCGTATGTCCAAAGCTAGATTTCGGTGGCCGTGCACAAATTCACCCGTTGGATCGAGTTGCGGGCCCGCGAAAATAGCGTTCTGGTCAACCTTCTCAGAATCAGACCAAACTTGGCCCACAGGACCAAAAAAATGTTTTGAATCCAATGGTGCAAGTTTCGTCTTAGTCCAATGAACGGTTTTAAATTGGACACGATGCCTGCAAAATGTCGATAGGGGAAACTTTCGACGAATACGGTTCGATTTTGTCGCGTATACACAACGAAATTGAGTTTCGTCGAATCCCACACGTCGACAACATCCATAAGCAGCTTTTGATGCTCATGGTTTGCGACCACGTCACCCGGTTTGTCAGGGCGCATGCCGTATCGAGAAATTTTCTAAAATTTTAGTTTTTGAAACATGGTTTTTTCGATTTTTGGGAATGATTTTAAACAGAATACAATCAACTACTATTAAATGTAAAAACTGAGTAATGATGACCTATATGTTGTCAACAAAGACTTTAAATAGAATATTAAAATCGTGCATGAATTGGAAGAAAACAGTGTTCAAAGTTGGGTACTTGGACTGTTTTATGACAGTTTCAAAATCTGGTTTTTCGACAACTTTGGATCAATTTTGTGATCAATCCAGGACATCTAAATTAATTCTATTTAAAGGGAGTCCTAGAGGGTCATGTTGGATTCCCGTAACTTTTTACGGTTCGCGAAACGGTCAACTACAGAAGGAGAAAGAGGACGTAGAACAGGGGTACCTGAGTGTTGGGACTGCTGTTATGGGACGAGTTTTGGATGCATTTCCGTCGATCGCTGGCGATCTGGGACGGCGGCAGTGGTAGAAAAGGGGCGCCGGAGTGCTGGGTCGGGGTCGGGGTGGTTGTGGTGTGGTGATGTGGAGTGTCGAAGGTTTTTAACCGAGCGAAAAGTCGCCATTAGAGGCACGCTCGTAAAAAGAAAAGGGGGAGGGATCTGTTCTGTTATGAAAAGTTGTCTCACGAGTTATTCAATTTCTCGCGAGAAATTGATAACTCGCTAGAAATTGAATATATATACACACACACACATAAAAGAAAACATAAAAAAGTCCCAAAAAAATTCTAAAAATCCCAAAAAAATTCTATAAATATTTTTGTAAAATTACTAACGTTATGGTGTACATTTCCTTATATCTGTATATAATGTAACCATTGACCGCTATGATAACTAAATCGAAATAATAATATTAATAAATAAAAAACATTAAAAATGATAAAATATAATTTTATATAAATAAATTTTTGAAAAATACAGGGGATTACATTCTACCTAACTTATAAAAATAGCGTCCTCGAAATTTAAATCTAACGATGGGGTAACTTGTGCAATGCGAATGGCAAAGAAGCTAACATATGAAAATCGTACCTTGTTTCTCGAATAGATAAGGAAAACGGTTATGTATGTCATCTTCGCGCTTCCAAGTAGATTCACCTGGAGAGTTTTGCCTCCATGACACACGAACCAGAGGTATAGACTGGTTCCGCATTACTTTCACTCTGCGATCAAGGATCTCTACCGGCTGCTCCTGATACGATAAGCTAGGGCCAACTATGATCTCTATGTGATCAAGGACATGACTGCTACTTGTAACATATCTTCTCAGCTATGATACAAGAAAGACGTCATGTACTCCTTCTATGATGGTGGTAGTGCCAATCTGTAAGCAACTTCGCTAACTTGCTCCAAGATGTCGAATGGCCCAATATATATGGAGCTTAGTTTGCCATGACCTCCAAAACAAATCGTACCACTAGTGGGCGATATCTTTAAGAAAAAATGATCGCCTTCCTTAAACTCCAAAGGACGACGATGAAGATCTGTCCACTGCTTCTACCTATCCTATGCGGCTCGCAGGTAGCCTTGAATCCTCTTCACCTTCTCTACTGTGCTAACCACCAGCTCTAGTCCCAAAATCTGTCGCTCTCCAACGTCGCTCCAACAAACAGGAGACCGTCACTTCCTACCATACAATGCTTCAAACGGAGCCATCTGAATGCTCGCTTGAAAGCTATTATTGTAGGAAAACTCCATAAGATGAAGATGGTCTTCCTATGATCCACCGAAGTCTAACATACATGCCCTCAACATATCTTCTAGTATCTAAATAGTATGCTCTGACTCTCCATCAGTTTGAGGATGATAAGCCATACAAAACTTCAGACGAGTACCCAAGCTTTCATGCATGCTTCTCCAGAAATAAGACATAAATCTCGAATCCCGGTATGATACAATACTAACTGGAACACCATGTAGCTTCACTATATCCTTCATATACATATCAGCTAATGCTTCAGTGGATTGGCCCACTCTGAAGGACAAGAAATGGGCTGACTTGGTGAGTCTATCTACTATCACCCATACTGCATCTCGTCCAATGGGACTCTTTGGGAATCTCGTGACGAAATCCATAGTAATATGTTCCCACTTCTACTCAGCAATGGGAAGCGGCTATAACAAATCGCTGATCTCTGGTGCTATGCCTTCACCTGCTGACATACCAAACACTTGACGAAAAAATGAGCTATCTCTCGCTTCATCCCATGCCACCAATAGTGTTCCCGCAAGTCTCGATACATCTTAGTCCCTCCAGGATGTATAGAATATATCGAACTATGCGCTTCTGCCATCAGCTCCTGTCGAATATCCCTATTGGGCACATATAGACGATTTCCACATCTTAATGTTCCATCAACATGGATGTTCAATCCTGTCTGCTTTCCGGCTTCGGTCCTCTCCTTAAGCCTTAGAAATCTAGTGTCGGTGGGCAACGTTGCTTTGAACTTGTCGACTAGAGAAGACTGTACCTGAAGATTACCTAGGCTGCCATCAACTCTAGGTAGTACCACTTCTATCACAAGCTCATGCAGATCTTCCAATATCTCTCTCTGAGTAGTAATAAAAAAAAAGCCATTGGCTTACGGCTCAACGCATCGGCTACCACGTTAGCCTTGCCCGGATGGTAGTGCAGCTCCAACTCGTAGTCCTTCATCAGCTCCAACCATCTTCGTTGTCTCATACTAAGCTCCTTCTGCGTGAAGACATACTTGAGACTATGGTGATCAGTATAGATATCTACTTTCTCACCATACAAATAATGCCTCCAAAGCTTCAGTGCAAAAATAATTGCTGCAAGCTCGAGATCATGTGTTGGATAGTTCTTCTCATATACTCTCAGCTGTCGTGATGCATATGCTATTACTCTACCATGTTGCATCAAGACACATCCCAATCCCTTTCCGGATGCATCACTATATATCACGAATCCTCCTGGTCCAGATGGAATGGCCAAGATGGGAGCTGTGGTCAACTGCTTCTTTAACGCATCAAAGGCGGCTTGACACTCGGCTGTCCATATAAACTCTTGGTCTTTGCAAGTTAACCGATTCATAGGTCCAACTATTCATGAAAAATCTTGTACAAACTTGTGGTAATAACCCGCCAGTCCAAGGAAACTTCTTACTTCTGAGGCTGTAGTGGGAATAGGCCATGACTTCATTACTAACATTTTCTCCGGATCTACGGAGATACCTTCTCCCATAATGACATGCCCAAGGAAAGAAACCTTCTCAAGGAAGAAGTCACACTTGTTAAGCTTTGCATAAAGCTTCTCTTTCCTCAATATCTCCAAGACGATCTGCAAGTGCTGCTCGTGCTCTTCAGGGCTCTACGAGTATATGAGAATGTTGTCTATGAAGACAACTACAAACTTGTCCAGGTATTGATGAAAAACCTTATTCATAAGATTCATAAAGACAGCTGGAGCATTGGTCAAACAGAAAGGCATAACCAAAAACTCATAGTGTCCATACCTGGTTCTGAATGCACTCTTCGAGATATCTTCCTTCCGCACCTTCACCTGATGGTAACCTGATCTCAAGTCGATCTTAGAGAATACTCTAGATCCTGACAATTGATCGAATAAATAATCAATGCACGGTAGAGGGTACTTGTTCTTTACCATCACCACGTTCAGAGCTCTATAATAAATGAACATGTGCACTGAGCCATCCTCCTTTGGCACAAATAAAACTGGAGCTCTCCATGGAGATGCACTGGCTCGAATGAAACCCTTCTCAAGAAACTCATCTATTTGAACCTTCATTTCTGCCAACTCCTTTGACGCTAGTCGGTACACATGAGACGAGATTGGTTCGTCTCATAGAACAAGATCTATAGAAAACTCACGGTCTTTGTCAGGTGGCAATCCTGGCAGCTCCTAGGGAAATACATCTTGGAACTCGGTGATAGTAGAAGGATAAGAAACCCCATCCATCTCCATATGAGTTCTTAATATTGGCACAACTCTATCACTAGAAGATTCTCTAGTGAACTCGAACTCCTCATCTTTTGGAGGTCTGAACACAATACTGCCCTTATGACTGTCAAGGGTGGCATGATACTGACTTAGCCAGTCCATCACCAGAACCACGTCAAAATTTAGCATAGAAAAAACCAAAAATCGAGCCTTCATCTTCCTTCTACAAATTTCTGCAGGACATGATCTAAATATGCTACTAACATGCACTATCCCTCCCCCGGTGAGAATTCTAACATTCTGAGATAGAGGTACAGTAGCAATGCTATGTCTAGTTGTAAAGCTGGTGGATATGAATGAGTGTGTGGCTCCAGTGTCAAACAATGCAATAGCAGGATATGAAGCAATGAATATGATATATGTTATAACCTTGCCCTCCCGAGTTGGCTCCTCTACGGCTAATAAAAAAGCTCACCCAAACCTCTCGTTGGAACCCTGAGCTTTGGCTCTCTCAAACTGAGCTGTCTGCGATGGTAATGGTAGGCGAGGTGCTCCTGCTCCTGGTGTGACGGGCTTCTGCATCTGTTGTCCAAGCCGAGGTGTAGTAAGTTCTAGAGATGGATGTTCAGGACAATTCTTAGCCATATGTTGTCCTGATCCGTATCTCATGCACATGCCAAGCCGAAGACTACAATTATTACGAATGTGTCCCTGCTTTCCGCAAAAATGGCAAGTAGGCTTCAAGTAAGGCATGGTTCTCTGTTGTTGCTGTTGTATCATGGATCGTCTAATAGGTCCCCCTTACGTCACTTTGGCTGGTCCAACTGCTGAATTAGGACGCTTCTAGCTAGCTTCCCTTTTGTTGATTCTCTCCTAACTTTTGGCTGCGATGAGAACAGCTGAGTATGACGTAGGTGCTACCGATCCTACTAGCCTCTGCATCTCGAAAGTAAGCCCATCATAGAACTTCTCCGTCTTCTATTCTTCTTTCTGGATTAGGTATGGTGCAAATTGGCTCAGTCGCAGGAACGCCGTATTATACTCCTCCACCGTCTTGTTACCTTGAGTAAGGTATATGAACTTGTCCCGGAGTTTTGCTCATGCCGTAGCTGGAATATACATCTCCCGAAAGAATCTAGAGAACTCCTTCCTTGTAGCTTGCTAAGGGCCTAGTCTCTTCTCTTCAGTCTCCCACCAGTGGTGTACATTATCGGTCAATTGCATCCTGATGGCAGTCATCCACTTTTCTTTTGGAAGTTCAGCTGCTACCAGTTGATGCTTGATGTTGGTTAGCCATGCATGAACTTCAGTAGGGTCCTCTTCTCCAAGAACGACTTGGGTATCATCTTTCGGAACTCAGCAATAGATCTGCCCCTAGGTTAATTTGTAGGTGGTGCCGCATGTGCCAAGGCTGACACAATGCTCTCTTGAATTGACTCAGCCTGTCGTTGCTGAGTCTGCTGCTATATCGCCTACTGGGCCTGCATGATCGCATAAATCATTTGGAACATTTGCTGCATAACCATCGGCTGCCCTTGTAGTAGAATGGGTGTGAAGGACATCTGCTGAGGGAATGGAGGAGAAGGTGGTGGTGGTATATATCCTCCCTGGGGTACTACAGTCGGCTGCTTAAACTGTCCCGACCGTGTTGCATACAAATGGGATTACTGTTGCACCATCGTTGGAGTTATGCTAGACTGACCCTGCTGGAAATGAGTAAATGGGGTTGCTATCGGAGGTTGCGATGGGGTCTGTTCCCTTGAGTTGATGAATCACCAAATATGATAGCACGAGGAGAGACACATCCGCTTCGATAATTCATTTTACTGGCATGAAGGGAAATAAAACGTTAGAATAGATTCAAACAGGAGGCAAATCAAGCAATCAAATGGGAGTTTGAAAAATAAAATCAAAAGAGAGGATAACATAATGTGGATGAGATCCTAATTTCTAATCCTATGTGCAGGCTCATATCAGTACAATTACGTAATCGATACGATATTTTCTGACCTGCATAGGCCACCACAAAAATATGCAACGCCCCAGTCCCATTTATGTTAGGACTAGAAACATTTCATGCCAGCTGTATATATATACAGAAATATAATCCAATATATGGATAATTCCGATATATATACATAAGCTGTAAATGTGAATATAATAATAAATGCCTCATGCAGTCTATCACATCCCCAAAAATATGATAATAAATCCAAAAGAAAAAATAATAGTCAATGTGAAGATAGTTGGGTGGAGACAGATCCACTACCAAATAGCTATAATATAAGTCTATAAAAGAAGGGTAGCTGTCTACACAAAATGATAAATGTCTCCAATGCTAAGACATGATCAGGGCGGCTCAGTAGGGTACAACTCCTCGTCAGCATAAACCATGTCCGGAGCTGATCCAAAATCCTGAGAATAATCCTGCTCATCTATACCTGAAAAATCACCAGGTCCTCAGACGGACGCAACAAGAAACATACAACATGCCAATATACTGAATATAAGTAAAGCATGCGGGTCCTCTAACCATTCTAAGTGAAATACAGTTTAAGAACAAACCTCTGACGCATGGGCACTCTGGCTAATAAATGGGATCTGGCATAATTCTCGTTTGTAAATCAGGGGCCTCAGCGCGTAACGTTCCTCAGAACGACAGTGGAATTAGAATTAAACAGTGTTCAAAGTTTGGTACTAGGACAGTTTTATGACAGTATCGAAATCTAGTTTTTCGTCAACTTTGGATTAATTTTTGCGATCAATCCTGGACATATAAATTAATTATATTTAAAGCGAGTCTTAGAAGGTCATGTTTTCTTCCCGTAACTTTTTACGGTTCGTGAAACGGACAAATACAAAAGGAGAAAGAGGACGTAGAACAGGGGTACCAGAGTGTTGGGACTGCTATTGTCGGACAAGTTTTGGATGCATTTTTCGTCGATCGGCGGCAGTCTGGGACGGCGGCAGTGGTCGGAAAGGGGATCCGGAGTGCTGGGTCGGGGTGGTTGTGGTGTAGTGATGTGGAGTGTCGAAGGTATTTAATCGAGCGAAAAGTCGCCATTAGAGGCACGCTCGTTAAAAGGAAAGGGGGGAGGGGTCTGTTCTGTTATGAAATGTTGTCTCGCGAGTAAATTGAATATATATATATATATATATATATATATATATATATATTTATAATTTTTTTTTAAAAAACTGTTACCTTTATTGATAAAGAGGGTAATGAGTACATCCGACCTCATGGTAACAAGAACAAAGAAGAAAATAAGAATAAAAATATTACTCTAAAGCCCAATGTGGAATAGCTGGAAGATGACGACAACTCGAAAGTGACTTTCGAAACTGTCGCTTCACCTCCCGAACCAAGAAGTCCAACCCAGCACCACGCCCTTCATATCGATGCTTTTACCTGTTCTTCCAAAGCACCCAAATGATCGCACCAGCCAGTGATCTCCGATGATGACTACCCTGACCCCGCAACCACCTTTGAAGAAAGACCAGAAAGTCACTATGCATCCGTACCTTAAAGAAACCCCGGAAAGCAGACCAAACCGTCATAGCAAGATCCCCGTGGAAAAATATATGCTGAAGGTTCTCCCCATGCCCAACCTGACAGCAATGACACCTGGAAGGCAGATGGAAGCCAATCTTCTAAAGAATGTCATCAGTAGGAAGCCGGTTGTGACAAACCCGCCAAATCAGAATGCTCCACTTTGCCGAAATACACTTGCCCCAAATATTAGAAAAGAGTGATGATGTAGGGTGAGAGATCCGACAACATCTCCAAGCCGCAGCCAGCGTGAAAGAACCTTTCCGGTCACCCCAAACCAGATAATCGGGAGCCGAAGTACATGTCAGATTCGCCTCTCTGAGCCGCCCTGCTTCCTCTACTCCAAACTGTTCCAAAAACAAAGACAGATCCCAACCAGTACCTGTCCAAAAAGATTGAATAACCGGACCACCATTATCAGAATTCCTTGCCCTAGAATCTCTGATCTTTCTTCCCCTATCCGAAAGAGCCCGAACAATCACCGTACGTTGGGGAAGAACCACCCTTCTCCCGGCCAGTCTAGCCGACCTCCGAAGCTCTCCAGTGCCCAAACGCTGTGGAGCCGTCGAATCAGCACTTTCCCTATCAGCATACTCCCTCACCTGTGTACGACTCCGCCCCCGAGTTTGTCTCCCCGATCCGCGCCTGGTCCCTGAAGTTGCTCCCTCAGCCAATGGAATAGCAACACTATCCAACCGAGGACCCCCCGGAATCCAAGCCTCACACCTCGCTGAACCCTCACCACGCCCAAGTCTAAACGATATAAACGGTTCTGCCAATTTCCTCCCCCTCAAAATCCGTCGCCAAATATGGAAGCACTTGGAAGTCATAAACGCATCACAAGGATGACGCTTACGAAAATATTTCGATTTAAGAAACTCCTCCCAAAGGCCCTTCCCATGCCTCAACTTCCACCGAAGCTTCATTGAAAAGGCATGCATAATATCATTCAGGCACTTGATCCCGAGGCCTCCTTCGGACTTAGTTCGAGTAACGAACCGCCACGCCAGCCAACTCCTCTTAGCCACCCCATCTTTGCTACCCCAGAAGAAAGACGCAAACATCCTCTCAATCGTCCTGAGAACAGCCCGGGGAGGGCAACATACAGCCAATGTGTACATAGGGATAGATGAGAGTACATTCTTAATAAGGACCAACTTACCACCAGGAGAAAGTATCTTGTTCTGCCAACCCTTCAGCTTCGAACGGATTTTATCCAGCAAATAGCTAAACATCCCCGTATTCCTTCTCCCGCAAGTTAACGGGCAACCCAAATAAGAAAACGACAAGGTACCGGGACTAAATCCGAAGAGAGTAGAAATAGTCCGAGCACGATCCTCACCCAATGGTGTCGCAGTATAAAAGACAGATTTGGAATAATTGATCTTCTGTCCAGAAACAGCCTCATAATAATACAGAACTTGCTGAAGAGTACGTAATCCAGCAATATCCCCCGAAGTGAAAATAAGAACATCATCCGCATAAGCCAAGTACGAGATACGCGGTCCCCCAATCGGAGTATGAAATGAAGATCTCCTATTTGAATCTTGAAGAAGCTTGAGGTTCCGAGAGAGTACCTCCGCAGCAATAATGAAGAGAGCCGAGGATAGAGGGTCCCCCTGCCGGATCCCTCTAGACGCCAAGAAAAAAGCAGTAGGAGCACCATTGAGTAGAACCGCATACCGAGTATCCGCCAGGAGACGATAAATAAGATCACAGAAGACCTCATTAAAACCAAATCTCCGAAGAACCCTCAGGAGGAAATGCCAATTGACTGTCATAGGCCTTCTGCATGTCCAGCTTAATATCAACATTTCCACCATGGTTAGGTTCCCTCATAGAAGCCACCATATCCTGAGCAATAATGATGTTGTCCACAATCTCTCTCCCCTGAACAAAAGCACTTTGCTCCGGAGAAATAATTTTGGGAAAGAATTCCCGCAACCTGCAAGCAATAATATTGGAATTAATTTTGTTACAGAAATTGCAAAGGCTAATAGGGTGGAAATCAGAAAGGCTCCTCGGGTGCTCGACTTTGGGGATAAGAAATAAGAAGGTATCCGAAAAGGAAACCGGAAGACGCACACCCAAGAAAAACGAACCAACGGCTTCCTCCACGTCAGCAGCAATAATGTCCCAACAGACTGAGAAGAATCTCCCAGAAAAGCCATCCGGTCCGGCGCCACTAGCTGGGTCCATCCTCCGAACAATCTCCAACAGCTCCGCTCTGTCAGGACAACGAACAAGAGCAGAATTGTCCTCCATCGAAATAATGCTAGGGATGACATCGAGGAAAGCGTCCTCATCAGAAATAGGCTCAGACCTAAACAGCTTCGAGAAGAATAAAGACGCCTCCGTCGCTACCTCCGCAGTAGACCCAGTTTCTGAACCATCAGCCCGAATAATTTTCTGAATACCCACCTTTCTTTGCCTGCTCCTGGTGCACTCATGGAAAAAATTGAGTATTCTTATCTCCTTCCAGGTCCCATCTTAATCTGGCTTTTTGTTTCCAGAAAGACTCCTCAACCTGGACCTTTTGCTTCAATCTGGCAACGGCCTCCATCCAGTAAGCCCTCCCCCTCTCCGAAGGATGAAGCTCATAATCCTGCTCCGCCGCCAATGCAGCATCCTCTGTCCGACGGACCTCCTGAAAAACGTCTCCAAAAGTAGCTCTGCTCCATCCAGCCAGAACATGCCCCGTCGTCCTTAAACGCATGCCCAATATATATATATATATATATATATATATATATATATATATATATATATATATATATATATATATATATATATATGTGTGTGTGTGTGTACACACACACACACACACATATATATAAGAAAACATACAAATAAATCACAAATAAATTCTAAAAATCCCGAAAAAAATTCTAAAAATATTTATGTAAAATTTCTAACGTTATGGTGTACATTTCCACATAAATGTATATAATTTAACCATTGACCACCAACACGACTAAATCAAAATAATTATATTAATAAATAGAAAAACCTTAAAAATAATAAAATATGATTTTTATATAAAATTATATACACTTTATATATATATAAATATATATATATATATATATATATATATATATATATATATATATATATATATATATATATATAGACACACACACACACACACACACACACACACATACACACACACACACATATATATATATATATATATATATATATATATATATATATATATATATATATATATATGTGTGTGTGTGTGTGTGTGTGTACACACACACACACACACACACACACACACACACACACACACACACACACACATATATATATATATATATATGTGTGTGTGTGTGTGTGTGTGTGTGTGTGTGTGTGTGTGTGTGTACACACACACACACACACACACACACACATATATATATATATATATATATATATATATATATAAGAAAACATACAAAAAAATCACAAAAAAATTCTAAAAATCCTGAAATGTATATAATGTAAAATTCCTAACGTTATGGTGTACATTTCCACATAAATGTATATAATGTAACCATTGACCACCAGGACGACTAAATCAAAATAATTATATTAATAAATAGAAAACCATAAAAATAATAAAATATGATTTTTATATAAAATAAATTTTTGAAAAGTACAGGGATTTACAACCAAGATGTTATATCGGTCAAGGTTTGTCAATTACCAAATGGAAGAGATTGTCGGCCCATTGGTCATGGTCGAACCAGATTTTACTAATTGATCTAACCCTGTCTCGATATAAGGGCTACTTGGACGAACAGCTACAGCTTGTGCCTTCTACCGTTCAAGTCTTCAGAACTTGGAACTATATTTTTCGTCGCGTCTGTATTTCAAATTAATAATGTACTTTTGTATTTTATTAAGTCTAGGAATACAATATAAACCGCACCGTACTAGCAAATAGGCTACCAAAGAAACATTTTAAAAATACCCTTTTTATTTTGAAAACAAGCCCACTCGCAGAGCCCAAACTACTCCTTAATTGCTTGAATATTCGAAAGACCAAAAACTGGGTTGTAAAGCCCAAAATCGACCCATTCTGGACCAGGAAAATTCTAGGAGAATTCGCCCCGAATTTGGCCCGAGTTTGGCTATCTGTACGTTAGATTTTAAATTCAGTCTTCCCGTAGTTACGGATACAAAGGCTATATGTCAAAATTCTCTCATAAAATTCTGTCCGAATTCTCCCTTTGGAAATCCTATAAATAGATTTTAAATTCAGTCGATTTTTCAGTGCAGTACGGTCTCAAAGTTCAGAGTGATTGTAATCAAGAGGCTTGATAGAAGTAAGATACTTCACAATTGAAGTTGGTCGAGTGCTTCGGATCAAATCTCGCGTTTGTAGAAGTTGCAAGAACTTCGGATGAAAACTTGTGTTTTTCCATAATGGATTTCAACCGGGAGCTAGAGTTCTTTCGACTGGATTAGTCCTCATAAGAGTGAGACCAGTATACATCGTCGTATTTGAGTTTGCTCTTTGTACTTTACTTTACTTACTCATATCTGTGATATATTTCTGTGATCATGCTGCTAACATTTTTAATAGCTAATATTCTGCTGCCTACTTTTTTCATTCCCCCTAGAGTATATCGCTTTACATTTCGTGTAAACCCCCACATTTTTAGAAGATTTTTTTTATTTGCTTAAATAATTAAGTTTGGAATTTTTTTTGTATAGATATAGTCTTAGTCGTGCTTAAATTTTGTTATGCACATTTACTAGACATTATGGCATGGCTAGTGCAATCATGTGTCCTGACTAGCGTATTAGTCGTACCCCTTATGTTTATTTGTTGCATATTCGATTATTTTAAGAACTATCTTGTACTTGTTTATATTTTCCTCTTTATATAATTATATTTATTTTATGAATGTTTGGAAATTTAAATTTTTTTAATAAAAAAAAATAAGAGTTTAAATATTTAAATGATTTTCTTATAAGTAAATGAATACTTGCCACCAAACCATTTTTTAGTATTTTTAGGAATTCAAATATATATGTATATATTCTCATGATTTCAACAAGAATAGTATATGTACATATGTTTGGGTGTGCTTAATATATTATATAATAATAATACTTTATATGTATACATATTAGGTGTAATTATGTACAATAAAATATTTTGTCAAATATATGTTGAGAAATTATTTTATTAGAAATTATGTTTTCTTTCATACAATTATTTGGAGTTTATGATAGGTTTATAGGTATATTTATATAAAGGGATATATATGATTTATTTTTAAAAAATGAAAAAAAGAGCTCGTGAATAGTAGCTCAGCTACTGTTTACCCTCCCCTAACCTACGAGAACCCGACACAGCCCTACGGAGAAGCAAAGGTTCCTCTGAGAAAAATATTCTTTGATAAAGCCAATTATTTCAAACAGAAATGAATCTTTGTCAAATCTCGTCCTATTCGATCCTATCTCTATTCTCCACAGGATTACCATGAATTATATTCAATTCAAATTCAAACTCAAATAAAAATTTGCTTTCAAAAACTCGATATATATATATATGTAGATATCGATGACAAAATTTATTCGACTTCGAAATTTCTCGTGCTCGCCCTGGCACCTATGCATGCGACACTCTCCCGACCCCCGTGTATCTCCCCCACAGCCCAGTGACCACCTGCGCGGCCGCCTGCACGGCCGCAACCACCTGCACACATCGAAAGATGGACCCCTACCTAGCAACCTGACTCATAGGTACCTATATTCTCAAACAAATTACTTCTTCTCTAGTTTATAAAATTTTGATCCATCAATTTCCTTTTTGTCACTACCATATTTCTAGTGTGAGGGTATTTTTGTCATTTTTGGGGTATTTTAAATTTATTAATATTAATTAGAATTTATGGGAATTTTTAGGAATTATTTGAGATTGTTTGACTATGTTGACTTTTGACTAGTGTTGACCTTGTAGACCTACCTAGAAGCTAACCCTAGTTAGTGGGCCATGGTTAGGTCAAGTGACTCTAGTCTAACCTAGCCTAGCACTTGGTTTAAGTCATTTTAGCAAATAGGATTAGAAGTCATAAGTCATGACTTATGGTTTTAGAACCTTGTTTAAGTTTAATCTACACTAGCCTTTGTAGCTTGGCCCAAGGCCCAACCATTTGACTAAACCCTAACCCCAAGCCCTAGTGGCCGGCCACACTATCAACCTAGGGATTCCCACCATATAAAACCTCTCCCAAATCTAGGGTTGCCTCTTTTCTTTAGGAAGAGCCCTATTTTCAATGAGGTGAGTTCTTACCTAAGTAAATTCATTATAATTCCATTATAGGTCCTAAAATCCCCAAATTAGTTGCATTAGTTTCTAAATCTGTTCTTCTTACAGTTATGAATGTTTTTGCTCAGTTTGGAATTGATTAGAAGTGATTGGGACACCAAGCAAGGAGCTAGCAAGGAGACTTTTCCATTGAAAGTTCAACAAGAGGTAATTTCTTCAACTCTCAATGGATTTTTGATTTGTCTTCATGTATAGGAAGCCCTAAGGGTCACCCTAATGCCTGGATAAGTTTCGAGTTGAGTGTCAGAGGATTCGTGTCCATTCTGGACACGTATCAGTACACTGGTTAGGTGTTCGACAGAATGCCACAGAGGGCCTGTCGATCTAGATAACCTATTATTTTTTAATAGGAATTAGGTTTTCATTCTTGTTTATTGATTCCTGTCTTCGTGTCATAGTTTTCGTGTCTTCCTGTGTCGCTTTGATGTTGTGGACACGCGCGCGCACACGCCGCGCGCTGCTACAGGGAATCCCCTGCTACTCGGGGGCAAAAACTCTCTGGACACGATTCTTGGACACGTAATTTTTGACACACACGTTGGGGAAGTGTTTGTCACGACACTCCCCAAGTGGCACGACCTCTCGTGTCGTGTCGGGGGTGTACGAGACACCGCACGGGTTTTACCTACAGTCTGTGTACTCGTGTATGTGGGTTCTGATACGCGTGTCTAACTTGGACACGCAGACACGAGGACCCAAGACAGGTAGACCTAGACCTAGCCCTAGTATGGGGGTACCCAGGTGCACGAGCACGTGGCCTACCACGTGTTGTGTCGTTTGCACGACACGCGTGCACACACGCACGAGGCAGTACATTTTCTAGCCTGTTTCACATTGAAATGGTATCTGAGTTGCCTGGACACGTTTGTGTCCACCTTGTTAGACACGAACAGGTTGTGTGACACATGTAGTATGTGTAGGATCATTACCAACCTTCTGCCTAAAGTTTTAATGTGTTTTCTTGGGTATTACCTGTTTGCAAATTCTGAAATATTAAGTGTCAGTCCTCTTTATTTCCAGATTTCAATAATTGGTTTTGATTAATGAATTAACCAGCAAATCATTGTTAATAGCATGTTTTTAAAACCCAAATCTGTTCTCCTATGTGTTGCCTAACTATAGTTCAAGTTTTGGGATGTTTAGTTGGGTTTTTGAATTCGAAATGGGATTTGCAAGGGGGACTGTTTCAGGAAAAAACTGGAATTTATTTCCTTTTTCCTTTTTTCTTCTTAACTGTTGTTTCATTTAATATATGGGTGTAAACTGAAAACTAAGTTGCAAACTGATTTTGGATTCATATTGAAATGTTTGAATGTTCTTCATGTGGACTGAACTGAGGATTGGTTGCTATGTATTCCTGAGTTTTCCCTGTGATCCTAAACCTGAGATTGGTTAAACTATTTTTTCGTTGCATTTTTATTAATTGATTGTCTGCTGTCCAAATTCCTAAGTTTCATGCACACTGTCATATTATGATTCCTGCACATTGATATGTATCCCAATACATACACTTGAATTCTTGTAAACACTGGTAAAACACTCGTGACACACACAGTCTTCTCTTCCTTCTTCACTGTTGTTATTCCCTGCATATCTATATATTTAATTCCTGCTCTCACACACCAACACAGGTTCCTCTCTTTACTGTTCCTGTACACTAGCTTGCACACACTGTCACAGGACACCTATACACTAGGTTATATTACACACACATGTAAACTGGAAACACAAGCTCACTCACTGTTTTGCCTAATATAGCTCACTGTTGTTTCCTCACTATTTTTGCCTAGCACATGCACACACCCACTGTCCTCATCACAGTTGACACACACACACATGCTCTCTTTTAAATACATATGTAGGTATATATATATATATATTATATTGAATATGTATATGTATGTATATCTATATATATGTATATAATGTATTATGTATATATGGAAGTTATGTATACAATATGGGTAGCCTACACATTTGTGTATATTGATTGAGCCTATAAATATAGATATGGATGTGGTGTTCCTAATAAATATAAACTATAACCTAGTATGGGTGAATATCATATATGTAATGTAATGTATAAGCTAGCCTTGAATTCTTATAATGTATATAAGTTTTATAGCTAAATGAATGTCAAATAGATATGCCATGATATGTTGACTTAGCCTATGCCAATATGTGTGTACCTATATATAGGGTACATAGATATATGTGTATAGTAATTGTGTATGTGTGATGTTGGTTTTGATCTTGTGATTGTGTAGGAGTGTTAAGCTAGACTTGATTAGACTAATGTAGACTAGTTGACCTAGTTTGACCAAAGTTGACCTAGTTTGACTTCTAGGGTTGACCAAAGTTGACCAAGAATTGACTTTGGCCTAGATTGACTTAGAATCATGTAGAATGCATAGTAGGACTCCATTTTTGCTATTCTGGACTTGTTGTGACTTGTGTTGTTCTGGTTAGGAGCCAGACACCCCTCCTTGGATAGTACGATTCATATCAGACACTCAGTTACAGGCGAGTACATACTCTAATCATTTCATATCTTGCTTAGAATTATATTCATGCTTTAGATTACTATATTTGATGCTGTCACGACATTATCACGGATTAGTACTATATGGATCTTCTCATGCGATGTTATCCCCCTCGGGAGCATCGGGTACATTGTGTCATGTGCGTTTCACTTTCATCGTGTACTCCTGTGCTTTCATTACATGTGCACTCCTGTGAATCTTGTACTCTCATGTTCACGGAGCCCCATGTATACTATCATGTGCACCCTATATGGGCCCCCATGTGATATCATGTGCAATAACATAACCTGTTTAGATCCTTGTGTATTGATTGGGGATACGGGGGAGTGCTAGTAGTCGTGTGAACAATTCTATTGTAGTGTAGATTCTTGTGTACCTCGACATCCTGTGCAAATCTGTCCTGTTCACATGTGCTATCTCGTACTCTGACTCACTAGCCACTGTTAGTTCTCTATTTATAGTAGATATTTCTGTTACAGTTCTCTCTCTTGTTTACATACTGTATTTCTTCAGATCCTGTATTTTACTCTACTGCATGTTTATATTTTTCTAACCTGCTATGATCTGTTGAGATGTACTATGCTCGCTCCTGTCCAGACTGGACCTGTTGAAATATTACAGAGGACGAGGAGGAGGCCTGCCTGGACACCTACTACGGGGCAGCCTTAGATGACACCTGTGAGCTGGACTCCCAGGAGGATCCAGCAGTAGCTGAGGACCTTCCCCCGACTGCCTAGACTAGATTAGTTAGCTTGTTTTTTATTTGTAGTCTTGAGACATGTTCTAGTTAGACTCTTTATTTGGAGATCAGTTGTATATATTCTTTCATATGAGACCTTGTATTGTGGATTGCTGGGATTATCTTAGACTGTTATCTATTTCATTTCCTTGAGTTCTATTTCATATCGTGCTATCTCTTCCTTAGTTGTGATTGAGGTTTTTTATTGCTATGTCACCCCCATTCGGGGAGTATAAACTGTTTAGGTATATACTGCTAGATGATGTGACTTAGGATAGCGTTCTACCGCCGACACTGCGGCATAGGCTGGACGTACCCACGCCTCGTGCCCTTACTCTAGGGTGCGGGTCGTGACACTTTTGAAGCCAACCTAACCACCTAGAACTGATACTAATTAGTTTGATGTAAATTTGTAGAAATATCAGCGAAGTTTGAGGTCAAAAACTCTGGAAAAAAAGAAACCTAATTTTGAGTTCTGAAATAGACCCAAACCAGTCTAAACCTCTAAATAGGAAGGCTACTAGCCGATAGGATTTTAAGTATTCTTCAAATCTGATTAAACAGAATTGTAACTAATATAACCAGCATTAAAATGACATTTTTACTTTTATTTATCATCAAGTATTTGCTGAGATAAATCAATTTCAATATCAAGAAAAATATATTTTAAAAAACTTTGAAAAACCCCGATACGGCGTGCGTTCCGACAAACCGGACGACGTGGTCGCAGCCTATGAGCATCGAATTACGCGAATGGATGTGGTCGACGTGTGGGATTCGACGAAACTAGATTTTGTTGTGCTTGTACAACGAAATTGAGGCGTATCGATCGAGATACCCCGTATTTGCCTCTTTGTAAACTAGCCCATAATGTCGTGCACGTTCGTCATCTCGAGACGAAACTTCCGCCAACATGACCATGTAATTTTTCTGGCCTGTATGCCAAGTTTGATCCGATTCTAAGTAGGTCGACCAGAACGCTATTTTGGCGGGCCCGTGACCTGATCCAACGGGCAAATTTGGGCACGGTCTATCGGAATCCAACTTTGGACATATGGTTGGGTTTATATCATAAAACCATATCCGAAGACATATAGTTTGCTGACTTTAGAGACCGTAGGTACTGGCACAATTTTCAGTAAAAATGGGTCCAACGATGGATATTGTTTTGACCCAAAATTACGATTTTCTTCTGTGTCCATAATTGGACCTTTGGGTAGACATTTTTATACATTTTTAATACCAAAAACGTTGGTGATGTCTGTTTCAGCATCCGAGGACGTTTGCGGAAGTTGGCTTTCCTTGCTTCGTTGATCTGCCGATTCGAGTTATTGGATACTGCTGTTTTGCACACCACCTCAGGCAATTTTACTTTCTAGTTCTATTTTCTGCTACTTAATTATTTTATACACATTAAACCTAGGCTTAAGAGACCACCCTTGGTTGTGTTGCATTCATTGGCATTGACATGTTTGTGCCACGAAGTCATGAGTCGCATATAGAACTCGAACATACGTAGCTGGCTGGCCACCGGTACGTATAAGTCGTACGATAGGATTAACCGCTAATAGTACTACATGACTAGTTTGACTTAGCGGTTAATAGAGGTTATATATTGTGAGGACATATAGGCATAGGGTGGGGAGGACATTCCTTAGCGTATGGGCTACTATGCACTTTACCTTTGTGACCGTATGCTCCGCCGGAGATGCGAGTTGACGACCCTTTATTTTAATGTTGGCTACTGACGTTCGAGGAACTGTTATGCTTGAGGCCCATGGTGCCCCAAGGGGGGACTATGCCGATCCTATTTTAGCAGAGAGCCCATGAGTTGGAGGTTTGTTCTTAAACTACATTCACTTAGAATGGTTAGGCTACCTTATCCGTTAGGTACAGGTACTTTTAGTTTGGGTACTTATATTTGATTGCGACTTGGAATAGTAACTTATCGTGGACCAATTTGCCCCACCTTGTTCTTGTTTGGTTTTAGGTGTAGTTTACTGCTTCGATGAGAAGGTACTCATGTCACGACCCGCACCCGCTTTCCGGATACGAGACGTGTCCAAGCCAGCCTACGCCGCAGAGTCGGCGGTAGAACGCTGTCAAGCCCGCAAGAAATAATGCTCAAAATACACATTTGCTGCTCATTCACAATTCTATATTTATTACAACATTTACAACATTTACAATTAAATAAAAATACAAGGTTTACAATTAATGAATCTGAAACAATGCTTTCTATTTCTAGGTTGTCTTCAGCATACCCAAGTCTCCCCCAGTGCTAAAAGTGATAGCGGCTAAACCTGAAAAATGTTGGTTATCCAGTCAGGATTGGAACAAGCACACAAACCGACGGCAGTGCAAAACACAATAGAATTATCAAGACATGAAAATAGCATATGAGAAATGAAAACTGTAAGATAAAGTGATGTCATAGCACGATAGAGAAATAAACAAGGAAAAACTAATAAAAGACATCTATCTAAGTGGTGTGAAATATCTGTTCGCCATGTGGACAGCTAGGGGGTAAATAAGGCACACTGCACGTGTCGTGTGCAGCGGCTAGCATTCAAGATAAGACATATTGGGATATTTCTGGGTAGTCCACATGTATACTAAGATATTTCCCCTCCCGACAACTCCGTGTGACGAGCGTGTCAACAAGCAGCAAGATATATGTATAGACATGAAATGAAAACACTACTATGAATCGGAAAGCAATCAGAAAGTGCACTTGCCTGTGGTCCTTAGCTGGTGAAACCAATAATACCATTGTGTCCAGAATAGTCCGTTTAGCTTAGGGTCGATGTGAAGGAATGTCGAAACCGCAAGAAAATATAAAATACGATTAGTCACTGCTAATGATTAATAATCAAAAAGAATTTGTACTCTTTTTGGGTATTACTATAAGATTTGTAACTATACACTTTATTTAGTCAAGAGCATAAATCCTAGAAAGTTTATTTAGAAAAAATATTTATACACATTTCATAAGCCCATGTTTATTTAGTAATTATTTACGATATTTGAAGATGATATTTTATTAGTTAAAAATTAGTTTAGAGAAATATGGTCAAAATATAGTAAATCAAGTTAGGCAAAACCTATAAAATACTTTCAGATAAATATACAAAATTATTTTTAACCCGAAATTCAAATTTGAAATCAATGTAGGGCCCCAGCCCGATTGCATATATTTTATTACATCTTTTAAAAATACTTATATTTATTTTGCAAAATACCAATATATAACATATATATTTATAAAAATCCCAAAACTATTTATATGGATATTCATTAAAATAATTAATCAATCAATTAACAAATAATTAAAATTCAGTAACTAAATATTATTAGTAATTACTAACTAGAGAAAAAATGGTTACAAAACATTTATTAGCTAAACTAAAATATTTGTTAACCAAAATATTAAGTAACATATTTATTAACTAAATCTTTTTTTTTTCTTTTTATCCAAAACCATACTAGCAAACTCAAGATCACAGCCCAAGTCTGCGGGCTCAAGCCTAACCCCAAGCCCAAAACACTAGCGCAAAAAATAGGACAAGGAAAATATAAAACAATTCAAGTCAATAAAGAGATTACCATCTCTTCCAGAGAGGAACCAAAGAGGGGAAGCTCACAGCGCATGGGGGTTCCTGGCCATGGCGGAGGTGCATCGGCGGGAGCAGTCACCGCACAGCATCGAGAGGGGCTCGGGGAAGCGGGAGCTCGGCGCTTGGGGAGAAGGCTCGTCGCGAAGCGTGGGCGAATCCTCGCCTGGCGCGGCAGAGGAGGCACGCGGTGGCACGGGAGTGGGGTCGCCGGAACGGAAGCGGAGGGGGAACGGTCTGGTGGCAGACCCAGGCGCTGGCCAGCCTGGTCTTGCGGCGCACGGGTGCCGCTCGCGGAGATGTTCGAGTTCGGCCCTGGCCGCGGCCGGTCGCGCTCGAGGGGTAGCCGAGTTGTCTGTTGCTCGCGCGCCGGCGCTGCCACTCGTCGGACGGTGCATCATGGGAAGGATGCACAGGTCTTACAGATCTGGTCGGCGGAGGACTTCGCGACGACGTAGGCGGAGAGTATCGGCCATGGCTCCACCCGAGTGCGGCGGGGTCCCGGGTGGTCGGCCATTGGCTGGCGCGCCCGAACGGCGGAAAGGGCGGACGGCGTGGGAAAGACGCCCGCGGGAGTCGGTGGCTCGTGGTGGCTAGGGCACGGATTCACCGTCGGCGACGCTGGTCGGTCGGAGAGGTTAGGGTCGGGGTCTCCTTTGATTTGTGTATTGTATTGCGTCCTTTCTGATGTCGGACACGAGAAACTTGCATGCTGTGATGTAATGAACGGGATAATGTGGTGGACACGGACAACACGGGTCCGGACACGGCGCAGGTTGTGTTATTGTGGCTGTTGTTGGTGGTTTTGGGTGTGGCGGTGATGATCGGGAGTGGTGATGGTTGTGATGGAGGTGGTGTGGGATGGCTGGCTGTGTTGGTCGAGGGGGTTTGTTGACAGGAAAGATGGCGGAACAGGGGGTGGTTCGGTGGTGATGAGAAGATTGATGGTGGTGGCGGAGCTCGGTCCGGGTTGGCGATGATGGAATCGGTGTAGTCAGGGCAGGAGTTTCGGTGATGTCACGAGGAGATGGCTAGGTTGGGGAGAAATGACCACCTTATATAAGAGGCAAATCTCCTAGAAGGATATGGACTATATGTCCCATTGGATAACTCTCTCCATTATTCTAAATCAAAGAAAACTATTTAGTTAAATTTAATACAATCGAAATCTGTTATTTTGTTGCAAATGACCTCTAGCCTAGTGGTTAAGAGATGCATGCGGCCCAAGTGGTCGGGAGTTCGAGCCTCAGTGGAGGCGAGTTCGCCACAAGTACCCATTGCTTCAAAAAAAAAATCTGTTATTTTGTTTAAATCTAATAAATGTTTAAATCGACTTAATCTTATCATACTCTAAGAATACTTTAAACTGCATATTTCATATTATCAAGTAATCGATTCTAAATAGATTAAGTTCTCAATACAAAAATACCCAAAAGTATTTATTGCTATCGTAGTTTTAATCATATATTTTTCAAATCAAACAAGTAATTGATTTACTACAAAATAAGGTATAAAAGTAACAAAACATGTTTCTAATATACCTTTTAGTGAAACCTGATATCCAACACCAAAGAAAATAGTGAAGAAGAATAAAATGAAGGTCTATAAAATTGTGATAAATTTAAAACTAAAAGATGGATAGAACAACAAGAAAAAGGTGTTAGATTATAGGTTTAAAGGAAAAATAATATCAATAAAAACAAAGTTCTATATTGGTAAATCTAATATAGATTGCTGATGATAGTTTTTAAACAATAATAGATTTATAAAGTAAGTTAAGCTCTGAATTAAAATATAAATAATTGAAAAATATAAGAGTAGTAAGTTAATGAGTCATAGTCACTAATATAAATAGCAAAGTTTGCAATAACATAAATTAATAAAAAAACACCTTTAAACATATAATTAAAATATGTGAATAATGTTGATAATTCGGGAAGGGGAGTTACAAATCTACCCACCTTAAAAATAAATTCGTCCTCGAATTTCAAAGGATGGGAATGGGCACTACTAGAAACATAATCAAGAAGAGTTATACGACCAAAACTAGTTGAGCATACTCGCGAGTAGAATCGAATTAAGTCCAAAAGAAGATGTGATTTGGTGCGATCAATTATACTCAAAATGACCTAGTCACGACAAAACACTTGGGAACGATCAAAACATTAGACGAAGTCTAAATCAAAATTAGAAATTTTGACACGGGCATGAATAGTCGTGATCATAGTGGGAATAAAATCTAAGCATTAGAAGTAGTATAAGCACGACTACGACTATAGTCAATTGGTTTTGGTCACGATCGAGGTTTCTTAGGAATGATAAAAATCATTTTAGCATGAAGCAAAATTATTTAGGCACGAAGATGGTTTCAAAATCCACACGCGGTTGTGATCCTAGTAGAATAGGTCAAAATGGTAATTTGTTCTAAATGATTATTAATGATGAATCGGATAGGAAGCTAATAGGGAGGAAAGGCTACTAGTTTATCGAGAATGCGACAGTGCTAAGAAATACGATACTAATCATCTTGGGAAAATGAATTGTCACATGTCAATAAAAGATATAGTTTATATGGTATTCGAAAACTATAACCCTATCCGAAGCCACTTTACCGCAAATTGATGCCTCGCCAGTGTACATCTGACTGCATTCAATTTTTGGTCCCACGACTCGAGTAAGGATACGGTAGCGAATACCCTATCAACTCTATCTAATCTTGACATAACAATTCGAGGATGAAATAGGACAACCAAGGCATAGTTTTAATATCGTTCGATTACCCACGCTTATCTGGAATTATTTCAACTTAGGGGTCATGCCTCGCCAGTGCGCTGCTGGCTGCAGTGAACCCGTAGTCTCGATAATTCAAATAAGTGGTGACAGTGCGCTGCTGTCTGGCCCTCGCAAGTCAACGAACATTCTTTTAACTATACTTTATGAAATTTCAAGGGAGGTTCTAGAATTTCAAACATGTTCCAAGAGGGTGTAAGTATTTGTCCTTCCGGTATGAATATCGAGTCTTGAAAAGGAAGTAATTAGTTAGGAAGGATAACTCTTGAATCTAAAAACTTAACTTAAGATTAAGGTATAGACAATTGAGTGAGAAATTATTTAAAAAGATATAATCCCTTGGTCCAAGGAAAATATAAGCAATACAAATGCATGATATGGCGATGTTTAGAGAAGTCATAAGATAAAGTTGTACAAATGGTCATGATTAGGGAGAGAGTGACTGAGGGCAAAAGAAATATAAACTTTAATCTATATTTCTCTAATATTCAAGATCGAAGGAAAAATGTATAAAGCACTATGCCTACTTATTACGAATATATTTATACACAAGTATAGTCTGAGTAAATCCTAAAATATCATTTAAGGGAAGGTTACCATATTCCAAGTAAAATACGAATTTAAATAGCAATAACACATCTATTTTATTCAATATACAATTTATAGAAATTGTTCACAAAACCAAAATAGACTACCAATATGTATACACATCCACATATTTACATGGACGTCGTTGGTCGCACTACATGACTACCGTGGCTTGGGTTGGGTTCGGGCTAGTTTGGAACAATAGAAATTTCTAAAAGCTAATAATCCTAATAATAAAAATAAATTTACATATTTTGGGTCAAGTCACAACTTGGCCTGGTTTTCCTAGTTGGGACACACTTATGGCTCAGTCTTTTCTACCATGGCTAATATACTAGTTAAAGCATGCCACTGCACTATTCGTGCCATCACTTCTAGTCATTTTACACTACAAAATTTAACCATGACTAAGATATTCCATAATAATTAATTAAATTAAATATTTCTAAAAATTTTAAAAATTATAATTAACTTAAATAAGCAAATAAAAGGATATTCTTACAATTTTGAAAAGAGGGTTACGAATCTACCCTCCTTAGAAATACAGTCGAATCAAAATGCGATAGTGTAGCCTTCTATGAAAGTCATCTAGTGAGACCTATGTAGCAAACTTAACTATCCAATTATCAATTTAAATTAGGGACTCCTAATCCTAACCATTCTTTTAAATCATTTTAACCTAAGTTGTGAATGAGCATTTTCTGGTCGCAGGCTCGCAATAGTACGACTAACGTACCATCACGAGTTCGCAATATTTTGCGAAGACAGACCTGCATGGGCCACCACAAAAACTTGTCACGACCCGCACCCGCTTTCCAGATACGAGACGTGTCCAAGCCAGCCTACGCCGCAGAGTCGGCGGTAGAACGCTGTCAAGCCCGCAAGAAATAATGCTCAAAATACACATTTGCTGCTCATTCACAATTCTATATTTATTACAACATTTACAACATTTACAATTAAATAAAAATACAAGGTTTACAATTAATGAATCTGAAACAATGCTTTCTATTTCTAGGTTGTCTTCAGCATACCCAAGTCTCCCCCAGTGCTAAAAGTGATAGCGGCTAAACCTGAAAAATGTTGGTTATCCAGTCAGGATTGGAATAAGCACACAAACCGACGGCAGTGCAAAACACAATAGAATTATCAAGACATGAAAATAGCATATGAGAAATGAAAACTGTAAGATAAAGTGATGTCATAGCACGATAGAGAAATAAACAAGGAAAAACTAATAAAAGACATCTATCTAAGTGGTGTGAAATATCTGTTCGCCATGTGGACGGCTAGGGGGTAAATAAGGCACACTACACGTGTCGTGTGCAGCGGCTAGCATTCAAGATAAGACATATTGGGATATTTCTGGGTAGTCCACATGTATACTAAGATATTTCCCCTTCCGACAACTCCGTGTGACGAGCGTGTCAACAAGCCGCAAGATATATGTATAGGCATGAAATGAAAACACTACTATGAATCGGAAAGCAATCAGAAAGTGCACTTGCCTGTGGTCCTTAGCTGGTGAAACCAATAATACCATTGTGTCCAGAATAGTCCGTTTAGCTTAGGGTCGATGTGAAGGAATGTCGAAACCGCAAGAAAATATAAAATACGATTAGTCACTGCTAATGATTAATAATCAAAAAGAATTTGTACTCTTTTTGGGTATTACTATAAGATTTGTAACTATACACTTTATTTAGTCAAGAGCATAAATCCTAGAAAGTTTATTTAAAAAAAATATTTATACACATTTCATAAGCCCATGTCTATTTAGTAATTATTTACGATATTTGAAGATGATATTTTATTAGTTAAAAATTAGTTTAGAGAAATACGGTCAAAATATAGTAAATCAAGTTAGGCAAAACCTATAAAATACTTTCAGATAAATATACAAAATTATTTTTAACCTGAAATTCAAATTTGAAATCAATGTAGGGCCCCAGCCCGATTGCATATATTTTATTACATCTTTTAAAAATACATATATTTATTTTGCAAAATACCAATATATAACATATATATTTATAAAAATCCCAAAACTATTTATATGGATATTCATTAAAATAATTAATCAATCAATTAACAAATAATTAAAATTCAGTAACTAAATATTATTAGTAACTACTAACTAGAGAAAAAATGGTTACAAAATATTTATTAGCTAAACTAAAATATTTGTTAACCAAAATATTAAGTAACATATTTATTAACTAAATCTTTTTTTTTTCTATTTATCCAAAACCATACTAGCAAACTCAAGATCACAGCCCAAGTCTGCGGGCTCAAGCCTAACCCCAAGCCCAAAACACTAGCCTAAAAAATAGGACAAGGAAAATATAAAACAATTCAAGTCAATAAAGAGATTACCATCTCTTCCAGAGAGGAACCAAAGAGGGGAAGCTCACAGCGCATGGGGGTTCCTGGCCATGGCGGAGGTGCATCGGCGGGAGCAGTCACCGCACAGCATCGAGAGGGGCTCGGGGAAGCGGGAGCTCGGCGCTTGGGGAGAAGGCTCGTCGCGAAGCGTGGGCGAATCCTCGCCTGGCGCGGCAGAGGAGGCACGCGGTGGCACGGGAGTGGGGTCGCCGGAACGGAAGCGGAGGGGGAACGGTCTGGTGGCAGACCCAGGCGCTAGCCAGCCTGGTCTTGCGGCGCATGGGTGCCGCTCGCGGAGATGTTCGAGTTCGGCCCTGGCCGCGGCCGGTCGCGCTCGAGGGGTAGCCGAGTTGTCTGTTGCTCGCGCGCCGGCGCCGCCACTCGTCGGATGGCGCATCATGGGAAGGATGCACAGGTCTTACAGATCTGGTCGGCAGAGGACTTCGCGACGACGTAGGCGAAGAGTATCGGCCATGGCTCCACCCGAGTGCGGCGGGGTCCCGGGTGGTCGGCCATTGGCTGGCGCGCCCGAACGGCGGAAAGGGCGGACGGCGTGGGAAAGACGCCCGCGGGAGTCGGTGGCTCGTGGTGGCTAGGGCACGGGTTCACCGTCGGCGACGCTGGTCGGTCGGAGAGGTTAGGGTCGGGGTCTCCTTTGATTTGTGTATTGTATTACGTCCTTTCTGATGTCGGACACGAGAAACTTGCATGCTGTGATGTAATGAACGGGATGATGTGGTGGACACGGACAACACGGGTCCGGACACGGCGCAGGTTGTGTTATTATGGCTGTTGTTGGTGGTTTTGGGTGTGGCGGTGATGATCGGGAGTGGTGATGGTTGTGATGGAGGTGGTGTGGGATGGCTGGCTGTGTTGGTCGAGGGGGTTTGTTGACAGGAAAGATGGCGGAACAGGGGGTGGTTCGGTGGTGATGAGGAGATTGATGGCGGTGGCGGAGCTCGGTCCGGGTTGGCGATGATAGAATTGGTGTAGTCTGGAGATTGCGTGGGATTCGGAAGGGCAGGAGTTTCGGTGATGTCACGAGGAGATGGCTAGGTTGGGGAGAAATGACCACCTTATATAAGAGGCAAATCTCCTAGAAGGATATGGACTATATGTCCCATTGGATAACTCTCTCCATTATTCTAAATCAAAGAAAACTATTTAGTTAAATTTAATACAATCGAAATCTGTTATTTTGTTTAAATCTAATAAATGTTTAAATCGACTTAATCTTATCATACTCTAAGAATACTTTAAACTGCATATTTCATATTATCAAGTAATCGATTCTAAATAGATTAAGTTCTCAATACAAAAATACCCAAAAGTATTTATTGCTATCGTAGTTTTAATCATATATTTTTCAAATCAAACAAGTAATTGATTTACTACAAAATAAGGTATGGAAGTAACAAAACATGTTTCTAATATACCTTTTAGTGAAACCTGATATCCAACACCAAAGAAAATAGTGAAGAAGAATAAAATGAAGGTCTATAAAATTGTGATAAATTTAAAACTAAAAGATGGATAGAACAACAAGAAAAAGGTGTTAGATTATAGGTTTAAAGGAAAAATAATATCAATAAAAACAAAGTTCTATATTGGTAAATCTAATATAGATTGCTGATGATAGTTTTTAAACAATAATAGATTTATAAAGTAAGTTAAGCTCTGAATTAAAATATAAATAATTGAAAAATATAAGAGTAGTAAGTTAATGAGTCATAGTCACTAATATAAATAGCAAAGTTTGCAATAACATAAATTAATAAAAAAAACACCTTTAAACATATAATTAAAATATGTGAATAATGTTGATAATTCGGGAAGGGGAGTTACAACTCAACCTTGTTGTGGTCCGGATACTATAATGGATTCATGGCTTGGGAAGATACTTCATCGTGGATTAGGGTGCCATCTCCTGTCCTTGTTTAGTTGGGTGGATGGTACGTTAATTCAAGGGTGGAGTATTGGATCTTGTTATGATCCGATTTGACTTATTATTATTGAGCGGTTTATATTCAGTTATATGGCATGTTCTTCATGTATCTTGTTACGTCCCTCTGAGGACCTGGTGATTTTTCTGTTGTGTATTTTTTTTGACTTTTTGCAGGTGTTCTAGCCAAGGTCGTGATCTTCTATATTCCTTCGAAGATGATTGCTCTTGGATCGTCCATGCTACTCTTGCCAAATCATTCCTTTGTTTATATATTACTTCTCATATTAGTTGGCAGTGGATTTGTCTCCGCCCAACATCTTGTATAAATGACAATTTATATTGATTAATATATCTTTTATTCTTTTAAATTTGTGGATAAGATAATTAGTTGTCTTGATTATACTGCATTTTACAGCTTACGTATATTTACTATACGACTGGCATGTCTACGTACATAGTCCTACGTATTTTGGGACCGGGGCGTTATATTTTGTTCCTACATTCTTTACGTACAAAGATTCCGGCTTCTCTTAAAGTATTTTTGCGTGCTCTATATTGGCAACGTGATTGTACACGTTCTCGTTAATGAACTACCATGTACACCCACACACATGTATGTGCTTGAAATTTTAGTCTTTCTCATAATTATTATTGTACCTCTCAGAAAAAAATACTAGAAGATGCAGCTTCTTAATAAATAGCAAATCTTTTATCTTGCTCCACAAATAGGGGTAGTTAAAACTGTTTAGGTTTACTATGTGCTCCGGCTTCGCGTTTATCTCTTCCCTTTAGCTTGATTGTCAACCCTGATATCCTTTGAAACCAAAGCTCTGATACCACTATATTGGTATCAGCAGAACCAAAAGCTCTGATATCACTCTGTTGGTATCAACAGAACCTAGCTCTGAGATTGTTGGATTCGAAACGCAGAAATCCCCCCCAAACCAAGAAGCTACGAGATAATTAAACAAAAATGCACAAAATCAAATCGTCAATAATCATAGAAGAACTAAACGCAAACACAAATAATTTTTACATAAAAAAATTCTTGCGGAAAATCATGGGACAATCGAAGTCCAACCTTGAAAACCTCTACTTATACACCGACTGGTTACAAGCTTCTCATCGATCCAAACGAATAAGCATAACTACTTGGAAGATGAAAGCTTTGATTACAGACTCCGAATAAGAAAGAGACGACGAGAAAGAATTACCAGAGTCGATCTACTTCACAATCCCTCTCTCTCTCTCCCTCTCTCCATAAGTTGCAAAAAACACTTATTCTGGCAAAATATGTCTTCTTGTCTTCGGATTAGGGTTAGGAAAAACCTAATATATACCATCTCCAACCCGCAACAAATCTGGACTACTAGATGTGATCTAACTGTGTATAAAGCACCCTAAATCCTACATAGCTCGTTGATAACCAAGTTCGGGCCGAACTCAATATTTGCTTACAAGCAGATCGAGCCAGGTTATGTCCTCCCAAGGATCGAGCTCGGGCCGAACTTGATGGGAAACCATGTTCGGGCAAAAGTCATCTGGGATTGGGTAGAACTATTGTTGCTCTGATACACGAGTTTTTCTGATACTCGAATGACACTCGTCACACACACCAAGCTTCTCCGACGCACGAATGGTGCTTGTCGCGCTCTGGTATTTCTCCACATAGCCTGGGAACCCTACCCAACACCAATAACACATGGACGACAGCTGGTTGAAAACCATGAAGATAGATCAGCATATTGAAAGAAAAAAAAATTGGAGGAAAAGATCACGATATTTTATATGTCAAATAAGAGATATTTATGACTAATAACAACTCCTTACTTATCCTTGTTTATCTTTCGATTTGGGGTTTAAAAATAGAAAGAAAATAAGGTTAAACAAATCGTCACTTAACCCTCTATGACTTTCCGTCATAAATTTTGACCCTCAGTCAGGCATAATTTTTTCACTCACTTAACTTTCCCTTATTTAACTCTCTTCACCCTGAATCCAACCAGATCCTAAAACATATATGATTTTATAAGCAGGAATTTCAAATCCAATCTGTAACATACAATGGTTTGGTTTGAATCGGGTAGTCCTAAACAACAACCCAAATTTGTAATGACAACGTTTCTTTGTCAATATACATGTCCTAACCTAAGTAAATGGGTAATCTAGTGAAAATCACGAACTGAGCCGAATAACAATGAGCACCCTTCAATCTGGTTCAATTGACAGGGGTTTTTTCTATGGGCACCACCAAAAATGCTTGGGGGCAGTCCTTACTTGGGGGCAGCCCATGAATGTGGAAAAATTGCTAGGGGCACCCAAAACTTGCTAGGGGGCAACCCAACCCCCAAGCCAAAAATTTCACTCTCATTTCTATTCTTCAATCTCTCTCCTCAAGAAGAAAAGAAAAAGCTATCTTCCTCTCCCTCTCCTAAACCCTAATTTCTCAATCCCTCCACGAAGATTCTCGAAGAGATGACACACAAGTCAAAGCAACCGGAATCCAGGTACGTTCTTCCCTAATTTCTTCGAGATATTTGTACATTATATTTCAAACCCTAGAATTTGTTTAATTCTTGAAAAAGTTTTGGTAAAATAGGTTTATAATCTCTTGCTCGTTCTCTTCCCTAATTTTCGAACACAAGAAACCCCAAATTTATGTTGAAACTCTAACCCTAGAATACGACAAAGTAGGATGTTGTTGTGGCAGTTCGGGTTCACGACAGTAGGACTGCCAGGCATGTGGCAGTCCTAATGAAAATTAGGACTGCCACAGTCCTGGCAGTCCTCTTGTGATGTGGCAGTCCTAATGAAAATTAGGACTGCCACAGTCCTGGCAGTCCTCTTGTGAAAGAGGACTGCCAGGACTGTGGCAGTCCTAATTTTCATTAGGACTGCCACATGCCTAGCAGTCGTAATGTTATGACATATGGGAGTTGGGTAAGTGTATGTTGTTTCTATTATTTAATAAGTGTATGTTGTATGCAGTCCACTGGCCGCTAATAAAAGAATACGACCCACCGCGTCAAAGCGGAAGGAACGTGCGGAACGTCCTCCCGAGCGTCCAATAACAATTACCGAATCGGCGCCCGAAGCTCGGTCTCGGACATCGCCACATGCACGTCAAGCTCGGTCGAAGCAACGAGCTCCTACTCCTACGCCTCCTTCCGACGACGATGACGACGTGCTAATTTCCCGACTCCTATCACGTCAAGACGGTTCTGCTCCATTTGAGGAGATCGGTCCTTCTGAGGAGGTCGGTCCTTCTGAGGAGGCCGGTCCTTCTGAGCCGCCTGTCCGTCCGCCCGGTTGCTCAATATTGGTTTCTTTTTAAAACCACATTTCGTATGAAATATGGAAGAACCCGGTATGTACATGATGTTTGTAAGCTACCAGTTTAGTATACTATATATATATATGTATTTCATAATTGATATGTTTTTTGTTGTTCGATATACAGAGGACATATCGTATCCTTAGGGCTGTGAGTCACGGGAAGAAAACTGTGTCCTGGTAGTTTGCAAGCTTATCGGAGGCCGTCCGGAGCAAAATTATACCGAGCGGCTTGCACAATTTGGCACAAAACGCCTACCGGACAATGGATAGTGCCCTCATATCCGCCTTTGTGGAGAGATGGCACCCGGAGACCAACACATTTCATCTCCCAGCAGGGGAGATGACCATTACACTTGACGACGTCTACCAGATGTTGGAGCCGCCAGTGACCGAGCGCGTAATGACCAAAGAACATTATACGAATGAGAAATTCGTGAAATGATACGAAAAGATCATCAAGTTCGTCTCAACTCACCTTGGAGTTCCAGCTACGAGTTTTACAACTCTACCAGGCTTCAAGAAGTCGTACGGAATTCCTTTATCATTTCTGGTGGACCAGTTCATGGATATGAAGGTGGATGACGATGATGATGACGATTATACGGTCGACGTGGTGGCCCGTGCGTATATGTTGTTTGTCCTAGGAACAGACGGCATTCTGGACAAGTCCGGAACGTCGATACATGCTCGGTACATGCTCAACTTATCTGAAGTGGATAACTTCATCGATACATCCTGGGGAAGCGGTATCCTAGCCAATCTTTACCGCGAGCTCGGCATCGCAACCCGTGTCGGGACTAAGATAATGGCCGGCTGTCAGACTCTGCTACATGTAAGAAAACTTCTAATAATTTAATCTTATATATGTCACGACCCGAACCCACTGTTAGGGTACGAGAACGTAACTACGCCCATCCTACGTCGCAGTGTCGGCGGTAGAACGCTGTCCTAGGTCACAACATTTAACAATATAATGCTAAGTAGTTTATATTCCCCGAATGGGGGTGACATAGCAGATACAGACTCAATCACATCTAAGGTAGAGCATGATAAGGATAGATAAAACATGAAATCCAAAAAAGATACAGCAGAGAGAAATCTAAGTGTCTAAAATACACAAACTCAGAAATACATCTCAAATCTTAAAATACAGTAATCCATAAAATAATACAACTCCAGACAATGGAAAAACTACATAAACAATCTCTACTGTGTCTCCTCTAGGCTAGCAGGCATCCCAGGCTATTTGTAAAATTTATCAACAGGTCCAGTCAGGACAGGAGCGAGCACAATATATCTTAACAAATCATAGCAGGTTAGAAAATATAATCATGCAGTAAAGTAAGATATATGATCTGAAGAAATACAGTATGTAAATAGAGAGAGAACTGTAATAGAAATATCTACTATAAATAGAGAACTAACAGTGGCTAGTGATGTAGAGTACAGGATAGCACATGTGAACAGGACAGATTTGTACATGATCTATACTAAAGAGTTGTACATGATCTACACTACTATGGAATTGTTCACATGACTACTCGCACTCCCCCGTTTTCCCCAATCAATACAGAAGGATCTAAGCAGGTTATGTTATTGTACATGATATTACATGGGGGCCCATGAAAGGGTATACATGATAGTATACATGAGGGCTCTGTGAACTTGAGAGTACATAATTGACAAGAGTGTACATGTATGGTGAAAGCACAAGAGTACATGATGAAAGTGAAACGCACATGACACAATGTACCCGATGCTTCCGAGGGGGATAACATCGCATGAAGAGATCCATATAGTACTAATCTGTGATAATGTCGTGACAACATCAAGTATAGTAATCTAAAGCAGGAATATAATTCTAAGTAGGATATGAAATAATCAGAGAATGTACTCGCCTGATAAACTGAACAGCTGATAAGTATAGGGGGTCCAACTGAAGCCACAGAGTCCTATTTAAAGCAACACAAGTTACAAGGTATTCAAGTTGTAGTAAATGAATCTCTACAAGAAATCTATATTATCCTAGGTTCTTCTAAGTCAAAATAACTCTAGGTCGACTCCAGCCAATAATCTAGTCAAACTAGGTCAAGTGTTGACTTACAGTTGACTTTGGGTCAACAGGTCAACTCTTGTCAAACAGGGTCAATTCTAGTCTAATTATTAAAGATATAAAGTGTACTTCGTTATTGGTACGTCAAAACTTACGACACGCAAATCGAGATGAGATAATCAACGGTAAAGTTGTTAATCTTATTATAGTGATCCACGTGTCCATTTTGTCAATTTTAGCGATGTGAGATCACTGGAATTGACTAAGCTCAGTTTTGTTGTACTAATCCCAAAATACGAACATTATAAGAATTAATTATTAATAAATTATAAAAAGGTTAAACTCAGAGAAATTATCAACAAACATTGTCGGACGATGAAATAAACATCGCCGACGTGTCCAGAATGGTCAAATTAGCTAGGGTAGCCTATCCAACGGTCCAATTTGGATACAAGGGCAAAAAGGTAATTTTGGGTCAAAGCGGTGTCCGTGTCAGAGCCGTTTTGTACCAAAAAACGTACAAAAAAAGTCTATAAAATATAACAAATTATATGTCCACGAAACCAGAATGACGATACGAACCCAACGGTATCTCCAGAATTGGATTCCGTTGAACCGATCTCAATTTGGTCCGTTGACCAGAACTTGGAATTCCAGTTTGCACAGAAATACGTACCAGAGCTAAAGTTCTCAAAACTCAGCAAATTACATGTCAACGAGTCTAGAATGACGATACAAACTCAACGGTATATCCGAAATTGGATTCTGTTGAGCTGATCTCAAAATGACCCGTTGACCCGGATATTGATATCTGATTTGCATCGAAATGCGTGTCCGATCCAATGTCCACCAAAACCTAGCAAATTATATGTCAACGAGTCCAGAATGACGATACGAACTCAACGGTATATCCGAAATTCGATTCTGATGGGCCTATCTCAAAATGACCCGTTGACCCAGAATGTGGGACCCACTTTGCACCGAAAAATGTGCCAGGGCCCACGTTCTCCAAATCTAACAAATTTTATATGAAAACATGCCAGAACGACACCACGAGTCTAATGGTGGTGTCAGAAATGAAATCTGGTGTCCCGTGTTCAAAAATGGAATTTTACAAGTTGGAAATTACGAATTCGGACGACCAACTTTGGCGTCGAATTCAACCAATCAAACAAGCTCACAATGAAACGAAACTGGAGGGGTAGTAAGAGGGTTATACCAGCTTCTCACAGGAACAAGTAGCACGCCAAACTGAGCTGCGGTAGAGGAGATACAAGCTGACGAAGTTAACCCTGCGAAACTGTCCAAATTTACAATTTAAACGGTCAACTTGGTGGCCGATTTTGATGTATCAAACGATAAAATCAACGGCTGAAAATTGACAGGGGTGAAGTTGGATAAACCGAGATTGCGACGGAGCAAAGAAATCACCGATCCAACAGTCGGATTCCCGAGAAAATGCGCGCGAAGTCGCTGTGACAGAGTGCCAAAATGGACTTGATTCCGCGCGTGTCACGACGGAACTTCGTGCGAAACGCACAAATCGTCTCGACGGCGCATCCCGGAGGATGGTGGCCATCAGGGGAGAGTTCGCCTGGGTGGGGCGGACTCGTGGGGGGGTTCGCCGGAGCCACGGCGACCGGCGGCGGGCGCGGCCAGCGCCGTACGCGCACGCGCGGCCTGTTGCCGTGCTGCTGTTTCAGCGCGTTGTGCGGCGGCGCACGTGGCAGCACGGCCTGGCGAGGCTGACGAACATGCGATGCACGGCTAGGGGGCTGGTGGTGGCCGAGGAGTGGTGGTGCGGGTGGTTGTTATGATGGCGGTGGTGGCGGTTCATTGTGGTGGTGATGGAGAGGAGGAGGGAAGGAGAGGAGAGTAGGCCGGGACTGTTCGGCCGACCAGGGTGGACGGCCACGGCGAGGCTGGCCGAGCTCAGGGAGAAGGAGGGGAGGTCGGGCTCGGCCAGGTTGCATGATGCTGGTGTTGGTGTAGAAATTTAAGAAGAGAGAGAGAATTTAATTTAATGTGAGTTTGTGAGGGGAGGAGAGAGAGTGCCATCCCTAGAAGTTAGGGCCGGCCATATGAGGAAGGGGTTGGGGAAAAATTTGCATGTAGGAATTGGATGGATGGGATTATTAGGAAAAATCCAAGGGCTACGATTTAAATGTAGAAAAATAAATAGGTTATTCCTATAGGGATTTCAATAACAGAATTTCAATAAATATTAAAAAATAGGCAAACAGGGTATTTAATATTATTTTTGGACGACTTTCTTGACCCACTATTGGCCAAACTACTTGGGCACTGGGTCCAATGTAAGTAGGATCACTTAGCCATGCTTCATAATTGGAAAAACGGGCGCCGTGGAAGTACATGCCACTCAGCCAAAGAAAGATAATGGAGAGTTGACCAAAATGAGCACTAAATACTTTTCGAGAGATTTCCTCCAAATCACTGGTATGACTATCGAAATCGTGAGCATCAGCATGTAGGTTCCAGATCCAAGTGGTAGTATCAGGCCCCTTAGCTATTGTTCTTGAGAAATTGCCGGGTCTGGCCCATTCCTCGAAAGACGTTTTTACAGGATCCCTATCTACAACAATTTTTACTTCGGGTTCCGGCGAACGAATAATCATTAAGTCCTCCTCTTTCTGGACAACACATACAAAGAGACCCGCCAACAGTCAAGTTTTTAGTGAACTTCTGAAGGATAGATATCTTATTTATGATTAGTTCTTTTCTTTCCTATCCCCCATCCATCTATTTTATTTAGTTATTCACTAGAGCAATTATGATATTGATGTTGATCCGGGGCAAGTGTTCGGATCTATTATGACATAACGATTAGGTGCCCAACGGACATTTTTTTTATCTTTTCCCGGCGTGATGAAAAAACAATTTTTTTTGCAACCTAGTCTATTGTATTTCTATCTGAATCTATAAGTTTCTATCTGAATATAGAAACAAGTGCCTATATGGATCCACTTTCTTCATAGAGAATAATATCTGATTATTACAAATAACAAGATCTGATTCATTAGAATCAATAAGAGACATCGAAGGTATCTTTTATTAGCTTTATTGGTTCTATTCTATATGGTATCCGTATCATTTATTCCTATGAGATACCATACAAAATAGAATGATTTTACTTTTACAAGGAAGGGGTATAATGAAATTCTTGATTGGATCTTATCATGATAACATAATGATCCATTTTATTTGATTGATGGATCCAACAACCAATTTGAATGAATTAAAGAGCGGTCTTATTCGAAACGTCTCGTGATCTTTAACCAATTATGTGCTTCAATATAATTACCTGGAGTAAGCGCTATAGCTTGTTTTCAATACTCGGCAGCTTGATCGAACCAAGCCTCCGCAATTTCAGAATCCCCCTGTAGAATGGCCTGTTCTCCCCGGTCGGAATAGGCGGGTCAATTCCTTTCCTTAGAACCGTACTAGAGAGTTTCCTACCTCATACGGCTCGGCAATCCATTCTTTTTGAGGTCCCATCTTAATCTACCCTATGCTAACTGAATTAGATTTATGATAAATCAATCTATCCCATTTCTTTTTTCTTGGGTTAACCAGAAGAAATTAATTACATAAGTTTCAAATTCTAATTTAGATCAATAATTAGTTTTCTCTTTTCTTCCACCTTCAGAAGCATGAAGCATGGATATACCTTATATCCTTAGAATTTTCTGAAAGGTAACTATCTCGGTTTCATATATGAAATGTATATAGAATCTTTGAAAAATACTTTTTCCATAAGAAAAAGAACTTACTATCTTTGGGATCTGATGCTACACCGCTGCTCAATACTTTAGTGGATCCACTCTATTACATAAGTTGATTCCTAACTTGATATCCCATATCATGACATAAGTAAGCAGTTCTTAACTGTATCGATCCGATAGCTCGATAATTGATCTTTACGGTGCTTTCTTTATCAATTCGATCCTTTATCCATAGAGTATAGTATGTGGACCGTATTTTCCTATATTTTTTAAGTCTCTTTCATTGCTACAGCTGATACAAATCGTTGCTTTGGACGATGCATATGTAGAAAGCCCATTTTTTCTAGTATTGACTAGTCAATTTGCTCTCTTTTTTCCTTCTTTCTATAGTGGAGATAGTCACACGTAATGACAGATCACGGCCATATTATTAAAAGCTTGTGGTAAGAATGGGTTTCGTTCTAGTGCCCAGAAATAATATTCTAAAGCCTTTGTATGCTCTCCGTTGCTTGTGTGTATAAGGCCTATATTATAGAGTATATAACTTCGATCATAGGGATCGATTTCTGGTCGCGCAGCTTTATAATAATTCTGTAAAGCTTCCGCATAATTTCCTTCGAATTGAGCCGACATCCGTTACGGTCGTTCATTTTATTCAAAAAGTCTCCGTTCCAGAACCGTACGTGAGATTTTCATCTCATACGGCTCCTCCCTTCTGTGCATAATACTAAGGGGAATAATCCATAGAATCAAAATTTCACTATTCTCATTATGAACTGACAGGAGCTAGTATTTTTACAAGAAATCTCTAGCCAGCCTTCCCGTAAGAGGTTTTTTCTTAACACCAACCGTATTAGTGCTAGATAGAAATGATAACTCCAACGATTTCTTTGTCCTCAACGCCTACTATTTCCGGGAATTAGTCACTTCAACGATCTTTGATGGTTATACGGGTATCCAAAGTACGAACGAGATGGATGTTTGTTGTCCCAACCATTCTTGCTAGTCCCAATACCGATAAGGAAAAGGGTATTTTATAACAAAGTTTTCGTGTTGTTGATTCCTAGGTGTAGTGCTTCTTCCCCTGTGCCTCCTATTGGTACTAGTGGACCTGCAATACAGAACCTATAGGTATAACCTTTTGTTCAATACTAAAATCGACAATTAAAGTATCCGAGGCTGGATCAATCGAGGATACACGACAGAAGGAATTGTTCTATCTCCAAACTTTACCTTCACCAAGCGTAGGTTTTTCCATAATTAGGTTCTTTCTATTGCGAACAACGTCTTTTTATTCTAAGACTGGGGTGAGGGCTAAAAAAAAAAAGAAAAAAGTATCAAATCACACCATCCCTGTAATAGGTAAATGCCTTTTTTTCCTCCTAAAGTTGTCGGAATTATTCGTAATAAAATATTGGCTACAATTGAAGAGGTCTTATCAATAAAATTTTCATTTATCCGAGATCTAGGCATAATTAGCAATCCATTCTATAATTCTTCTCATTATCCCTCGGGAAAAATGATCCCACAAACAAAGGAATAGTAGTACAAAATAACATAAAAACAGACGACTCATTCTAAAAAAAACAAAGACGTGGACCTTCTGCTCAAATTGTCCGCCTTTCGGACAAAGAGAGATAGGATACTTTTGAATCAGATTGGATCTCATCCAAATTTCGTAGCATACAAATGAGTGTAGCCATTACTATTTCATCTAAGTTGAATAACCGAGGGCTTTATTTTGATATGGATTTTGATAACTCGAGAAATTTAGATTTGGTTATGATCCAAAGAAGAAAAAGGATGGAATAATCATTCCATGCAAAAATATTGAAATGGAATAGAAAAATCCATGGTACGATTCATTAATTTGTAATAGATGGATGGGGTAGTTGATGAGATAAGTTGTTGTTGATAAATTGGAAAGGAATTTTTGATTTCTATAGAATCATTGATCAGTCGTACCTGTACTGTAATAACATGAATGCCTCGCTATTCACTCGATTTCTGGTCAATAATAAGATTACGTAGGAGAGATGGCCGAGTGGTTCAAGGCGTAGCACTGGAACTGCTATGTAGGCTTTTGTTTACCGAGGGCTGAGGTAACTGTATGACTTTCCAAGGTAAAAGGGCACCTGACCAGTTAGAAACAAAAATAAATAGGAACATAGTTCCAATAAAGGGAACCCAGGGACCATATTCTTCTCCAATCTGAGTCTTGCTCAAGTCTCGAATAAATTCAAGAACATATTCGAAGAAATTTTGACCGTCGGTCGGAATGGTTTGTGGATTTCGAACGGCTATGATGACTGAACCTAATAAGATAGCAATTACGACCCAAGAAGTGATAAGTACTTGGGCATGAATTTGTAAACCTCTTATTTGCCAATATAAATGTTGGCCTACTTCTACACCTGATATATCATATAATCCTTTGAGCGTTTAAATGGAACATGGTATAACATTCATATTGTCCTCGGACAGAAATTAACTTAAAAGAAGGAATTATTTTGATTCAACCATCTCTTTCTCAACTCATCTCTACTTTAATCATTAATCATATATTTAGGATATCAAGAAATCACATAAAAAAAGATAAATATCACCATTTTTTTTTAATCCAAGACAAGAATAGTAACCAATTCAATAAATCTATGAAGTTCCCGACTAATTAACTAATCTTATTATTCTTAATCATAACATAATCATAATCAACAACTTCTTATATAGCTAGAACGACCCTTACAAATTGCGGATACTAATTTATTAAGAATCAATCGAATTGAAGCTATAGCGTCATCGTTGGCTGGAATCAAAATATCTGCGAGATCTGGGTCACAATTTGTATCAATTAAATAAATCGTTGGAATCCCCAAAATGATACATTCCCGAAGGGCCGTATATTCTTCTTGCTGATCGACGATGATTACAATATCGGACAACCCCGTCATATATTTGATCCCACCAGATATGTTTGCAAAGTAGATAATTTTCTCTTCAACATTGCAGCATCTCTTTTGGGGAGACCATTAAGTTTCCCCGTCTTTTGTTCTGCTCTTAAATCCCTAAATTTATGCAGTCTCGTTTCTGTAGTAGACCAATTCGTTGACATACCACCAAGCCATTTTTTATTAACATAATGACATCGAGTCCTTATTGCAGCTGATGCTACTGAATCCGCTGCTTTATTTTTGGTACCAACTATTAAGAAATTTTTTCCCCCACTTGCTGCATCAAAAACTAAATCACAGGCTTTTAATAAAAAATGAGCAGTTCTAGTAAGATTTGTAATATGAATACCTTTACGCTTTGCAGAGATGTAAGGGGCCATTCTAGGATTCCATTTCTTAGTACCATGACCAAAATGAACTCCTGCTAACATGTTTACTTCCATTGTGGGTAACGTATTTGGTTTCAAAGCCCTACGAGCTCTACGTCTGGAAGATCTGCGAATTCCTCCTAGAATGGCATAAACACTACTGTTGCTTTAGCTTTACCGACGTCAGTGGCATATTTTTATGTGGGTCTTACCAAAAAAGGATTAGGTTATTTCGAGAAATACATTCAACCAACCCCAATACTTTTACCAATTAACATCCTAGAAGATTTCACAAAACCCCTATCCCTTAGTTTTCGACTTTTCGGAAATATATTGGCTGATGAATTAGTAGTTGTTATTCTTGTTTCTTTAGTACCTTTAGTAGTTCCTATACCTGTTATGTTTCTTGGATTATTTATAAGTGGTATTCAAGCTCTTATTTTTGCAACTTTAGCCGCGGCTTATATAGGGGAATCCATGAAAGGTCATCACTGATTAGCTTTCGAAATAGTCTTTTTTTTTAGATTATCCCAATTCCGGAAATGCACGGTTTAAGATAATCTACTCGGTTCTTGGTAGGGGAACATAATAGATACAAATACGTATGTATATACGATTAGAGTTGTAGGGGCAAAGATAGACTTACGAAATTGTGAACAAAAAAAGATGGATTGGAGGGTCATGGTAGATATATGGTAATGTCTATAAGTCTGCCCAGACCCTGTATATCTTTCGAAGAAAGATTCTAAAATCCGATTCCATATAAAATATGGGTGGTTTACGTTATGAAAGAAACTAATGTATATGTGATATTAGATATATACTAGTTATATAAGGGTTATCCCTATCTAATTTTTTTATTCGAAGTTTTTAGTTACTTCGACTCGATAGATTTGAATGATCAAATAAGTAATAATTCATTGGTTACTTGTATCATTAACTATTTTTTTTAGTATGAGGAACTTATCATGAATCCACTTATTTCTGCCGCTTCCGTTATTGCTGCTGGATTGGCCGTAGGGCTTGCTTCTATTGGGCCAGGAGTTGGTCAAGGTACTGCTGCGAGCCAAGCCGTAGAAGGTATTGCAAGACAACCGGAAGCAGAAAGTAAAATACGAGGTACTTTATTGTTGAGTCTAGCTTTTATGGAAGCTTTGACAATTTATGGGCTGGTCGTGGCATTAGCGCTTTTATTTGCGAATCCTTTTGTTTAATTGAATCCTAGAATTCAAATCAAAAAGTACGTTACATAGTTTTTCTATTAACTCGTTGTCGTTCACTTCTGCGAATTATATCAACACTTTACTCCTAAATTATGTATTTGTTGAGACAATACCATACCCGGGAAGGCCTGATTTGAGGATGAGGAATTAGTGGATTTGCCCGCTTTCTTCCTTCCCGTCTACTATGGAAAACTTGTTTACTTTTATTTTAGGAATTCAACAAGGGAGATATTTCGCAATTGACATGAGACCTAAGACCTAACCCAATAAGATACTTATTGGAAACTTCAAAAAAAAAGGGGGGCGAGCGAAGTGATACAAAAAGAACTCTGTTCTTTGTTAGTCCTATCTATAAGAGGAGCACATATGAAAAATGTAACCGATTCTTTCCTTTCCTTGGGCCATTGGCCATCCGCCGGGAGTTTCGGGTTTAATACCGATATTTTAGCAACAAATCCAATAAATTTAAAGCTGTATTGCTCTACGCCCAACCAGAAACTAAAGCTGTATGCATTATATGGACAGAAAGCAATCGACCGGGATCATTCAATACGACAGTATGAACACGATACTAAGGCAAACCAATGGAAATATCCCTTTAGCAATGAAAAATAGATACTATGTAACTTTATCGCATTGAAACTTATACTATGTACCTAACCTTTTCAGTGGATTTTGTATAAGAAAGGGTTACTATTTCTTCCGTTCCGTTGAAAATAACGGAAGAATTCTGTTCGTAAGAACAAAGAGAAGCAGATTTATTCTATACTCGATAAGTACCAATACGCAATGGGAGGATTGGTCCCTTTTTAGGGGAAGGAATGCATAGATACTTATTCATTATTCTAATGATCGACGGACCCGTTCGTTCAAATTTTTATTTATTTTGTCTTCCTATATAAACCTTCAATCTATGTATAAAATATAATAAACAGAAAAAAAATGATGAAGACAATAAACCCATTCTTACGTTTCCATATTAAAGTGAAGTATAGTACTTAATTTTTTTCTTAAATTTAATGCCCATTGGTGTTCCAAAAGTACCTTTTCGGAGTCCTGGAGAGGAAGATGCATTTTGGGTTGACGTATAGTGCGACTTGTCAGACATATTGGGTTATACGGGATTTACCCGTTTTCTCACCCGATCGAGATATCCTCCGTTTCGCCCAAGAAATATTGTAAATATTGTATTGATTGAACCATTAATCATTCGGAGCGTGAATTGAAATTAGATCAATTTATATTGAGGATAAATATTATCAATTAGAAGAATTTATGGTTGACTTGGACTAATAAAATAAAGTATCCAGGCTCCGTTCAGAAAATACCAAATCGATAATGGTAATATATGTGCGATTACCACTTGTATTATAGATAATTCTTATACTTATTATAGGGAGGGGTGATCTGAAACTGCCGTGCTAACCGGTATGATGAATACATCAAATAGTTTAGTTTGGGGGGAGGCATGAAATGAATTGAAAAAAAAAGTCGTAGCAAAAAGAAGTGGTACTGAGATCATTTGCCCTATATGTGCAAATAGAATTCGGACAGATCTTTCCCCGGAGTAGAACATAAACCTAAAAGAATTGAAAGAGCCCATTCAGGAACAAGAAATGACATCGTGATTTTCATCTCGACGAAACAATACATCAAGGAAAGGTTAATTCAATCAGTAAATTCTTTTTTTTAGGGAAGGGGCAAAAACTCATGTTTTTTGAAAAATGGAGGAAAACCCCCTTTTTTAGAAAAACGGAAATCTGTTACAAAAAAAGAGATAGGAATAGAATAGACACATTGATTCTTTTTTTGCAATTTTATTTTTGAACCGTATGCATCCAAAGGTGCACGTACGGTTCCTAAAGGATACAATTTTGTCCTAATCAACCGACTTCATCGAGAAAGATTACTTTTTTAGGGCAGGAGGTTGATAGCGAGATCTCGAATCAACTTGTTGGTCTCATGGTATATCTTAGTATTGAAGATGATACTAAGGATCTTTATTTGTTTATAAATTCTCCCGACGGATGGGTAATACCAGGAATAGCCATCTATGATACTATGCAATTTGTGTCACCCAATGTACATACAATATGCATGGGATTAGCCGCTTCAATGGGATCTTTCATTCTGGTCGGAGGAGAAATTACCAAACGTATAGCATTCCCTCACGCTTGGCGCCAATGAATATTTATTTGAAAAGAAGAAGAAGAAGACTATGCCTTCGCCATATCGAATATGAATAATAAGTAATAATAGCATGGCACTTCGAGTTCGATATGAACAATCCATTATTGTTTTTCTTAACATGAGATTTTATATCGAGATAGTAGTATGAAACAGGGGTTATTTCAGATTTTATCTTATGTGTCGGGAGTAGATTTCAGCGTCACAAACCATTTTCTTCCACACCAGAAGTCTCTTTACTGATATTTATGTTATGAAAGAAAGAGTACGAAAATGAAAAAAAAGGATCATTTTTACTTATTTTGATCGTATCAAAAAGTCAAAAAGAAACTTTTGGATTGCTAAATCACAGATGAGATAAATATAGAAAGCAACAGAACCATCCTAGTATTTTTTTCTTCCTATGATACGAAAGGAAGGGTGGTAAATGGATCATTCAACGATTTGGATCGTAGGGATCCTATTTCTTTCTTCGATAGAATAGAAAGGAGGAAAAGTAAATTCCATTGCAGAGCCGTATGCAATGAGCAAAAGATGCCTGTACGGTTGTTCAATTATATTCTATTTTTTTCTTCTTGCGGATTTCAATAACAGAATTTCAAAAAATATTAAAAAATAGGCAAACAGGATATTTAATATTATTTTTGGACGAGGAAAGTGAGGGCGTCACGATGGAGGGTAGCACGAAACTGGGATGGACTAGGTGGAGCCGGATTTGGTCAAAATCAAACATTACGAAATAATCGAATTAAAAATAGGTGTTGATGATCATGGATAAATAAGTTGCACATAGGGATTCCAATAAATGGGACACAAGTGACATACGGACAGTAGGCTCAATGTGGGCCATGTCCATATTTGGGGCTGACAGGTTTTGGTCGACAGGGTACCCACAAATCAAGTTGGACAATAAATGTGACACCGTGGGGTGAAATAAAATCGGGTCACGTATCAGGAAAGTTGTGCGAAGCAAATAGAGCACAAAATGGCGTGTCTTAGTGGGACACGAAGGCCATGGGTGACGAGCGTCTCGAGTAGATCATGCATGAGAAGTTGGTTTCAAGAAACTGACTGGTCTTGCACTCCCAAATTAAAAGTCACGGTAACGTGCTAATAATGATCAAGGAAAAAAGTGGGAAAAATTAATTAATGATCAAATGGTCTAATTCGACCCGAAGTTCTGCGAAGCAAAAAGAGCATAAAAGAACAAGTCTGAGTGGGACACTATATACCATCATGAAGGTAATCCTGTCCACTCCAAAACTCGTGAAGAATATTTCCAGAGTTGAACATCCCTGACACTCCAAATATCAAAGGCACGGAAAAGTACACTTAAGAATAAATAAACAAAAAAAAATATTTATGGAAACTAAATCAATCAGAAGAAAAAAAAATCAACCCGAAATTCAGGGTGCTCACATCCTACCCACCTTATAAAAATTTCGTCCTCGAAATTAAAATTGTTCATACTCCTTCTAGGTCAAACCCCCACAATCAAGTCCCAGAACTTAAATAAAACATACCATCAAAAAGGACGGCAGACAGGGTCATGGCATATGGTGACAGTGAAGTCTCATCTAGGTATACTAGTCATGCTAACCGAAACGGTCATAGGATATCAAAACACACAAGCAATCCAGGGTGCTAAACTAGAAAAGTTACAGAAATAACAAATCATCAAAACTGTAAGGCGGTCTACCATCCTATATGTAAACTGGTACTCTTCAAAAAATAAAGAAAGGTAACTACCAATCATCTAAAAGGGGTACTATCCTAAAAAAAAATCAAAATCACAAGTTTAATTAACGAAAGTCGATTACATTGAAATCCCATCACAATATATAATATAGAGAGCGTTAGAGAGAAAAAAGCTAGCATTATGTAATGTTATGTGGTTTGTGTGTGTATGGGTGTATGTGAACATGTTCATATGGTTAGATAGTAGGCATGTGTGTATGTGAAGTATACATGAAATTGTATATGAGGATTTGGGTTTCAAACGATAGATGTCCAGTTACACTACTCATGGCATATTGGTTAAACAATCTACAATACGCAACTTATTTACTCATAACATGTATGGCTAACCATATATATATATATATATATATATATATATATATATATATATATATATATATAAAGAGGTAGAGATTTTGTCATGTATCTATATACATTATAATATGTATGCATAAACTCTCTATATATATATCCATACAGGTATATGATCATAACATAGAGAGGAAATGTTAGGTTACATGACAGGGTATACTAAGTTAGGGTGTGTGTGTGTCCTTGTACAGGGTTATAGCTTAGCATTGAAAGTTAAACCCAGTTTTAGTTCAGCATTTACATACAAAATCTTATAATAAGCTAACATTTAAACCAGTGCAATATTAACATAATATAATTTCAAAATTTAGGAGTTTGAAACATCACAACTAATCTCAATGCTCCCAATACATCCTAACATGATAGAAATGAAACCCTAACATACTATCCATACATTTATCTACGCATACAGTTCAATATTACATGTTAAATCTGAAATTGAACTAAACATGGAAATTAATGTAAAAATATTAACATGTATTCAGTTTTCAGGATTTTGGAGAATTTGCACATCAAAACCAACTCAATGTTTATCACAACCTATCATGTAAGAATATGAAACCTAACATTATATCCCAACAACAACAATGTACACAGCTCTAAATATTACATTTAAAACAATAATTTGAACTAACATTTAAAATCCCGTATTAAGGGTTAATATGCACACAGTTTTAGATTTGACAAATTCAAACACAAAACTCAACCAAACACATTTTTTTTGAATTGAAACCCTATGTATAACATACATGTGCAGTGATGTAAACAAAACTATTATCATGAAATTTATATTTGAATTACGAATTTAAACTGGAAAAGCAGAAAACCAGAAATAGTGGAATTTTGAAAATTTAAACATTAACAACATATTAATATGTATTTAGATAGGTGGAAATCAAGTGTAGCATGCATAAGTGTCAGAAAAGTGTCCACTATATATATTCATATATATATTCTCATATCCCAATATAAAATTTTAATTCTACGTTAAGACCAACAATTAGATTCCTACCAAGATTGCAAGCAGGTGATTGACGTAATCAAGACAGTTTTATTATTATTATTATTATTATTATTATTATTATTATTATTATTATTATTATTTAATACAAGAATAATAGCAAGAAAGAAATAACAATAAAATTTGTTTGCTTATTTGTTTAAAGAATGAACCATTTTGAAACCCAGTGCTAAAATATCGAATCCAAGATAAGGTCTAGCAAAATCATTGATTCATTGTATTAAGAAGAAATTCATGGTAATAAGTTACACAAGGTTTATAAAAACAGCTAAAGCTACATCCTAAGTTAAATAATGAGAAGCGAAACAAAATAAAACAACAATAATTCCTTTTTTTTTGAATGACTGAAACAAAAGTAGAGAAAATATGTTCGAAAATATTTAAGGTACAATCTGATAATCATATGCGTCTATCCAAAATTATGGTACTCTAAATCCTCGTCATACTAGTAAGCAAGGCAACGATAATCACAGAGTCCTTGACTTATGCACATACCTCTGGAATCATAGTATTTAACATTTTCGTGATGCTGCTAGCTTGGCTGCAAAAACCTTAAATTTTCCCACACCAGAGAAATATATCCAAAGGGAGTCTCGTTCAAAGGCCCGGTATGATATGCAGATGGATTTCGATATTTTTCATGTTTCAAACTTAAGTTGGATGTGGAATAGTTACGTACATTAGATAAATTATTGTGGATATTTTGCTTGTTTGAAACTTAATTTGGACGTGGAATGTTCGGGACTAAGTAGTTGTGATGAATTATTGTAGTTGTGATGAATTTATTATAGTTGGATTATTGAGTTTTTGTGATGAATCTTAAGTTGTGAAGAGTTATTATTGTTTATGTACTTGTGATAAATTATTCTTTTTAATGTACAAAGTATCTGTATCAGGACTTGTGATAAATTGTTTTTTTGTGATGAAAATCTTAAATCTGTGGCAATTTGATTCACATAATCAAATCATCACACATAGATTCATAGTTAGGACTACCACACCCATGGCAGTCCTACACTGAAGTAGGACTGCCAGGGAGCTGGCAGTCCTAACTAAAACATGCTGTTACAGCAAGTTTTAGTTATGACTGCCAGCACCCTGGCAGTCCTACTTCAGTGTAGGACTGCCATGGGTGTGGCAGTCCTAACTTCTTAACTCTGTGTGAATTTGATTCACACATAAATTCAACACAGAGATTCATAGTTAGGACTGCCAAACCCATGGCAGTCCTACACTAAAGTAGGATTGCCAGGGAGCTGGCAGTCCTAACTAAAACTTGCTGTAACAACAAGTTTTAGTTAGGACTGCCAGCACCCTAGCAGTCCTACTTCAGTGTAGGACTGTCATGGGTGTGGCAGTCCTAACTTCTTAACTTTGTGAATTTGATTCACACATAAATTCATCACAGAGATTCATAGTTAGGACTGCCACACCCATGGCAGTCCTACACTGAACTAGGACTGCCAAGGAGCTGGCAGTCCTAACTAAAACTTGCTGGAAAGTTTTAGTTAGGACTGCCAGCTTCTTGGCAGTCCTACTTCAGTGTAGGACTGCCATGGGTATGGCAGTCATAACTATGAATCTCTGTGATGATTTGATTCACACATAAAAATCATCACAGAGTATTTCAGTTAGGACTTCCACACCCATGGCAGTCCTACACTGAACTAGGACTGCCAGGGTGCTGGCAGTCCTAACTAACAACAAGTTTTAGTTAGGACTGCCATCACCCTGGCAGTCCTTCTTCAGTGTAGGACTGTCATGGGTGTGGCAGTCCTGATACTGATACTCTGTGACAGAGTTTCTCAAACTAAAACGATGGGACAGTGAACACTCATATAACACAGATAACACACAGGTAAGCACATATAACACAGGTAGGCACATATAGTACACAGGTAGGCATATATAACACAGGTAGGCACATATAACACAGGTAGGCATATGTAAACACATATAACACAGATAGGCACATATAGTGCACATGTAGGCACATATAACACAGGTAGGTGCAATCAAGAACTAACACATCGGCAAAAGACCTGGCCAAATTTGTGCAATCAGGATGAGCCCAAAAGATTGATAATACTTTATTACTCTGGGGATGTCTTCTATGGAACTCAACATAATGATTATCGGCAAGCAACTTGAGCACTTCTTGTATCGCCATTCTTGATTTCGTCCGAACAGCGTTTGAAGAAGCTAGGGCGTTGTATATTGACTTCATTGTAGACATGTTCTTCTCATCTTCATGTCGTATGACAGAATATATTTGTCTCGGTGCAACTCCGGAGGTGGACAAGTCTTCGACTATCTTCTTCTCAGTATTGTTCAACCGTCCGACATACGGATGACCCAATAGTGTCTCGGCAATCTAATGGTTGTGGGTTCCATTTTTCACTTCTACTGTCTATTTCCCTTCTTTTTCGTTTCGAATATGTATCGTGAATGGACAACCACATTTTCTCGTTCCAACATTTTTTCTTGGAACTTTACTTTGGATAAATGTATTTTTCTTGTGTGTTCTGAACACACCATCTCTTTCACAGCCAACCACCACAGTTTGTCGTCCCGGTCGATTTCGGGCCGATCTGGATATCACTAGAACAATGTTGTTTTCCCGTCCGACTTCTCGACACCAATGTACCGCACCCTCGCTTAATTCAAAACATAGATCAGTCTAGAATAAATGTGCTACATTGACTGCAATTGGAGCCGGTACCGCAAAATCAGAAGATCTCAAGTCCTACAATAAAACTTAAAGGTTAGTACAATAAGACAACATCCTAGAGCAAATAGGTTTCATAGATTAGGACCGTGCATAAGATTGGTGTCCATAAATAGCATATTATGTTAATAGCAAGACCGTCTTTTGTACAACAATTGGTGTTCATAAATTTTAAACACCTTTACTGACTAAAACTCTGCATTCAGGTATCATAAACTAGGACTGCCAGAGTGGTGGCAGTCCTTTACAGAAGAAGGACTGCCAGGACCCTGACAGTCCTACATATGTGTCGGACTGCCAGGGTCCTGGCAGTCCTTCTTCTGTGAAGGACTGCCACCACTCTGGCAGTCCTAGTCTATGATCTGGACTGCCAGAGTGTTGGCAGTCCTCTGTGTTACAGCACGAATTTTAACCCGAAGACAAGTTCAATTGTAGTTACCAAGATGGCTTCCGATGCATCAAAGTTGTCTTCGGACGTTGCGGGAACGTGTTCTTCGGACGTGGCGGGAACATTTGATGATCCTGGTTGATCCATGTTCAATATTTTTTACATTTAACACATAATTCAACTTTTATATGTGAAATTCTTGTTTAAAACATGAAACATATTTTAGTTCGATGACTTACCAATAAATTGGAGAAGTCAATGACCTAGAGTTGAGGGAGAGAACAATTTGCCAAAAATGTAGGGAGAAAAGAAAAGATTTAGTGTTTAAATTCTTTGACCTAAGAGAAGGAGAGAAGAAAATAGTTGAGGGAGAAAAGAAAATAGAAGAAAGAGAGAGAAAATGAAAAAAAAAGTTGGTATTTATAGGTTTTCTTGGGCTAGCCCCTAGCAAAAATTTTTGATGACAAACTTGTAATATGCTTTAACTATTTTGGACTGGCTCCTAGGAAAAAGGGTGGTGCTCTTAGAAAAAACCTTGACAGGCGGGCTAACCCAAATGTCAAGGAGACAGGGATTCGCGGCAATTTTCACATTTTGTGTCTGAAACATTATATCCTTCTCATTTGCTTATTCTAATCGGCATACGTTTTCATGCTATCTTGCTAGCAAAACATGAGGAGAGGATGTCATGAATTATTTATAAAATAGACTAGCGAGGATAAAGTTAGGTGATAAACAAAGTTTGAGAGGATGTCATGAATCATTTATAAAATAGACTAGAGAGGATAAAGTTAGGTGATAAACGATGTTTGAAGGCGGAGTCTTTTCTTTTGTCTTGTGGTCATGTCAATGTATTTTAATCTTGATCAGAGGAAGCTAATCATCCTACTTTAAGAATCGGTGGCGGTCGTTGTATGATATGGACACGGTACAGGTTGGCATAGATAGTTGAGGGCCTACAAATTGTTGCAGTTAGTAACAACCCTTGCATCCAAGCAAACTTGATTAGATTAGATGACAGAACAACCTCACTTTTTTTCATTTTTTTCATTTTTACGTCTCGTTCCTTGCGTAGCTTACAAGCAAATTAATAGCCAAAACTTCCCACTCCAAAAGGAGCGTATATATAACTCCATTTTGAGGGTCATTTACGCTTGCCTGCGTACCCTACTGAAGAAAACACTTACTAAGTGAAACAGTGAACCCACATTCATTATATGGATCTTGTATCTAAAATGACTATGTTAGCCCACTATAGTGCGTAGCCCTGGGAGCCAGAATTTTAATCTAGCATTGACAAAAATTGTTTGTAGAACTCATTGAATTACCAAGAAAAAAAAGATTAAAATGCTAGAAAGTTATCCTAATGGCGTTCCAACTATAGCGTTTGAATATTTTTGACATCGTAACTTTTTGCTGCTCGATTTTGATATCCAAACTTTATAAATTTATCTTTGGAACACATTTCGTTAATTTTAAAGTACATCGGGACTACTTTTATAAAATATCTGACAATATAAGTATTTAAATTGCGCTTTTGTACTACAATATATACTTTTGAAGTGATCTTAGTATGCTTCAAAATTGACAAATTGTGCTTCACAAAATAATTTATAAAACTTGATACTAAAATGGTACTGTGGAAGTAGGGGTGTCAACGGATGTTTATCGGTATGGATAGGACAATATTAGTATCCGATTTTTTTTTGTAATATCTGAATTCGATCCGATACCCGAATGGATAATATCTTTTGACACTGTGAATTCGTATTCGTCAGGTTTATGGATATCAGATAAAATCATATTCGATCCGATAAGCTAAAAAAAATCTACAGAGTGTCTTGTTATTATCCGAATATCCAAAATTTGAAATATTAAAAATTTAGTTATTATCTGAATATTTGAAACCCAAAATATTCCAAATTTGATAAACTATGATAATCTTTACAATCAATGACATAAATATTCATGAAAATGGAGATAACCAAATTAAAATTCAATATGCAGAGACAAAATCAATAATCAATCGATCAACCATCTACACAAATGACTTGTGTTCTATGTTGCAGCTTCGAGCGGCTACACAAAATGATTTATGCTAATATTGCATATGCAGCTTTAAGTATGGATTCAGTCAGCAACCAATAAACCAAAGACACAAAATAATCTCCCATCTTCAATAATTTATACTATGTATTGCATTTGTTGGTGCAATCATGAGAAATAATTGCAATTTGCTGAATTGTTGTCCATCTGCATAGTAATAATAACATCATAATTACTATTACAATATTATTATGAGTAGAGACCATCACTACAAAATAATGCCTTTTTTATAATGCTTAGAAAGATATTATTATAATTTTTTACATATAAGTGTTATTAAGATTAAGAAAGATCCATTTACATGATGGTTTGGAGGAGTTTCTGGCCTATTATTACGTTTATTACAAATAAACGTTATAAAAAGTATATATTTTTGCGCTTTTATATTTGTGTGTTACAAAAAGTTCCAAAAAAATATTTCCCCAACTCTTAGCCTGCTCTTTTTTCGTTCTGCTCGAAAATTTTCAAGCCTCTATCAAAACCACCTATCTTCTTCTCCTAGCTACTCCTCCTCCAGGCCTTCACATACCGAGACTCCCGTCACCTCCTCCTCTCCTCTCTTTCTCGTCCTCTTTTCCTCTCGATGATGTCACCTACCGCCTGCACATTCGAAAGAAATACAAAGTGGGGCACCCTAGTTTGAGCTCCGATCGCCCATAGATGCCATACCCTCTCAAAATTAAGTGCCTTCTTCTTCATCATCATCTCTCGGTCTTGTTAGTTTGCTCTGTAATGGCAGATCAGCTAGTCGACAACCAGATCTGCGAGGCTAAGGATGCCTTTAGCCTCTTCGACAAGGATGCCTATGGTATCATCTCTGTCACGACCCGCACCCGGATATTCGAGCACGAGAATGTGGGCCATGCCAAGCCTACACCGCAATATCGACGGTAGAACGCTGTCAAGTACCCAATGACTATATAAAACATTTAAATGATCTAAAATAACAACATGTACTCAAATTACATACTACTAAGGCAGATATGAAAAGAAAGATAGTAATAACATTTAATCAACCAGAATCTACAAATGATCATACCTATCAGACATGTATCGGAGACAAATCCAATAATGAAACACAAATCTAAATAAGAAATAATGGCCTAAAGCTCCCAGAGGTCAACTCACAGTCAATGGAACATCGAGAATCTACCTCAGCTAGCATCGTCATGTAGTCCAAGAATGTGAGGCATAACAATACCTAAAAATATGATTATCCAGTCAGGATTGGAACAAAGTACATAAACTAACAGCAGTTCTATTAAATTGACAATATCAATAAATGACAGTAAGCAATGAAACTGCATCATGGATAAGTAACACTGAACAGTAAAAAGTATATGGTCATCATGTAAGTATGTCATGCTAACAATATACTATAAGTAATCATGAGTACGGTATAACAGCAAGTAAAATCTAGCATAGAACATATACTACTAAACATGGCCTTAACATATTAGTTTATTGTGTGATCGGCTTAGGATCAAGATCAGGCTATTCTATATGACCGGCTATGCACAAGTACAAGTAATGGATCGGGCCGCCATACTTGGAAGCTATGCAGAAGTACAAGTAAGACCAGGCTACACCCTATGTGTGGTGAGGGTGAGCTATGCACAAGTAGATTGGGTATGATCACATAATCTCTTAATACCTCCCCATCCCTCGACTAATATAATGGATCCAACCATGGTACGTTATGACATGAGATTCTCTAAGCGAGTAGCAAATCCCCTTAGGAATCGGTGCCCATACAAGTACAAGAACAATAACAAGACATGTACCAGTATATCATGATAACCAGGAATAACATCTCATGACGGGATCGAAGCTATACCAATCTGTGTACTCTTGTGTCAGGAGTCAAGCATAACATTACAAATTGACATCATAGAGACTATCAAGATAATAAAAACTATTAGAGAATTTACTCGCCTCAATTTGTTGGAGTCGACGTGCATGACACGAATGTGTCGGCACAGATTAGTTAACAACGCTATGCTCCATAAGATGGTTCCAAACGACGGCACTGGCAGTTCCATTGAGTCCATAATAGTCCAAAAAATTTAGTTTGATATATAGAAGCACAAAATAAGAGTTAGCACGATTATCGAATCAAGAAATAGGAAATAACCATAGTAGTCGCGATTTATGATTTTGGAGAAAGAATATAACTAATTTTGGAAATCATTTATATTATATAGAAACTATATATTTTATTAATCAAAGTATTTTTTGATAAATGTTTGAAAGCCTGAGAAAACCACCCTAGTACTAAAACTTAATTTGTCAAATAGGATTTTTTTTGGGTCAAAACTCGATAATAATATTTTTTTATATATTTCTATATAATTCCAAATAGGTATAAAATAATGCTAATAATATTAATGATAACAATACACAATACTTAAAATGCAGTATATAGAAATATGTATATAAATATATATATAAATGTTATATCCAAATTCTAAGTAAATAAATCCTACGAATTTTATTAGCCTAAATAATAATTAAATAATTTAGAAATATACATGTATACTCATATTCATATATATACATAAACATATATATTATACACAGGGATATACATATACATATATGTATACTTATACATAAAATATGTATGTATACAAGTATAATACATATAAGCTTATATTATAGATATACCTTATGAGACTAAGCCAGCCTAATAAAATCGAAATAAATAGGTGTGCAAGTGTTCAAAATAGTGGCCCAAAAGCCTAGAGCCTAGAATCCACATTTAGCCCCAAAGCATAAAAACCCTAAATCCATATAAATCCCTAATCCCTATTAGCCATAAACCATATCAGTATCTATTTTAATAATAATAATAAACTATAACTAACAAATATAAATCGAATTGGGGCTCTGCTGCCACAAAAAATCCCTAAAAAGTTTTGAAGAAAGAGAAAGGGGCGGGCAAGTGCTCACATAGGACTCGCCGGCGGGGCTTTTGGTCAGAGGGGGTGGCTGGAATGGCCTGGTCAGCCAAGGTCGGGTAGGGTGGTTGTGACGGTAGAGGGTTAGTGTTGTTGTTATGGTGGCAGTAGTAGTATTTGTGGGGTGATGGCGGTGGTGTTGGTGGTTTGGCTTGGGGGCGGTGCTGATGGCACTACGACGGTGGGTTCGGGTTCGGAAAGGTGGTTCGGCAGAGCAGGTGTTGGCGTGGGTCTTGGCCAGGGGTTGGCCTGGAAGGCAGGCGACGGGCGGGCGGCCACTGGCCGGAGCCGAGACAAGGAGCAGTGGATGCTACAGGATGGTGTTGGTGGATGTGTGTATTGAGTAAGGATTTTAGGAAATTGCTTGTAAAATATTGGGAAGTCTCCAATATTTATAGGGTAGAGTAGAAAACCCTAATGGCAGAATTATAATTGTAATAGAAGTAGAAAAAATAATGGAACACTAACTACTAACTACTAACAACTAACACTAATACTAACACTAATTACTAACTAGACATTAAGGACAACAAAAACCAAAACTTGGAAAAGCCCACGATCCACAGCCTATGGTTTGGTACTCAACATAGATTGGATTAGCCTACAATCCAAGTCCGAACTTGGTAGACTAAGTTAAGCTGAAATTGTTTTAGCCCGATACGAGGAAATCGAATCTTACAAATTCATCTTTTTGACAAATCTTTTCTATGTATAATTTAATATTCATAACTTATGAAAAATCAAGAAAATGGACAAGAAATTTATTTGGGATAAAATCTCATATAATATACTTTTTACAAAACCAATAACCCAACAAAAGTACAGATAGAATATTATGATCGAATATAAAAAAATATAAATTCATGATTTCAAAGATTTAGGAAAAGTTCAGAAAAATAAAAATTTAAAATTTTGGAAAAATCCAAAATTTTGTTTAAAAGAGGTTACAAATCTAACCTCCTTAAAGAAATTTTTTCCTCAAAATTTAAGGTTGGAAGAGGGATCAAAATACGATAAAGAGTTTAGTCAATACCTTAGGCACGGTCAAAGAACGATGGTTTTGACACGAACAAGATAATCAAATTCAAAATCACTTAGGCATGACTAATAATTTTTGAATGATAGAATTGTAGTATAGATAATATCATATAGGCATGATTTAGAAACAAACTCAAGTCATTTATGCACGACCTCAGTCATGGCTAGTACACCATAGACAGAACAGAATGATCAGTAGAGTTTAGGCTTGATAAAAATTAGGTTCGAAGTCGTGCAGGCACGATCTAGATCAAAACTTAGGTATGACTGAAGAGAAAATTTTGGCATGATTGAGATTCAAAGTCAAGGTCTTATAAGTACGATTTAGAATCTCAAGGCCACAATTTAGTTAGTCGTGAATGACAACAATCGACGATCCAACGCGATTAAGATCTTGAAAATGATTTGAAATCACTTAGGCACGATTTAAGATAAGGCTAAAAAAATTTTAAAACCTAGGCATGATTAGAAATGAAATATGAGCACGAGCGGCTGTAGAATCGAAATTTAGGCACGACAGAAAATTTTTATTCAAACACTATCACGCCCCGATCCGAGAAATCGCTCGTCCTCGCTAGATTTTACCCGAATCATCGTCCTCGCTGGGGCGTGATGCCGCATGAGCCTGGAGTTGCACTCGTGCAAGGCAAGATAACGGTTCACATAGTGATTATCTCAAATTTGTAACATAAGCAGTGGAAAGAAACAAAGTATAACACAAGAATCTCTTTTATTCAAAATGAACTGAAGATTACAAAGGCTCTGAATAGCCCAACATATATGCCAATTGGCTACAACGCTCATGATCTCTCTAGCTCACAAAGGATTACATTGTTCCATACATTATGCCTCTTTATAGCCACCAAGTAGTCTTCGACCGAACATCTCCATGTCGTAAGTCCGAACGCATATGCGGTAGCTCCTATTGAACGCCAAGGACTCCATGCCTCGGCACGTCCAAGCCAAGCCCCGTCCCGAGCCGATCATAACATGAGCCTGCACATAAACTAGTGGGGGATTAGTGCTTTCGTCCTCGCTTCGCACTGATCAAGACCCGCTCGTACGCAAACTAAACACTTAATCATTTAGTGAGCATGCATCAAAATTTGGTGATATTTCTATTTAGCCTTAGGATCGGTTTCATGGCAATGCTTAGACATAGCACCATATCATAAATGTGTCCAATATCGTGTCCCTGTGGCAGATACAGTTAGACATAATATGACATAAACATAGTGATCGTGCACATCTCCGTCCCATATTGTCTAGCCTGCACGGGTTAGAACTTAACAGAGAATTATATCATTCACGTAACAACCAACCAAAAACTTAGACCATACATAAGGGTCACAGACCCTACGCCTGCACCCAACTCTCATCTCAGCCCATCGGCCCTAACTATATGAAGGTCACGGTATTTCGTACCGTAATTGACTTGGCATCTCTTATGTGTAAGCCTACGATTACTTCGATACGGGTTGCTAGCCCAATATCCGAAGGATCCTAAACTTACAGATATCATAGCTTATCACAGCACTGGACGGTCGCAATCCGTCTGAATGATGTGTACCATAAATACCACGCATAATTCCCTCCTAGGTCGAACGGTCCCGGCACCCCAGCGTAACCGTTCGAGGGAAGTCGTACCCGTGCACGGGCCATCCGAGTCCATTGACCATGCAATACGCGCCATAGCAAACACACATAATAATCCAACCAAATCCTCCATTGTATAAACATAGTCTCGTTCCATAAACGGTTTTCCGTGCCATAAACGGTTTCCCGTGCCATAAACATAATCCACCATTCATATGGGGAGCTCCGTCGGCGTTATGCCCCAACACATCCATATTGATGCACGATGCCCAACGGCTTAGTCATCTCATACTCGTATTCAATGCGTACCATTCGTAAGTTATTCTTATAGCATAAGTCCCTATTACTTAGTCTTTTCGTAACATAAGTGCCCGTGGGCACGCTCAGTACCGTATTCAATGTTCTATGCCTAGTGTTTAATGTTCTCGGAGGCGTGTACGTTATGCACATCTTAATATCATCTTTCAATGTTCTACCATCATTGCCCTACCGCAAACTCGTACACTTGATGCACGTCGCTTCAATTGTTCGATTGTTCAATGTTCTATCTTAGTGTTCGACACATACTTGGACCTTTCGTCGCCGAGCCACGCTCGCTAACTCGATAACATCTTACGCATACCATAACATATTTTATTAGACGTGAAGGAATAGGGAGAGAGAGTCAAGAACCCGCCCACCTTAAGTCGATACACCTTGCCGTTTTGCCGAGTTGAAGCGGCTCACTTCCATAACTTGGTCGCATATCTAACTCTCGGACTTAGCCATTTCTTTGAACTACTCAGTTGATTTGGCCTATCGTGCCCATGCCACAATTCGTTGCAAGGCCACGATTTTTTTTGCGGACACTTCACTGCATAAGGCAAAATGCCGACCTCTTATCGTCCAGCGTAAAAGCATAGCCTGCATACCAGATCAACTAAAATTAGCACTTGCTCAAACAAAACTTATCATTTGCATCGATTCGATTCATAGGTTCCAACCGACTCAAAGCTTACCTTTGGCCAACGTAACTCTCGCATCGATTCGCATCGATACTTCATCGGGTCAATGCAACTCTTCGAGTCAACGACTCATCATAATGCACCGAGCGGAGCGGGGCATTACATAATATACCACTCAAAACATGGTTCGTCCTCGAACCGATACCAATACTTAATCCAAGTGCCTCGCTAGATCGTTTCACGATCTCGTACTACTATCGTTGGAATCATATAACTTAGTTTGAATCATACACATATTTTAGGCGTTCCACCAATATATGCTCTTCAGCCAAGCTCAGTTGTAGGATATCGGGACAAACTAACACGTTCAGCTTAAATCCTCAGGCACCCATCGTTCCATTCTCGACTTAGTCATCTCTTAGCACATATTCCTAGAGACCTGCTCGCAAACATCTTCACATATAACTTGATCCAAACCATAACTTTGATCTTATAAGTTTCTTGCTGGCCATCTAACGCATGCACTGCATCGAGTCATTGTGCATCCGATCACAACAATTCTCTGCAACGCTTATTCGCCCAACCGTTTGCCTATCTCTCATATAACTCAAGTCTTTCATCCTATCATTCATAACATTTGGCCTTAACGACATAGACTAAGTCAACATGTCATAAATTCCTTTGTCTATAATCCATACTAAGTCTCGCACACAACAATCCATATGTGATTCACATTCTCTCGCTCTATCCGTACATTGCGTCTGGAGCTACCCCCGCTAGGTAACTTATCCAGATATCGTACTTAATCCTTCCCGGCACAAGAGGTCAACTTGAGTCTATGATGCTCAAAGGCAACAATCTTTCTGACCCAAGGTCTCTTACGATACGCCCATCTCCTATTCTTGATCGAATACGACTCCTTTACTCAATTCTCAATCAATCCCGACTAGTTCGTTTGCAACATAGATGGCGCGCTCAATACACATAGCCTAACCGTCACTCAACCGATCTACGACACACTCTTAGGGTCGTTCTACTATCCGTCGCTCTCGCGCGTTGCAGAATTCTTGCAATCGCTTTACCGCATCGCTATGCTAAGCACGTTCCCTCGGCATCTACTCGATCATCGACTAACCAAGTATGCACTCATTTGATCGATCATAACTTTTCTCACCATATCGATCCATTCGAAGGCTACTCGCTAACTTACGAAACACGATACTCACTTAGACTCATCCTCAACAAGCACTTCATCATCCTTCATCCTCGACAAAATCTTTATACGACTTCAGTGGGTCATCCTATGGGACTTCTTACATTTGCTTGATTTGGCGGTCAAGTCTTCTAGGGTCATCTGCCCCGAAACTACGTTCGATAATTGAAGATCATCAACGAGGGACAGTTACAACGAACTGTGCTATATCCTATTACAGAGCCAAATCAATTTACGACACTTCCTACGGGACTTTACCCAATCCGACATACTTTACAAATTCGTAATTTATCTATCCCCCACGCAACTGATGCGCCGTTAACTATTCGAATCACTTATATATTACCGTCGACTATCCTTGCTAGTAGCATGACATCTACTCGCCTTGAGTCCGAGTTTAACTATCCGTGATCATAGCTCGACATATTCCGTACTCATCAAAACCATCCTCGAACAACTTTCGCATCAAACCACAAGTCCATATCAAATTTGCCATGTCTCGCAAGTTCGATCATCCCCGCTGGATGAATCACCATACCAGCGCTCACGTAGAATGATCGTTCTAATTTGACGTGACGTATGTGCGAGGCTGGTATTGCGCTCGCTCAAGACAAGAATGTCAACATAGTGGTGATCCGCGAAGCAATCCAGACACTTTCATTTTCATCCAAGCAATATCCATCGACTCTCAAATTCTCAAAAGCGTTCCTACCGTTATCATCCAAACTGCCATCAACATAACTTGCATCTTATTCATCCAACAACAATGTCCAACATAATTTTCGTTCATTCGATCAGCGTATCCCCGAGTTATTGCATATCGTCTTTGATACGCCTCAATACCATCGTCGATATGCATAACTTAAACATCTTCATTTCTTATAAGCTCAAACCCGTTGCAATCATTGCCATTATCCGAACTCGAATACGAATCAAGTCTCGCACTTATCAATATCCATTCAGTTGTAACTACTTAACATCGTTGCGATTTTAAATTCACATATCCATTCTCATATTCCTAACTCGCACTTCCAAATCGTGCTACCGACTCCTCGCGCTAACCCAATTTCGTTCGCACGATTTCTCCGTACTTACTCGACACGTTCCCGAATAAGTCTTCGTACTAACTCAACATAAATTCGACCGGGTCGACTATTTCCTCAACGTAACATTCCTTTGCGATACTCAGTCTATCGTTCGGTTTATTCTTAACGAATCCTCGTTCGACGGATCATCCATAAGTACGACTTCACATATAATCGTTCGACTCAATTCATCATAGCATACTTGCATCGATTTCTCTCAAGTCAGTCCCACTCGAGTCTTTGTACTACTTCGTCCGTTGAGGACAAACATATCGTAATAACATAATCGTTTCGATGAAATCTATCGCAAGTCACCAACTGGCTTAACATAGCTATCACTAAGTGGTATTCCATATACCACTCAGGATCGAGCCTATCGTTATCGACACAATACTTCGCTATACTTGCTCGCATAATTGTTATTGCATATACCACTCGGAATTGAGTCATTACTCGACATCATACTTTGCATAGGTCCGATATCTATCTTCTAATAAACTATCCCGTATGGCGATCCTTTCGATCCCAGCTCTAGCGTTAGCTCAAGTTTGACACACATTCAATCTAACCGTACCATGGCGATCATATCGATCACACCCGCAACATTCGCTTATTCAAAGCTCAACGCGATATTCGGCCAACATAAACATTCTCCTACACAACTCAACTTAGCGACCAACTCGACCCGTACTATCACATTTGCGATCTTCCAATCTCACTGTTGCAACTCGTGCAACAACTCATTCTCGATACTTAAGGTCTTTACTCAGTCTCACGCAACATATCGCTATCCATCCGCATAGCCATACAACATGCATCATACCATATCGACTCGTTGTACTGATGCAACAAACGATCCATGACTTGCTGCACTCCGTGCAACCAACAACACATAACCGTTTGTGTAGCCACATAATACGCACTGCCTCACATATCGACCCGTTGCACTTCGTGCAACCAACAACGCATATCTCTTCGCACTTCGTACGACCAATAACACATAACTCTTTGTACTTCGTGCGGCCAACAACACATAGCTCCTCGCACTTCGTGCGACCGACCGCACATATCATTGCACTTCATGCAACCAACATCACCATATTCGTTGCACTTCGTGTGACCAGCATTCCATAACTCGTTGCACTTCGTGTAACCAACACTCTCCGATGGCACCCAGAGATAGCGTGATAGTTACGACATACTTTTGGCAAACGTACTCACTTAATATAGACTTATTGTATGGAACATCCAATGTAGCATCGAGCAGATCCACGAGCCATGCGGATGCGAAAATAACTTAGAGTCTACTGAATTTCGATATCAAAGCAACTGAGGGTCAAAGAGATTCACACACGGTCCAAAGGATGGAACCGCTTTGATACCAACTTATCACGCCCCGATCCGGGAAATCGCTCGTCCTCGCTAGATTTTACCCGAATCATCGTCCTCACTGGGGCATGATGCCGCACGAGCCTGGAGTTGCGCTCGTGCAAGACAAGATAACGGTTCATATAGTGATTATCTCAAATTCGTAACATAAGCAGTGGAAGAAAACAAAGTATAACACAAGAATCTCTTTTATTCAAAATGAACTGAAGATTACAAAGGCTCTGAATAGCCCAACATATATGCCAATTGGCTACAACGCTCATGATCTCTCTAGCTTACAAAGGATTACATTGTTCCATACATTATGCCTTTTTATAGCCACCAAGTAGTCTTCGGCCGAACATCTCCATGTCGCAAGTCCGAACGTATATGCAGTAGCTCCTCTTGAACGCCAAGGACTCTATGCCTCGGCACGTCCAAGCCAAACTCCGCCCCGAGCCGATCATAACCTGAGCCTGCACATAAACTAGTGGAGGATTAGTGCTTTCATCCTCGCTTTGCACTGAACAAGACCCGCTCGCACCCAAACCAAACACTTAATCATTTAGTGAGCATGCATCTTAATTTGGTGATCTTTCTATTTAGCCTTAGGATCGGTTTCATGGTAATACTTAGACATAGCACCATATCATAAATGTGTCTAATACTGTGTCCCTGCGACCGATATAGTTAGACATAATATGACATAAATATAGTGATCGTGCACATCTCCGTCCTATATTGTCTAGCATGCACGGGTTAGAACTTAACATAGAATCATATCATTCACGTAACAACCAACCATAAACTTAGACCATGCATAAGGGTCGCAGGCCCTGCGCCTGCACCCAACTCTCATCTCAGTCCACCGGCCCTAACTATATGAAGGTCACGGTGTTTCGTACCGTAATGGACTTGGCATCTCTTATGTTTAAGCCTACGATCACTTCGATACGGGTTGCTAGCCCAATATCCTAAGGATCCCAAACTTATGGATATCATAGCTTATCACAGCACTAGACGGTCGTAATCCATCCGAATGATGTGCACCATAAATACCACACATAATTCCCTCATAGGTCGAACGGTCCCGGTGCCCCGGCATAACCGTTCGAGGGAAGCCGTACCCGTGCATGGGCCATCCGAGTCCATTGACCATGCAATATGCGCCATAGCAAACACACATAACAATCCAACCAAATCCTCCATTGCATAAAAATAGTCTCATTCCATAAATGGTTTTTCGTGCCATAAACGGTTTCCCGTGCCATAAACATAATCCACCATTCATATGGGGAGCTCTGTCAGCATTATGCCCCAACACATCCATATTGTTGTACGAAGCCCAACGGCTTAGTCATCTCATACTCGTATTCAATGCGTACCATTCGTAAGTTTTTCTCATAGCATAATTCCGTATTACTTAGTCTTTTCGTAAAATAAGTGCCCGAGGGCACGCTCAGTGCCGTATTCAATGTTCTACACCTAGTGTTCAATGTTCTCGGAGGCGTGCACGTGACGCACATCTCAATATCATCTTTCAATGTTCTACCATCATTGCCCTACCGCAAACTCGTATACTTGATGCACGTCGCTTCAATTGTTCAATTGTTCAATGTTCTATCTTAGTGTTCGACACATACTTGGATCTTTTGTCGCCGAGCCACGCTCGCTAACTCGTTAACATCTTACGCATACCATAACATATTTTATTAGACGTGAAGGAATAGGGAGAGAGGGTCAAGAACCCGTCCACCTTAAGTCGATGCGCCTTGCCGTTTTGCCGAGTTGAAGCGGCTCGCTTCCATAACTTGGTCGCATAGCTAACTCTCGGACTTAGCCATTCCTTTGAACTACTCGGTTGATTTGGCCTGTCGCGCCCATGCCACAATCCGTTGCAAGGCCACGAATTGGTTTCGTGGACACTTTACTGCATAAGGCAAAATGCCGACCTCTTATCGTCCAGCGTAAAAGTATAGCCTGCACACCAGATCAACTAAAATCAGCACTTGCTCAAACGAGACTTATCATTTGCATCGATTCGATTCATAGGTTCCAACCGACTCAAAGCTTACCTTTGGCCAACGTAACTCTCGCATCGATTCGCATCGATACTTCATCGGGTCAACGCAACTCTTCGAGTCAACGACTCATCATAATGCACCGAACGGAGCGGGGCATTACAAACACGATCAAGTTAAATTCTGACATGACTAAGTTTGTAATCAAATCAGATAGTCGTCATCAAAGATCAAACATTTTAGGCACAATTCAGTGGTAAAATTAATATGTATAGTCATGATTATTGAAATCAATGTCGTTTAGTCATGCCAGGTCATCTAGGCATGACTAAACATGAAAATTAAGGTATAATAAGGAATAGTATGAAATCAAATCCTGGTTAAAACATAACTTAGACATTATTGAGAATTAAATCAAAAAAATTCACACAAACAATAATGATATTGAAATCTAACATGATCAGATTTTGTAAGATCAAGGATATGGTCAATCTAATCTTGATCGAATCAGTATTTAGATACGATAAAATAAAATTGAAGTCTAGGCACGAGCTATAAAGGATTGAAATCCAATTCACGATCGAATTTAAATCACTTGAGTATAATCAAGAATCAAGAACCTTGGCACGATAAAGAAGATGACCAAAATCGACTGGTCACGATCAAAGTGGACCAAATTTAAGCGATATTGAAATCTAAGGAACGATTCAAGGATAGGAAAATCAAATTTTTTCTACTAGGATAGGAAAAAATCAAAAGATAGGATTGCAGAAGGATGTCAAGGTAATCATCTCACTCTACTTCGACAACTAACGAGGATATCCGAAGTCCAGATATACTACTACCAGAGATCTTTAACCATGAAGATCAACTCTTATATGACTACTACAACGCATTCGACCTTTATTCCAAAGGCACTACCCATGCAACATATTATTGTTAGAACTCCTCAAATAATAAATTTCTTGATTTTTTCCTCTCTTATCAACGTAGTCCAAATTCCTTGATTGTGCCCACCTTGTCTTTAACCTGGATCCGAAACCCCTGAATCAGGGTTTTTAAATTTCTTGAACATTGTTTGAATCATACTCCTCATATTACTCAAATCCAATGCCACCACTACCATATAAAATTTTACTTTCCTATTATAAAAATCAGTCTTCACATGTCCTCCAATCTTATACCATCAAATGTTATCCCCTTTAAAATTTAGAAATCATAAAAAAGTCTCTAAATTTTCCTATATTTCAATTTTTTTGTTTTTTCTACCAATTCTTAATCATTCTCCTGCCAATCCTTTACTCATTTTAGTATCATCACTGCATGCAATCATAATTTCCTTTTCGTTTATTTTGAATTCCTAAATTCAGTACCCCAGTCTTAATTCAAATATAAAATATTTCGAAAATTAGTAAATTAAAAATATCCAAGTTCTTAAAATTAAATCACCCTCAAATATCCGTATCAGCCCCTTTTTTAATATAACTCCGGTATTTTATAGTCCTCACCATTAGTTTATATTCTACTGTCCTTCTTTCTCGAAATTCTTTTATGCCTTTTTCTTACACAATTACCCCATACTCTAAATAATCCTCTAAGTGTAATCATTTCTAAGTTGATATTATCGGTCTATTGATTTTGTTTCCAATGTTAGTCATATCCTTCTCTCTCTCATGTTACTTCCTTACAATATCCTATATTTAATATCACACTGATACACCTATTTAATATTATCACCCTCATTAGTACTCACTAATACTAAACTGATACGCTACACCTATCACTTATTACTCACCAATCGTGATACATCATGGGCACTTGCATCCTCTAGGCACCCTTAGTACACAGTCACTAACTCCATAACTATTCTCTATTATTTAAAAATCAACCTTCACATTTTCCTTCTACTTATACCTTTAAATATTATCCTTCTTGAATTTAGAAGTCCCACACGAGTCTATAAATTTTTTATAATTCCAAAACTTACGTTTTCTACCAGTTTTTAATCATTCTCCTACCAATCATTTACTCAATTTTGTATCATCACCTCATGTAGTTATAGTCTATCTTTCGTGTATCCTTGGATTCCTAAATTCAGTATCCTAGTCTTAATTTGATAATAAAATATCCCAGGAGTTAATAACTATAAATAACATCTAAATTTTCTCAAGATCAAATCATTTTTGAACATTCTCCTCAATTCTAAAAATACAACTACGAAATATTACGGTTCTCATCATTAATGTATATTTTATTGTTCTTCCTTCTCCAAATCCTCATACGTTCTTTCTAAAGTAATCCATACTCAAAATAATTCTTTAAGTGATAACATCGGTCTCTTGATTTTGTTTCCATTCTCAGTCATATCATTCTCCCACTCTTATGTTACTTCCTTACAATACCCTATATTTAATATCACACTGATACACCTAGCTAATATTATCACACTCAATAACTATCACTAATACTAAACTGATACGCTACACCTATCACTTATTACCCACTAATCCTGAGATATCATGGACATTTGCATCCTTTAGGCACCCTTGGTACACAGTCACTAACTCCATAACTATAATGGTCGTATGCTCGATACTCTTGGATACCAACTGGTAACTATACTCTGACACAACCAATCTTCAAGTTACTAAGCTACTACATTATCCAAGAAGCTGCCTCGAAACTAATGAAGGTGAGACTCCATGAGTAACTGAACTAAAGGAACTAAAGATATCCTTACCCTGAGCTATTAGAGTGATGGAATAGAACTCAATGATAACAAGATGTGTCACGACCTACACCCTTTGTTTCCAGATGTGAGTGCGTGTCCAAGCCAGCATATGCCGCAGTATCGGCAGTAGAATGCTGTCTAGACCACAATGCTCAAAATCACTATAATAATAACTTGATTTGCTTATTCATAATAAATAAATTAAATTTATAATATTTCAAAGTTTACATTTAATCTAAGTACAATGTCTCACAGAAGAAAATAAAATGACTAAACTATCTAACTAATCTTCAAGGTTGACCTCAACATACCCATGCCTCCCCAATGCTAAGAGTCGTCGCAACTAACATAAAAAATGTTAGTTTCCTGTCAGAAAAGGAACGAGTACAATCCAAGCATGCAGTTCCAAATATATGATAACGACTATAAAAACAATGAATAGAAATGACATACATGAGTAAACTATAAATTATGGCATTGTCATGACCCGTACCCTAGAATAAGGGCACGAGACGTGGGTACGTCCAGCCTACACCGCAGTGTCGACGGTAGAACGCTGTCCTAGGTCAACATACATCTAACAATATATCTCTAAATAGTTTATACTCCCCGAATGGGGGTGACATAGCAGTAAATAAACTCAATGACAATCTAAGGAAGAGATAGCACGATATGAAATAGAACTCAAGGAAAAATAGATCATAAAGTAGTCTAAGATAATCTCAGCAAATATCCAGAGGTACATGGTCTCAGATACTGAATGAAATAATATATACAACTCAGAAACTCTGAACAGAAAATAAGTCTAGCTAAACATGTCTCAAGGCAACATAAAATAAGATAAACCTAACTAAACTAGTCTAGGCAATGGGGGTGATGTCCTCAGGTAGAGCAGGGTCCTCCTGAGGGTCCAGCTCGCAAGTGTCATCTAAGGCTGTCCCGTAGAAAGTATCCAGACAGGCCTCCTCCTTGTTCTCTGTAATATTTTCAACAGGTCCAGTCAGGACAGGAGCGAGCACAGTACATCTCAACAGTTCATAGCAGGTTAAAAAATATAATCATACAATAAAGTAAGATACAGGTGCTGAAGAATACAGTATGTAAACAGAGAGAGAACTGTAATAGAAATATCTACTATAAGTAAGAAACTAACAGTGGCTAGTGAGTCAGAGTACAGGATAGCACATGTGAACAGAACAAATTTGTACATGATCTACACTAAAGAGTTTCACATGATCTATACTACTATAGAATTGTTCACATGACTACTAGCACTCCCCCATTTCCCCAATCAATATATAAGGATCTAAGCAGGTTATGTTATTATACATGATTTCACATGGGGACCATGAAAGGGTGGACGTGATATTATACATGAGGGCTCCGTGAACATGAGAGTACATGATTCACAGGAGTATACATGTATGGTGAAAGCACAGGAGTACATGATGAAAGTGAAACACATATGACATAATGTACCCGATGCTCCCGAGGGGGATAACATTGCATGAAGAGATCCATATAGTACCAATCCGTGATAATGTCGTGACAGCATCAAGTAAAGTAATCTAAAGCAGGAAAATAATTCTAAGCAGGATATGAAATGATCAGAGAATGTACTCGCCTGGTATCTGAGTGTCTAATATGAAGGTACTGTCCGAGGAGTGGTGTCTGGCTCCTAATCAGAATAGCACAAGTCACAACGAGTCTAAAATGGTAAAATGAAGTTCTACTATGCATTCTACATGAGACTAGGTCAATCTAGGCCAAAGACAACTCTTGGTCAACTCTGGTCAACCCTAGAAGTCAAACTTGGTCGACTATGGTCAAACTAGGTCTAACAAGTCTAAACTAGGTCAAACTAGTCTATACTAGTCTACATTAGCCTATACTAGGTTACTCAACCTACACTAGCTAGTACGCAACACTACTAGGCTATCTCGACCAACTACACATGTTATATGTTATCTAACACAACATATAAATACACTAGCTTTAGGTTACCCATACATCCTATGTAGCAAATATATATACAACTGCCATATATATATATATATATATATATATATATATATTTTACAACTGCCATATATATATATATATATATATATATATATATATATATATATATATATATATATATATATATTATACACACACACATTACATTATATATATATATATATATATATATATATATATATATATATATATATATATATATATATATATATATATATATATATATATATTACCTATTAGCATATATTCATATAGAAAATAGGATACATATAGAGAGAGAGAGAGAGAAGACAAGAGTGTATGTATAACTGTGTGTGTGGGGGTGGCTGAAACATGTGACAGGGAAATGGGAATAGGTAGGAATGTGAATACAAATGTGTGTGAGTGAGTGAAGATTGTAATAGTGTGTATGTGTGTGTATGAAAGAGTGAGGGTATGTCATGTGTTAGGGATACAAGAGTGTGATAGCTAAATGGAAATTAAATCTGGAAACTGTGGCAGTGTGTGTGTAATTGTGAGACATACATGAGGGGGCTGTGTGTGTGTGTGAGAAAACAATGAGTGATGAGTGAGGGATGAGCAAATGTGTGTTAAACCTGGACTGAAAAAGAGAAAAGAAACTATGCACAGGAAACCAGTAAAGGACAGTCCCATTTTTCAGTTTTAAACCCAAAACTTTATTCTCAGTTCAGTCTTATACTAATTCTCAGATTTCAACTATCAATCATAACCAAAATCATAATACTTAAGTTTAGTTTTAACAATAAAAGAAAGAGAAGGGAAACAATCTCATAACATTCAAAAATCTGAATGTTCAATCCAGCCTACACATAACCAACCCATTTGAAGTCAATAACCCACCAAATTACACCAAATTCGACACACAGGTAGTTACCTATAGGAGAACCAATATAGGAATTAAACCAATATATTAACAGTAATAAATAGGTTAAAAATGCTACCCAAAATCGATTTCCAGAACTAAAGTTGAAGAACTGCTAATAGGTTTCAGAAATTAGGGTATTTGTAAAATAACAAACTAAAACGAGTTAATACATAAAAATATTGGTTGGTAAGTGTCAACAAACATGCATTCGTGTCCAGTACACTGTTTGTGTCCTATCATAATGAGATACGACGTGTCCAAGGCGAAAAAAACCAAACGGACGCACACAGAACACAAAAACAGACACAACATCGTGTACGAGTGTCGTGCACCCGACACAGGCCAAACCAGGCCTCGTGCTCGCAACCCTAGGTTCATCCTGGGTCTAGCTACATATCCAACATCCTGTACTGTGTCCTAGTATGTCGTGTCCGAAGCTACAGAGCCGTATCAGTGCTCGATTTCACGTGTGCACTGCACAGTATAAAATTAGTGCGACACTGATATCTCTCTCGACACGCCATGTGGATACGTGAGACTTGACACATGGCTTGTCTGTCACTGTCCCATGGTGCGTGTCGAGTCTCGTGTCATATCATAGCGTGTTGTATCCGCTACAGCCCCCGAGTAGCAGGAAAGAACTGTAGCAGCGCGCGCGTGTCAACAGCGTGTGCACGTGTCGATTCTGACACGATTCGACACAAAGACACTCCCAGACAAAGAGAAATGCATAAGCGACATCAAAAAACAATTTTTCTATTCAAATAGATTGCACAAAAGGAATCGAAATGCCCTTTGAGGTATTTCGACAAACACTAAATAGACAAGTCTGATACGTGTCTGAAACGGACACAAAACCCATAGAACTCGACACGAAACCAATGCAGGCACTTAGGGGACTCCTAGGGCTTCCTAAATGTATAAAGAAATCAAAATTTCATTGAGAAATGAAGAAGTTACCTATGGATGAACTTTCTAGAAAATCCCTCTTTGTTGAGCTCCTCTCCTTGATGTCCCAATCCAACAAATCAATACCAAACTGAAATAAAACTCCAATAACAGAAAGTATAGGTATATTAAAACCTAATGGAAGAGATTTGAATGAAAAAGGACATGCAATAGAATTCTAGGGATTAAATGAAGTAGGAACAAACCTCTTCCTAAACTTGAGCTTTCCTAAAAAGAGGCCACCCTAAACTAAGAAAGTATTTATAGGGTGGTGTTCCCAATGTGGATATGGTGGCCGGCCACTTAGTCTAGGCTAGGGTTTTGTAATGTCATGGGTTTTGGGCCAATCTACAAGGCTACGACTTAAATTGATTTATCAAAGGTTCTAAATCATAAGTCATGATTTATGACTTTCTAATTCCTATTGCTAACTAGAGTCTATTGACCAAACCAAGGGTTATCTTAGGTTAGACAAGAGTCATATAACCTAACCAAGTCCATACTAACTAGGGTTAGCTTCTAGGTTGGTCTACAAGGGTCAAAACTAGTCAAAGTCAACCTAGTCAACCCTCATCCAAACATTTCCAAAATAATTCCTAAAAATTCCCATAAATTCAAATAAATTCTAATAAATTTAAATTACCCCAAAAATAACAAAAATACTCTCAAAGTAAAAATATGGTAGTGACAAATCTACCCTCCTTAAAAAAATTTCGTCCTCAAAATTGAAAGGCGAAATATAACTGATGAGAAGGATAGAAAGTATACCTCACGGTCCAAAATGATATGGGTAGCGCTCGCGCATCTCATCCTCCCGCTCCCAGATAGACTCTCCTAGAGAATAATGCCTCCATGCGACGCTTACCAAAGGTATCACCTGGTTCCTCAGAACCTTCTTCCGTCGATCCAGAATCTCCACTGGCTGCTCTGGATAGCTGAGAGAAGGCCCAACCTCAATCTCTGAATGATCGAGCACATGGCTAGGGTCAGCCATGTACCGTCTCAACTATGATATATGGAATATGTTATGGACCCCCACTAGCACAGGCGGCAAGTCTAGCCTGTATGAAATGTCACCAACCCTCCCGTTGATAATAAAAGGGCCGATGAAGCGCGGGCTAAGCTTTCCGCCTCCACCAAAATATATCGTACCACGAGTCGGAGATATCCTCAAGAAAACCTGGTCTCCGACTGTAAAACCCCTCAAATTTCAAAAAAAATTTATTTATTAATTATTAATCAGTATTATACTAATTAATTGGTATTTATATATATGATATATATATATATATATATATATATATGTGTGTGTGTGTGTGTGTGTGTGTGTGTGTGTAATTAAATATATGTGTGTAGTATTTAGTGTTAACCCTAATCTAGAAACCGTAGAATATGGAAAATTCCATAGTTCTAATTAATTAGTTATTGTTGTTTACTAATAGTTAATTTATATTTATTTATTATTAAATAAATATGCTTATCTATATATATATATATATATATATATATATATATATATATGTATGTATATAAATATATATATATGTATATAAATATATATATATATATATATATATATATATATATATATATATATATATATATATATATATATATATATATATATATATATATATATATATATATAGGAAACCTAGAGTTTACTCATCCTTAAAGCCAAAACCTTAACTCTAGCAACTAACCCTAACCCTACCCCAGCCCTGGCCCACCTGTCAGGAGGGTCGGGTTAACCCAAACCCAATTGGGTATGGGTCTATACCCGTTTACATGGAACCCTAGATTTTTATATATATATAGCCTTTCTAACCGAACTTCTCATAACCCTAACCCTAGAGCATTTCCTTCAAGCCGTCGCCCCCCCGACCTTGTCTCCTCCTCGGCCATCTCCACCTGACCAGAGCCCCGGCAGCCAGGCCACCACGAGCGGCCGGCGAGGCAAATCCCGACCGGGATTTCGGCTGCTGCTGTGAGCAGCAGAACCCGGGCGATCCCGACGATCCCCGGCGGCGCCACCGCGCCTGGAGGCCGACCCCGACCCCCTGCGACGGGCAGGTAATCCCCCGAGCCACCCCGTGGTTCTTCCACGTGGGAAATCCTCCTATTTTTACTGTAACCCTAGTTTTAGGGTTTTTAATCCAATTAATTCAGTTTTTTTTATGATTATTATTGTGTAAATATTGTTAATTAATTAGATCTTATTAAAGGTGATCATTAGTAATTAAGTATAGGATCTACATTAAATTTTGTGTGAATTAATATTATTTATTAGTATTTATTATTATTTATTTATGAATTTTATGTGCCGTTAATTAATTAATTGTATTTACTGTTTTAATCAGTAGTTAATAATTTTATTATTAATTAAATAAAATTTTGTAGATGAAAAAGTTCGTAAAATTAATGTAGTATTTTATAATAATTTTTCCAAAAATTATAGAATTTAATTTGTAATTATTTTATATTAAAACCGAGAACTTTAGATTTTTTTAAATTAATTCCAATTACTGTTTTTAATTTATATTATTTAATTGGTTGTTAATTAAATAATATATATTATATAGAAAATGTTTGTAAAAATATACTTTATTGTATTATTTCCAGTATTTAATTATATTTATTTATATTTATTAAGATTTTAGTAAGGTAATTTTGATTTACTAGGTATATTATATAATTAATTGATATTAATTATATAATTATTTGTAAATTGGTAAATGTTAGGGTTTCTGTTGTAAATATTTAATTAAATTATTTTTGGAATTACTTTAGGTATTTTATAATTATTTACTAATTTTTAGGAATTAAAAGTAATTTCTAGAATTGTTTTAGAATTATTTATTAAGTTGTTTAATAATTATTTATTAATTTAAATAATTATTAATTATGTGTTATTATTGTGTGGAATAGTAAATTTTGGTTTATTGGATAAATTTAGGGTTTATAGTGATTTTTAGAATTTATTTCGAATTATTATGTATTTACTATTGTTATTTAACTAGTTATTTAATAAATAGTTTTAATAGTAATAAATTCATTTCTGTAAAAATATATATATAATATATATTTGTTATTCTGATATTATTTATTTTATTATTAAAATAGACTAAAATGATTTTTAAGGATTTTTACTATTTTTGTTAGTATTATTAGGAATTGTGTATGCATGAGTGTATTAAATTGATTAGTTAATTAATTATAATTAATTAATTAATTATTAAATATCATGTTGTATTATTAATTATAGAATATAAATGTATGATAATAAGTATATTTTACATACTTATTATTGTATAATTATTATTCATAATTATTGGTACTAGATAGTTGGTTTTAATAAAATACTATTGATTGTTGGTTAATTAGCAATTAATCAATTTAGTAAATTGTTAATTAGTGACTAATTAGAAATCATGCTTGTTTAGGATTATTTGCTTCTCGGAACTCGGACCCTACATCAGACCCGGATACTCAGTTGCTGGACACAGGCAAGTACACCTTGCTTGACATTACTATGCAGTAGTTTCAAATTCCCAGTTTATTGCTATTTGTGTGCACTTATCTCCATTGATGACTACCCGGTATAGTGTTAGTATAACTTGACACCGTCTCAGACACGTATCACATATGAGTGAGCTGAGTACAGAGGTTATGTGTTGACTGGCCCTTAACATATAAACTTGAGTCTGTTAGCAGTTTGGTTTAGTTACATTATATTTACTATGACGTCTTGCATATTGTTCGTACCGCATATACGGTACGAGTACATTGGGTGGGAAGAGTCTACTAGTGGTGTATGAGAATTTTTGTTTCCAATGTACGCTGGATGCTCGTAGCCCCTCGTTTCTTAAACTGTAGAACGCTTGGTGGCAGTTTCTTCTTCTTCTCCCCCTCTCATGTGCCACTAGAGATGTCTCAAGAGCATTTACACATAGATGGTTAGAACACCTTTATTGCTTACCTTATATTTCCTGTCCTTGTTTGGTTAGGGAAATACTTGGTTGCATACTTTATAGTTACTTTTACTATTACTGCTCAGTATTATCATGCATGTCGATTTCCTGTGTATTTGTTATGTCCCTCTGAGGACCTGGTATCTTTTCCAGAGCTTGACGAGCACTTATTCCCGGCTGATTACGGAGTAGAGGGACTTGTTGACGACGACTTTGAGGTGGAGCCGCAGCCTTGATCCTCTGGAGGCTAACTACATCTTCAGATGTGGGTTTCATTTCCAGAATTCCGTTTATTTCTATTTACTACTCCATTTCATTCCAGTTGCACTCATTTACTTATTTAGTGGACTGTTCTCCACTAGTCATAGTTGACATTTGGACTCTGTGGCACTGATGAATTTCTATTCAGTTATCTCTTACTTTATTCCATGGATGAGACTAGTTTACCTGCCTGTGATGTTACTTTATTAGTTTTACTTCAGCGTACTATGATCAAATCATAGTTTCTTCTTCTTCTCCCCCTCTCATGTGCCACTAGAGATGTATTGAGAGCATTTACACATAGATGGTTAAAACACCTTTATTGCTTACCTTGTATTTTCTGTCCTTGTTTGGTTAAGGAAATACTTGGTTGCATATTTTATAGTTACTTTTACATTACTGCTCAGTATTATCATGCATGTCGATTTTCTGTGTATTTGTTATGTCCCTCTGAGGACCTGGTATCTTTTCCAGAGCTTGACGAGCACTTATTCCTGGCTGATTATGGAGTAGAGGGACTGGTTGACGACGACTTTGAGGTGGAGCCGCAGCCTTGATCCTCTGGAGGCTAGCTACATCTTCAGATGTGGGTTTCATTTCCAGCAATCCGTTTATTTCTATTTACTACTCCATTTCATTCCAGTTGTACTAATTTACTTATTTAGTGGACAGTTCTCCACTAGTCATAGTTGACATTTGGACTCTATGGCACTGATGAATTTCTATTCAGTTATCTCTTACTTTATTCCATGGATGAGACTAGTTTACCTGCTTGTGATGTTACTTTATTAGTTTTACTTCAGCGTACTACGATCAGATCATGGTCCATTAAATTGGGTTTAGCTATGCTGGATTGTACAGCTGGCATACCACGTATTCCCAATCCGATTATTTGGAACTGGGGCGTGACACCGACCTAATCACAAGCAAGGTCTCAATTAATTATAATAAACAAACATGATCAAAAACATAAACAAAACAAACCTAAATCTAATCCTACTCTAATCCATACCTCAAACTCCAAGGGCCTCCGGGGGCTATCGGCCCAGTGTCGATGTATGTCCCGCGCCACGCGAAATCTGTCCCTGATGAGCTTCACCTTCTCGGCTGCGTCAACAACAATCCCTGGCCCCAGTAAAGCTCTCTCACCAACATCATCCCAAGATAAGGGTATACGACACCAACGCCCGTACAGAGCCTCGAAAGGTGACATCTCAATACTGGCCTGGAAACTGTTATTGTAAGCTAACTCCACCAAATGAAGATGATCCTCCCAGGAACCTCCAAAGTCTAGGACGCACGTCCGTAGCATATTCTCAAGCGTCTGAATAGTCCGCTCCGACTTTCCGTCTGTCTGGGGGTGGTATGCAGTACTAAACTTGAGCTGAATGCCCAAGCTGGTCTGCAGACTCCTCCAGAAATGGAAAGTAAAGCGACTATCCCGATCTGAGACAATGCTGACCGGAACCCCATGAATCCTGACTATCTGTCGCATATACATCTCCGCCAGCCTCTCTGTAGACGTACCCACCTTGAATGGCAAGAAGTGGGCCGATTTGGTCAACCTGTCAACGATAACCCAAATCGCGTCTTTTTTTCCTGTTGTACGCGACAATCCTGATACGAAGTCCATAGTGATATGCTCCAATTTCCACTCGGGAATGAGCAGCGGCTGCAACAATCCACCGGGCCCCTGTCTCTCTGCCTTGACCTGCTGACAGACCAAGCACCTAGCCACGAAGCGACCCACCTTCCTCTTCATCCATGACCACCAAACATGCTCCCTCAGATCTCGGTACATCTTATTGGCACCCAGGTGTATAGAGTGCTGAGATCTGTAGGCCTCCTACATAACCTGCTCCCTGAGATCTCCACTGGGCACACATAACCTGGAACCGTGCCTCAAGGCACCATCCTCTGCAAGAGAAAACTCGCCCTCCAGCAATCCTGCTCGAACCTGCTCTCGGAGACACCGTAGAGCAACGTCCTCAAACTGTACCGACTTGATCCTCTCCACCAAGTCTGACTGAATCTGCATGCCCCTCATCTGTATCTGCACTCCGGGCACGATCACCTCAATCCCAAGGCTCTCTAAGTCTGCAAGCAAATGTCGATCCATGGTCAAACACATGGCTGTCGGATACCTACTCAAGGCATCGGCAACCACGTTGGCCTTTCCTGGGTGATACTGAAGTAGGATGTCAAAATCCTTCATCAACTCTAGCCATCTGTGCTGTCTCATGTTCAACTCCTTCTATGTGAACACATACTTTAAGCTCTTGTGATCTGTGAAGATCTCCACCCTCTCACCATACAGATAATGCTTCCACAACTTCAGAGCAAATATCACTGCTGGCAACTCCAGGTCGTGGGTAGGGTAGTTCTTCTCATGGGGACGCAATTGCCTGGAAGTATAGGCAATCACCTTCCCATGCTGCTGCAAGATACAACCCAGCCCCTTTCCTGAAGCATCACTATAAATAGTAAAACCACCTGATCCTGAAGGCAATGTCAGAATCGGAGATGTCGTAAGCCGGTCTTCAACTCATCAAACGCTGCCTGACACTCCTCTGACCAAACTAACACAACATCCTTCCGGGTCAACCGAGTCAACTGTTCTGCAACCCGGGAGAAATCCTGCACAAATCTCCGATAATATCCTACCAGCCCCAGGAAACTCCTGATCTCTGCAACTGAAGTCGGCGCTGCCATGCCTCAACTACTACAATCTTCTTGCGGTCAACTGAGATACCATCTCCAGTCACCACATGCCCCAAGAAGTCCACCCGGTCTAAGAAGAACTCACACTTGGAGAGCTTTTCGTAAAGTTGCTCCTTCCTGAGAGTCTCCAACACGATCCTCAAATGCTCCTCGTGCTCCTCCTCAGTCTTAGAATATACTAAGATGTCGTCAATGAACACCACCACAAACTGATCCAGATACTGGTGGAACACCTTGTTCATAAGGTTCATAAACACTGCTGGTGCATTGGTTAGCCCAAACGGCATAACCAAAAACTCAAACTGCCCGTACCACATCCTGAAAGCGGTCTTGGGAATATCCTCTCCCTTCACCTTCACCTGGTGATATCCTAACCTCAGATCAATCTTGGAAAATACCTGAGCTCCGCTCAACTGGTTAAATAGATCATCGATCCGCGGCAGTGGGTATTTGTTCTTGATCGTGTGGTTGTTGAGTGGCCTATAGTCAATACACATCCGTATTGACCCATCCTTCTTCGGCACAAACAACACTGGTACACCCCATGGCGACGAACTCGAGCGGATGAAGCCCTTGTCCTGTAGCTCATCCACATGTTTCTTCAACTCCACCAGCTCGCTGTTGTTCACCCGATAGACATGCTGAGAGATGGGCTCCACTCCTGGAACCAAGTCTATCGAGAACTCTATGTCTCTGTCTGGTAGCAATCTCGGCAACTCCTCTGGAAAAACATCCATATACTCTACTATCAAGGGGAGTGGAATCGCCTGCTCCTCGACCGAGACTCCACAGAAGACTCCGCTGCTCTGTTCTGCCTGACGTCTGGAGTACTGGAACTTTAGCTCCCCCGGTGCTCTGAAGAGAACTCTACCCCCACTACAATCAATGCTGGCATGGTGCCTGCTCAACCAATCTATGCCTAGTACTATATCGTAATTTGGCAATGGAATTACGAGCAGGCACACCTCCAACTCACGGCCTCCCAAAACTACTCTCCGACCCTTACAAACATCACTCACGAGGATAATGCCACACCCGGTCGTGATCTTGTAACTCCGAGGCAACGATTCAGCTATGATACCGTGTCTAATCGTAAAAGATACTGATATGAAGCTATATGAAGCGCCGGAATCGAATAATGCAAAAGCTAGACTGGAGTCGATAAGAATTGAACCTGCAATCAGCTCTCTGATGGCCTCCGCATCCTCTGCTGCCATGGCGAATCCTCGCCCCTACTGGCCTCCCCTGGCCTGCTGCTGGTGCTGGACGAACCTCTGCTGCTGTGTCGGCAGGGCTGGTCCCCTCTGCTGGCCTGCTGTTGTCCTGGCTCCTCCTTCCTGGGCTGCTCGTCCCCCAGACCTAGCACAATTCCTCAGCTGGTGATCTGCCGCTCCGCAAAGAAGGCACTTCCTGAGCCTCTTTTTGTACTCGTTCCATCCATGTCCTGGCTTCTTACAGAAGATGCAACTAACTGTCTGCTGCCTGGGTGCCTGATACTGAAACTGCTGCTGGTGAACTGGCCTCTGCTGGATCGGCTGCGGCTGGAACTGCCTAAGCTGCTGGTACTGAAAGTGGGGCGTCTTGGCCTGGCCTCCGCTGCTACTGCCCCCAACTGGGTCTCGCCCCCTCTTGAGCCTAAGCTCAAGATCATCCTCTGCCAATAAGGCTCCCGCCAAGATCTTCTCGAATGTGGCATCCTGTTGCCCTTGGTCAAGGACTTGACCTCCTTGACTAGACCCTTCCGGAACCTCTGGGCCTTCGTCATCTCGCTCAAGCCCTCTACAAACCTGCCGAGGCAGCCAAACTCCCCGGCGTACTCCTCCACCGAAAGACTCCCCTGGACTAGGCTCTCGAACTGCGTCTCCAAGGCTCTGGGTGCTGAATCTGGAAAGAACTTCTTCTTGAAGAAGCCCTTGAACTGCTCCCAAGTTTGCCCAGCTACCCCTATCCTGGGGTCTGACTGATACCAGGTGCGAGCAAGATCTCGCATCCGGCTAGCTGCGGCCTCGATCTGAAGATCTGCTAGTATCCTGGCCAGGCGGAAGATCTTCTCTATATGCTCGATCCACTCATCGGCATATAGGATCCCCTCTGTCCCCAGAAAGTCTCTGAGGCTCATCTTCTGAAACTGCTCGATCCCCGGTGTCCTCGGCTGATGGACCACTGGTCGAGCTGCAACCGTCGTAAGGGCCAGCTCCATGCCCCTGTCCTGTCGAGCCTGCTGCCGGTCCATGAACTGCTGGAAGTACGCGAACATCTCGCTACAACCACGTGTCCTGTAGGCGACGGCTATTGGAAAGGATCCTCTAGGATGACCGGGTCCTGCCTCCGAGCCGGTGGAAGCATACCCCCTGCTGTTACTATCGAGGTCTCAATACGAGCAGAGGTGGCAGGAGCTGTAGTCTCCTGGCCCTGCTGTACTGGCTGGGAGGTAGAAGTCCCCTCCATAGCATTCCCATGAATGGTACGCTGCGATCGAGTCTCTACCATCCTGAAGATAGACAAACAAGAGTATCAATTTCTGAGAAAGAAGCGAAATAACAAAGACGAACAGTTAAAATTCAAAGGATCAGCTGACAATAAGGATTCAGATGGCAATAAAAGAATTTTTCCTAAAGACATTGAGTACCTTAAAATTAATGTCCTTTATCCTACTGCAGGCTGTAGTGATACTCTAATTCGAATACCACTACACTTCTAGTCTAGACCTGCATGAGCCACCACTAAAAAATGTGTCATGATCCGTACCCTAGAATAAGGGCATGAGACGTGGGTACGTCCAGCCTACGCCGCAGTGTCGGCGGTAGCACTGTCACGACCCGCACCCTAGAGTAAGGGCACGAGAAGTGGGTACGTCCAGCCTACGCCGCAGTGTCGGCGGTAGAACGCTGTCCTAGGTCAATCATCTAACAATATAAGTACCTGTACAGTTTATACTCTCCGAGTGGAGGTAACAAACAGAAACAATCTCAATCACATCTAGGTATAGAAATGGAAGATATATAGATAGACAGATGGTAACTCAAAGAGAACAGTACAATAGATGAAATAAGCCCAAGTGTCTAGGATAACATAACATCAGAATGTCAACTCATAATACAATAAGTCTAAGAGTCTACATAACTCAACATCTCAAAATACAACTCAGATGTGAGACAAAAAGATAATAGAGAAAGACTGCCTAGACTAAACTGGTCTAGACTACTGGAACAACATCCTCAGCTGCAGGTGGATCCTGCTGAGGGTCCACAACATAAGTGTCATCTAGTCCTGCTCCATAATAGGTAGACACCAGGGCCTCATCCTCATCCTCTGTAATATTTTCAACAGGTCCAGTCAGGACAGGAACGAGCACAATACATCTCACGCAGTGCATAGTATGATAGGAAATATAAAGCATGCAATAGAGTAAAATACAGGAACTGCTGAAGGAAGATACATGTAGCAAAAGAGATAGATGTAAAGGAAATATCTACTGTATATAGAGAACTGTAAGTGGCTAGTGATGTAGAGCACAAGATAGGCATATGAATGGCTAGAATTTATACATGATTACACTACAGAGTTTGTACATGATTACACTACTTTGGAATTATTCACATGTCCACTTCTACTCCTCCGTTTCCCCAATCAATACACAAGGATTCATTCAGGTTACGTTAAGATTCATGATAAGCCCTTAATTGGGTGATACGTGAGTGATTCATGAAGATTCATGGAGGCTCGGTGATCATGAGAGTACATGAGTCACTAGCTGATACATGAAGATACATGAAAATAGAAGCATGAGATACATGATGTAAGTGAAACACACGTGATAAAAGTATCTGATGCTCCCGAGGGGGATAACATCTCATGAAAAGATCCATATAGTACCAATCCATGATAACAATCGTGTCAGCATCAAGTAAAGTAATCTAGAGCAAGAATATAAATCCTGGCAAATATGAAACGGTCAGAGAATGTACTCGCCTTATAACTGAATGTCTGAAGAGGATATACTGTCTGAGGAGAGGTGTATGGCTCCTAAACAGAGCAATACAAGTCACAATGTATCCACAATGGTAAAAATAAAGTATACAATGCATACTACATGATTCTAGGTCAATCTGGTCAGAAGTCAACTCTTGGTCAACTCTAATAGTCAACTAGGTCACAGGAAGTCATACTAGATCACAGGAAATCAAACTAAGTCAAATAAAGTAAAACAAGGTCAAACAAGTTTAATCTAGGTTAAAGTCAACTCCTGGTCAACACTCTAATCAAACTAGTCAAATACTAGTCAACATGATCAATCTGGATCAAGTCTAGATCAAACTTAGACCAACTAAGGTATTGGTCAAACAAAGACTAGTCAGTCAGGTAATTAAGTCAAACAAAGACTAGTCAATAAGGTGATTAAGTCAAACATGGTCAGACTAGTTGTTTTAGGTCATTCCTAGTCATTTCTAGGTTAACTAGGTCAACTTTGACCTAAGGTTGACTTTGGTCAACCCTTAGTCAACAAGGGTCAACAGGTTGGTTTTGGGCCATTAGGGCTAGCCCCAAGCCATAGGCTAATAATCTTGGCCATAGGCCATGGGCTAGTCATAGGGTTTTCATATAGCCCTATAGCTAGTAAGTTATACATATATATATATATATATATATATATATATATATATATATATATATATATATATATATATATATATATATATATATATACACATCAATCTCCTATCTATATACCTATATACCTATATGGGAATACCATATATACAATACCCAAAAACCCACATACATATGATACACTATATATGTGACCTAATACAAATATATATATATATCAATATATATATACATATATATATATATATATATATATATATATATATATATATATATATATATATATCTATATATATAAAACTGATATACATACTATATATATATAAAGAGAGGGAAGAGAGAGGGACATAGAGTAAGAGAGAGAGAGAGTGAAGGACAGTGAGAGAGAGAAACAGAACACAGCGTCGTGCACGTGTTCACGCGTCTCGTGGACACACCACGAGACACGACACGACTCGTGGTCACACACACGTGTAGCCCACACATAGGGCTACACGATAGACACTCTGTTTGGTGTCCACGTATCTCACAGTGTCGACACGAGAGCCGTATCAGTCGTGAAAATACGACTGATACGCGCGAGTTTCGACAGCGTCGTGCACGCTGTCACAAGCCTCGTGCTCGTGACACAGGACATGAAGCACCATGTGCTCGTGTCTACGTGTACGCCACATAAAGGGCTACACAATAGTGTCATCACGAGACACCCAAGTGTTGTGTCCATGCGACACGACACGCTCAAAGTCGTGCCCGCACGCGTGTGCGCTGACAGCGCGTGTCCAGTGCGAGTGAGTTTTCTCACTCGACACGACACGATGTGACACGAGACTTTGGGGGCATGTTCGCAGACATTGCCCCCTTGTCTGTGTCAAGTTATACGTGTCTAAGTGGCCCGTGCTGTGCGCACGAAGTGTCGGGTAGCAGGGCATGCACGATGGGCTCGTGCGGTCGGTTCGTGTCCAATTTGGACACGGACACAGCACAAAAATGTGCTCAGTCCAGTGGGTTCGTGACCTACATGTCTAAGGCTTCACAACAGTGCAATTTGTTTCACATTTCGACAAAATCGAGTCCATTGTGGCATTTCACCAAACAAGTGTTTTTACCCTATGATACGTGTCCGATACGGACACCAAACCACTTCTAAATCCCACCAAACTTTACCCATAGTTGTATTAGTCCTATATGAATGCATTTATGAAGAAAAAACAGGATTTTAACTAAGTTTGAAGGAAATTACCTATTGTGAAATCCAAGAAAAATCAATGAAAATGGGGGTGTGTGTTCTTCCACTTGATGATGTCCAATGCTTCCAAATCCTTGATTGCTAGTTCCTCTTAGCACCCTAGATATTGTAGGATCCCAATACAAGAGACTAGAGTGAATTTGGATCAAGAATGATCAAGTTGTGAAGGTTTGAAGAAAAAGGGATTTTCTAGGAATTAATTTCATGTAAATTATTCATGAATTAATTCAATGGGGTTTTATAGAATTGTGGGCTGCCAAGGGGGGTCCTTGGCTGTCATGGTGGTAGGGGAGGTGTCCTTGGCTTTCTTCTAGGCTAAGGCAAGACTTGTGTAAAGGGGTTGGATATTTTGAGTGGTTTAAGGAAAATATCTAAAAAGTTAATATCTAGATATTTAACCACTTTATCCCATGACCAAATCTTCATCCTAATGCTTCTAGGTTAGTGGCTAACCTCTAGTTTAGGGTGGGATAGGTTAGGGACTAATCATGGTACTTAACCATGATTAAATAATATTAAAATCACATAATCACAAATAAAGTCTAGTAAATTACCAAAATACCCTTTTGGCCAAAAACCACAAATTTGATGTTCTAAGCCTATGGCTAAGCTCTTATGGTCATGGCAACTTCTAGGTTAGAGAAAACTAGGGTTTACACTAAGTTATACTAACCAAAATTACAAAGTCATAAGTCATGACTTAGCATGACTTTAGAAATGGTTTAACTTAACTAAAATCACCAGAAAATCATACCATGACTAAAATACCACTAATAAATAATAAAATAATAAATTTTCAAAAATCTCCAATTTCAGAAAACAGGATGTTACAAGTCTACCCACCTTAAAATAATTTCGTCCTCGAAATTTAGATGGTCGTACTCCTCCTAGGTCAAACCTCCAACAATCAGGGACGAAGCCACTACCTAGGCAACATACAAGGTCAACAAGCAAAATATAGGTAGTAGACCTATACTGGGTCATATCCAAAATTTGGCTGGCAGTTTCAGGTCATAAGGTGTCCAGAATTCAAATCGAAGCCAAAAGTAACTCCATGGGGTAAATCAGGATAGAGTCTCGGGTCAGGAAAATCGTACTAAGCAAATGAAGCACACAATGGTATGCCTGAGTGGGACACTAAGGTCATGGGTGTAGTATGTCATGTCTAGGTCATGTATGTGAAGTCAGTTTTGAGAAAACAACTAGTCTTGTGCTCCTAATTTAAAAGTCACGATAATGTACCTACGATGATCATAATTTAGAGTGGGAAAGGTCTATGGTCTAAATTAAGCCAGAAATTGTGATGCAATAGTAGTACCAGGGGAACAGGTTAAATGGAACAGTCTGTTGTCTCATCTAGGTGCACTAGTCATTCTAGATCAATACTGTCCTATGGTATCAAAACGTACAAGCAATCTAGGATGTCCTAATTGGGAAGGTAAGGGAACAACAATCATCAAGGCTATGGGGTCGTCTACCATCCTATATGAAAATGGGTCATTAATAAGTGAGAAATCATTAAAGTTACTATTCTATAAAAAGAAAATTGAAAATTTAGGTACAACAATCACAAATAGATTTTAGTCCTGACACGATCTAAGTTGATCAATTTCAAGATAAACTGGGATTTGGGCAAGGTGGGAAATCAATGAAATCAAGTATGAGCACGAGCATCCAATGATGAAGATCCAGGTCATGATTAAATTTAATTCAACTGGATACAAATACGAGGTTCATAGGCGATAAAATAATTCCAAGGAGAATTATCAAGGCTGTTGTGGGTAAGATTCTAGGGTAAGTTTAACTGTGTCTCTATCCACGTAGGTTAATATATGAAAAAGTGAACCAAAACGCAATAGGTTGATCAGACCATCATGCGCCGGTTCTGATTAGATAATACGTTAGTGGGTGTACACCCAATAAAATATATCATGATCAAGCTCGAAAGGATAAGCTTGTAAAACTTAAGGATAAATTTATAGCATAAGATATAAGTAAGGGTGGAAATGATGAAAGAAGATAAATAGTCCAAGATTCTTAACCAATCGGGTAAAGCATTCAAGGTAAGGTACAAGGTTAAGTATTTGAGGGTTCAAGCAGAACACCATCACATACCAGGTCGAAAGAATTGAGCCAAGGTGGATCTCTAATTGAAATAAGAACCAATTTAGTATCATGGTAGAGGTTAGGGTTTAGCCATTTGACAAAAAAATCATGTCAAGAAATAGAGTACAAGGAGACGGATTTTAGTGGGACATGGAATACCTACATGAAGGTAGGCTAATCTAGGTCTTACATGTGAAGTTTGTTGGGAGGTAACAGCTAGTATTATACTATGAATATCTAAGTCACGGTAAAGGACGTCCAAGGATCTAGAATAGAAAGTGGGAGTTTGAGACGTGACAAATTGATGCAAAAATTGAAGAAGATCAAATTAACTCATGAAATAAATTAATCAGGAATCTAGTAAATAATTTAGGAACACAGTCCTAGGGATAGATAGGCTACTAGATGAATATAGTTAGGGTTCGATCAATCAAGGGTCAAGGTTAGGAGGTCTCAATAAGTCTTGATTTGAGGAATTATCGAGTAAGTCAGGCTTGGGATACAATCACATAGATTGGTAGAAAGAGTTTATGCAAGATGCAGAAAATAGAGGGGACAGTTCATTTTAATGAAAGGCAATTAGCAAGAGGATTAGATGGCAAGAAACAGATAAGAGTTTTCTCATAATTGTGATTGAGTACCTCAAAAATAAAAGATATTAATCTAACACTAAGAAATTAAAATCAACAACTATAAAAATTTGAAAATCATCAACTAACACCACGATTCAAAGTTCTACAGTGAATCCTCCAAAATCAAATTCAATCAAGGGAAAAGGAGTTTAAATCGTAATTTCAAAATGAGATTCTCAAGGGTCATCCCAGGAATCTCTCAAAGTATCCTAACAGTGATTGAGTATCGCCTCTTACTAAGCCTATTCCTCCAATCCTATCACAGGCTGTAGTGATACTCTAGTTCGAATACCACTACATAAACGAGACCTTCATGGGCCACTACTAAAAACGTGTCACGACCCGTACCCTAGAGTAAGGGCACGAGAAGTGGGTACGTCCAGCCTATGCCGCAGTGTCGGCGGTAGAACGCTGTCCTAGGTCAATCATCTAACAATATAAGTACCTATACAGTTTATACTCTCCGAGTGGAGGTAACAAACAGAATCAATCTCAATCATATCTAGGTAGAGAAATGGAAGATAGATAGATAGACAGATGGTAACTCAAAAAGAACAGTACAATAGATGAAATAAGCCCAAGTGTCTAGGATAACATAACATCAGAATGTCAACTCATAATACAATAAGTCTAAGAGTCTACATAACTCAACATCTCAAAATACAACTCAGATGTGAGACAAAAAGATAATAGAGAAAGACTGCCTAGACTAAACTGGTCTAGACTACTGGAACAACATCCTCAGCTACAGGTGGATCCTGCTGAGGGTCCACAACATAAGTGTCATCTAGTCTTGCTCTATAATAGGTAGACACCAGGGCCTCATCCTCATCCTCTGTAATATTTTCAACAGGTCCAGTCAGGACAGGAACGAGCACAATACATCTCACGCAGTGCATAGTATGATAGGAAATATAAAGCATGCAATAGAGTAAAATACAGGAACTGCTGAAGGAACATACATGTAGCAAAAAAGATAGCTGTAAAGGAAATATCTGCTGTATATAGAGAACTGTAAGTGGCTAGTGATGTAGAGCTCAAGATAGGCATATGAATGGCTAGAATTTATACATGATTATACTACAGAGTTTGTACATGATTATACTACTTTGGAATTATTCACATGTCCACTTCTACTCCCCCGTTTCCCCAATCAATACACAAGGATCCATTCAGGTTACGTTAAGATTCATGATAAGCCCATAATTGGGTGATACGTGAGTGATTCATGAAGATTCATGGAGGCTCGGTGATCATGAGAGTACATGAGTCACTAGCTGATACATGAAGATACATGAAAATAAAAGCATGAGATACATGATGTAAGTGAAACACACGTGACAAAAGTATCTGATGCTCCCGAGGGGGATACCATCTCATGAAAAGATCCATATAGTACCAATCCGTGATAACAATCATGTCAGCATCAAGTAAAGTAATCTAGAGCAAGAATATAAATCCTGGCAAATATGAAACGGTCAGAGAATGTACTCGCCTGATAACTGAATGTCTGAAGAGGATATACTGTCTGAGGAGAGGTGTATGGCTCCTAATCAGAGCAATACAAGTCACAATGTATCCACAATGATAAAAATAAAGTATACAATGCATACTACATGATTCTAGGTCAATCTGGTCAGAAGTCAACTCTTGGTCAACTCTAATAGTCAACTAGGTCACAGGAAGTCATACTAGATCACAGGAAATCAAACTAAGTCAAATAAAGTCAAACACGGTCAAATAAGTTTAAACTAGGTTAAAGTCAACTCCTGGTCAACACTCTAATCAAACTAGTCAAATACTAGTCAATATGATCAATCTGGATCAAGTCTAGATCAAACTTAGACCAACTAAGGTATTGGTCAAACAAAGACTAGTCAGTCAGGTAATTAAGTCAAACAAAGACTAGTCAATAAGGTGATTAAGTCAAACATGGTCAGACTAGTTGTTTTAGGTCATTCCTAGTCATTTCTAGGTTAACTAGGTCAACTTTGACCTAAGGTTGACTTTGGTCAACCCTTAGTCAACAAGGGTCAACAGGTTGGTTTTGGGCCATTAGGGCTAGCCCCAAGCCATAGGCTAATAATCTTGGCCATAGGCCATGGGCTAGTCATAGGGTTTTCATATAGCCCTATAGCTAGTAAGTTATACATATATATATATATATATATATATATATATATATATATATATATATATATATATATACACATCAATATATATATATGATACAATATGTGACCTAATACAAATATGGGAATACCATATATACAATACCCAAAAACCCACATACATATGATACACTATATATGTGACCTAATACAAATATATATATATATATATATATCAATATATATACATATATATATATATATATATATATATATATATATATATATATATATATATATATATATATATATATATATATATATATATATACATAAAACTGATATACATACTATATATATATAAAGAGAGGGAAGAGAGAGGGACATAGAGTAAGAGAGAGAGATTGAAGGACAGTGAGAGAGAGAAACAGAACACAGGACAGGGGGGGAATGGTCCAGTTCTGGAACCAAATTTCAGTCCCCAAACACACACACACATAGCCCATATATACATATATATGTATATACACACAACTCCACCTATACACTACCAAATACCCCCAAAATTCACCCACACTCACACACACATATATACTACATATATACATACTAAAATACACTAATACAATGGATTAATTCTATCAAAATTGGGTTTGAAATCCATTTTCAAAAACTGGGAAAAAAATCCTAAAACCTGTAAACAGTGCACAGTTACTCGATAATAGGTAATTCGAAATTACACACTCTAAAACGAGCTAAGACTCAAATCAATTGGTTGGTAACTGACACCCCATAGATACACTAGTATCCTAGGTGCCTGACACGACACCACAACACAGTTTCATGTGTCCAAACTCACTAAAACATCACACGGGTAAACTGAGATACACAAACACGTACACAGCGTCGTGCACGTGTTCACGCGTCTCGTGGACACACCACGAGACACGACACGACTCGTGGTCACACACACGTGTAGCCCACACATAGGGCTACACGATAGACACTCTGTTTGGTGTCCACGTGTCTCACAGTGTCGACACGAGAGCCGTATCAGTCGTGAAAACACGACTGATACGCGCGAGTTTCGACAGCGTCGTGCACGCTGTCACAAGCCTCGTGCTCGTGACACAGGACATGAAGCACCATGTGCTCGTGTCTACGTGTACGCCACATAAAGGGCTACACAATAGTGTCATCACGAGACACCCAAGTGTTGTGTCCATGCGACACGACACGCTCAAAGTCGTGCCCGCACGCGTGTGCGCTGACAGCGCGTGTCCAGTGCGAGTGAGTTTTCTCACTCGATACGACACGACGCAACACGAGACTCTGGGGGCATGTTCGCAGACATTGCCCCCTTGTCTGTGTCAAGTTATACGTGTCCAAGTGGCCCGTGCTGTGCGTACGAAGTGTCCGGTAGCAGGGCATGCACGATGGGCTCGTGCGGTCGGTTCGTGTCCAATTTGGACACGGACACAGCACGAAAATGTGCTCAGTCCAGTGGGTTCGTGACCTACATGTCTAGGGCTTCACAACAGTGCAATTTGTTTCACATTTTGACAAAATCGAGTCCATTGTGGCATTTCACCAAACAAGTATTTTTACCCTATGATACGTGTCCGATACGGACACCAAACCACTTCTAAATCCCACCAAACTTTACCCACAGTTGTATTAGTCCTATATGAATGCATTTATGAAGAAAAACAGGATTTTAACTAAGTTTGAAGGAAATTACCTATTGTGCAAATCCAAGGAAAATCAATAAAAATGGGGGTGTGTGTTCTTCCACTTGATGATGTCCAATGCTTCCAAATCCTTGATTGCTAGTTCCTTTTAGCACCCTAGATGTTGTAGGATCCCAATGCAAGAGACTAGAGTGAATTTGGATCAAGAATGATCAAGTTGTGAAGGTTTGAAGAAAAAGGGATTTTCTAGGAATTAATTTCATGTAAATTATTCATGAATTAATTCAATAGGGTTTTATAGAATTGTGGGCTACCAAGGGGGGTCCTTGGCTGCCATGGTGGTAGGGGAGGTGTCCTTGGCTTTCTTCTAGGCTAAGGCAAGACTTGTGTAAAGGGGTTGGATATTTTGAGTGGTTTAAGGAAAATATCTAAAAAGTTAATATCTAGATATTTAACCACTTTATCCCATGACCAAATCTTCATCCTAATGCTTCTAGGTTAGTGGCTAACCTCTAGTTTAGGGTGGGATAGGTTAGGGACTAATCATGGTACTTAACCATGATTAAATAATATTAAAATCACATAATCACAAATAAAGTCTAGTAAATTACCAAAATACCCTTTTGGCCAAAAACCATAAATTTGATGTTCTAAGCCTATGGCTAAGCTCTCATGGTCATGGCAACTTCTAGGTTAGAGAAAACTAGGGTTTACACTAAGTTATACTAACCAACATCACAAAGTCATAAGTCATGACTTGGCATGACTTTAGAAATGGTTTAACTTAACTAAAATCACCAGAAAATCATACAATGACTAAAATACCACTAATAAATAATAAAAAAAATAAATTGTCAAAAATCCCCAATTTCAGAAAACAGGGTGTTACAAGAACGCTGTCCTAGGTCAACATACATCTAACAATATATTTCTAAACAGTTTATACTCTCCGAATGGGGGTGACATAGCAGTAAATAAACTCAATCACAATCTATGGAAGAGATAGCACGATATGAAATAGAACTCAAGGAAAAATAGATGATAAAGTAGTCTAAGATAATCCCAGCAAATATCCAGAGGTACATGGTCTTAGATACTGAATGAAAGAATATATACAACTAAGAAACTTTGAACAGAAAATAAGTCTAGCTAAACATGTCTCAAGGCAACATAAAATAAGATAAACCTAACTAAACTAGTCTAGGCAATGGGGGTGATGTCCTCAGCTAGAGCGGGGTCCTCCTGAGGGTCCAGCTCGCAAGTGTCATCTAAGGCTGCCCCGTAGAAAGTATCCAGATAGGCCTCCTCCTCGTCCTCTATAATATTTTCAACAGGTCCAGTCAGGACATGAGCGAGCACAGTACATCTCAACAGTTCATAGCAGGTTAGAAAATATAATCATGCAATAAAGTAAGATACAGGTGCTGAAGAATACAGTATGTAAACAGAGAGAGATAACTGTAATAGAAATATCTACTATAAATAAGGAACTAACAGTGGCTAGTGAGTCAGAGTACAGGATAGCACATGTGAACAAAAACATATTTGTACATGATCTACACTAAAGAGTTTCACATGATCTACACTACTATAGAATTGTTCACATGACTACTAGCACTCCCCCATTTCCCCAATTAATACACAAGGATCTAAGCAGGTTGTGTTATTATACATGATATCATATGGGGGCCCATGAAAGGGTGCACATGATATTATACATGAGGGCTCCGTGAACATGAGAGTACATGATTCACAGGAGTATACATGTATGGTGAAAGCACAGGAGTACATGATGAAAGTGAAACGCACATGACACAATATACTCGATGCTCCCGAGGGGGATAACATCGCATAAAAAGATCCATATAGTACCAATCCGTGATAATGTCGTGACAGCATCAAGTAAAGTAATCTAAAGCAGGAAAATAATTCTAAGCATGATATAAAATGATCAGAGAATGTACTCGCCTGGTATCTGAGTGTCCAATATGAAGGTACTGTCCGTGGAGTGGTGTCTGGCTCCTAATCAGAATAGCACAAGTCACAACGAGTCTAAAATGTTAAAATGAAGTTCTACTATGCATTCTACATGAGTCTAGGTCAATCTAGGCCAAAGTCAACTCTTGGTCAACTCTGGTCAACCCTAGAAGTCAAACTTGGTCAACTATGGTCAAACTAGGTCTAACAAGTCTAAACTAGGTCAAACTAGTCTATACTAGTCTACATTAGTCTAGTACACAACACTACTAAGCTATCTAGACCAACTACACATGGTATATATTATCTAACACAACATATAAATACACTAGCTTTAGGTTACCCATACATCCTATGTAGGTATCTATACTAGATACCCAAATATATATACAACTACCATATATATATATATATATATATATATATATATATATATATATATATATATATATATAATGTAATGTGTATATTATATATATATATAATGTAATGTGTATATATATACAAATATATATACAACTACCATATATATATATATATATATATATATATATATATATATATATATATATATATATATATATACACATTACATTATATATATATATATATATACACATTATATATATATATATATATATATATATATATATATATATATATATATAATGTAATGTGTATATATATATATTATATATATATATATAATGTAATGTGTATATATATATATATATATATATATATATATATATTACCTATTAGCATATATTCACATAGAAAATAGGATACATATAGAGAGAGAGAGAAGACAAGAGTGTGTGTATAACTGTGTGTGTGGGGGTGGCTGAAACATGTGACAGGGAAATGGGAATAGGTAGGAATGTGAATGTAAATGTGTGTGAGTGAGTGAAGAGTGTAATAGTGTGTATATGTGTGTATGAAAGAGTGAGGGTGTGTCATGTGTTAGGGATACAAGAGTGTGATAGCTAAATGGAAATTAAATCTGGAAACTGTGGCAGTGTGTGTGAAATTGTGAGACATACATGAGGGGGCTGTGTGTGTGTGAGAGAAAATAATGAGTGATGAGTGAGGGATGAGCAAATGTGTGTCAAACCAGGACTGAAAAAGAGAAATGAAACTATGCACAGGAAACCAGTAAAGGACAGTCCCATTTTCCAGTTTTAAACCCAAAACATCATTCTCAGTTCAGTCTTATATTAATTCTCAGATTTTAACTATCAATCATAACCAAAATCATAATACTCAAGTTCAGTTTTAACAGTAAAGGAAAGGGAAGGGAAACAATCTCATAACATTCAGAAATTTGAATGTTCAATCCAGCCTACACATAACCAACCCATTTGAAGTCAAGAACCCACCAAATTATACCAAATTCGACACACAGGTAGTTTACCTATAGGAGAACCAATATAGGAATTAAACCAATATATTAACAGTAATAAATAGGTTAAAAATGCTACCCAAAATCGATTTCCAGAACTGAAGTTGAAGAACTGCTAAATATGTTTCAGAAATTAAGGTATTTGGAAAATAACAAACTAAAACGAGTTAATACATAAAAATATTGGTTGGTAAGTGTAAACAAACATGCATTCGTGTCCAGTACACTGTTTGTGTCCTATCATAATGAGATACGACGTGTCCAAGGCGAAAAGACCAAACAGACACACACAGAACACAAAAGCAGACACAACATCGTACACGAGTGCATGCGTGTCGTGCACCCGACATAGGCCAAACCAGGCCACGTGCTCGCAACCCTAGGTTCTCCCAGGGTCTAGCTATATGTCCAACATCCTGCACTGTGTCCTAGTGTGTCGTGTTCGAAGCTACAGAGCCGTATCAGTGCTCAATTTCACGTGTGCACTTCACAGTGTAAAATCAGTACGACACTGATATCTCTCTCGACACGACATATGGACAAGTGAGACTTGACATATGGCGTGTCAGTCACTGTCCCATGGTGCGTGTCGAGTCTCGTGTCATATCATCGCGTGTCGTGTCCGCTACAGCCCCCGAGTAGCAGAGAAGAACTGTAGCAGCGCGTATGCGCGTGTCAACAACGTGTGCACGTATCGATTCTGACACGACTCAACACAAATACACTCCCAGACAAAGAAAAATGCATAAGCGACATCAAAAACAATTTTTCTATTCAAATAGATTGCACAAAAGGAATCGAAATGCCCTTTGAGGCATTTCGACAAACATAAAATGGACAGGTCTGATACGTGTCCGAAACGGACACGAAACCCATGAAACTCGACACGAAACCAATACAACCACTTAGGGGACTCCTAGGGCTTCCTAAATGTATAAAGAAATTGAAATTTCATTGAGAAATGAAGAAGTTACCTATGAATGAACTTTCTAGAAAATCCCTCTTTGTTGAGCTCTTCTCCTTGATGTCCCAATCAAACAAATCAATATCAAACTGAAATAAAACTCTAATAACAGCAAGTATAGGTATATTAAAACCTAATAGAAGAGATTTGAATGAAAAAGGACATGCAATGGAATTCTAGGGATTAAATGAAGTAGGAACAAACCTCTTCCTAAACTTGAGCTTTCCTAAAAAGAGGCAACCCTAAACTAAGAGAGTATTTATAGGGTAGTGTTCCCAATGTGGATAGGGTGGCCGGCCACTTAGTCTAGGCTAGGGTTTTGTAATGTCTTGGGCTTTGGGCCAATCTACAAGGCTATGACTTAAATTGATTTATCAAAGGTTCTAAATCATAAGTCATGATTTATGACTTTCTAATTCCTATTGCTAACTAGAGTCTATTGACCAAACCAAGGGTTAGCTTAGGTTAGACTAGAGTCATATAACCTAACCAAGTCCATACTAACTAGGGTTAGCTTCTAGGTTGGTCTACAAGGGTCAAAACTAGGCAAAGTCAACCTTGTCAACCCTCATCCAAACAATTCTAAAATAATTCCTAAAAATTCCCATGAATTCAAATAAATTCTAATAAATTTAAATTACCCCAAAAATGACAAAAATAACCTCAAACAAAAAATGTGGTAGTGACAGGCATAGAAGGTAAAATGAAACAATCGACATGAACTATAAAAAGAAGTAAAGCACGAAACAAGAAAACATAACCAACTACGTGATTTGAAATACACATTTCGATATGTGATCAGGCTGGTCCACTACACCGTATGGTCTATATTGTCTATATTGTATGAAATAAAGCACAATCTACACGGTCTATATTGCATGAAATAAAACATGGTCTACACGGTTTATATTTCATAAAATAAAACTCGATCTATGGGGTTGATCATATATCTACTTAGTACGTACTTCCCCACCAGACTACTACACATGGATTAGTCACGATAATAAATTACGAAATACGATAAAATAGAATATGGTATCATAACCAGAATCCATATGACACTAACCTGTGTGTTGAACATGTCAAAAATCAAATATGTATCACTAATCATGCAATTATAGTAATTAATGATATTGGAAACAAGACATGAATTGTACTCGCCTGGTGTCATGAGCTGCTGATAAAGGTCTGGTACAACAAAGAAAGCCAACTGTCACAAACGTCCTCGGATGCTGAAATAAACATTATGAACTTTTTGCCATTGATTATAAAAGAATAGAACAATTTTATGGAAGGACTGAACTTTTACTTCACAACACAAACTCGCTCGTACAAAGAAAGCCTAGGGATGACAACCTAGGTAAAACAATCTAAGTATAAATGTTTAATTTTTCTGGGGGATGACGGTAGAGGCTCGGGAGAGTGCTATCAACTCTGCCTTACTCCTTGGACGATCGGACGTAGCCTTGTCTCTGATAAAGGAATGCTCTCGGGATGTATGGAAAGATTCTTCTGGGTGCCGCCGCTCTCTCTGTGCATGTCTCTGTCTTTCTGTCCTCTTTTGCAAGGGAATGACACCTTGCTATTTATAGGAGTGGAGTGTGATAAATAGGGTTTACAATGATTGCTTCTTGAAAAGTGGGCGATTAGGGATTGGTTACGATTTTCCTAGATCTTGTTTGTTGGAAATTAATCTGGGCCGTCAATATTGATTGTAACAAATCTGGGCAGTTAATATTGATTGTACCAAATTTGTATGGGCAATTAATGTTGATTGCAACAAATCTGCATGGACAGTTAATGTTGATTGCAACAAGTCTGTATCGTGATGATTTGTTGATATCAGCAAATCCGAGTGGATAAATCTTGGTCAATCTCCTGCCACGTATCCCAACTGTCTGTTATGTCGATTGTCATAAATCTAGATTGTTAGGATTTGATCAACTCCTGCCACGTGTCCTAACTGTTGCGAGCCGTATGAAGGACTGTCATAGTTCGGCCGCATGAGTGTGGCCTCATGTCAGAGCCGCATAAGGGTGGCCTTATCTAAACCGTATGGAAGTCCTTTAATCTGAGCCGCATGAGGGTGGCCCCTATGATCCGAGCCGCATAGGAGTAGCAGTCGCATGGGGGTAGCCCCCAACCGAACCGCATAAGGGTGGCCACGTGTCAGAGCCGCATGGGTGTGGCTTCCCAAAATCGAAGCCGCATGAGGGTAGCCCCCACGATCCGAGCCGCATGGGAGTAGCAGTCGTATGGGAGTGGATGCCGCATGAAGGATGGTAGCCGCATAGGGAGCTTTAGAATTGGTGGGTCATGCCAGCTAAAAATATTTTCTTCGTTTTCCTAGGAGCGTGCCATAATGTCAGAGTCATCATTGCAGCTTTATGTCGGATCTGTCAATTCACCTTTATGTCAGAGTTGTCGTGTTACGTCAGAGCATTAAATAAGGTCGCTACTTGATGGCCAGCTGTAGAGATGAACCGCATAGGGCAACGTGGCTTTTACCCGAGCCGCATAGAGCTATTGGAGATTTATGAGCCGTATGAGGCTCTGAAGGACTTTGAGCCGCATGAAGCTCTAAAGGACTCTTGAGCCGCATGAAGCTTTAAGAGATTCATTGAACCGCATGAGACTCCCTCTGTTTTGGACCGCATAGACATTTCTGTTCTTTTCCATGCTTCTACAAGACCCCCATCAAAGTTTTCAATTTGTAAAATTGAAATACTTTGAATAAGAAGCATGACTATGTCCACATAAGCTCTTCTGGCCACATAGGATGTTCTGGCCGCATGGACTTCCTAGCCGCATGGACTTTCTAGCCGCATGGACTGCCTAGCCGCATTGACTGCCTGGCCGCATGGACTTTCTAGTCGTATGTAATATTCTGGCTGCAGGTTGTCCTCTCTTTCACATGTGTGTCTCATTTAATTCCCCTTGATTTATTTTGGATTTAAAGCCGCCTTTTGGGGTGAATCCTATGAGTCAATTTATTAAATATTTGGATTTTTGCCTTGATGAATCTCCTGCATGAGAGGGGATGAAATCCCAAGGGTCGGTTTTGTCTGCTGCACATAATTCAAAGCGTTTTATCGGTCCACGTGCCCCCCTTGTTCGCCTATAAATAAGGGTAATTTTTAGAGAGAAACTCTTTACTCTCTTCTCCAGTTCAAGCTTTTCTTGCCCTAACTGCTGTCTTCTTCTTCTTCTTCTTCTTCGATCATCGATGGCCCCCAAGACTTCCAAGGCTGCGACGAAGGGTAAGGGAGTGGCTTCTACGTCGACTGCGGCGCCTGAAGTTCATTCCGACGTTCACCCCGCTATTGTTGGTAAGGATTTTGGAAGAAATTGCATGAACTCAGAAACTAACCATCATGGCTATGTCGCATATTTTATGCACGGGCCTTCTTCGTCTTCATTGAACTATTCAAATTGTATGTGCCGTATGTACGTCCCATGTATGAGCCGCATGGGGGTATACCCAATGTTCGAGCCGCATGAGAGTCGTCTAGTGGCCGCATAAGCACTTTGCAAACTAAACCGCATAAGGACCCATCGAACAGAGCCGCATAAGTCCCTCTGAACTGAGCCGTATGAAGCCCCATCAGACAGGACCGCATAAGCCCCCCTTTGAACTGTGTCGCATGAACTCCTTTGCATTGGGCCGCATGAATTCCCTTAAATAGAACCGCATATGCACCTATCAAAACAGAGCCGCATGAACTCCGTTTAAAAAAAAATTCTGGCCATCTTCCGACTTTGTTTCTTTTATCTTTTATTCTTGCAGCATCCTTGTCGAAGGCTGAGATCGTTGTGAAGGAGGATATGTTGCCTCCTTTTATCAAACTAGAGTCATCGTTCGTTAAGGAGGAGGTGATACCAAAGATGGAGGAACAAAAAGAAGTGCTTGCGCCTATAGGGGAGGAAAACACTCCCAACATTGAAGTTGCTGTAAAGGAGGAGCCCCAGTCTGAGAGTAGTAGTATTAGGAGTTCTGACCCTCCTGCCCCGGACGAGGATCTTACTCAAATAGATCCTTCATATGCAAAATGGTTGAGGGAATGGTATATGCGCCCCCACAACTAGGATTCGTGGGTTTCCATAAATGTCCGTCTTTTGTCTTGATATTTCTGTCTGTCTTTAGCTGTAGTTTATGTTTCGCTTCTTTTGGACATCAATGTAATCTTTTTTCTTTTTGTCCGAATGAAGCGATGGAGAACTTTTTTGACTTGCTCATGAGATGTAGTCATGTGAATGTAACTGATTTTGAATGAACAGAATACATTCGCTCCATTCTTTGCTTGCAGTAGTTGCCCTAATGGAAGACTTTTTGTGGACCTATTATCCTTGGCGTATCCTGGTTCTGGATACGGATAATAAGACGAGAGAGAACCAACATACTTACTCAGATGTAATGAGGACGTTGTAAATATGAGGGTTTCTTCAATGGAGCCTTCCTACTCAGAGGTAATGAGGACGTGGCAGGAGTGGGCTCCATGAAGGGTACATAGAACAACTCAGAGGTAATGAGGACGTGGAAGTTCTACGTGAGGGGTGGTTTGTTTTTGATGGAAGTAAAACAACTCAGAGGTAACATCGACGTGGTTGTTTCGAAAAATTTGTGGATCTGTTACCATTTTTATGCACTGAAAGTGCGGGTAGTGGATCATGAGAAAGGAGCTCTTTTAGAAAGAAAGTTCAGAGGTATGATCATACATAACTTACTACCTAGAGGATACGATATAGATTCATCTGGAGTGACCAGAGTGTGAGTTCAACGGTACTTGCGGGTACATAACTCAACAATCTGGAAGATTTTGAGTCAGAGTGTAAGTTCAGCGGTACCAGAGGGTACATAACTCAATAATCTGGGAGATTGGAGGATGTTATTTCAGACATAATATTTCTTTAGAAATTTGCCGTTGATGGACAACATGAGTAAGTCTTCGTTTTGTTTTGCGAGGAAGTAAGCACCATTGGAGAATACAACCTCGATGACAAATGGGCCTTCCCACTTTGGCTAGAATTTGCCGGCAGTTTTGTGAGTCATAACCATCGGCCTCCGAACTGCCAGAACGAGATCGCCTACTTGGAATGTTCTGATTTTAACCTTCTTGTTAAAAGCTCCCGATATACGTGCTTGGTATATCTTGATTCGTTATTGAGCTAACAGGCACTTCTCATCTAAGGCCTCCAACTCTTGTAACCGGCGATGGTGATTATCATCCGTCGTCAATCGGCAGGTAAGGGCAATGCGGAGCGAGGGGATCTGAGTCTCCAGTAAGAGAACTACCTCACTTCCATACACCAGAGAGAATGGTGTGTTTCCTGTGGCCGTCCATACTGTAGTGCGGTATGCCCATAAGTATTTGCCAAGCTTCTCATTCCAGTCGTATTTGTTGGAAGACACGAACTTCTTGAGCAGCTTGATTATAGTTTTATTGAACGCTTCTGCCAACCCATTCACTGCCGAATTGTACGACATTGAAGCAAAATTCTAGATTCGGTGTTTGTCGCAGAACCGATCGAAGGCGTGGCTTGCGAACTGTGGACCGTTGTCATGGATGATCCTTTGGGGCAGTCCAAAGCGATAGATGACGTGATGCTTGAGGAAGTTGATCACGTTTGAAGTCTTCACTTTTGCTAGCGGAATAGCCTCCATCCATTTGGAGAAGTAATCTGTGATTGCGAGTATGAAGCAATGTCCTCGGGACGAAGGCGGAGTGATTGGACCAATGATGTCCATTCCCCATGCTTCGAATGGCCAGGATGCCACTGTCGGATGTAGAAACTCGGATGGCTGGTGGATGAAATCTGCATGGACTTGACAGGCCTTACACTTTCTTGTGTAGTCTATCTCATCCGCTACCATCGTAGGCTAGTAATAGCCCATTCGACGAAGGCGGTCTTACAATTTTGGGCCAGGCTGATGGGCCCCGCAGACGCCATCATGGGCTTCGCGTACAGCTTCCTTGGCTTCTGTATTTGACAAACACCGAAACAGTAACCCATAGTATGATCGCCGATACAACATTTTTGTCTCTATATCGTAGAAGAATTTGAGGGAACGTCTTCTGATAGAAGTGGCTTCCTTTGGATTCTCGGGCAAGATGCCATAGACTACAAAGTCTATAAATGGCTGTCTCCAGTCTGGTACTTCGTCGACCGTTTGAGCGGAATAACTTTCAGTAAATTGGACGGTGTTCTTGGGACAGACCAACTCGTGGCCAATTACATCCACCAAATGATGAGTATATTTTGGGACCGCTAGGGAAGCGGCCAGTCCTGCTAAGGCATCGACTTCAATGTTCCGGAGTCTCGGAACATGTTCTATGAAGAACCCCTCAAATAAAGAAATGATGTGGATCGCTATTTGGTGATATAGGATTATATCTTCATGGCGAACTTCGTATCAACCTCGAATTTGATCGACGATTAACTACGAGTCGCCGTATGCTTCAAGATGCTCTACCCCCAGCTCCTTTGCATGTCAGAAGCCAATGACCAAAGTGTTGTACTTGGCCACATTGTTTGAACAGGGCTCCCTGAGGGAGTAGGCCCGATTGATCACCAACACGGAGGGAGAAATCAGTACCACTCCAATTCCAGCAACGATGTTGCCCTTGGGACCAGTTTTGGAAGTGCCATCGAAGAACATTCGCCTATCGCAGTATGGGAGACAGCATTTAAATTGGTGACCTTGCCTGGTATCTCTTCGTATATTCTGGTTTTCTCCAAGCCTGGATGGGCGGCTAAAAAGTCTGCTAGAGCTCAACCTTTAACAGCCTTCTGCGGGACGAAGATCATGTGGTCGGAAGACAATAATATCGCCCAGGAAGCGAGGTGAGAGCTGAGTGCACCTGGCTTAGTCATGAGGACCCTGAAGGGGTTGACTCTTGATACGACATGGATGGTTTGTCCCGTGACGTAGTATCGCATCTTCTGAATGGTGAACACCAGAGCAAGGCACTCTTTCTATACGAAAGTATATCTGTACTCTGGCCCCATCATCTTCTGACTGAGGTAGTATATAGCTTGTTCATGGCCTGTATCGTTGTTTTGTGCTAGTAAAGTACCTAGAGAATGCTCATTGCTTGCACATAGAGCAGGAATAGTTTTTCAGCAACCGGGGCCACCAGGACTGGAGGGTTCGAAAGATATTCTTTGATGATGTCGAAGATGCGCTGGCATTCTTCATCCCATACGAATGAAACGCCCTTCTTCATGAGGTGGATGAATGGCTGACATCGTTCGGAGAGGTTAGAGATAAACCTCCTGATGTAAGCTAGCCTCCCTTGAAGACCTCTGAGTTCACGGAGATTTCTTGGGGGGCCCATCTCCATGATTGCCTTCGTCTTTTTGGGGTCTATGTGGATACCCTGGAAAGTAATGATAAAACCCAAGAACTTCCCGCTGGATACGCCCAAGAAGGATTTTGTGGTATTTATCTTCAAATTGTGTGCTCATATTATGTCGAACACTATCCTCAGATCATGCAAATTTTTTTCCTTAGAGCGGCTATTTACGGCAATGTCGTCTACGTAGCATTCCACTGTCTTGCACAAGTGGTCTCTAAAGATGACGCTCATAGCTCTTTGATAGGTGGCGCCAGCATTCTTTAAACCGAAAGGCATGACTCTGTAGCAGTATATGCCAATTGGTGTTCTGAATGATGTATGCTTTTCGTCATCAGAGAACTTCTTGATTTGGTTGTACCCCGAGAAACCATCCATGAATGACATACGCTCGAAGCCGCAGGTGTTGTCAATCATGATGTCTGTGATAGGGAGGGGGAACTAATCTTTAGGGCACGCCTGATTCCGATTGTGAAAGTCGATGCAGATTTGAATCTTTTTATTCTTCTTGAGGACTGGTACTATGTTGGCGACCCAGTCTGGATGTTGCTCCTCCCGGATGAAGCCGCTGGCTATCAGTTTGTTGATCTCTGCTTCGATAGAGTTCATGATGTCCGGGCGAAACCGACGTTGCTGTTGCTTGACCGGTTTTACGTCCGGACGAATGTTAATTTTGTGAAGTGCAACCTCGGGGTTCAGTCCTAGCATGTCTTCGTAGCTCCAGGCGAACACGTCGATGTATTCTCTAACGACAGTAGAGATTCTCGCTCTTCGTCTGTCAGATTCTTGCTGATGAAGATGGGCTTTGGAGAGGACTCATCACCGAGATCATCATGCACAACCTCATCCTCGGTGGGAGGCTCTCTTTGTTCAAACTGCTTCTCCCATTACGCATCTAGCTGTTTTGCCCACAGCTCTAACTCAAGACGTTCAGGAATGCCTTCATCTTCTTCGTAGGCGTCGGCAAATGCCATATTGACGGACCAGACTTGCCTGAGCATGTCCCCAAAGCTGACGTCTGAATCAGAAGTTGGTGACCCAGACGAATGAGAGTGCCATTCGCACTCCTCATCTGAGCTCTCATGGGTCGTTGCAGGTGTAACATAACCTAGCCCACATCTGGTCTTGTTCTAGTAATCCCGTAGTTTTCAAGCCGGGACCGGCAATTGTAAGGGTAATCGCCGTCCAGTGCCGTATTTCAAGCCTGGCGTAGTTTCCAGATCATACCCTTATTTTTGCATGAGGTACTTGGATTGGAAACTATACAGATAAAGGGGCAATCTTCCAGTGTCGGGTTCGAGATCAACTTCTTCTATCATGAAGGATTGTGGATCATTCTTCCGGCCGAAGATGATTCGATGATCTTCTCCCACGACTATGCGGTAAGAGTCTTCCACTGGAGTAAGTTGGTTTGTGGTGTAGACATTTGTCACCTGTGTGTGTAGGTGGGTGCCTATACCGTATTCCATAGCATACATTGTACAAAGCTTATTAAGCTCGAGGTAGTTCAAAGATAGTCCTTTATTGATGAAGAAAGGTATCTTTTCTAGTGGGATTACATCATCCGTGGATGGAACATCAGTGTAAGCAGCCACATACTTGGCTAGCTCTGACTCTTCTTCAGCCACCCCCTGTGTCAATGAAGACTGAGAGGATGATTTGGGCAGCTTAATCATCAGGGGATCCATAGGTGGAACAGAACGTGGAGTCGTTAGCGTGCTAGCGACCCCCAGTTTGGTACTCGGAGCTGGGCGGGAAGTTGTTGAATGGCTAGCAGTCCCCGGCTTGGCGCTCGGCTGTCGATTCATTCTGGAAAGACGAATCGTCATCGACTTGACAGAGGGATTGAGCTCCTTTATTTATTGCTGGCTAGCTCTAGGCAGCCTGATTATCAGTGGCTCTGTCGTGGGTCTTGGCGCTTGGCCAGACCTTGGCAGTGGGATTATCATCTGCCCCTCTTGTGCAGAGAGGCTGATTGCATCCTTCCACAGAGTAGCTGTAAGTGGTACAGTTCTGCCAGGTTTACGGGCTTGGAGGTGGATTATCAGAGGTTCTTCCGATCCAGTTGCCGCCTCAGTTTGAGCTTGAGTATCTCCTTCGACAAGGTACTTTTTTGACTTCTTGTACAAGCATGAGTCTGAGTAGTAGGATTCGACCCCTTTAAAGGGATCAATGTCAGCAAATTCGATCCTCATAAAGCCGTGCTTGTTGACGTACTTGAAGCACTGGTGCAGTGTGGAAGGCACGATCATGTAATCATGTATCCAAGGATGCCCCAGGAGAATATTGTAGGAAGTGTCCGTATCTATGACATAACAGGTCACTTCTGATTGAAGATCGCCGATTTGGCATTTCAGACGAATCTTTTCGATCGGATAGCTTCTGCCTGAATTGAAACCGCTAATGGCAGTGCTTGTCGTTGTCAGGCGATGCATTGGGATACGCAGATGGTGCAGCAGGCCCTTCGAGATGATGCTTGTGGAAGAACCGGGATCAATATGCATCCGATCCACCTTGACGTCGCCAATGTATCCAGTATAATACAGAGGGCGATCGTACAAGTTAGTCTTGATAAGCATGTCCTGCGGAGTGAACATGATATTGGGTATTGCGCCGGTACAAGCACTGTCCTAGAGATCTGCAGGCAAGCTCTCTCCAGTGAGATTGGACTGAGCCAGATATGTGTCGGCATTCTGGAGTGCCTCGCTCAGTGCGATGCGAACATCTTTGGAGGGCCTCAGGAGCTCGTACAATGATAATTTGGCCGGTGTGTTGGCCAATTGTGCCAAGATGTCAAAGTTGTAGGGCCTCTCCAACCAATGAGGCGTCTCCCTTTGGAGCGATTTCTCGAAGCGAGTCTCCTTCGGCCTAGGCTTATCGGTCGTAGAAGGCTGAGAAGGTCCTGGAGCATCAGCAGCTGTCGGCTGATGATCTTCAGCTGAATTACTCGGTGGAGGTTGGGTTTGTGCGCCAGATCGGATAACAACAGCCGTAGCTTCTTCGACCTCTGCCGAGATTGTGCGGCATGATTTAACTTTTCCACTCTTCTTCTTGCTGGTGGAGGGTAGTGCGGATTGAGTCACCTCAGGTACCAAGTCTGGATGGACCCATATGACCTCCCCTCGTGATGTGGTAAGGGGCACTAGACTAGCAGCCTTGTCTCGGGAAGATGGAAGGTTAGCAACCTTCATCTTTGCTCTAGGGACGGGCACTACTCCATTTTGAGTCATTGTCAGAGGGAAGCTGCTAAATTGTACTGACACCATGTTGGTTGCCACGGTCACCTCTTCGAAATCAATGGCCAGGGCCTTATAATCGATGAGATACTAGATGTATCACTTCAGTTGGAAGCAATCTTGCGTGGCATTGTGGATATAACAATGGTAGTGGCAGTACTTGGGGCTCTCCATCTCTGCAGGACGAGGTTCACGCCTTGGAGAAGGGAGATGAATTCGACCTCCTTGTATGAGCATGTTCATGATGGGCTTGATATGGCCGTCCTCGAAGGAGTAGGTCATCTGAGGCCACTGCTTCTCTGCCGGCTTCTGTTCGGGCTTCTGGGCTGTGTCGGCCACCATAGCCTGCTTGCCCTTGTTGTCTCGGTTGTTGGAGAAATTACCACCGTTGTTGTTGTTGGCATTAGGGCGTTTACCCTTATCCTCTCCCTCCGAGATGTGTAGTCCCAATTGGCGAGCTTTCTTCAACTTGTCTTCTGCGCCAGCGGCACTGATGATGAACGTCTTTTTGTCCTTGAATTGACTCTCGCCCATCCAGAGGCTGATTGTTGGGAGCAGCCTCTTTTGAAAAAATTTAATTAAGGAGGAATCAGGGTTACCAGAAGGCAACTTAATCGCGGTTTGGCAAAATCGCTCGATATAGTTCCTTGTCAGCTCCTTTTCTTCCTGAACAACGTCTATGAGGGTGGACATCTTCACATCTTGTCCTACTTCATAGAACCTCTCCAGGAACATACGTTTGAAGTCGGCGAAGGATTGGATGCAGTTGTCCGGTAAGTTGCGGTACCAGTCGAAGGCAACCCCTTCCAATGCCCCGATGAGCAATCGCGTAAGGATAGCATCGTCATGGGGCAGATGGTCGATTATGACGTAGAAGTAAGTGATGTACCAGCTTGCAGAGGTCTTTCCATCATAGGGATTGATGTTGAATGGCTTATATCTTAGTGGGAAGGGAACATCTCTCCATGCAGCAGGATACGATTGTCGTATCCTGAGGTCCTGGCAGTTTTTTTGGGCATGAAACATTGCCTGGAGCTCCTGGACCTCTCTTCTTGCCTCCCTGGCCTCGTCTGCAGCGGTGGGAGCAGATATTTCAGGAGGATTATCACCCGGGTTTGGTGCAACTGAGTTCGAGTCTGCATTGACCGTGGGTCCCATGTTTGTTTGGCCTTGCGTCCTTCCTTGCAGAGTTGGAAGGGCCGCTTTGATCTCGTCCACAGATTTGACCAAGGTATGAAGTATGGCCTCTAGAGTGTCGATGTATTGGCGATCACTGGGACCGTCTTGGTTATTGTCCGTCATGAACACCGTCCTTACATGAGGAGAGATTGAAGGAACGATGGAGGACGTGCCCTCTATTCATACCCTTGCACCAAAAAATCATCGAGGTATGTAGGAATGTTCTCCTCTGGTTCAGACTCAGAGGAAGTGCTACCCCCTGCATAGGAGGCTACCTCGTCTTTGGACCCGTGGACGTCCTCAGGGACGTCCGGATCAACTGCATCTGTGGGGGGAATTATTTCCCCTGGTGCATTTTCTTGGAACACCGGATTGTTGTGAACACTTGGAGGGAGTGTGAGCACCCTGAATTTTGGGTTGATTTTTTTTTATATTTTATTTATTTTCTGATTGATTTTAATTTTGATAAATAATTAAATCTGTTATTTTCCTTAAGTGTACTTTCTTGTGCCATAGATATTTGGAGTATCAGGGATGTTCAATTCTGGAAATCTTCTTCACGGGTTTTGGAGTGGACATGATTACCTTCATGACGGTATATGGTGTCTCACCCAAACTTGTTCCCTTATGCTCTTTCTGCTTCGCTGAACTTCGGGTCGGTTTAGACCATTTGAGTGATATTTATTTTTCCCACTCTTTTCTTTGATCATTTTCAGCGCGTTACCATGACATTTAAATTGGGAGCGCAAGACCAGTCAGTTTCTTGAAACCAACTCCTCATTGATGATCTACTCGAGACGCTCGTCACCCATGACCTTCGTTTTCCACTCAGACACGTCATTTCGGGCTCCATTTGATTCGCACAACTTTTCCGACACGTGACCCGATTTTATTTCGCGCACGGCGTCACATTCATTTTCCAACTTGATTTACGGGTCCCCTGTCGACCAAAACCTGTCAGCCCCAACTATGGACATGGCCCACTTTGAGCCTACTATTCGTCCACCACTTGTGTCCCATTTATTGGAATCCCCATGTGCTACTTATTCGCTCATGATCATCAACGTCTAATTTTAATTCGATTTTCGCACAATGTCCAGTTTTGATCCAATCCGGCTCCACTTAGCCCAGTCCAGCTTCGTGCTACCCTCCATCGTAGCACCCTCATATTTTTCTTGTCCAAAAATATCAAGCACTTATTTTTACCTATTTCTAATATTTAATGGGAAATTTTCCATTAAATTATTTCCCTTGGAATACCCTATTTCTCTATTAATTCCTAGCCCTTAGATCACCCTACATTTAATCCTATCCCTTAATTTTTTCCCCCACACAACCTTCACACAGCCAACACTTGTTGGCCGACCCTAAATTTCATGTGGAAAGAATTCTCTCTTTCTCTCTCTATCTCTCTCTTATCCTATTCTCTCTCTCCTTATCCATTCATTCAAAACCAAATAATACTACAACTCCTATCAACACAGCAGCTTCTTCTTCCTCTCCTCCACACCCGAGTATCCATTAACCCGACCACCCTCTTCACCACCTCCTCCTCGGCCGAGCGCCGCCGGCCACCACCCCGGCGAGCACAGCCCGGCCTCTCCTTCCCCATCTCCTCCCTCCAATCTTCTCCACCTCCATGCGAACTCACCACCACCACCATCAACTTCCGGCCGACCTTCATTCCTCCACAACCGCCACCACCACAGTCCACCGCCATCGCGTGCGTGGCCGCGCGCCGCTGCCCTCCGCCTCGCCTTCGTCGTGCTCGGCCAGGTCGGGCCCCCACTCGCAGCCGCGCACAGGCCCAGCAGCTGCCGACAGTAGCAGCTGGACTCCAGGCGCATGTGCGTGCACGTGAATCGCGACGTCGCCGCCGCCGACGTTCCGTCGTGCCCCCGGCAACCCCCCAGTGGATGGCCCTTCCCTCTGGCGAACCTGGGCACTCCTTCCCTGACGGCCACCGTCCTCCGGGATGCGCCGTCGAGGCGATTCGTGCGTTTTGAACGACGTCCCGTCGTGACGCGCGCGAAATCACGTTCATTTTGGTGCTCCGTCGCAGCGACTTCGTGCGCATTTTCCTGGAGATCCGACCGTTGGATCGTCGATTTCTTCGCTCCATCACAATCTCGGTATATCCACCTTCGCTCATGTCAATTTTCGTCCGTTAATTTTATCGTTTGATACATGAAAATCGGCCACCATGTTGACCGTTTAAATTGTATTAAATTTGGACAGTTTCGCAGGGCCAAATTCGTCAGCTTGTATCTCCTCCACCGTAGCTCCGTTTGGTGTGCTACCAGTTCCTGTGCGAAGCTGGTATAACCCTCTTCCTGCCCCCTTTAGATTTCATTTCAGTTTGAGCTTGTTTGATTGGTTGAATTCGACGCCAAAGTTGGTCGTCCGAATTCGTAATTTCCAACTTGTAAAATTCCATTTTTGAACACGGGACTCCAGATTTCATTTCTGACACCACCATTAGACTTGTGGCGTCGTTCTGGCATGTTTTCATATAAAATTTGTTAGGTTTGGAGAACTTGGGCCCGGGCACGCATTTCGGTGCAAAGTGGGTCCCACATTCTGGGTCAACGGGACTTTTTGACGCCGGCTCATCGGAATCCAATTCCGGAGATACCGTTGAGTTCGTATCGTCATTCTGGACTCGTTGACAGGTAGTTTGCTGAGTTTTGAGAACTTTGGCTCCGGCACGCATTTCCGTGCAAACCGGAATTCGAAGTTCTGGTCAACAGGCCAAATTGAGATCGGGTCAACGGAATCCAATTTTGGAGATACCGTTGGGTTCGTATCGACATTCTGGTTGTATGGACATATAATTTGTTATATTTTGTAGACTTGTTTTCTTGCACATTTTTCGGTACAAAACGGCTCCGACACGGACACCGTTTTGACCCGAAATTACCTTTTTGCCCTTGTATCCAAATTGGGCCGTTGGGTAGGCTATCCTAGCTAATTTGACCATTCTGGACATGTTGTCGATGTTCATTTCATCGTCCGACAATGTTTGTTGATAATTTCTCTGAGTTTAACCTTTTTGTAATTAATTAATAATTAATTCATATAATGTTCGTATTTCGAGATTAGTACAACGAAACTGAGATCAGCCAATTCCAGTGATCTCACATCGCTGAAATTGACAAGTTGGACACGTGGATCACTATAATAAGATTATCAACCTTACCGATAATCTTCTTATCTCGATTTGCGTGCCGTAAGTTTCGACGTACAAATAACGAAGTACACTTTATAATAGACTAGAATTGACCCTGTTTGACCAGAGTTGACCAGTTGACCCAAAGTCAACTGTAAGTCAACACTTGACCTAGTTTGACTAGATTATTGACCGGAGTTGACCTAGAGTTGTTTTGACTTAGAAGAACCTAGAATAATGTAGATTGCTTGTAGAGTTTCTTTTATTACAACTTGAAACCCTTGTAACCTGTGTTGCTTTAAATAGGACTCTGTGGCTTCAGTGGGACCTCCTATACTTATCAGCTGTTCAGGTTATCGAGGCGAGTACATTTTCTGATCATTTCATATCTTGCTTAGAATTATTTCCTGCAGTAGATTACTTTATTTGTACTGTCACGATGGTCACACGGATTGGTACTATATGGATCCTTTCTTGAGATGTTATCCTTAGGGAGCATCGGGTACTCTATGCTTGTGCGTTTCACTTACATGGCGTATCACTATGCTTCTTGGTTCTTTGATCACTTACGACATATACTCTTATGATCGTAGAGTCTTCCTAGAATCTTACACTGTTGGGTAACCCCCAGAATCATCCATTTATGGGCATCCATGTATCACCCTACGGGGCCTTGCATGGAATCATATAACATAACCTGGCTGGATCCTTGTGTATTGATTGGGGGTACGGGGGAGTAGAATTGAACATGTGAATAAGAACCAAGTAGTATCTTATCAGAATCACTTCCTTAGTGTCTCATCAGAATCTCCTAGCCCATTTACATGTTCATATTGTACTCTGACTCACTAGCCACTGTTAGTCTCTATTTATAGTAGATATTTCTATTACAGCTCTTCTTGTTTACATACTGCTTTTCCTCAGTACCTGTATCTTACTTTACTGCATGTTATATATTTTCTAACCTGCTATGATCTGTTGAGATGTACTGTGCTCGCTCCAGTCCTGACTGGACCTGTTGATAAATTTTACAGATAGCCTGGAGGTGCTTGCTAGCCTAGAGGAGACACAGTAGGGTTTGTTTAGGTAGTTATTCCATTTTTGTCTGGAGTTGTATTTACTTGGGGATTACTGTATCTTTATTTGAGTTTTGAGATGTACTTCTGGGTTCATGTATCTTAGACACTTAGACTTCTATCTCCTGTATTTATTTTGGATTTCATGTTTTATCTATCCTTATCATGCTCTACCTTAGATGTGATTGAGTCTGTATCTGCTATGTCACCCCCATTCGGGGAGTATAAACTGTTTAGCCTTATACTGTTAGATGCATGAGACCTAGGACAGCGTTCTACCGCCGACACTGCGACGTAGGCTGGGCGTCGTTACGTTCTCGTGCCCTAACTCTAGGGTGCGGGTCGTGACACGTTTTTATTGGTGGCCCATGCAGGTCGAGACTGAAGTGTAGTGGTATTCGAACTAGAGTACCACTACAGCCTGCACTAGGAATAGGATATATTTTTGAAGATACTAAATCATAGTTAGGATCCCTTGAGAGATTCCTGGGACGACCCTAACTCTCTTTTTCCCTTGATTTGATTCATTTTACTTGTTGTTGTTAAATTTGATTTTTATGGATTATTGTTGAATTTGAGTTTGTATTTATTAATTTCGATGGATGATTGTCGAATTTTGAATTTTGATGATAGCTGTTGCATTCGAGTTTGTATTTTGAAGGATTTTGGTTCATTTTTGGATCTCGATGTTCGTTTACAAATTTGATTTTTGAGTATTCATTGTTGATTTAAATTAATTTTTGTCAAGATGAAATTATATGGGCTAGGTCATCTAAGATTTGGAATCTAGTCTTCTACAGTCATATTAGCCAGCATGGTGAGGACATATAGTTGACTTGGATATATTTTCCGAGTGTGGGAATTTAAGGTTTTCGCAGCCAAGCTAGCGGCATCGCAAAAATGTTAAATACCATGATTCTAGAGGTATGTGCCTAAGTCGAGGACTCTGTGATTATCGTAGCCTTGCTTACTAGTATGACGAGGATTATGGTACCATTTTTTTTGGATAGACGCATATAATCATCAGTTTGTACCTTAAATGTTTTGAACATGTTTTCTCTACCTTGTTTCAGTCCTTCAAAAAAAAAAGAAAAAGAAAAGAGAATTATTAATTGTTTTGTTTTGCTTTGCCTCTCATTATTTAACTTAGGAGTAGCTTTAGCTATTTTCATAAACCTTTGGGTAACTTCTTCCATGAATTTCTTCTTAATTCAACAAATCAACGATTTTGCTAGACTTTATCTTAAATTTGATATTTTAACTCTGGATTTTAAAATGGTTTCCTCTTTTAAAACGGATAAGCAGTACAAATTTTATTACCTTTTCTTTCCTGCGAATATTTTATTTCCATCATTCCTTGTCTTATACAACTATCATGATTACATCAATCCCCTGTCTCGTATATAATTCTGTCAGCTATACCTTGAAAACTCTTGAACCTTCATACCATTTTGCTTGAAAAATGTTGGGGAAGTGATGTAAACCATCTAGTATGGAAATGACGTAATTGGTTATTATGTAATAATTTTGTAGGAATCAAAATGTTGGATGTCAAAAAATTTTTTTTTTTGAGATAGAAATGTGGTAAAGGTTTAGAATGGATTTGAGTGATAAATGTTATCAATTTAGAAATAATTGCAAAAAATTTGGTTATGAGTAATTCATGGATGTATTTCAAAACTAATGAGGATATCAGAGGTCAACCTACTTTTGAGAACTAGAAATCTTGGTTATTGATTCTTGGGAACTATTACAAGTCTATGTGAAAATTAGAGATGGAAATGAGAATTTGATTGTTTTCTATGATTATGCGAAGTTGAACCAGATATTGTAAGAGGGTGACTAGAGACAGAGAAAACAATGATCTTAAGTTATAGAAATTATTTTTAGATGATTGGAGAAAAAAAAAATTTAGAAAAAAAAAAATATTTGAAGGTGAACGTTGAAGGAATATGAAGGTTGAATTATAAACGAGAATAAATTTGGTATGACATAGTGGTATTGGAGTTGAGTAAATACGAGAATCGATTTAAACAAGTTCGAAGATTTCATAAACTGGATTTAGAGGTTTCGGATTTAATTTAGAACGAGGTGAAGAATTTGAAAATTGGACTAAATGAATAAATATTGGTACCTAAATAACAGGGGTATGTTTCGTGGAAAATATTTTAGAAGCTTGAAATTGTCTGTGATTATCATGGTAAAGGGGTTAGATGACTGAAGGTTATAAAATTTCGATGATAGTTATATAGAGATTGATTTCATATTGGGACTTGTGAAAAAAAAATGATTTAGCAAATGACAGACTTGATGGTATTAGAGAGAGATGATTAACTTGACTCCTTATGAAATCTTCCCTTGTTTTTCTCCAAAGTGTTTTCAATATCATTGAATCCTAGTTTCCTTAATCACGACCAAATCGACTTCGACTATCTTCCTTATCATATTAATATCTTGGATTGTACGTAATAGAATTAAATTTGGTTATGACCTGAATCTCCATCCTTGTATGCTCGTTCTCAGACTTTGTTGAACTGTCCTCCATATTGCCCAAATCTTGATTTTCCTAACTTGGTCAACTTAGATCGTATCGAGACTAAATATTCTGAATATGTATTTTGATTGGATTTTCATGAAATTGACCTTCATTCTTAAACTTGTGGTTTTGATTTTTCTTGTTTAGTACCCCTTTTAGATGATTAGTAGTTATCCTTATTTATTTTTGATCAGTACCAGTTTTCCTATAAGGCGGGTAGACAGCCTTATAGTTTTGATGGTTTGTTGTTTCCGTAACTTTGGTTTAGCACCCTGGATTGCTTGTGTGTTTGATACCCTATGACTGCCTTGGTTATTATGACTAGTATACCTAGATGAGATTTATACTACCACCGTATGCCATGACCCTGTATGTCGTCCTTTTGATGGTATGCTTTGTTTTAATCTGGGACCTTGATTGTGGGTTTGACCTAGAGGGACTATGGACATTTTAATTTCGAGGACGAAATTTTTATAAGGTGGGTAGGATGTGAGCACCCTGAATTTCGGGTTGATTTTTTTTATATTTTATTTATTTTCTGATTGATTTTAATTTTGATAAATAATTAAATCTGTTATTTTCCTTAAGTGTACTTTCTCGTGCCATAGATATTTGGAGTATCAGGGATGTTCAATTCTGGAAATCTTCTTCATGGGTTTTGGAGTGGACATGATTACCTTCATGACGGTATATGGTGTCTCACCCAAACTTGTTCCCTTGTGCTCTTTCTGCTTCGCTGAACTTCGGGTCGGTTTAGACCATTTGAGTGATATTTATTTTTCCCACTCTTTTCTTTGATCATTTTCAGCGCGTTACCATGACATTTAAATTGGGAGCGCAAGACCAGTCAGTTTCTTGAAACCAACTCCTCATTGATGATCTACTCGAGATGCTCGTCACCCATGACCTTCGTTTCCCACTCAGACACGTCATTTCGGGCTCCATTTGATTCGCACAACTTTCCCGACACGTGACCCGATTTTATTTTGCGCCACGGCGTCACATTCATTTTCCAACTTGATTTGCGGGTCCCCTGTCGACCAAAACCTGTCATCCCCAACTATGGACATGGCCCACTTTGAGCCTACTATCCGTCCGCCACTTGTGTCCCATTTATTGGAATCCCCATGTGCTACTTATTCGCTCATGATCATCAACGTCTAATTTTAATTCAATTTTTGCACAATGTCCAGTTTTGATCTAATCCGGCTCCACCGAGCCCAGTCCAGCTTCGTGCTACCCTCCATCGTAGCACCCTCATATTTTTCTTGTCTAAAAATATCAAGCACTCATTTTTACCTATTTCTAATATTTAATGGGAAATTTTCCATTGAATTATTTTCCTTGGAATACCCTATTTCTCTATTAATTCCTAGCCCTTAGATCACCCTACATTTAATCCTATCCCTTAATTTTTTCCTCCACACAACCTTCACACAGCCAACACTTGTTGGCCGACCCTAAATTTTATGTGGAAAGAATTCTCTCTTTCTCTCTCTATCTCTCTCTTATCCTATTCTCTCTCTCCTTATCCATTCATTCAAAACCAAATAATACTACAACTCCTATCAACACAGCAGCTTCTTCTTCCTCTCCTCCACACCCGAGTATCCATTAACCCGACCACCCTCTTCACCACCTCCTCCTCGGCCGAGCGCCGCCGGCCACCACCCCGGCGAGCACAGCCCGGCCTCTCCTTCCCCATCTCCTCCCTCCAATCTTCTCCTCCTCCATGCGAACTCACCACCACCACCATCAACTTCCGGCCGACCTTCATTCCTCCACAACCGCCACCACCACAGTCCGCCGCCACCGCGTGCGTGGCCGCGCGCCGCTGCCCTCTGTCTCGCCTTCATCGTGCACGGCCAGGTCGGGCCCCCACTCGCAGCCGCGCACAGGCCCAGCAGCTGCCGACAGTAGCAGCTGGACTCTAGGCGCATGTGCGTGCGCGTGCATCGCGACGTCGCCGCCGCCGACGTTCCGTCGTGCCCCCGGCAACGCCCCAGTGGATGGCCCTTCCCTCTGGCGAACCTGGGCACTCCTTCCCTGACGGCCACCGTCCTCCGGGATGCGCCGTCGAGGCGATTCGTGCGTTTTGAACGACGTCCCGTCGTGACGCGCGCAAAATCACGTTCGTTTTGGTGCTCCGTCGTAGCAACTTCGTGCGCATTTTCCCGAAGATCCGAACGTTGGATCGCCGATTTCTTCGCTCTGTCACAATCTCGGTATATCCACCTTCGTTCATGTCAATTTTTGTCCGTTAATTTTATCGTTTGATACATGAAAATCGGCCACCAAGTTGACCGTTTAAATTGTATTAAATTTGGACAGTTTCGCAAGGCCAACTTTGTCAGCTTGTATCTCCTCCACCGCAGCTCCGTTTGGCGTGCTACCAGTTCCGGTGCGAAGCTGGTATAACCCTCTTCCTGCCCCCTTTAGATTTCATTTCAGTTTGGGCTTGTTTGATTGGTTGAATTCGACGCCAAAGTTGGTCGTCCGAATTCGTAATTTCTAACTTGTAAAATTTCATTTTTGAACACGGGACTCCAGATTTCATTTCTGACACCACCATTAGACTTGTGGCGTCGTTCTGGCATGTTTTCATATAAAATTTGTTAGGTTTGGAAAACTTGGGCCCGGGCACGCATTTCGGTACAAAGTGGGTCCCACATTCTGGGTCAACGGGACTTTTTGACGCCGGCTCATCGAAATCCAATTCCGGAGATACCGTTGAGTTCGTATCGTCATTCTGGACTCGTTGACAGGTAGTTTGCTGAGTTTTGAGAACTTTGGCTCCGGCACGCATTTCTGTGCAAACCGGAATTCGAAGTTCTGGTCAACGGGCCAAATTGAGATCGGGTCAACGGAATCCAATTCTGGAGATACCGTTGGGTTCGTATCGACATTCTGGTTGCATGGACATATAATTTGTTATATTTTGTAGACTTGTTTTCTTGCACGTTTTTCAGTGCAAAACGGCTCCGACACGGACACCGTTTTGACCCGAAATTACCTTTTTGCCCTTGTGTCCAAATTGGGCCGTTGGGTAGGCTATCCTAGCTAATTTGACCATTCTGGACACGTTGGCGATATTCATTTCATCGTCCGACAATGTTTGTTGATAATTTCTCTGAGTTTAACCTTTTTGTAATTAATTAATAATTAATTCATATAATGTTCGTATTTCGAGATTAGTACAACGAAACTGAGATCAGCCAATTCCAGTGATCTCACATCGCTAAAATTGACAAGTTGGACATGTGGATCACTATAATAAGATTATCAACCTTACCGATAATCTTCTTATCTCGATTTGCGTGTCGTAAGTTTCGACGTACAAATAACGAAGTACACTTTATAATAGACTAGAATTGACCCTGTTTGACCAGAGTTGACCAGTTGACCCAAAGTCAACTATAAGTCAACACTTGACCTAGTTTGACTAGATTATTGACCGGAGTTGACCTAGAGTTGTTTTGACTTAGAAGAACCTAGAATAATGTAGATTGCTTGTAGAGTTTCTTTTATTACAACTTGAAACCCTTGTAACCTGTGTTGCTTTAAATAGGACTCTGTGGCTTCAGTGGGACCTCCTATACTTATCAGCTGTTCAGGTTATCGAGGCGAGTACATTCTCTGATCATTTCATATCTTGCTTAGAATTATTTCCTGCAGTAGATTACTTTGTTTGTACTGTCACGATGGTCACACGGATTGGTACTATATGGATCCTTTCTTGAGATGTTATCCTTAGGGAGCATCGGGTACTCTATGCTTGTGCGTTTCACTTATATGGCGTATCACTATGCTTCTTGGTTCTTTGATCACTTACGACATATACTCTTATGATCGTAGAGTCTTCCTAGAATCTTACATTGTTGGGTAACCCCCAGAATCACCCATTTATGGGCATCCATGTATCACCCTACGGGGCCTTGCATGGAATCATATAACATAACCTGGCTGGATCCTTGTGTATTGATTGGGGGTACGGGGGAGTAGAATTGAACATGTGAATAAGAACCAAGTAGTATCTTATCAGAATCACTTCCTTAGTGTCTCATCAGAATCTCCTAGCCCATTTACATGTTCATATTGTACTCTGACTCACTAGCCACTGTTAGTCTCTATTTATAGTAGATATTTCTATTACAGCTCTTCCTGTTTACATACTGCTTTTCCTCAGTACCTGTATCTTACTTTACTGCATGTTATATATTTTCTAACCTGCTATGATCTGTTGAGATGTACTGTGCTCGCTCCAGTCCTGACTGGACCTGTTGATAAATTTTACAGATAGCCTGGAGGTGCCTGCTAGCCTAGAGGAGACACAGTAGGGTTTGTTTAGGTAGTTATTCCATTTTTGTCTGGAGTTGTATTTACTTGGGGATTACTGTATCTTTATTTGAGTTTTGAGATGTACTTCTGGGTTCATGTATCTTAGATACTTAGACTTCTATCTCCTGTATTTATTTTGGATTTCATGTTTTATCTATCCTTATCATGCTCTACCTTAGATGTGATTGAGTCTGTATCTGCTATGTAACCCCCATTCGGGGAGTATAAACTGTTTAGCCTTATACTGTTAGATGCATGAGACCTAGGACAGCGTTCTACCGCCGATACTGCGGCGTAGGTTGGGCGTCGTTACGTTCTCGTGCCCTAACTCTAGGGTGTGGGTCGTGACAGGGAGGCTACCCCCAGCTTTGGCTACCCCCAGAGATATAAATGACGAATCTCCAAGAGTTAAAGATTTCGTCTTAGAGCGGGTGCCTTGGTAAACTCCTCCTGTAACGATCGTGGACAACCACTTAGAAGAGAGTTTCTTGGTTGAGATTTTCGTGCTGGAGACATTTGTTTTCTTTCCTTTCCCGCTGCCAGGGATCTTTTGAGCATAATTGCAGGAGGCGATGAGAAGTGCTTCGTCCTCTGAGCTTGGTTGTTGCAGTCGTTGGAAGACGGATCGCCGGTCCTATTGTATGGTCGTCTTGCTGCAGCAGCAGTTGACAACGACTTGAGTGCAGTGATGTCCAAGAAAGGACTCTCTGTACACCAAGTTTTCGTCTCTTTCCTTGCGTTTGTGAAGAATCACGTTGCGCAAGTCACTCATTTTGTGGGCCCGGGAGTCCTGAGCACATGAGTGTGTTGGCATTCTGCTAGCTTCCTGATGTAGGGATAGTACGAGTACTTGCCCCTGATCATTGTTACGAGATTCTTGATAACTATCATGTTCGTTGGCCGCCAAGGGCTGGACGGATAGTTTTATACAACTTTCCATCAGGGGCCCGCATAATAGTCAGCGAGACGCCCTGATAGTCAGAAGTTGGGACAGTTGACTGAGCTCGACGAGCCCGCGCTGTCCTAGACTTCTTCCCTCTAAAACTTGAGAGTGCATAGTAGAAAGAGTCCAAGTGGTGCGTCACAGAGTTTGGCACAGCCTCCTGAGAGCCTCTAAGGTCAGGACCGCATGAATGGCGGTCAAAGACTAACCGTGAGCCACATGGAGCAGATGGTATACGGCTTGGATTAGTGGCCGTACAGGCTGTCTGCATGCGGCTGGCATGTGTGGCCACATGAACCTTCTGTATGTGGCTAGAAGCGGTGGCCATATAAGCAGTCTGCATGCGGCTGGCAGTCGTGGCCGCATAAGCCTCCTTCATGCAGCTGGAAGATTTGACCGCATGAGCCTTCTTCATGCGGTTGACTTTTGTGGCCGCATGAGTCTTCATGTGGCTGGCGCCCTTATACGGCTTCTTCTTAAACCGCATAGAGTTCCTCTTTGCCCCTGCAAGTCCAGCATCATAGTATTTTCCTCTACCGAACTTGGGGACAGCAGAGTCCTCTATGGTCTGAAGTGGGGCCGCAAGAGAGTCTTCTCCGCCATTTTGGGTAGCAGGAAGCATTTTCTCCAGAGCTTGGGGAGGAGCAAATGATTTGGGCCTCCACTCCCTGCGAGCCTTCTTCGTGCGGGCTTGTTTCTGGACCGGGCCAACACTCCCGTCAAATGCCTGCTGGTTGAAGCGGGCGACCATTATCTGTTGAGTGAAGCCAAGTTTGGCTGCGTCCGATTGCATCACCAACTCCTCAGCCGTGGAGAAGTTAGTCCCCAGCAGAGTCGCCATTGTGTTTGCCATTGATTATAAAAAAACAGAACAGTTTTATAGGAGGACTGGACTTTTACTTCACAACACAAACCCGCTCGTAAAAAGAAAGCCTAGGGATAAAAACCTAGGTACAGCAATCTAAGTACAATTGTTTAGTTTTTCTGGGGGATGATGGTAGAGGCTCGGGAGAGTGCTATTAACTCTGCCTTACTTCTTGGACGATAGGACGTAGCCTTGGCTCTGATGAAGAAATGCTCTCGGGATGTGTGGGATGATTCTTCTGGGCGTCGTCGCTCTCTCTGTGCATGTCTCTGTCTCTCTGTCCTCTTTTGCAAGGGAATGACAACTTGCTATTTATAGGAGTGGAGTGTGATAAGTAGGGTTTGCAATGATTACTCCTTAAAAAGTGGGCGGTTAGGAATTGGTTACGATTTGCCTTGATCTTGTTTGTTTGAAATTAATTTGGGCCATCAATATTGATTCTAACAAATCTGGATAGTTAATGTTGATTCCACCAAATCTGCATGGGTAATTAATGTTGATTGCAACAAATCTACATGGGTAGTTAATGTTGATTGCAACAAATCTGCATCGTGATGATTTGTTGATATCAGCAAATCCGAGTGAATAAATCTTGGTCAATCTCCTGCCACGTATCCCAACTGCCTGTTATGTCGATTGCCATAAATCTGGATTGTTGGGATTTGATCAACTCCTGCCACATGTCCCAACTACTGCGAGCTGCATGGAGGACTGTCATAGTTGGGACGCATGAGTTTGGCCTCATGTCAGAACCGCATAAGGGTGGCCTTATCTAAACCGCATGGAAGTCCTTCAATCCGAGCTGCATGAGGGTGGCCCCTATGATTCGAGCCGCATGGGAGTAGCAGCCACATGGGGTAGCCCCCTACCGAACTACATAAGGGTGGCCACGTGTCATAGCCGCATGGGAGTGGCTTCAAAAAATCGAAGATGCATGAGGGTGGCCCCCACGATCCGAGCCGCATGGGAGTAGCAGCCGCATGGGAGTGGCTGCCGCATGAAGGATGGTAGCCGCATAGGGAGCTTCGGAATTGGTGGATCGTGCCAGCTAAAAAGATTTTCTTCGTTTCCCTAGGAGCGCGCTAATATGTCAGAGTCATCATTGCAGCTTTATGTCAGAGCTGTCAATTCACCTTTATGTCAGAGTTGTCGTGTTACGTCAGAGCATTAAATGAGGCTGCTGCTTGATGGCCAACTGTAGATGTCACGCCCCAGAACCAGAATACTGGAGAGCGGGGACAGACATAGCCAGCTACGTATATTGAAGTGCAACCCACCTCGTTATACGGTCACGGCTGTCTAGGATACATGAGGGTTTATCTACAAGCCAGCAGTCTCTTAAGGTCATGAACAGCCTATTGTCTCAATCACAAGCAAGTAAGTAAAAGTTACAAGATGTATGATCATTAAATATACAATAATAAGGCGTCCCAAATATTACATATTCAGCTGATCATGAAGCTAGTCGTTATAAAATGTTAGGATTAGCAAGAGTTTAGTCATACATGATCAACCCTAGGATCTGTCAATCATGTTACAGCCTGTAGGCAGATAGTAAGTAAGTGCAACTGAGCTAAACAGGTGCTCATCGGCTAAACGCCTCAAAATGATATTTTTACAATAGAGTGGGAGAGCCAAAAAAAATAACCAACTCGTTGCCAGGGTTCCGTCTAGTGGCCACCATCTGGCTGGAAGGTCGGTAGATCCTCTGGAGCTGCTCTAAAATCTGGCCACACAAAACCAGCTGGGTCAGACCCCAGAAAGAGCAAGTGCCACAAAGGAGGCTTCACTTAAGAACCAAAACCAGCAATCAGCACAAGATGTAAATAAAGTAAGAACTGGAAATAAAGAAATACACCAGGATGATATACGATGAGATAACCATGGAACTATTCAGATAACCAGGTTACAACCCGTAAACCAAACAAGGACCGGGGTTATAACCTTCGTCTGAACAGAACTTGGAATTCTCACCATTTATCGGTAAAATAAATACAAGCATTCTGGTTATTCAATAATCTGGAACAAGATCAGGGCAAGACTATACTGGTTAGACTCCGTCCAATCACTTCACGGCCAAGCAAGAATTACGGCTTGATACTTTAACTAACTACGGTTGTCACAATCCTAATTACTAACAAGATGCAGTGAGATTATTCCACAGCCACAAGCCCTGCAGACCATCCAGGTTACCCGGGTTGAAAGATTAGAGTTGAATTCAGGTGGGTACATTGTCCAGGAAACGAATGTACCCTTAGGTAGCTTGAAGGGTGCAACACATGACAGTGTGCTGGAAATGTGCCCTACTCGACGACAGGCTACAGATCCCAAGGCGTGCCCAGGTAACGGGATTGCCTGTAGCTGGGAAATCTCATCATGACTAATGTATTAATCTAGTTATTAGCCTTAGTCCATTTTAGTAGGTACTCATGACCGTGGTACTCAGGAGTCCCATCCTAGACATGATGCAAGACAGGACTGGTTTATTTATACAAGCACAATCGCCCACGGTGTCCAGGTGATTATACAGGTCATGTCATGTCAGGTAGCCGTATAACAGCTATTCGGGATAATCGTGTCAGGTTATCATGCCAAGTGTACTTGTCAGGAGTGTGCCACGACGGGCCACTATCAGGTCATGTCAGGTTATTATGTCAGGAGTGCACCACTACGGGTCACTATCACGTCATGCTCAATTATCAATTCCAAACATATCAAGTAAATTTGTGATTATCATGTTCAGGACAAAAGGCGTAAGGATATAAAATGGACATTAAATGTCTAATAAAATATCAATATACAAGGCTATAGAAGATCCAGGGTAAACAGGCTACGCTCAGGTCAAGCTACACTCAGGTCAAGCTACGCTCAAGTCAGCGTACGCTCGGGTCAAGCTACGCTCAAGTCAAGCTACGCTCAGGCCAGCGTACGCAAGTCGTACGCTTCCAAAAGGCAGCGTATGTACTCAATACGACTCCTCGTCAAGCAAGCGAGCGTATGCGAGTCATACGCCTCTAAAAGGCTGCGTATGGGGTCCATACGACTCCTTGTCAAGCAAGCGAGCGTATGCGAGTTATATGCCTCCAAAAGGCAGCGTATGTGGTCCATACGACTCCTCGTCAGCAAGCGAGCGTATGCGAGTCATACGCCTCCAAAAGGCAGCGTATGGGGTCCATACGACTCCTTGTCAAGCAAGCGAGCGTATGCGAGTCATACGCCTCCAAAAGGCAGCGTATGGGGGGTCCTTACTGTGCTGCGCTAAAGAGCACGTACAGCTCAGTGACGCAAGCTAAAAAGCTCGTGCACTGCTCACTGTCTTCTCCAAATCAGCAGGAACTCCATGGTTGAACCCAAAGCTTCAAAAATCCATAACTTGGTCAAAATAAGTCCAAATCCAACTTTTCAAAGGTCAAAATAGGGTAGAATAAAATTCTCTACAACATGGAACCATCAAAACACGAAAACATAGAAGTTTGATAGATCAAAACCACCAAAATCCAAAAATAACTAATTTCTAGATCTACAAGAATTAAAGCCTCAAAATGGAAAATGACAAGTTCTAAAGTGTCTTAGAAACATGAGAAGAAGCTAATGGAACAACAAAAATGGGTTCTCTTGTGGAAGCAAGTTGCACTTGCTTAGACCTCTCTCTCCCTCTCTTTGGTAGGTAAGGAAGTAAATGAGGAAGAAGAAAATGATAAAATGAAGAGAGAGAATGAAGAGGGCTAATAAATACAAATGGTGGTGGTAGGTAGGGGGTTTATCCATGGTTCATGATTAACCAAAATAATCCCAACCGAACCAAGCCAACCCGGGCCAAGAATAAACCAAGCCAAGCCATGAAGAAAACTAAACAAGGAATCATGCAATACAGAATAAAATACGTATACGTATCCCGAAATATGTAATACGAACACAGGTATTACAACTCTACCCACCTTAAAAGAATTCCGTCCTCGGAATTTAATCAAGAGGCTAGAGGAGCAATGACAAGCTACATTAATCACATGCAAGCTATAACTAGGCAGACAATCACTCATTCAAGCAAGGAATCGAAGGCATGAGGCATAAGAAAGACATTATACCTCACGAGTCAAACAAGTCGGGATATCGCGATCGGATATCATCCTCACGCTCCCACGTTGACTCCCCCAAAGAGTGATGACCCCAAGCAACTCGGACTAACTTGATAGTCTTGTTCTTGAGGATCTTCTCTCTCCGGTCCAATATGGACACGGGCCTCTCCTTATACGAAAGGTTGGTACCAACAACCAATTCCGAATGATCCAGGATGTGGCTCGGGTCCGGGATATACCGTCGTAATTGGGATACATGGAACACGTCATGCACCTCGCTTAGCGACGGCGGAAGAGCGAGACGATAGGATACATCTCCTACTCGCTCCAGAATGTCAAACGGTCCTATATACCTAGGACTAAGCTTGCCCCGTACGCCGAAACGAATGACGCCACGGTTAGGCGAAATACTCAGGAATACATGACCGCCGACCGAAAATTCGAGAGGGCGCCGATGAGAATCGGCCCAATGGCGCTGGCGATCTTGGGCAATTCGAAGATGATCTCTGACTCGCCTGACCACTTCGACTGTCTCGGCAATCATTTCTGGGCCGAGCATCTGTCTCTCTCCAACATCATCCCAGGCTAGCGGGGATCTGCACTTCCTACCATACAGTGCCTCGAACGGTGCCATCTGGATACTGGCCTAGAAACTGTTGTTGTACGAGAATTTTACCAGGTGCAAGTGATCTTCCTACGAACCACCAAAGTCAAGTGTGCAAGACCGCAATATGTCTTCAAGAGTCTGAATCGTGCGCTCCGACTGGCTATCTGTCTGCGGGTGATATGCGGAACTGAACTGGAGATGAGTTCCCAAACTCTCTTGCAAGCTACGCCAAAAGTACGACGTAAATCTTGAATCTCGGTCCAAGGTGATACTGACTGGCACACCATATAATCTGACAATCTGCCTGAGGTACATCTCTGCTAGCTGAGCCGTTGACTGACCAACTATAAATGGAAGAAAGTGAGCCACCTTCGTGAGCCTGTCAACTATAACCCAGATAGCATTTCTACCAGCTGGGGATCTAGGTAGTCCAGTCACAAAATCCATGGTCATATGCTCCCACTTCCATTCTGGAATCGGTAAGGGCTGAAGAAGTCCAGCCGGTCTCTGATGTTCGGCCTTAACTTGTTGGCAAACCAAATACCGAGAGACAAAGCGAGCTATCTCCCGCTTTATGCCATTCCACCAGAAATGCTGTCGGATATCACGGTACATCTTCGTACTGCCGGGATGGATGGAATACTGTGAACTGTATGCTTCTGACATGATCTCCTGCCGGATATCTCCGCTGGGTACACAAAGATGCTTACCATGTCGAAGTGTACCATCCTCATGAATGCATAACTCTGGTCGTCGTTCTGCCTCGCACTCTGTTCTGAGTCACTGAAGCTTGGAATCTGCCGACTGCGCCATCCGGATCCTCTCGACTATAGTGGACTGAACTTGCATACTGGCCATCAAGGCCACACTGGCTGGGAGAACAACTTCAATACCCATCTTCTGAAGATCTGCTAACAGCTCTGGTTGCGCTGTTAAAAAATAAACTCCCGCTCTCCTGCTCAATGGATCCGCAACAACATTGGCCTTCCCAGGATGATACTACAGGTTGACGTCATAATCCACAAAAAGCTCCAGCTACATTCTCTGACGCATGTTAAGATCCTTCTGGGTGAAAACATACTTCCGGCTCTTATGGTCGGTGAAAATCTCCATCCTGTCTCCATACAAGTAGTGCCTCCACAACTTAAGTGCAAACACCACTACTGCCAGCTCTAAGTCATGGGTTGGGTAATTCCTCTCATGATCACGAAGTTGTCGTGACGCATAAGCAATTACCTTCCCATGCTGCATCAGAACACATCCTGAACCTCTGCCTGAAGCATCACAGTACACTGAGAATCCTCCGGTCCCATCTGGAAGCGTGAGAATAGGAGCTGTTATCAATTCTCGCTTCAACTGCTCAAAAGAACTCTGACACTCCGCTGTCCAAGCAAACGGCGCATCCTTGCAGGTCAACTGCGTCAATGGCGCTGAAATTCGAGCAAAATCCGAAACAAACCGCCGGTAGTAGCCGGCCAATCCAAGAAAACAACGAACCTCTGCAACTGTGCTGGGTACTGTCCATGACTAAATAGCCACAATCTTCTGGGGATCCACTTCTACTCCTCCTCGAGTAATGATATGACCCAAGTACGAGATGCGATTGTAGCTCCCCTTCCCAGAAAATTGTAAATATCTTATTTTAATTACTTTATCCGAATGGTTATTTTTAGATTCTGTAGATAAATATCATTTCCTGTACACAATTTTATGCGAAGGACCTACTTTAGAAATTAAGACTTTATTTTGTTCATTTAGAAGTTACAGGTAGATATATATATATATATAGGTTTATATATATATTGGATTATACAATAGGAATATATGGAGACATATATTTGGTATAGATATTCATATACGTATGTACAAATAACATGTATATAGATAGATAAATATATGTGTATATATAAATGTATATTGTATATGTATATTGGTATGTATACATAAATATATTATAAATATACGTGTATGTATAATAAATAGAAATACGTGTGTTTGTGTAGATATATATATATATATAAATATATACATATAATATGTGTGTGAATGTATAAAGGAATATATAATAAATATGGATGAATACTTGTATATATATAAATGTATTGAAGGGTGTAAATATGTATACATATATAAATGTATGTGTATATATATACATGTTAAGGGGGAATGGTATATATGTTTTAAATAGATTAATATATATGTATAAAACAAGATTATATGCTTAATTAGATAAATATATAAATACATGTAATTGTGTGTATTAATATAAATATGTATATGTGTATACGTACGTATTAAGATATATACGTATACATGTACTTGTATGTATTAATATATTTATATATGTGTATACATGAATTTGTATATATATATATATACATATAGATTAAAAGAAATAAGTAATAGATTAAGAAATGAAAAAGAAAAGAAAAAAAGAATAAATGGTTGAGCTCAGGCCAGGCCCGGCCCAGCCGAGCCCAGCCCGAGCTGGGAAGAGAGAACTCGCCCACAGCAAACGAAAACCCCCCGTTTACTCTCAGAACACCCCACGCGTTTCTGATTAAAGCCATAGGTATATACATATACGCGTTCAACAAAACCCTAGCGCCAACTCAACTCCAGACTCCGCGCCACCACAGCGTGCCCCTCCCCCGTGAGCACGCGCGCGCCACCGACGCTCTGCCGCGGGACGGCCGGCCGGCCAGGCGCGGACATCCGTGCGACAGCGCACGACAGAACGCGTACAGCAGGCAGCAGCGGGGGCAGTCAGGAAGCCCAACTTCGCAACCGATTTCCCGCTAGATTGCTCGATCTTTTGACGAGCCACTTTCTCTGGTATAATCACAACCCTACCACCTATTTTTCCCCTTCAATTAGTTTATTCCGATTCGCACCATGTGCGATCCAAATCGAATTCCAAATCGAGGGAAAAAAACTCGATTTTTGGGTGTTTTAGACTGTCCCGGAATGCTGTTTTGGAAGTCGATTTTCTGAATAAATATCGAGAATTTTAGAAATCTAAAAGAACAGCATTTTAGTCAATATAAACGGCTTTACATCGAATATTTATTCATAATTTTCTGTTCATTAGTTTGTAAATAAAATCAATTCCAAACACCCCGAAAAATCTGTTTTCAAAACTGAAAAATCGCTCCACACGACGTCCGTCCCGCCATTTCGGGCGACGTGGTCGCGCATCGAAGACATCGAAAGCTGTGTAACAGCTTCGTGGTCGTGTGGGCTTTGACGGAATTTAAATTGGTCGCGTGTGCGCGACGAATTCGACACGTATCTGTCGGAATCGCCCCGTATCCGTCCAATGCAAATTTAGTCATAACTTTGTGCACGCTCGTCAGATCGAGACGAAACTTGCGCCAATAGGACCGTATCGTTTTTTGGTCCTGTATGCCAAGTTTGGTCTAATTCTGAGACAGTTGAAATTGACGTCATTTTGCGGGCCCCACGGTCCCGCTCAACGGACGATTTTGTGCACGGCCCGTCGGAATCGAACTCTGGACATACGGTTGGGTTCGTATCGGAAAACAGAATTCGTAGACATGTAGTTTGACGACTTTAGAGACCGTTGACTCTGGCACGCTTTTCGGTGCAAAGCGGGTCCAACGGCGGACATCATTTTTGCCCGAAATTATCGTTTTGCCCCTATGTCCATAATTGAACTTAAGGACAGGCAATCCTAGCTAATTTGACTATTCTGAGAACGTTGGTACTATTTATTTCAGCATCCGGAGACTTCTACATGTGTTGATTGATTGTGGCTCATTGTGTGGTACAGTATTGGTTTCTCCAACTAAGGACCTCAGGCAAGTGCACTTTCTGATTGCTTTTCGATTCATAGTAGTCTTTTTATTTCATGTCTATATATATATCTTGCTGCTTGTTGACACGCTCGTCACACGGAGTAGTCGGGAGGGGAAATATCTTAGTAGACATGTGGACTACCCAGAACTATCCTCCGTGTCTTTCGTGAATGATAGCAGCTGCACACGACACGTGCAGTGTGCCGTATTTATCCCCTAGCCGTTCACATGTTGAAAGGATATTTCACACCACTTAGATAGATGTCTTTTATTAGTTTATCCTTGTTTATTTCTCTATCGTGCTATGACATCAGTTATCTTACAGCTTTCATATCTCATATGCTATTTTCATGTCTTGTTAATTCTATTGTATTTTACACTACCGTCGGTTTGTGTACTTGTTCCAATCCTGACTGGATAACCAACATTTTTTAGGTTTAGTCGCGATCACTCTTAGCACTGGGGAGACTTGGGTATGCTGAGGCCGACCTAGAACTAGATAGCATTTGTATCAATTCCATTAAATGTAAAGTCTTGTATTTTCTTTAAATATAATTCTTGTAAATGTTGTAATAAATTTAGAATTGTGAATGAGCAGCAAATGTGATATTTTTGAGCATTTATATTCTTGCGGGCTTGACAGCGTTCTACCGCCGACTCAGCGGCGTAGGCTGGCTTGGACACGTCTCGTATCCGAAAACTGGGTGTGGGTCATGACAAGTTTTTGTGGTGGCCCATGTAGGTCAGATTTCGTAAAATATTGCGAACTCGTGATGGTACGTTAGTCGTACTATTGCGAGCCTGTGACCAGAAAATGCTCATTCATAAACTAGTATTGAAATGATTTAAGATAATGACTAGGACTAGGCGTCCCTTGTTCAGATTGACTGCTGGGTAGTTAAGGTTATTAGATAGGCCATGCAATTTAGATAACTTGCTAGATCCCTACAGGTACACTATACTTTTGATATGACCATGTGATTCAATATGGATCCACCATTCACTTGGTAAGTTAGGCTTACCTATAATTAAGGCTTTAATTTTGATAAACTGTTTAATTTTCTTTTGCTCTATTAGATATAAACATCATTCCATGAGTTTGAATTGCTTGTTTAATTCTCTTTTTGCTGTAAGGATTTAGTTTATAATTTCTGATTCTGTAATTCGTGTGCGAATCTCGAAGTAGATTGATTTGAGATTTTCCCTCAATCATAGAAATGCATACGAAATAGATACTAGAATGTTGTGTTTCTTTCGTATTTAGTTAAATCCTTCATGTTAAATCTTTTACTTTAAATATAGAGACTGATAGGACAAGTACCTATGCCCTATTTTAGTCAACTTGTTTGAACCTCTAGAAGCTCATGGATTTTTTTAGAGGAATATTAGTTAACCCATAAAATTTAGCCAATAGCGCACTGGCGAGGCACAACCCACAGAATTGAAATCATCCCGAGGAATCATAGTCTGTGGAACATGTCTAAAACTATGTCCTCTTGACCTCTTTGGATCTTAGGTACCCCGGTGTCAATACAAGGTAGAGTACCTTATAGCATATCACATCTGAATCACGGAACCATGGATTTACTTAGAATATAGACTTTAGAGTTCCCTAGATTATTAGTCGACCGAGACCTTATGAATAGAAGATAGTAAGATTGACTGTATAGCCAGAACACCGAGTAAGGTTTTGATTTTTTCCAAAACTCGAACTACTTGTGCCTCATTCCCAAAAATCTCGCATACTTGAATTTTGACTCTCTTGACCAATGTTGCTATTACAGCCTAGTTTTTGCAAGCTTACTCTTTTATCAAGCTTGATTCAAGACATGTTTATTGGGGACGCCCGCTAATATATTGTCTAATCAGAATCATTGTATTACGGTCTGATCAACCATGATACATTTGGTTCGCTCTTCATTTAAATTACCCTACGTGGACTGAGATATAGAGATATCTAGGATCTCATCCACGACCGCTTTGACAATTCTCCTTGAATTATAAATTTGTCTTTTGAATCACGTAATTGTGTTCAGTGACATCTCCCTTGAACCCTTCATTGTCTTTGTCTTTCATTGATTAGAAAGACGAAAGCTCGTGATCAATAGGTAGATACAGAGTACCCCCAGGGCTATGATAGTGGTATATGCAAGTGTAGCTACTATCAGCCAGCTCTGTGACTGGAACTTTGTCTTGAGTTACCCGTCCTCCCTTCGACACTAGACCTACTATCTTGATCTTCTGGTCATTGGAGTCCGAGAATGATTAGGATCTTTTCTTTTGACCAAATGCCAACCTAGGAGGCTACCTATTCTCAAGAGACCAAGTGTTGTGAGCCTCTAACAAATACTGTAAGCCCTAAAATTTTAGGATATATGAAGAGGACTGCCGATTGATTAGAATAACTTCCATTAGGAAGATAATTAGTGCCCCATGGACTCCTACTTTTCATTTAGATCATTTTGTGTTCCCGGCCGTGTCATTAATATTCGGAGCACGAGACCAGCTGTTATCTTCCAACAAATTTCATATGTAAGATCTAGATGAGTTTACCTTCACCTAGGTATATCATGTCCCACTCAAACCCGTCCCCTTGTACTCTATTTTTATGGTATGACTTTCAGGACAAAAGGATTAGCCATAACCCTTACCATAATACCGGTATATTTTCCGACTTCCATTAGAGCCTCAACCTCGACTCAATTCCTTCGACCCAATATATGGTTGTGATCTGTTCGGAGCCCACTATACACATGCCACTAGTGTGCCACCCAACCGAGGCCTCAAGTGCTACTTAAACACAAAAGTCACTGAAGGCGCATTTTGGACTTTAGGAACGTAGCTAACCAATTTGACTGGCAACTAGCTCAGCCCTTGGATAGAATCCTATTCTATGTTACTCTAATCTAGTAGAACTAATTCTATCTTTGAGATCTTGTCTAAGTCCATATATATTGAAACCCAATGTTCATCCAACTAATGACTGATATCCAAATAGAGAATCCATTAAGACCACAATCTTGATTTCCCAAAAATTTGTTCCGTTATGGAACCTTGTTTGAATTAGAATTTTGAGAACGAGAATTCTGTATTGCACGGATTGTAGGCCACTCTAAGTAACGAAGGGCTCTTCGACGTAGCAAGTGACTGAACTATAGTAGCCCAATCCAGCAAACAGGTCAGTGGTTCGTAAACACCCTTTTTATCTGTATCCTTGGATACTATCTACCGCCCTTGAAATTTTATATTTAATTCTTGATTATTTTATTTCATGACCTTCCTACTCCAGAGTGACGTATAGTCAAATTTCCTTAAGCTACTTGTGTAAAAATTGTTGTTTGTTAATTTTGGGTTATTTGATAGATACGAGAGGATTATAGACACCATATGCCTAAGTATTTGTTAGTAGCTTGTTAGCAACCAGTTAGAAGATTTTGAGATTTTAATTGTGAGGAGTAGTGTGACCAAAGGTGGGTAGAAGTCTTCGATGACTCGTAGTTACGAAATGACTAGAGAAGACCATAAAATATTTTTAGAAATTAAATTTAAAGAGATTGTGGTAATAGTGGACTTATTATTATTATTATTATTATTATTATTTGTTCGAATTTTAGGCATGTTTAAAAGTTGGAATTTCGAGGACGAAATTATTTTAAGGTGGGTAGATTTGTAGCTCCCCTTCCCAGAAAATTGTAAATATCTTATTTTAATTACTTTATCCGAATGGTTATTTTTAGATTCTGTAGATAAATATCATTTCGTGTACACAATTTTATGCGAAGGACCTACTTTAGAAATTAAGACTTTATTTTGTTCATTTAGAAGTTACAGGTAGATATATATATATATATATATATATATATATATATATATATATATATATATATATATATATATATATATATATATATATAGGTTTATATATATATTGGATTATACGATAGGAATATATGGAGACATATATTTGGTATAGATATTCATATACGTATGTACAAATAACATGTATATAGATAGATAAATATATGTGTATATATAAATGTATATTGTATATGTATATTGGTATGTATACATAAATATATTATAAATATGCGTGTATGTATAATAAATAGAAACACGTGTGTTTGTGTATATATATATATATATATATATATATATATATATATATATATACATATAATATGTGTGTGAATGTATAAAGGAATATATAATAAATATGGATGAATACTTGTATATATATAAATGTATTGAAGGGTGTAAATATGTATACATATATAAATGTATGTGTATATATATACATGTTAAGGGGGAATGGTATATATGTTTTAAATAGATTAATATATATGTATAAAACAAGATAATGTGCTTAATTAGATAAATATATAAATACATGTAATTGTGTGTATTAATATAAATATGTATATGTGTATACGTACGTATTAAGATATATACGTATACATGTACTTGTATGTATTAATATATTTATATATGTGTATACATGAATTTGTATATATATATATATATATACATATAGATTAAAAGAAATAAGTAATAGATTAAGAAATGAAATAGAAAAAAAAAGAATAAATGGTTGAGCTCAGGCAAGGCCCGGCCCAGCCGAGCCCAGCCCGAGCTGGGAAGAGAGAACTCGCCCACAGCAAACAAAAACCCCCCATTTACTCTCAGAACACCCCACACGTTTCTGATTAAAGCCATAGGTATATACATATACGCGTTCAACAAAACCCTAGCGCCAACTCAACTCCAGACTCCGCGCCACCACAGCGTGCCCCTCCCCCGCGAGCGCGCGTGCCGCCGACGCTCTGTCGCGGGACGGCCGGCTGGCCAGGCGCGGACATCCGTGCGACAGCGCACGACAGAACGCGTACAGCAGGCAGCAGCGGGGGCAGTCAGGAAGCCCAACTTCGCAACCGATTTCCTGCTAGATTGCTCGATCTTTTGACGAGCCACTTTCTCTGGTATGATCACAACCCTACCACCTATTTATCCCCTTTAATTAGTTTATTCCGATTCGCACCATGTGCGATCCAAATCGAATTCCAAATCGAGGGAAAAAAAACTCAATTTTTGGGTGTTTTAGACTGTCCCGGAATGCTGTTTTGGAAGTCAATTTTCTGAATAAATATCGAGAATTTTAGAAATCTAAAAGAATAGCATTTTAGTCAATATAAACGGCTTTACATCGAATATTTATTCGTAATTTTCTGTTCATTAGTTTGTAAATAAAATCAATTCCAAACACCCCGAAAAATCTGTTTTCAAAACTGAAAAATCGCACCACACGACGTCCGTCCCGCCATTCCGGGCGACGTGGTCGTGCACCGAAGACATCGAAAGCTGCGTAACAGCTTCGTGGTCATGTGGGCTTTGACGGAATTCAAATTGGTCGCGTGTGCGCGACGAATTCGACGCGTATCCGTCGGAATCGCCCCGTATCCGTCCAATACAAATTCAGTCATAACTTTGTGCACGCTCGTCAGATCGAGACGAAACTTGCGCCAACAGGACCGTATCATTTTTCTGGTCCTGTATGCCAAGTTTGGTCCAATTCTGAGACAGTTGAAATCGACGTCGTTTTGCGGGCCCCACGGTCCCGCTTAACGGGCGATTTTGTGCACGGCCCGCCGGAATCCAACTCTGGACATACGGTTGGGTTCGTATCGGAAAATTGAATTCGTAGACATGTAGTTTGACGACTTTAGAGACCGTTGACTCTGACACGCTTTTCGGTGCAAAGCGGGTCCAACGGCGGACATCGTTTTTGCCCGAAATTACCGTTTTGCCCCTGTGTCCAGAATTGAACTTAAGGACAGGCAATCCTAGCTAATTTGACTATTCTGAGAATGTTGGTACTATTTATTTCAGCATCCGGAAACTTCTACATGTGTTGATTGATTGTGGCTCATTGTGTGGTACATTATTGGTTTCTCCAGCTAAGGACCTCAGGCAAGTGCACTTTCTGATTGCTTTCCGATTCATAGTAGTCTTTTCATTTCATGTCTATACATATATCTTGCTGCTTGTTGACACGCTCGTCACACGGAGTAGTCGGGAGGGAAAATATCTTAGTAGACATGTGCACTACCCAGAACTATCCCCCGTGTCTTTCGTGAATGATAGCAGCTGCACACGACACGTGCAGTGTGCCGTATTTATCCCCTAGCCGTTCACATGTTGAAAGGATATTTCACACCACTTAGATAGATGTCTTTTATTAGTTTTTCTTTGTTTATTTCTCTATCGTGCTATGACATCAGTTATCTTACAGCTTTCATATCTCATATGCTATTTTCATATCTTGTTAATTCTATTATATTTTGCACTGCCGTCGGTTTGTGTACTTGTTCCAATCCTGACTGGATAACCAACCTTTTTCAGGTTTAGTTGCGATCACTCTTAGCACTGGGGAGACTTGGATATGCTGAGGCCGACCTAGAACTAGATAGCATTTGTATCAATTCTATTAAATGTAAAGTCTTGTATTTTCTTTAAATATAATTCTTGTAAATGTTGTAATAAATTTAGAATTGTGAATGAGCAGCAAATGTGATATTTTTGAGCATTTATATTCTTGCGGGCTTGACAGCGTTCTACCGCCGACTCTGCGGCGTAGGCTGGCTTGGACACGTCTCGTATCCGAAAATCGGGTGCGGGTCGTGACAGCGATCGAGCCAGAAGTCACATTTACTAAATTTGGCATATAACTGGTGCTCTCTGAGGATCTGAAGAACTATACGGAGATGCTGCTCATGCTCCGCCTCACTCTTGCTGTAGACCAGAATGTCATCCAAGAACACAATCACAAACTGATCCAAGTAAGGCATGAAGATGCGATTCATGAGGTCCATGAATACTGCCGGCGCACTGGTTGCTCCAAAAGGCATAACAAGGAACTCCCAATGCGCATATCTCGATCTAAAAGCTGTCTTCAGGATGTCCTGCTCTCTAACTCTGATCTGATGATAACCTGAGCGCAAATCAATCTTTGAGAATACTGAAGCCCCCTTGAGTTGATCAAACAAGTCATCTATCCTCGGAAGAGGGTACCTATTCTTGATTGTCACTGAGTTCAAGGTACGATAATCAACACATAACCTGGACGTACCATCCTTTTTTTTCACAAGAAGCATCGGGGCTCCCCAAGGCGATCCACTAGCACGAATGAATCCCTTGGTTCTGAGTTCTTCAATCATCTTGTACAAGATCTCCAACACTGAAGGCGCCATCCTGTAGACTCTCTCTGACACTGGGGCTGTCCCGGGAATCAAGTCTATAGTAAACTCGATCTCCCACTCCGGAGGCATACCTGGAAGTTCTTCTGGGAAAACATCTGGAAACTCCTCGGCTATCCTGGGCAACTGAACTGCTGCTACTGCCATCCGCAATACTGGAGGAGATGACTCAACTTCTCCTCGGAAGAAAGAAAACTCCGGCTCGCCTGGAATGCTAAAAACAACCCTGCCAATGTGGCAGTCTATCCTAGCATACTGGTTCCTCAACCAATCCACCCTAGGACCACATCATAATCGACCATCGGGAATTCTATCAATCTAGCGGGGAATTCTCTACCGCTAACTACGATCCGACACGAGGAAAACACTCTATCTACTCCCACAAGTCCGTTACCAGTAAGTATATTAAGCCTTACTGATAATGACTCGGGCTCCAATCCTACCCGTGTCGTGAATCGTGCAGACATAAATGAATGTGATGCACCAGAATCAAATAAAGCTGAAGCTGGAATGGAGTTGACGAGAATAGTACCTGCCACTACCTCTCCTGGTGCCAATCCTTCCTCCACGGTCATCACCATAGCCTGACCATGCCCTCGGGGTGCCGATCCCCTCTGCTGAAATCCTCACTGCCTGCTCTGACTCTGGGCTTGGACTTGAACATGCTGCTGGGGGTTCTGCTGCTGGAACATCTGGGACTGAGGCGGCAAGGGCCTCGGCAATGGATACTGCTGTTGCTGGACCGGAGCTGGTCCTCTCACCGAAGAGCTAGAAAGGTTGAACGATGATGAACCACCCATATTCGGGCAGGATCCAACCCTATGGTCTGGTGCTCCACAAGCCAGACACAATCCCTGTGCCCTGCGACATTCTGCCACCACATGGCCTGGCTTCTCACAATAAGAACAACCCACTGCGGAGGATTGCTTCTGCTTCTGCTGCTGAGGGTGTGTCGTAGTTGAATGCTGAACCGACGTTACTGAGGCCGCTCGCCTCGGAGCTCCAATAGTCAAAGCCCTGGCTGTCGGGGCCGGTGCTGAAGACTGATTCATCTGGCCGTGAGATCTCTTCCGACCTCCGGTCCTATCCACAATCCTCTGGGAGGTATACTCATGCCTCCGGGCTGCTCTCAAGACTGCATCAAAAGTCTGATGCTCAAACTGCTCAACTGCCAACAAGACCTCCAGGTGAAGTCCCTGCTGGAATCGCTGGGCTCTATCATACTCGGTTGCCACCAAGGTGGGAGCAAACCGGCTGAGTCTCGAAAACTCGGCCGCATATCCATCGACCGTCCTGCCTCCTTGCTTCAGATTGGTAAACCTCGTCTGCAGATCATACCGAGCCACGACATCGAAATACTTGGTCTGGAATCTCTCTCTGAATACTGCCCAAGCAATAGGGGCCACTAGTCCAACGGCCTGCGCTGCCCACCAGCTGCGGGCAAGATCTAACAACTACAGGCGCACAACGGCCACCTTCTCGTTCTCTGGGGTCTTGGCTGCTTCTAGAATCACTTCAGTATCCTGAAGCCATGCATCTGCCGCGATAGCATCTTCACTACTGTCGAAGAATGGAGGGTTCAAGCGCTTGAAGCTGTTGGCCGCGCTGTTACCCTGATGACCACCCCGGGTCAAAGCATCCGCCACTGCCTGTTGTAAGGCATCTCCACGACGATCTTGAGAAGCTATCAAGGTCCTGACGAGTCCCACCAAAGTGCCGTCATCATGTTCTATAGGTTGAACTGGCTGGACTGGTGGCTCTCCACCAGAAGGCACGACTCTGGAGGCTACTCCGGAATGCTGGGCTTGATCTCCAGGTTGCTGCTGGTCCGCGGGAGGTGCTCCGCCTTGCTGATCGGTAGGACCACGAACAATGCCGCTGAAGAAGACGACATAGGGAACAATAAGGAAGGACCAGGACAGATTAATGATACAAGCATATGATCAGGACAAGAATCCAGGGATTCAAAAGATATGAGCAGAGATCAAGGACGAATACTGATTGAGACATCTATTCGGTAAACCCTCACATATCTTGATTTACAAGACCTGCATGGGCCACCACTTAAACCATGTCACACCCCAGAACCAGAATACTGGAGAGCGGGGGCAGACATAGCCAGCTACGTATATTGAAGTACAATCCACCTCGCTATACGGTCACGGCTGTCTAGGATACATGAGGGTTTATCTACAAGCCTGCAGTCTCTTAAGGTCATGAACAGCCTATTGTCTCAATCACAAGCAAGTAAGTAAAAGTTACAAGATGTATGATCATTAAATATACAAAAATAAGGCGTCCCAAATATTACATATTCAGCTGATCATGAAGCTAGTCGTTATAAAATGTTAGGACTAGCAAGAGTTTAGTCATACATGATCAACCCTAGGATCTGTCAATCATGTTACAGCCTGTAGGCAGACAGTAAGTAAGTGCAACTGAGCTAAACAGGTGCTCGTCGGCTAAACGCCTCAAAAGAATATTTTTACAATAGAGTGGGAGAGCCAAAAAAATAACCCACTCGTTGCCAGGGTTCCGTCTAGTGGCCACCATCTGGCTGGAAGGTCGGTAGATCTTCTGGAGCTGCTCCGAAATCTGGCAACACAAAACCAGCTGGGTCAGACCCCAGAAAGAGCAAGTGCCATAAAGGAGGCTTCACTTAAGAACCAAAACCAGCAATCAGCACAAGATGTAAATAAAGTAAGAACTGGAAATAAAGAAATACACCAGGATGATATACGATGAGATAACCATGAAACTATTCAGATAACCAGGTTACAACCCGTAAACCGAACAAGGACCGGGGTTATAACCCTTCGTCTGAACAGAACTTGGAATTTTCACCATTTATCGGTAAAATAAATACAAGCATTCTGGTTATTCAATAATCAGGATCAGGATCAGGGCAAGACTATACTGGTTAGACTCCGTCCAATCACTTCACGGCCAAGCAAGAATTACGGCTTGATACTTTAACTAACTAGGGTTGTCATAATCCTATTTACTAACAAGATGCAGTAAGATTATTCCACAGCCACAAGCCCTGCAGACCATCCAGGTTACCCGAGTTGAAAGATTAGAGTTGAATTCAGGTGGGTACATTGTCCAGAAAACGAATGTACCCTTAGGTAGCTTGAAGGGTGCAACACATGACAGTGTGCTGGAAATGTGCCCTACTCGACGGCAGGCTACAGATCCCAAGGCGTGCCCAGGTAACGGGATTGCCTGTAGCTGGGAAATCTCATCATGACTAATGTATTAATCTAGTTATTAGCCTTAGTCCATTTTAGTAGGTACTCCTGACCGTGGTACTTAGGAGTCCCATCCTAGACATGATGCAAGACAGGACTGGTTTATTTTATACAAGCACAATCGTCCACGGTGTCCAGGTTATTATACAGGTCATGTCATGTCAGGTAGCCGTCGTAACAACTATTCGGGATAATCGTGTCAGGTTATCATGCCAAGTGTACTGGTCAGGAGTGCACCACGATGGGCCACTATCAGGTCATGTCATATTATTATGTCAGGAGTGCACCACTACGGGTCACTATCACGTCATGCTCAATTATCAATTCCGAACATATCAAGTAAATTTGTGATTATCAAGTTCAGGACAAAAGGCGTAAGGATATAAAATGGACATTAAATATCTAGTAAAATATCAATATACAAGGCTATAGAAGATCCAGGGTAAACAGGCTACGCTCAGGTCAAGCTACGCTCAGGTAAAGCTACGCTCAAGTCAGCGTACGCTCGGGTCAAGCTACGCTCAAGTCAAGCTACGCTCAGGCCAGCGTACGCAAGTTATACGCTTCCAAAAGGCAGCGTATGTACTTAATACGACTCCTCGTCAATCAAGCGAGCGTATGCGAGTCATACGCCTCCAAAAGGCAGAGTATGGGGTCCATACGACTCTTTGTCAAGCAAGCGAGCGTATGCGAGTCATACACCTCCAAAAGGCAGCGTATGGGGTCCATACGACTCCTCGTCAAGCAAGCGAGCGTATGCGAGTCATACGCCTCTAAAAGGCAGCGTATGGGGTCCATACGACTCCTTGTCAAGCAAGCGAGCGTATGCGAGTCATACGCCTCCAAAAGGCAGCGTATGGGGGGTCCTTACCGTGCTGCGCTAAAGAGCGTGCACAGCTCAGTGACGCAAGCTAAAAAGCTCGTGCACTGCTCACTGTCTTCTCTAAATTAGCAGGAACTCCATGGTTGAACCCAATGCTTCAAAAATCCATAACTTGGTCAAAATAAGTCCAAATCCAACTTTTCAAAGGTCAAAATTGGGTAGAATAAAATTCTCTACAACATGGAACCATCAAAACTCGAAAAAAAAGAAGTTTGATGGATCAAAACCACCAAAATCCAAAAATAACTAATTTCTAGATCTACAAGAATTAAAGCCTCAAAATGGAAAATGACAAGTTCTAATGTGTCTTAGAAACATGAGGAGAATCTAATGGAACGATAAAAATGGGTTCTCTTGTGGAAGCAAGTTGCACTTGCCTAGACCTCTCTCTCCCTCTCTTTGGTAGGTAAGGAAGTAAATGAGGAAGAAGAAAATGATAAAATAAAGAGAGAGAATAAAGAGGGCTAATAAATACAAATGGTGGTGGTAGGTAGGGGGTTTATCCATGGTTCATGATGAACCAAAATAATTCCAACCGAACTAAGCCCACCCGGGCCAAGAATAAACCAAGCCAAGCCATGAAGAAAACTAAACAAGGAATCATGCAATACAGAATAAAATACGTATACGTATCCCAAAATACGTAATACGAACACAGGCATTACAGTAGAGGCGAACCACATAGGGCCACGTGGCTTTTACCCGAACCGCATAGAGCTATTGGGGATTTCTGAGCCGCATGAGGCTCTGAAGGACTTTGAGCCGCATGAAGCTCTAAAGGACTCTTGAGCTGCATGAAGCTTTAAGAGATTCTTTGAACCGCATGAGACTCCCTCTGTTTTGGGCCACATGGAGTTTTCTGTTCTTTCCCATGCTTCTACATGAACGTATTTTGTATAAAAAATATCTAAAAATGCCTGTCCAAAAGTCTAATTTTGGACACAGGGGCAAAATCATAAATTTGGATCAAAACGATGTCCGTCGTTGGACCCGTTTTATACCAAAAAGCGTGCCAGTATCTATAGTCTCTAAAGTCGTCAAACTACTTGTCTACGAATCCATTTTGAAAATACGAACCCAATCGTATGTCCAAAGTTGGATTATGGAGGGCTGTGCACAAATTCCTCCATTGGATCGAGTCGTGTGCTCGCCCAAATAGCGTTCCGGTCGACCTTCTCAGAATCGGACCAAACTTGGCGTACAATACCAAAAAAAAATAACACGATCATGTTAGTGCAAGTTTTGTCTTAAGATGACGAATGTGCACAAAGTTATGGGCAAGTTTGCAAAGGGGCCAATATGGGATATTTCAGCGATTACGCTTTTATTTCATCGTGCACTCATAACGAAATCGTGTTCCGTCGACTCCCACACGTCAAAAACGTCCATACGTGTCTTTTGATGCTCATGGGTAGCGACCATGTTGCCCGGTTTGTCGGGATGCACGCTGTATCGGTGAAAATTATAGAATTTTATGGTTTTATAAAATTATTTTTTCACCAACTTTGGAATCCAAAATCTTTATATATTGAAAATGAAAAATTAAACTACAAGAAGGGTTTAGAACTTCTATATATGATCAAAAACTCTGTTTGGATGGAATATCAAAACTGTTAACAAGTGGACGAGGCGGTCCTTCAAACTGTGCTACCTGGACTGTTTATAAACTGTCTATGTATTAGTTTTTATCCAATGTTTGGATCGATATTCTAAATCGAACACACGACTACAACCCGAACTAGTTGATGGGGGTGTCGAGAGGGTCATGTAGGCTCTAAGTAAGAATTACTAGACCGAATATTGGTTAAGTAGATTTAAAGAAAGACAGAAGGAAATATGGGTACTTTGCTGCGGTTTTCCAGAACAGAGTATCCTCTGTTCAAGATTTTTCGTGGTCGTGGCGACTCGACAACGGTAGCCGGAGGCTAGGCAGGCTCGCCGGGGCCGTACGTCCTCGTGGCCAAGCGCACGACTGTGCTGGGGTTGTGGCGGCATCCTGGCAGTCACATTGCTGCTGCGACCGTCCTGTTTAGGAGCGTCATGCTGCTGCCACTGCGCTGTAGTTGCTTCCTTTGCCATGCACGCATGACGCATTTCTGTCGGCGGTCAGCGGTGGCCCAGGCGGCACGCCGACGTGCACAAGGGTTAGACAAGGTCAGGGATACTTGGTTAGAGATTGCTCTCCCTTCCTCTCTCGATATATATATTTGGAGGCTCTACTATCTGTTTGATCTGGGTACTATTCAGTGAACAGTACCTGACCACTAAAATGTTTTTATTCTTTTTTTTTCAAACTCTATATATAACTATTTATATTTACATATACTTGTAACATATCCTAAACTTAAAATATAGAAAAATATATTTTCTAATAAAGTAGAGTCTTGACATATATTTATCAAAAATATTTTAATGCACATATCTTCACATGGCATGTATACTTATATATATAGTGTTATTATATAATATAATCAAGCACAAACAAATATATATGTACATATATTATTCTAGCCTAAAATCACAAAATCATGAGAATACATATAGTTCATGTTTATTGGTCCTATCAAAACCACGAAAAAATCTACCGATATTTTAGAATTGTTATCATCTGAATAAATAAAATATTAGTGTATATATATATATATATATACATATATATATATATATATATATATATATATATATATATATATAACTACTTATTAACCATTAAAATAAAATGCCCCTTATATATATTCCCAATATATATCTACATGGACGTCCTTGATCGCACTACATGCCTATCTGGGCTTGGGCTCTGTTCAGGTCCAGTCCGGGCTAGATTGGTACGACTGTGTCTCCTAAAAGTCAATAATCTAATTAATAAGTAATTAAATTATTTATAGGGGTCATGTCATAACATAGCCTGATTTTCCTAGTTAGAACGCACATATGGCCCGACCTTCCCTATCATGGCTAAAATACTTGTCAAAGTACTCGACTACACTCTTCATGCTAAAATTTCTAGTCATCTTGTACTCTGAATCTTAACCATGACTAAGGCCTTCTACCCACCTTAGAAATAAATTTATCCTCGAATCTAAGGACTACTAGGATAGACAGACTTGGTTGATCGATGAAAGGTAGGAAAATTTTATGATAAGGAAATATTGATAAAAATTTATGAAAAGAGAAAGAAAAGTCTTGAAACTCTAAGGTCCTATAACGCTCTTAAAATATTTTAATTCAAAACAAGTTTCGATAAAGAAAATAATCATAAAACAAAGTATCAAAAAAATTGCCTTCAGCCACGATAAATAAAATAAGGAAAATGAATAATTAAAATTCTAAAAATCCGGGAAGAGAAATTTAGGGTTAGGGCTAGAATTTAGGAATTGAATTTGGGAATTGGGAATTGTGGAGGTAATTTAGGGGAATGCTCCTCTATATATAAGAGTTAAGGAATCCCAAATAGGAAATGGATGGGATGATAAAATATTTCTAAGGTTTAAATAAATATTGAATCCAATAAATCAAAATCAATCCATAAAAAATAATTCTTTATTTTAATAATATTTAAAAATACTTTAAACCAAATATATAAATATAACACTTGATAGCAGTAGTAAATTAAAAAAGGTACTACATATTATCAAATAACCTCCAAAATGTATTTGTATAGATCAAAACTAATTTAATAAACATTTATCTAATAATTTGTCACCATAAGTAAAATTTGATATCATTCAAATATATTTATAAATTACAATTGTAGAAATAATTGATAATAATCTATAATTATTTTTTTTAAAATAATACTACATATTAAATACATTTAGCCAAAGCTAAACTCACTATTTCATAACAATAACACTTTTCAATAATTTTTTTTAAAAAAATAGTACTCAATAATAACAAATAATATTTGAAACATATCATGTAAATTTAAATCGTAATAATAAATGATCGAATACTTCTAGAAGTCTATTTTGAAAAAAAATCTCCTTTAAAAATAACTTTGGTAAAATTTCTTCCTTTCAAAATATCTATTCTAGGACAAAAATAAATAAAATTTCAAAATCCGGGAAGTGGGCTTACAAATCTACCCACCTTAGAAATAAATTCGTCCTAGAATTTCAAGGGCACGATTTGGTATGACTAAAAACAAAATCAAGAAAAAAAATTCAGTCGATATGAATTAGAACGACGATTGATATAATCGGAAGAATGATATGACTCGTGATCAAGTTAGTTATGCGCAATCGCAGATAAAATCAAAAAAATTGTGGTTTGGCACGATATAAATATATTATGATTGAGTCACGATCAAATTTTGTTTTTAGTAGGATCAGGGAAATTGGTTTAACATGTACAAATCATTCAGTCACGATCAAGATATGACCAATTTACATCGTCAAAGGATCTAGTCAAATTGAAATCTAAGAATGCCTAAGGATAGAAGCGAAATAGGATTAACTATGAAGTCATTAGGCTCGATTAACCACTAACTGATATTAGGTAAGTATGATCGACGATCGAAAGTTAGACAACGTCTCACGAGATTAAAATCGCTTGGATAAAAATAGGGTGTAGTTACGATCAAGGTTAATCATGCAAGTCATCCAAGCATGATCAAATTCGAAGAATTAGCACGAGTATGAACATGATCAAAATAGTCATGATCATAGTGGAATAAGTATATAGGCATTAATAATAATTGAGTTGAAGTATAGGCACGGTTATATTTATAGTCAAATAGTTTAGCCACGATCAAAGTCTTTTAGGGATGATTAAAATTCAAATCCCTTTGGCACGATTGACTCGATTTAACTATTTAAGAAAAAAAATTTAGGCATGATTACAGGATCAAACCTACAAAATATGCGAATTGACACGATCGTAATATAGTCAAGGTAGTCAAGTTGCGATCCAAAAAAAATTATTTAAGGATGATCCAAATCGAAATCATTTTTTTGGCACGATTAATTATATAGGCATGATCGAAGAATCATAATCTAGGTGTGATTATGAATCTAGTAGAATATGGAATTAAAATCTAGTAATAGATTTTAAATGAGGAGGAACCAATGACGACTCGACGAATAGAAGATAAGAAAGAAAGATAAGAAGGAAAAAACTAAAAGCTTTATTTATAATGCAATAATAAGAAATAGGATATCAAATTGATTTGGAATGAGAATGCAAGATTTTGCGGATCATGAAATATCAATAGTCATATGTCAATAAAAGATACAGTCTCTGTGGTATTCGAAAACCGTAAACACACTCGAAGTCATTTTACTGAGAATCCATGCCTCGCCAGTGTACATCTGGTTGTAGTAAACTCTTGGTTTCATGACGCCAATAAGGATATGGTATCTGATATTCTATTAACATTATCTAATACTGACATAATAACTCGAAGATCAAAAGAGGACAACAGGACATAGTATTTATTAACGTTCGATAGCTTATGTTTACTTGAAATTATTTCCTCTTAGGGATCATGCCACGCTAGTGCGCTGCTGGCTGCAGTGAATCCACAGTCTCAATAATTCAAGTAAATGGCGACAGTGCGCTTCTGTCTTGCCATTGTAAGTCACCGATCATTCTTTCAACTATATCCATAATATTTCATGGAGCTTCTAAAATTTCTTAAAAATTGATAGAAAAAAGTTAGAAATTCAAACAAATTGATCATGACAGGAAAGTGTACTTATCTATCCATGAAGTGAAAGTATCAGTTTTGAAAATCCAATGATTTGTTAGGAAGAGGATGATCGAAGACAAGAGTAATGTAAACTTTAATTTTATTCCTCTAATATACAAGATCGAGGAAAAAAATGTATATATATCTTGAATTTCAACAAAGCTAACTCAGAATAAGGATATGGATAATGGATCATGTTAGGCTCAAACTCCATGGGTAGAATATTGACTATTAGAGAAATGCATTACTATGGAAGTTTAGAATTTTTAAATAAACAATATGGACCATACGATATGACGATGTTAGAGAAGACAAAAAATAGAATTGCACAAATGGTCAAGATAGAAAAAATGTAAGTATCTGTCATATCAGTCCCAATTCTTGAAAATAAAATAATTAGTTAGGAAAATAATTGAAGACAAGAGGAGTATAAACACTATAATCTCTATTTCATGGATACTCAATAATTGTGGGTAAAACTTTGATGAAAGAACTAACTCGAGATTCATAAATGGACAACAAATTAGAAATCATAAAAGTAATTCTTCAGGGCAAAATGGGAAATAAATAAGCAACTCGGACTTATGATATAGTAATAGTTAGAAGGGCAAAACAAAGGATCAAGTTTTAGGAATTGAATCATAGAAAGTCCTACTTTACCAAATGAATAGTCTACTCACTTGGATACTATCGCCATATCAAAATGCAATAGGGTATCTATGGAAATTTCTCAAGTTACCTAAATTTAATAATTTCTTGCCCAAATTGTATGGCCTATATAACAATCCTTAACTACCCAATGGCCATGTTGAATAAGGGACTCCTATTTCAAGTCATCCTCCTATATTCAAATTATTCCTAATATGAACGAGCATTTCCTAGTCGCAAGCTCGTGATAGTACGACTAACTTAAGTACTAATACGAGTTCGCACAATTTACGAAACTGACCTGCATGGGCCACCACAAATACTTGTCACGACCCGTACCCCTATTTTTTTGGGGATGCGAGTGTGTGTGTCCAAGCCAGTTGATGCCGTAGTGTCGTCGGTAGAACGCTATCTAGATCACAAAGCTCAAAATTATAATAATAATAACTTGATTTGCTCACTCATAATAAATAAATTATATTGACAATATTTCAAAGTTTACATTTAATCTAAGTACAATGTCTCACAGAAGAAAATAAAACCACTAAACTATCTAACTAATCTTCTAGGTTGACTTCAGCATACCCATGCCTCCCCAATGCTAAGAGTCATTGCGACTAACCTGAAAAATGTTGGTTTCTAGTCAGGAATAGAACGAGTACAATCCAAGCATACAGTTCCAAATATATGATAACGACTATAAAAATAGTGAATAGAAATGACATACATGATGAAGTAACTAAACTATAAATCATGGCATGGAAGGTAAAGCAAAACAATCGACATGAACTATAAAGAGACGTAAACCATGGAACAAGGAAACATAACCAACTACGTGATTTGAAATACACCTTTCGATATGTGATCAAGCTGGTCCACTATACCGTACAGTCTACACTATCTACATTGCATGAAATAAAATATGGTCTACACGGTCTACATTGCATAAAATAAAATATAGTCTATATGGTCTACCTTGCATGATATAAAACACAGTCTATGGGGTTGATCACATATCTACTTAGTACGTACTTCTCCACCCAACTACTACACATGGATTAGTCATGACAATAAATCACGAAACACGGTAAAATAAAACATAATATCATGACTAGAATCCATATGACACTAAATTGTGTGCTGTACGTGTCAAGATTCAAATATGTATAACTAATCATGCAATTATGGTAATTAATAATACTAGAAACAAGACATGAACTGTACTCGCCTGGTATCGTGAGTTGCTGGTAAAGGTCTGGTACAACAAAGAAAGCCAACTGCCACAAACATCCTCAGATGCTGAAATAAACATCAAGAACGTATTTGGTATAAAACAAATGTCTAACAATGCCTGTCCAAAATTCCAATTCTTGACATAGGGGCAAAATCATAATTTTGGCTCAAAACGATGTCCGTCGTTGGACCCACTTTTCACCAAAAAGTGTACCAATATCTACGGTCTCTAAAGTGGTCAAACTATATGTTTACCGGTCCAATTTGACGATACGAACCCAACTGTATGTCCAAAGTTGGATTCCGGTGGGCTGTGCATAATTTGTCCGTTGGATCGGGTCGCATGCCCACCAAAATAGCATTCCGGTCGACCTTCTGATAATTAGACCAAACTTGGTATACAGGACCAAAAAAATGATACGATCATGTTGGCACAAGTTTCGTCTCGAGATGAAGAACGTGCACAAAGTTATAAGCTAGTTTGCAAAGGGACCGATATGGTATATTTCGGCGGATACGCTTCGATTTCTTCGTGTACACATAACGAAATCAAGTTTCGTCGACTCCCATACGTCAATAACATCCATAAGCATCTTTCGATGCTCGTGGGTTGCGACCACATTGCCCAGTTTGTTGGAACGCATGTCGTATCGGTGAAAATTATCGAATTTTATGGTTTTATAAAACTATTTTTCACCAACTTTGGAATCCAAAATCTCTACATATAGAAAATGAAAAATTAAACTGCCTAAAGGTTTTTGAAGTTCTATATATGATCCAAAACTCTGTTCATGTGGATTATAAAAAACGTTAACGAAAGTTCTACAGATGATCAAAAACTCTGTTCATGTGGATTATAAAAAATGTTAACAGGTGGACGAGGGCGAGCCTTCAAAATGTGCTACCTGGATTGTTTATAAACTGCCTATGTATTAGTTTTTCTCTAATGTTTGGATCGATTTTCTAAATTGATCATAAGACTACCACCCAAACTAGTTGATGTGGGTATCGAGAGGGTCATGTTGGCTCTAAGTAGGAATTCCTAGATCGAATATTGGTTAAGTAGATTTAAAAAAAGACAGGGGGAAATATGGGTACCTTGCTGCGAATTTCCAAATTAGAGTATCCTTTGTTCAGGATTTTTCATGGTCGTGGCGACTCGACGACGATCGCTGGTGGCAAGGCAGGCTCGCTGGGGCCATACGTCCTCGTGGCCAAGCGTGCAACTGTGCTGGGGTTGTGGCTGCTTCCCGGCAGTCTTATTTTTATTGTGACTGTCCTGTTTCGGTGCGACACGCTGCTGCCACTGTACTGTAGTTGCTTCCCTTTGCCATGTATGTGCAACGCGCGTCTGTCGGCGGTCAGCGGTGGTCTAGGCGGTGCGCCGACGTGCACAAGGGTTGGACAGGGTCGGAGGGTACTTGGTTAGGGTTTTCTCTCCCTTCCTCTTTCGTTATATATATTTGGAGGCTCTGCTATCGGGTTGATCTGGTTACTGTTCAGAGAACAGTACCCGACCCCCAAAATCTTTTTATTCTTTTTTTTAAACTCTATATATAACTATTTATGTTTACATGTACTTGTAACATATCCTAAACTTCAAAGATCAACCCGATAGCAGAGCCTCCAAATATATATAATTTTTACACAAGTGTCGTATTAAATTATCACAAGTATTATATTATCACAAGTATTATTTAGTCAATGTTATCAATATTTGGTTGACTGTGACTTTGTGTCAACAATCTCCCCCATATTGATAATTGAGAAAATAATAATTGTATATTCAATATCCATACCTGGACACATATAACGACATAGCTCCCCCATAATTAGTGCCGAGCTTAAGAATAGCTCCCCCATAAACAATGCTGTGAATCTTGTTGGCCTATTAATAATAGTCTTCCAAAAGCACATATAAACCAAACAGAACAGAAATATACACATATCTTCCCCTTTTGGCATTTAGCAACATGAGATATATAAAGAATAACTGGCAAACACACCAAAAAGAGAAGTAACTGCATATAAACTAAGATAATAACCAAGAGTCATAAGAACATAGAAACTGATAATAGTACTGCCAAAGTCTCAAAAGCACAACTCATAAGAAGTCTACTACAAATCAAGTACATAAAAGAACTAAAGCAAAATGCATAAACCATAATCTAAGATCCTCAGTAGCAGCATCACAAGTAGTGCATATCCATCATCGAGCATGAGAGGGCCCGGCGTCGTCCGAAGCATCAGTAAAGGAGCGACGTGGGTCCACAAAAGCCGCATCCGGATCCATGTAGCGATGAACCCAAGGGTCATCGATACGGAATCCCTCACGACCTGTGTCTCGCTCCATAGGAATGGGTATGGAAGGATGACGAAACATGGAATACCGAATATCATGCAGAGAGTTGATGATAGCACTCATCTGCAAGGTAGTTCGATAGTCCAACTGAGTCCATCTATCGTCCTCCAAAGTGAAGCGATCTCGGAGCATGGCCTGAAGAGACTCAAGAGTGGCAGGAGGAGGAGGATCCTGTCCGAGAGGAGGGGCATCTGGCTCATCATCAGAATGCTCAGACACTACTGGTGAGCCGATGGTCGCCTGAAGCCTCCTTGCCTTAGAGAGAAAGGCAGGGGCAGGTAAGAATGGACACTCATCAAGGGGTACATGGAACGCACGAAAGATCATAGGAAGGTATAAAGCATAAACCAAAGATCTTGGTTTCTTCCTACAGTTGATCATCCAATCCATCATTGTGCGTGGAAGGTTAAAGGGAACATGGAAGTGGAGATGGTACAATGCTGAAATCTCAAAATAAGTAACTTCATCGGTAGAACCCGCTTTGGGTAGAATGGTGTTAAAAATGATCCGATGAAGCTCATAGAAATAAGGATTGAGGAATTTTGCCAAAAGCTTACGAGGACGTGTGTTAGGGATACACAGGTCGTCCTTGAAGCTCTCTAGTGAAATCCCTTCGGGAAAGATAAAGGATCTAGCTTCAACAAGCTTTTTCCAAGAATTGTGCTCTTGAAGCTCAAGATATTCGGCCAATTCAAAATCATCAAAGGAGATATCAATTCCCGCAACTCATGAATAAATATGAGTGTCATCATGGGTCAAGTTGCAATAAAACATTTGAATGGCACTACGATAAATGACTGAATTAGAAGTAACGAGTTCATCAAGACAGAGGTCATGAAATAGTGCATCATATTGTGAGAAAATGGTAAAGTTGATGGGGTGTCCCGCAAATACTGGACGTGTCCGAAAATCACTAAACCAATCATTTGAGGCATCTAGTGATACAAAAATTTGGTCATCGTAAGTGTTTGGATTATTGGGACGTGGTGGATTGAACAACGGATGGATTTGTTGTTCAATGGCCGGTGCAACGGGTGGTGCAACGGGCGTCTCAACGCGTGGAGGAGCATTCGACGAGGATGCTCCCTCCGTCCGAAGTCTCTTTCCGTGGTTGAATAGACGAGGGGCCATAACACAATAGATAATAAGAGAAATTGAGATATAGAAAAGTAAGGAATTATACCTCAAACTAGTGATGAACTATGGAAGAGAATTGAAAAATAAGCCTCCTCCTTGAGTTTGGGGAAGAATGGAGCACAAAAGAGGATAAAGTAGGGTTAGGGTTTTGATAGAATTGTGTTTGAGAAGGTAGAAAGGTGGTAAGAAGGAAGGAGTTGAAAGAGAAACCGAATATAGGGGAAGGATTTTTCTTGGTCGGGTCAAATAATGACCATTAGATCAACATTTTGATCAACGACTGGGGCTGTTCCCGGTTCTGGAACAGTCGGGCCGAATTCGGCCAGAATTCTGCTAGGAGCAAAGTTCGGCCCGAATTTCGGATCTTGGTCACAGAATGGGAATCAGGCAGAAACAGGAAAAACAATATTTGTTAAGTAATAGACAAACCAATATAAGATATGAGTATAAAGATAGGAAAGACCCAATTTGTAAACAAAAGGAATAACAGAAATTGATTCTGAAGAAGCAATATGAAATTGAAACAATAGTATTTCAGCATGTGATAAATGAAAATGAACCATATAATAAACAAGGAATTATATCGTAATTCAATATTTTAAAGCTGCCATGGGTTAGCTGCAGGGGCCGGATCCCAGCTAGCGGTAGTCTTGAGGACTAGTGTACCGTGTCGCTTAGGCTTTTACGCCTTATTGTCAGAAGGACCCTTTCGGCTTGTACCCATAGCAAGTTCATCATAATAGAATCAAGATATACTCGATATTTACGCAGGTTTATCTTAATTTACAACAGCTTCATCTAAGATTCCAAGTTCACGACAAAGAAAATTGAAGCGCTCTTCGGATAATGGTTTTATGAAGAAGTCTGCTAACTGATGATCAGTATCAATAAATTCTAAGTTAATCGTGCCATTTTGCTGATGATCACGCAAAAAGTGGTGACGAATTTCAATGTGCTTCGTGCGTGAGTGACAAATGGGGTTCTTAGTCAAGTTTATAGCACTAGTGTTGTCACAAAAGATTGGAATATGCATGAAAGATAAATTATTGTCTTCAAGGGTTTGCTTCATCCACAGAATTTATGTACAACAACGCCCAGCTGCGATGTATTCAGCTTCTGTTGTGGATAGTGCGATAGAATTTTGCTTCTTGCTAAACCAAGAGACTAAAGCTTTTTCTAATAAATGACACGTACCGCTCATACTTTTACGGTCAACCTTGCATCCGGCGAAATCAGCATCTGAGTAACCAATGAGGTCAAATGATGTTGACTTGGGATACCATAGGCCCACTATAACCGTACCCTTAAGGTATCGAAAGATACGCTTAACCGCGGTCATGTGTGATTCTTTAGGATTTGCTTGATATCTAGCACACAGGCAAACGCTAAACATAATATCAGGGCGACTTGCAGTAAGATAGAGTAGACTGCCTATCATACCTCGATACTTACGTTGATCTACGGGTTTGCCACTATCATCTGGTTCAAGTTTGGTTGAAGTAGCCATAGGAGTACTGATTGGTTTGACGTTGTCAAGGTCGAATTTCTTCAGCATGTCCTTTGTATACTTCGACTGACAGATGAAGGTTCCATTTGACATTTGTTTGACTTGCAGCCCAAGAAAGTAGTTGAGTTCCCCCATCATGCTCATCTCAACCTCGGTCTGCATACACTTGGCAAAATCTTGACAAAGAGTTTCATCAGTAGAACCAAAATTAATATCATCTACATATATTTGTACTAAAAGAATAGTGTCTTTGAAAGATTTTATGAAAAGTGTAGTGTCAATTTTCCCTTTTGAAAAACCTTTCTTAAGCAAGAAATTGCTTAGCCGTTCATACCATGCTCTAGGGGCTTGTTTGAGGCCATACAGCGCTTTCTTTAGCTTGAACACGTGGTCGAGAAATTTGTGATTTTTAAAGCCAGGGGGTTGTTTTACATAAACTTCCTCCTTAATAAAATCATTCAAGAAAGCACTTTTAATATCCATTTGAAATAATTTGAAATTTTGAAAATTTGCAAATGCACAAAGCATCTGAATGGATTCTAATCTAGCAACAGGAGCATACGTCTCATCGTAGTCGATACCTTCCTCTTGGTTGTATTCTTGGGCTACTAGACGAGCTTTATTGCGTGTGACTGAACCATTTTCATTCACTTTGTTTCTAAAAACCCATTTAGTACCAATAATCGAGTGATTAGCCGGTCTAGGAACAAGTTCCCATACTTGGCTCCTCTCGAATTGGTTGAGTTCCTCTTGCATAGCAAAAATCCAAAATTCATCATTGAAAGCTTCTAAAGTGTTTTTAGGCTCAATTTGTGAAATAAAGGCAGTGCTAGCAATAGAGTCTCTTAATGATGATCTAGTAGTTACTCCACGTGAAACCTCGTCGATTACCAAATTTTCTGGATGTGATGGCTTGAAAGAGAATTTCTTAGGCAAGCTTTCTAGAGAATTTGTTTCGGTTGTGGTGTTCATTGGAGTAGACGTTGATGGCTCAACATCATCATCAAGAGTAGCTGTTGCACTGTTATCTTCATCAAAAGTCATATTTGTAGACTCTTCCACAATTAATGATCGTTTGTTAAAAACTCTATATCCCTTACTCTTGGCAGCATAGCCAAGGAAAATACCATCGTCAGCTTTGGCATCAAATTTGCCTAAGTTGTCTTTGGTGTTAAGGATAAAACATCTACAGCCAAAAATTCTAAAATAAGAAACATTTGGGGTTCTCCCGAACCAAAGCTCATAAGGTATTTTCTTCGTAATAGGACGAATAAGTACCCTATTTAAAATGTGGCATGCTGTACTGACAGCTTCAGCCCAAAAGAATTTTGGAAGTGAGAACTTGTTCAACATGACTCTAGCCATATCGCCAAGAGTCCTATTCTTCCGCTCCACAACATCATTTGTTGGGGAATTCTTGGACAAGAAAACTCATGATCAAAACCATTGGAATCACAAAATTTTTCAAAATCAGAATTTTCGAACTTGCCTCCATGATCACTTCGGATTCGAGTAATCATGTAGCCTTTTTCGTTTTGAACTTTCTTGACAAAAATTTTGAAAACCAAAATAGCATATAAGTAAGAAAGAAAACTCAAGTAAATCTTGAAAAGTCATAAACAATAACAAAGGCATAGAGTTTTCCACCAAGACTGGCTACTCTACTAGGGCCAAATAAATTCATATAGAGTAGTTGCAGGGGTCTAGTAGTGCTTACAGAGTTTATGGAATAAAAAGATGACTTGGTTGCCTTATTCAACTCACATTCGGCACATACGGTATCCTTTTTGTATGTGATGTCGGGCAAACTTCTAACTAGCTTCTTGGTCGATAGCCTGGATATAGTATCCATATTGGCATGACCAAGACGCTGGTGCCATAGTAACCGTTCATCTTTATGAGCATATAGGCATCTACCTGCATTGTTAGTATCTATAGACAAATAGAAAATATAAATATTGTCCTCTCTTACCCCTTCAAAAGCAATGTCTCCTGTTGACCTATCATAAATAAGATATTTGTTTTGTCCAAAGTTAATATTATAACCATGGTCAGCAATATGACTGATGCTGAGTAGGTTATGCTTTAACTCGATTACTAGGCAGACATCCTTTATTACGGGAGAGGGAGGATAACTGATAGTACCATTACCTATAATATAACCTTTTAGGTTATTGCCGAAGGATACATATCCTTCTCTCTTCATTGATAGTGATGCGAAAAGATTTGCGTCTCCCGTCATATGACGCGAGCATCCACTATCGAGAATCCACTTACTCTTAGTTGAGGAGGGAAGGTCCACCTACATCAAGAGTAGATGTGACCTTTGGTACCCAAGTTCTTGAGGGTCCTGAAGAGATAGTTTTTGGAAACCATACATATATCTTTCTATCTACTAATCTTCTAATTCTACATTATGGTGAAATGTGTCCATGTAAACCATAATAAGTACATGTAGCATTCCTATTTACATTAGGAGCATGCTGATGATGTCTATAAGCAGAATAATGAGGAGAAGTGTGATGATATGTAGATTCAGCATGGTGATGATGGTTATGTGGAGTGGCATGGTGATATTGTCTATATGGTATGGCATGATGATATTATCTATATGGCATGACATGATGATTTCTATATGTAGAGTGATGTTGATTGTGTCTTTGTGCAACATGGTGATGATTATATCTATGTGTAGCATGATATTTTTGTGACATGTGATGATTATTTCTACGTACGTGTGGTTTGTGTCCTTTGTAAAAGTGTGTGTACATGTAAGCATGATTGTGAGCAGCATGAGGATGACGTGGTTGACTAGTATGAGTGGTGTCATGCTTTGTGTGTGTCTCATGTAATTGGGTTTGAGGTTGAGCAACCTGTTTTCCCAATTTAGTCTCTAGTTTCTTAGAGACAGCTTGTAATTCAGTAATCTTAGCATTCAAACCATGCACCTTGGAAATAGTAATCTTGTGTCTGCTCTTTTCTTCTGCAAGCTCCGTGTTGAGTGTTGTGATTTCTTGTGTTTGTTGCTCAATACGTGCCTCGGCATCATGTAAGCTTATTTTCAGCTTAGATACCTCATCAGTGACATCCGTGGGTGTGGTGTCTCTAATGTTATCAAGTAACAGAGAAAGTCTTTGTATTTCGACTTCATGACTTTTGATTTTGTCCTTGGCATGTTTGTATTTACCAAAGACCTTTTTGTGATCACTAAGTAAATCGTGAAAGCATCGCCAAGTTCATCAAAAGTGAAGTACTCAAGAGTTTAGTTTGATACCTTGTCGGACGTCGCCATTAGGTACACATTAGCCGAATCTTGAGGAGAGTTCTTTTCTTCCTCGGAGTCACTAGCTTCGCTTTCATGCCAAATACTTGTGTTGGCATATTTCTTTGAGGAGGTCTTCTTGTATGGCTTCTCATAGCGGTTGCTCTTCTTCAAGAATGGACAGTCTTTTCGGACGTGTCCAGTCTTCTTGTAGCCGTAGCAGGTTGGCTCTTCTTCTCCATCTTCTTGTGGTTCCTTCTTTCTTCGATTAAAGCGAAGGAATCTCTTGAAGTTGCGGACCATGAGAGCTTGATCATCATTTTATGAGTTGTCATCATCCGTCTCTTCGGGTTCAACCCTCCGTCGGTGAGCTTTGAGTGCGATCTCTTTAGCCTTAGGAGCAGTCTCTTCGAAGTCCTTGAGGTCAAGCTCATGAGTCATTAGCTTTTCCATCAAGGTCTCCATAGACATTGTTGTGAGATCATTTCCTTCTATGATGGCTGTCACCTTAGGGTTCCAAATTTTTGGTAGTCCCCTAAGTAGCTTGCAAATCTTCCCATGATTTGAATATTGCTTCCCAAGTGAAGACAGGGGGTTGATGATGTCGAGGAATCTTGTGAACATTTGCGTGATCGTCTCGTTTGGCTTCATCTTGAAAGCCTCGTATTCTTGAGTGAGACGGCTTATCTTTGATTCCTTGACTTGGATGGTTCCTTCATGCGTCACTTCTAGAAGTTTTCATACTTCGTGAGATGTGGTGCATGTAGATACCCTGTTGAACTCATTCCTGTCTATAGCACAGAATAAAGCATTAATAGCTCTCGCGTATAGACTTGCCTGTTTCTTCTCCTCGTCAGAATATTTGTCATGTGATTTCTCAACGAGATCGCCATTGACAACTATTCTGGCGGGCTTTTTGTAACCGTCAGTGACGATAGTCCACAGGTCAAAGTCTAGCGACTTGAGATAAAAACTCATCCTTGTTTTCTAATACGTGTAGTTAGTTCCATCAAATAGGGGAGGCCTATGAGTGGACTGTCCTTCACCGTGATTGGAAATCAAGAATTGTATGGTTGCCATGGACCAGCTCTAGGATGTAAGTCCCTGTAAAGAGAACAGAGCTTTGATACCAATTGAAGAACAGATAGCAACTCTAGAGGGGGGTGAATAGAGTTTATAGCAATAATAGCCAATTAAAAATTCAACTCTTTCACAATCTAAAAATAATTATAGTAAATACGGAAATAAATAAGGATCAAGTGAGCATACGCAAACACAGCCAATTTTAACCTGGTTTCCCTCGTGGAGGACTAGTCCAAGCCTGAGAACTCTAGCTCAAGATTAAATCCACTATTTGTGAAATAGTAGTTACACCCCGTGCCTTTACTTCAGAAGAGCACGTCAACTTCTTACAATGGATCGCAGTGGCGATGCTTGGAATTTTCTAAGCTACTTCTTGAACTCTTGTACAAGACTCCTAATTGAGAGATGCTGAGCACTCGAAACTTAGGAAACTTGTAGCTAGTAGATGAAGAAGGGTATGGCTTATATTGAGCTTAAGAGAAAAGAGAAGAGAAGATTGGATGAATGAAAATGAGAGAATTCTTGGCCTATTTATAGGTTTTTTATCAGGCAGAATTCGGCCAGAATTCTGGTTAGAATTTTCAAATATTTGGACGTTGGACAACTAGCAACCAGCAAGACCTAAAAATTAGGGTGCTAATTTTTAGGGGACAGAGTTTGGCTCGAACTCTGTGTGGAGGCAGAGTTCGTCCCGAACTCTGTCTCCAGAGCACAGAATGGGTTCAAGGGTCCAGTGGGATGATTTTGGATGTGGAGCTTTATGGATTTGGATAGGTTATGGGTTGAGTCTCAAGAGCCCAACATAACTCAGCTTACAATCATTCTAGACTCAATAAAATATAAAAGTACAGACTCAAAAAACGACTCGTATATACAAAAAATGAGCTGTCATCTGGCTTGAGCTGGATGTAGTCGTCGTGTGTCGTATTCAATTATCACAAGTATTATTTAGTTAATGTTATCAATATTTGGTTGACTGTGACTTTGTGTCAACATCAGGATCCAGGACCGTATCTCCAGCGGAGATAACCGACAATAATAGAAAAGTGTATACGTGGCCCATACGTTAAGAAACTGTTCTCCCCACCCTATGCACCTATTAGGTCGTATCTACGACCTTGTACCTCTACTAACTGCTAAGTCACCTAATATGCCTCTATTAGCAGTTAGACCTAACGCATGCGCACTAGGGATCAGCCAACACCCAAGTACCTCTATATGCTACTCATCTCACTCATATCTCGTGGTACAACTATGTCAAGTTTATTGAATGCAACTAACAAGGTAGTCCCTTAACTCTAGGTTCATAGGCAAGGTTTCAAAGTAATAATAAAGTGTAACTAGAAGTTGCATTATATAAAGCAGGTAGCATGGTAAGTAAATCAGGAAGAAATAATAGGAAAATAACTAAGAAACTAGATATTACCATGTAGCAACTACGATAAGATGCAAATAATATAAACAGTAAATATGGCAAGGTATCTTGCCTGAGGTTGTGTGCAAAAGGGAATGATCCAGTAGCTCGAACCGACAGATAAATGAAGAAAGGAAAGCCAAATCCCATAAATGACTCCTGATGCTGCAACAAACATCACGAACATATTTGGTATAAAATATATGTCTAGGAAACGCCTTTTCAAAAGTCAAATTCTGGAACAGGGATAAAATCATAATTTTGGGTCAAAAAGATATCCGCCGTTGGACCCATTTTGCACCAAAATACGTGCCAGTATCTATGGTCTCTAAAGTTGTCAAACTACATGTCTACGGGTTCAGTTTGAGGAGACGAATCCAACAGTATGTCCAAAGTTAGATTCCGACGGACCGTGCACAATTTTGTTTGTTGGAGCGGGTCGCATGCCCGCTAAATAGGCATTCTAGTCGACCTTCTCAGAATCGGATCAAACTTGGCATACGAGACCAGAAAAATGATATGGTCCTGTTGGCCCAAGTTTCGTCTCGATTTGACGAATGTGTAGAAAGTAATTACAAAATTTACAAAGAGGCCGATACGATAAATTTCGACGGATATGCTTCAAATTCGTTGCGCACACTCAACCAATTTAAATTCCGTCAAAACCCACACGTCCACGAAGTCGATACGCACCTTTCGATGCCTTCAGTTCGTGACCACGTCGTCCGGTTTGACGGGACGCACGTTGGATCGGTGAATGTTTATTGTTTTAAAAAATAGATTATTCTCTAATTTGGAATTGATTTTAAACGGAAATTAAACATACAAAAAAATAAAACTAAAATTATGGTTTTGATCTTGGTTAGGTGGTCTACAAGGCTGTTCAAACCGATTTCCAAAAATTACAACACACAGGTCGCAAAACGACCGCAAACATTGGTGGTTGGGACAGTTTCTAACATCCAGAAATCGAGTTTTTTTTCGATTTTGGAACTCGATTTTCGTCGCATGCATCGCGATCAAAGCAAAATAATTGAATGGACTTGTAGGGGGTTAGGTTGTGAATATACCTGTTCGAACGGTTCATAAAACGGAATAGAAACGATGAAGAAATTGCTTCACGAAGTGGGTGGCGATGTTGATACCGCTGATATTGCTGCTGCCGTTCTACCCTGCTCGGCCTCACGCACGCGGCCTTCGGCAGCTCTGGCCGCACGTGGTGAGTTTTCTTTTCTTTTCCTTTTCTTTTCTTTTCCTTTCCTTTTTCTTTTTCTTTTTTTTTTAAATTATAGAATATTTATATTCTAAACAAATAAAATATATATACCTATTAAAATATTTAAGGCACCTATATTATTTTTATAAAATCTTTCCATAATAATTATCTATTATAAAATATATATATCCTATTTATTTAAGAAATAAATCTCTTATACTAGATGTACACATAGTTCGTATAGTAAAATAAATTCTAATAGATAATATATAAAAATAATCTAAGGATATTGATAATCATTTCTATTTTAAATCTAATATAAAAATTCTATACATCACAATTACGTATATAAAATTTTCTTATATACCTGATATATATATTTTTAAACTATTTAAAATAAAATATTATCTAGTCAAATTTTTAGGGGTTTTACATCCTACCTAACTTATAAAAATTTCGTCCTTGAAATTAAAATAATCTTAATAATAAGAATAACGAGATTTAATACAAGGGACAACAGGTACATCAAATTATAACACGGTTTCTAGAACGATGGAGGAGGCAGTTATCACAAGAATCCATATTGTCATCATATTCTAAGATGGGGTATTCTTTACTCAAGGCTCTACCCAACTTATAGAAATTGGCTAACATGGAATTCGTCACTACAAGACTTATGAGGAGGATGATTTCTGAGGAGAGGCTCGAGAATATTAGGCACTTTCGATCGCAGTCAAGTATTTCTACGTGAGCCTAGATGTTATCATGACATTGCTGGTCAATAACTTCTATGGGCGTATTGCAATCCAACATTGTTCCCATCGGCCATGCTTTCAACAAGCTGGTAGGAACCTCCTGTTTGAGTATAACTAGAATGCGTTGGTTTAGTGGGATTGCAATCTTCGCCTAACATGGGTAACTGAGAGGCGAGGTAGAAGAACTTAAGGAAAGAAAAATTTATGGCAATGAGATGTCAATCTATAACAAGTGCATAACCTTGCTATAGTATATAATTAGGTAAGGGTTTGAAACTTTTAAGTCATAATGACAGAGTATGTGGTTTGTGTTTGATATCGTATGGGAGGTATGTGTTTGTTTGAGTGAAAGACATCTATCATAGGTGTGGTGAGACTTGCATGGATGATGTGTGTTTAGTCTAGATAAGGGAATGGGTTGGTATTGTTTGGTTAAAATTCAGAAGGGAACAAAAATTAGGCATCTATGGCTTATTATAGGAAAAATGTGTCATACATGATGCGTAGTTGAAATAGAGCACAAGGGGGAGCATTTGTGTGGGGCATGTATACCATGCGTATAACTTGATGGGTCTAGTTCACGGGTGTGAAATTTGTTCGAAGGGAACGGCTTGTGTTGTGCTAAAAATATCACAGTCACGGTAGATGGTATCAATTGATATCGATAAAAGTAGAGGTTTATGAACCACTGAATTATTAGCCTAATTAGAACCAATCCTTTTCTAATTCCTAGAGATGCTTGCCTATACATTTTAGAAATTCTATTTCATAGTGGAAACTAAGGCACGATTCTATGATAGAACAAAATATGAAGAATCAAGGTTGCGATCTTTTACCGTGGTTATCTAAAGATACATGCAAGTGATAAAAATGCAATACTAAGTTTGTATCGCGACTTTCAAACGGATGAAGGGACGTTTACATTTGGAATCTAATTCAAGAGGTAGGGTACACTAAATTTAATATTCTAGGCAGCTTATAAAAAAAACCCTAAACCTAATAGGAGAAACACGATAACGAAGAAGAGAAACCGAAGAAGAAGAAGATGGGGAAGAAGGAGAACAAAAGCTTGTAGAAGCATAAAAAGTTTCAGCAAACATAGCTCCATGCGCCCAAGTCAAAGCAGCTCCATGCTCCCAGTCAGTACGACTCCATGCGCCCACTAAATGAAGCTCCATGCGCCCAGTCCAAGTATAACTCCATGCTCCCAAGACTAGCTCCCCCGAAAGGAGGGCGCATATCCTGAGACATGGCTATGCGCCCAAGCCTGACTCAGTCAAAGCCACGATCAAAACGTGCACCGAAGCGCATGGCCACGTCAGTCTCCATGAGCAGTCGTACACCGAAGCATGCGGCTACGTCAACACCACGACCAACCCACGATCTCGCAGCCTGTATGCGCCTATACCTATGCGCCCAAAGCAGGACCATGCGCCCACGTAAGAACCAGCGTGTCTCTTCATGTGGGCACATAACATCATTCCAGCCCAAGAACGACTATAAAGGGAGGCTTCTTTCCTCTTCAACCGATAGAATGGAGAGCATTTTCAAGGGCCAAATTGTTGCACTTTTTGCCAGTGAGTCGAGAGTTAGCAATTTTCTTAGGTTTTCTCTCACTTTTGTAATCGGAGTGTCAACGGAGCAAAGGAGCAACTGCTGCTCGATCTCCATCGTCCCATTCCCCAAAATTATCCTTTTTGTACTCGAGGATCCTCAGCACAGGATCTCTCAGACGTACTCGATTTGTGGTGCCTTGCTCCAATAAAAAGAAAAGACAGCATTTTCTTCTTCTTTTTTGTGTATGTCCACAAAAATGGCGACTCTGCTGGGGACTACATTTTTCTCTGACGACAAGGTAGTGACGCAATCCGATACCGAAAAAGTAGGGAGTACTCAGAAGATGCTGATCGTAAAATTCGATCAGCAGGCGTTCGAAGAGATGCTCTCTAGGGACGGCTCTACTCCCCCAAAATCAGCGAAGCCAAACAAGTCTCGCAAGACTTGGCTTCTGAAGGCTCGCTGCACATATCATGCTAGTGTCATAGCTGATATGCAACTGGAGGACTCTGTCACCTGGGTGCAGCACTCTGACACAGAAGTCCCCCAAATGGAGAAGGTTCACACCGTTCCGGGCTCTACTAGCCCAGTGACTTCTTCCATCCACAACCAACAACAGAGTGTTCAACACTCGAGATTTGGCAGAGAAAAACACTACGATGCCAATGATCGGGGTGTGCGGTACTCTGGCCAAATCAGACAAGGCTCACGAACGAAGGAGACAGAACTGGAAGAAAACAGTGCTGCTCCACCAAGCATGCGCCCAAAGCCATTCGCCCAAGGGAGTGTTTGGGCGCATAGCCCCAACTAGAATACTTCTGTCTTCAACAGGTTAGGCACTCAGAGTAATGCACCCAAGGCTATGCTCTCAGGCTCTCTGGATCCATACTATGCGCCCACATCAAGGCGACTCAAACATGCTGTCAAGAAACATGCGCCCAAGTCCAGCCTCTAAGGCCTATGCACCCACAGCAAAACGATAAGTCCCAATACGTATAACACGAGGCTATCTTCAAGGACATCCCAGAACTTAGGTATAGGGGTTTCTCCTGCACATGAACTAAGTCTGGATGCGCCTACTCCCCTTACGAACCCGCATGTAAAGCTCGGTAATGCATGCAACATGGGTTGTAAGACAAAACTACCTTCTGCTGACTTGTGCGACACGATAAATCATAAGCGTAAAGCGAGGGAGAACATAACAATTCATAGTGCACTTACGTGCGCTAATATTGTTATCAACTGTTGTTGCTCCAAAGTAATAAGAGTTCCTCAGAGAAAGTCCGTGTTTCGACGACTTCACTTCTCTGACGACGAGAAACCACTATGTGTCTCATGTAACATGACTTCATGGGGTCCCCATTATGGAAGCCCCAATCAAAGACGGTGGACTACCAACCCAACCTTCTCTCTTAGTTCCACGAGAAGGGGAAGACGAAGTCTACCAACAGATGGCCGACGGGCTGTCACATCTGAAGGAGTCTATATGGGCACTCGATCAAAGGCAAAATTCCGTATAGACGATGAAGATTCACAAGGCGGGGGTAGCGTTCCCTCATAATCTGAAGCAGATGACCCCCACACTAAGGGTAACCTTATAGAGGACGATGATTCCTCCGAATCCGATGGCGACTGTCTACCTCCTCTACCTGAAGATGAAGGACTTATCTACTCGGAGACAGACAACATCAGCACCAGTTGCACTACTTCTTCTGTTCATCCTCGCATGCTATCTACGTACATGACGGACGGAGAAAGACCTGAAGAAGCCAATAATCAGACTAGTAAACGGCTAGAGGGTCTCGAAACAGCATTCACCAAGATCACTGATATGCTTACCAGTATTATGGCAGTCCAAGCTGCTGGAGCTTTTCCTCTACCTCAGCAAAATGCCTCATCCCATGCTAGTCCAGCTTACAGCAATAGCCCTCCTACCCTACAAAGAAGTATCATTCTGTTGCACCTCCCCCAAACCTTATAAATACTGGGGGTGGTCCTTCGCCGAAAACACCTGACAACCGCTTAGCGGCTGTTTCCCAATACCTGCTCAATCAACAAGATGCAATTGATTCCCTGGTTTCTCGTATCGACACTATCTCACACAAAGACGAGCTGCAGAAGATGGGGATATCTCAACCGTATCCTCCTGTGTGGGAGAATGCTACCTACCCTTCTAACTACAAGCTGCTGACGCTGAACTCATTCGATGACTTGACTTCTCCTCATCAGCACATGATGTACTTCAACACGCAAACTCTGTACTTGCCCCAAGATGATCCATTACTGTCAAAGTTGTTTATTAGAACCTTACAAGTGGTAGCCTTCCAATGGTTCTGCAGTCTGCCTGACGGGTGTATCAATTCATTCAAAGGCTTGGAGAGGTTGTTCTTCAACAGGTTTTACGAGAGTGGTATACATGTTAGTACGTCCACTCTCATTGAGACCAAGCAAAGGAGGACTGGATCTGTCATTGCCTTCATTGAACGCTTCAGACGACTAGCACTGAAGATGCCCTTCGGCATACCAGACTCAGAACTTATGGATACTTGTCGACATAACTTCCTTACTACAGTGAAGTTTTGTCTAGGTATACATAAGTATGATACATGGCCCACTTTCATTGGGGCCGTTGATGTCGCTAAAAATGATGTTCCTAACTTGGAACGACTGGGGCTGAAGACACCCAAATCTGAGGACAAAGGCAAGCATCCTCAGACTATCCCTGTTCGTGGGGGTAAAGGGAAAGAAGTCCTGAAGGTCGACACATCCAAAGGAGCTTCCAATTCTCAAGGCGCTTCCGACAAGCCTAAGGAGACCTTCTCCTTCAATGAAGACGATGTCATCACCATCTTCCACACATTGACAAAGGGTAATAAGCTGACATTGCCCCCACCACGACGTCCTGCCGAGGCGAGCCAACTCAATGATCCCAAGTACTGTCTTTACCACCAGTACGTACATCACTCCACCAAGGACTGCATCATTCTGAAGAAGAAGAAGATACAACATCTTATCGACAGCTAAGTGATCAATCTTGAAGCTGAAGATAAGGGCGTATCTGCTAACATGATCTCTCTTTAGTTTGGCGACCTTCCTCCTACAGAAGTCCCACACGACGTGGTCCCGATCCCTAAGGCAATGGTGGAAGTCGTCAACCTACCACCAGCTCACAACTCAACCTTGGTCCCACTAACAACTGGACATGGTGAGATCATGTGGGTCCATCCGGACCATGTCCAAGAAGTGACGCAGGGGGTAGCACCTCCCAAAGCAAGAAGGTGCAAGAAGTTTAAGCCACGCCACATGGTATCCTCCCCCATCTACGAGGTTCTATCTGGCGAGACACGATCGAGGAAGACTTATCTTCGGACGTACGATCCCGCACAAGAAGAAGCATTGCTTTCTCAAGCTCCTGCTTTCCCTATAAGCTCAAAAGCCGGCACGTACAAGCCTTAAACCACTTCCAAGTAGAAGGAGACGCTGTATGACAAGTCTCTAAAGGCGCCAACTCCAGAAGGTATGGATCGACCCAACAACTTTGACATACTGGCTCAGCTAGCCAATGCACCCGCCAGGTTGTCTCTGTTCGATCTATTGCGACTCTCCAAAGAAACATGAAAGGCCTTAAGTGAGGCATTGCTACATGCCGACTCTTACCTCGTTGAGGTCAAAGCTTCCGCTGAAGATCCTGTCTCCTGCCTCCACTCTCACAGTACTATGGAAGTGGTGCCCAACATCACCTTCTTATAGGAGGACATGCTACTTAAAAATAATCGTCATGATAGTGTAATGTCCGTATTTCGGAATACGTATTTTGATTAGGCTTATATGTATTTCGGACCTGTATTTTATTTTCTCAGATTTTGGCCTGTAATTGTGTTTTGGCTTAACTTGCAGATTTTAGTTTTCTTGTAAAACGGGTTTTGGACCTGGCTTGGTTTTATTTTGTAGAGAAGGAATTGGTTTGGTTTGGTTTAGTATGCATTGGAACACCCTTAGCTAAACATCCACCCTCAACATAACATATCATCCCTCATTAAAACCCCACCTAACTTTCTCTCTCCTCATAACTTCCATTAATTTCTTCACCTTCTTCTTCCTTCCTCCACACAACACCAACACCATAGGTAAGTGCACCTTGCCACCACATAAGGACCTAATTTTATTTGTCTATTAGCTAGATTAGGCCATGGTGAACAATATTAGAACTTGGCATTTTGTGATTTGGAGCTTCCATTTTTTTAGATCTAAGTTTTAATCATTTTCGGTTTTTCTTGGTTTTGATCTATTAAACTTCGATTTTTGCTTGATTTGAGGCTTCCATGTGGAAGAGAATTCAATTTTACTAAAGTTAGAACTTTGAAAATCCAAATTTGGTTTTGTTTTGGCTAAGATATAAAGATTTGAAATGTAGGGTTCTTGGGGTCTTCCTCTCAGCCTGATGGAGAAGGTGACCCTCAGCCTACGCTCTTTAGCGCATGGCCGGACTGCACAACTCCTCGGCCAGCGCCTTGTGCTGAGCTGACTTGCGCTGGCGCTCTTTAGCTCCAGCGCCTTCTTCCATTGGCGCGCTTGACTGCTGCGCAGCTCGCTCCCCAGCGCGCTTGACCTCAGCACAAACCGTCCCTAGCGCAGCTCGCTCCTACGCAACCCAATTCTGGCACAGCTCACCCCCTGCGCAGCTTGACCCAGCGGAATCTGCTCTCAGCGCAACCCGACCCAGTGCAACCCGACCCAGCGCAGTCCATCCCCTATGCAGTTCATCCCCTGCGCAATCTGATCTCCTGCACAACCCACTTGCCCATGATGGTTTGGTCTTATTTCTTGGACTTGGCTTCTCTTTTTTGGATTGAAGTTTTGAGATCTTGTTCCACACAACACGACTGTCTCGACCCAACATGAACTGGCACGGTTTTCGGTGTTTTGTTTATGACTAGTATGGTTTTCGTGAATTTGTGATTTATGATCCTAGTGCTTTCTGATCTTCTTGATAGTGACACGATGGGGTACGCTCTTAACTTTTAACCTGTAATTCTTGATTAATCTTGGCAACTGGATAACTTGATAGTGGCCCGTGGCGACGCACTCCGGACTTGTAACTTGTAACCTGTAACTTGTAACTTGACTTGACTTGATGGCTAACTTGACTCGTATAATCAACTCTGACTCCGTGGGTGTTCATTCTTGCTGCTTTGTGCAATCCACTTGTCTTGTCTTGTCTTGTCTTGCATCATGTCTTGGACGTGACTCCCTTGTTACCACGGTCAGGGATTCACACTGAATATGGGTTAGGCTAATGACTAGATCAAACTATAGTTCATGGAGAATTTTCAGTCACAAGCGATCTCGTTATCTGGGCACTTTAAACGGACTTGTAGCCTGCCGACGAGTAGGGCACATTTCCAGCACACTGTCATGTGTTGCACCCTCTAAGTCATCTAAGGGTATATCGTCTCCTGGGCGATGTACCCAACCATACTCTCAACCCGCGGAAGGATAACTAGATAGTCTGCAGGGCTTAGGACTGGGAATTTCTCATTTGTATCTTGTTAGTAATTAGGCTTATGATAACCCTAGTTAGTTAAAGTAGTAAGCTGTAGTATTTGCTTCGTCGTTTATGAATGGATGGTGTCCAGCCTTGTCTAAGTCTCATCTAGTCCCTGTACCTGGTACCCCTGATCATGATTGGTTTTTTTACTTATCTTTAACAATAAATGGGTAGAGACAAAGTACGATTCAGGTGAAGGCTTACGACCCCGGTACTTGTTTGGTTTAAGGGTTGTAATCTGGCTCCCGGAATGGTCAACGTCCCTAGTCGTTTATTGTCCTGTTGTACTCTTTATTATTTGTACTTTTCTTCTATTTCTTATGCTCTGATATGCTGGCTTTAGTTCTTATTTCGTGGCCTCCTTTGTGGCACTTGCTCTTTCTGGGGTTTGACCCAGCTGGTTTTGTCTGGCCAGATTTCGGAGCAGCTTCCGAGAATCTACCGAACCTCAAGCCCAATGGTGGCGACTAGAAGGAACCCGGGCTACGAGTGGGTTTTCTATTTTGTTTCGCTCACTACATTGTAAAATTATTCTTTTGAGACGTTTAGCCGACGAGCACCTGTTAGCTCGATGCATATTTACTTACTGTCTGCCTACGGGCTGTAAATATGATTAACAAATCCTAGGGTTGATCATGTATGACTTAACTATTGCTAGTCCTCGCATTTTGTATGACTAGCTTGATGATCAGCTGAATATATAATATTTGGGATGCCTTTTATTGTATATTTGGTAGGTCTAACATCTTGTAACTATATTACTTGTTTAAGATTGAGACAATAGGCTTAACCTTAAGAGACCGTTGGCTTGTAGTAAACCTTCATATATCTAGACAGCCGTGACCGTATAGCGAGGTGGATTCCATTTCAATATACGTAGTTGGCTATGTACGCCCCCGCTCTCTAGTATTCTGGCTATGGGGTGTCACATGGTTTAAGTGGTAGCCCATGCAGGTCTTGGCATTCAAGAATGTGAGGGTTTACCTAATAGATGTCTCAATCAGTATTCGCCCTTGATCTCTGCTCGTATCTTCAAATCCCTGAGAATCTTGACCTGATCACATGCTTGTATCGTGATCTATTCTGGTCCTTCCTTATTTGTTTTCTGTATCGTCTTCTTCAGCGGTACTGTACCTGACCCTACCGATCAGCGAGGTGGAGCACTTTTTGTGGACCAGCAGCAACCCGGAGATCAAGCCCAACATTCTGGATTAGCCTCCAGAGTTGTACCTACTGGAGGAGAGCCTCCAGTTCAGCCCATTCGATCTGTCGAGCCTGACGATGGCACCTTGGTAGGTCTCATCAGGACCTTGATAGCTTCCCAGGATCGTAGAGGAGACGCCTTGTACTAGGTAGTGGCAGATGCTTTGACCAGAGGCGGTCATCCAGTGAACAGCACGGCCAACAGCTTCAAGCGCTTGAACCCTCCATTTTTCGACGACAGCGAAGATGCGATTGCCGCGAACGCTTAGCTTCAGGATACCGAGGTGGTTCTAAAAGCAGCTAGGACACCTGAGAATAAGAAGGTGGCGGTGGTACGCATGTAGTTGCTAGACTTAGCTCGCAGTTGGTGGATGGCATAGGCCGTGGGATTAGCGGTGCCGATCACTTAGACGGTGTTTAGAGAAAGATTCCAGACGAAGTATTTTGATGACGTGGGATTAGCGGTACCGATCACTTGGCCGAGGTGAAGTATTTTGACTCGGTACGACCTACAGACGAGATTTACCAACTTGAAGAAAGGAGGCAGATCGGTCGACGGTTATGCATCTGAATTTTCTAGACTTAGTAGGTTTGCCCCTACCTTGGTGGCAACCGTGTTTAATAGGGCCCAGCGGTTCCAGCAGGGACTACATTTGGAGATCTTGTTGGCAGTTGAGCAGTTCGAGCACCAGACGTTCGATGCAGTATTGAGGGCAGCTAGGAGGCACGAGTACACCTCCCAGAGGATCGTGGATAGGACCGGAGGTAGGAAGCGGTCCCACAGTCAAATGCACCAATCATCAGTTCCAATCCCGGCAGATAGGGGTTTGACCATTGGAACTCCGAGGCGGGCGGCCTCAGTGACGTCGGTTCAGCATTCGATCCCGACGTACCCGTAAAAGCAGAAGCAGACTTCTGCAATGGGATGTTTATATTAGGGGAAGCCAGGGCACGTGGTGGCAGATTGTCGCAGGACACAGGAATTGTGCCTGGCTTATGGAACGGCAGATCACAAGATAGGAGCCTGCCAGAATAGGGATAGTCCGTCCTCTTCCAACCTAACCAGTCCATAGGTTAGGGGACCAACACCTATGCAGCAGCAGTACCCGAGGCCATTGTTGCCTCAGGCCCAGGTATTTCATCAGTAGAACCAGCAGCAGTACACCCAAGCCCAAGTGCAGAGCAGGCAGAGAGGTTTCCAGCAGAGGGGACCCGCAGCCAGAGGACAAGGTCAGGCAATGATGATGACTATGGAAGAAAAAGTTACACCAGGTGAGGTAGTGGCTTGTACTATTCTCGTCAACTCCTCTCCAGCATCGGTATTATTTGATTCTGGTGCATCGCATTCATTCATGTCTGCACGATTTGCGACACGGATAGGATTGAAGCCCGAGTCATTATCAGTAAGGCTCAAAATACTTACTGGTAATGGTCTTGTGGGAGTAGATCGAGTGTTTTCCTCGTGTCAGATCATAGTTAGCGGTAGAGAGTTCCCCGCTAGATTTATAGAGTTTCCTATGGCAGACTATGATGTAGTCTTAGGCATGCATTAGTTGAGGAACCAGTATGCTAGGATAGACTGCCACATTGGCAGAGTTGTTTTCAGCATTCCAAGCGAGCCAGAGTTTTTATTTTCTAGAGGCGTGGTGGAACCATCTTCTCCAGTATTGCGGATGGCAGTAGCAGCAGTACAGTTAACCAGGATAGTTGAAGAATTTCCAGATGTCTTCCTAGAAGAACTTCCAGGGATGCCGCCAGAGCGGAAGATTGAGTTCCTATAGACTTGATCCCCGGGACAGTACCAGTATCAGAGCGAGTCTACAGGATGGCGCCTTCAGAGTTGGAGATTTAATATAAGATGATTGAAGAACTGAGGACCAAGGGATTCATCCGTGCAAGTGGATCGCCTTGGGGAGCCCTGATGCTTCTTGTGAAGAAGAAGGATGGTACGTCTATGTTATGTATAGATTATCGTACCTTGAACTCAGTGACAATCAAGAACAGATACCCTCTCCCGAGGATAGATGACTTGTTTGATCAACTCAAAGGGGCTTCAGTGTTCTCGAAGATAGACCTGCGATCAGGATACCACCAGATCAGAGTCAAAGAGCAGGACATCCCGAAGACAGCTTTTCGATCTAGATATGGGCATTGGGAGTTCCTTGTTATGCCCTTCGGAGCAACCAATGCGCCAACCGTATTCATAGACCTCATAAATCGTATCTTTATGCCTTACTTGGATCAGTTCATGATCGTGTTCCTAGATGATATCTTGGTCTACAGCAAGAGCGAAGCAGAGCACAAGCAGCATCTCAGAATCGTCCTTCAGATGCTTAGAGAGCATCAGTTGTATGCCAAGTTCAGTAAATGCTAGTTCTGGCTCGATCGCATTTCGTACTTGGGTCACATTATTACTCGAGGAGGAGTGGAAGTGGATCCCCAGAAGATTGTTGCTATCGAGATGTGGCCAGTACCTAGTTCAGTGGCAGAGGTTCGTAGCTTCCTTGGATTAGCCGGCTACTACCGACGATTCGTTTCAGATTTTGCAAGGATTTCGGTACCGATGACCCAGTTGACCCACAAGGATGTACAGTTTTCTTGGACAGCAAAGTGTCAAGAATTATTTGAGAAGTTGAAGCGAGGTTTGATAACGACTTCCATTCTCACCCTTCCAGATGGGACCGGAGGATTCACAGTTTATTGCGACACTGCAGGCAAAGGATTAGGGTGTGTCTTGATGCAGCATGGGAAGGTAATATCTTATGCATCACGTCAACTTCGTGATCATGAGAAGAATTACTCGACCTATGACTTAGAACTGGCAACAGTAGTGTTTGTACTTAAGTTGTGGAGGCACTACTTGTACGGAGATAGAGTAGAGATATTTACTGATCACAAGAGCCTGAAGTATGTTTTCACCCAGAAGGACCTTAATATGCGGCAGAGAAGATGGCTCGAGCTACTGGTAGACTACGATGTGGATTTGCAGTATCACCCCGGGAAGGCCAACGTTATAGCAGATGCGTTGAGCCGAAGAGCCGGAGTTTATTTCCTAATGGCGCTACCAGAATTATTGGCAGATCTTATGGGAATTGAAGTCGTTCTTCCTACCAACGTGGCGTTGATGGCCAGTCTACAGGTTCATTCCAGCATAGTTGAGAGGATCCGGAGAGCACAGTCAGCAGATTCCAAGATTCTGCGACTCAGAACAGAGTGTGAGACAGAAAGGAGGCCAGAGTTGTGCATTCATGAAGATGGTACACTTCATATGGCACTCGTCTATGTATACCCAGTGGAGATATCGGATAGGAGGTCATGGCCGAAACTCACAGTTCACAGTATTCTATTCATCCCGGTGGCACGAAGTTATGTCATGATATTCGTCAATATTTCTGGTAGAATGGCATGAAGAGGAAGATAGCCCGGTTTGTCTCTCGATGTTTGGTTTACCAGCAAGTTAAAGCTGAATATTAGAGGCCCGCTGGACTTCTTCAGCCCTTATCGATTCCAGAATGGAAGTGGAAGCATGTGACTATGGATTTTGTGACTGGATTGCCTAGATCCCCAGCTGGTCGAGATGCTATTTGGGTTATAGTTGACAGGCTCACGAAGGTGGCTCACTTTCTTCCATTCAGAGTTGGTTAGCCGACAGCTCAGCTAGAAGAGATGTATCTCAGAAAGATTATCAGGATTCACGGTGTGCCCGTCAGTATCACCTCGGACCGAGATTCAAGGTTTATGTCACACTTTTGGCATAGCCTGCAGGAGAGTTTAGGAACTCACCTTCAGTTTAGCTCAGCTTATCACCCGCAGACAGATGGTCAGTCAGAGCGCACGATCAAGACTCTTGAAGATATGTTGAGATCTTTTACCCTTGACTTCGGTGGTTCATGGGAGGATTACCTGCACCTGGTGGAATTCTCGTACAACATAGTTTCTAGGCTAGTATTCAGATGGCCCCGTTCGAGGCACTGTATGGCAGGAAGTGCAGATCCCCACTAGCATGGGACGACATCGGAGAGAGGCAGATGCTCGATCCAGAAATGATTGCCCAGACAGTTGAAGTGGTCAGAAGGATCAGAGATAGTTTTCGAGTGGCCCAAGATCGCCAGCGGCATTGGGCCGATGCTCATCGACGTCCCTTAGAGTTTGCTATCGGCGACCATGTATTCCTTAGGATCTCGCTTAACCGCGGCGTCATTCGCTTTGGCGTACGAGGAAAGCTTAGTTCTAGGTATATAGGGCCATTCGATATCCTGGAGCGAGTAGGAGATGTATCATATCGTCTCGCTCTTCCGCCGTCGCTAAGTGAGGTGCATGATGTATTCCATGTGTCCCAATTACGATGATACATCCCGGACCCGAGCCATATCCTGGACCATTCGGAACTGGTTGTTGGTACCAACCTTTCGTATGAGGAGAGGCCCGTGTCTATATTGGACCGGAGAGAAAAGATACTCAAGAACAAGAGTATTAGCTTAGTCCGTGTTGCTTGGGGTCATCACTCTCTAGGTGAGTCAACGTGGGAGCGTGAGGACGACATCCGATCGCGATATCCTGACTTGTTTGACTCATAAGGTATAATGTCTTCCTTATGCCTTATGCTTTCCATCTCTTGCTTGCATGTATGATTGTTTGATTATTTTCTTAGTGTAGCTTAATTGTGGATAGTATAGCTGGCTCTTACATCTCTAAGCATCTTGATTTAAATTTCGAGGACAAAATTCTTTTAAGGTGGGTAGAGTTGTAATGCTCGTATTTCGGAATACGTATTTTGATTAGGCTTATATGTATTTTGGACCTGTATTTTATTTTCTCAGATTTCGGCCTGTAATTATGTTTTGGCTTAACTTGCGGATTTTGGTTTTCTCGTAAAATGGGTTTTGGACTTGGTTTGGTTTTATTTTATGGAGAAAGAATTGGTTTGGTTTGGTTTAGTATGCATTCGAACACCCTTAGCTAAACCTCCACCCTCAACACAACATATCATCCCTCATTAAAACCCCACCTAACTTTCTCTCTCCTTATAACTTCCATTAATTTCTTCACCTTCTTCTTCCTTCCTCCACACAACACCAACACCATAGGTAAGTACACCTTGCCACCACATAAGAACCCAATTTTATTTGTCCATTAGCTAGATTAGGCCATGGTGAACAATATTAGAACTTGGCATTTTGTGATTTGGATCTTCCATTTTTCTAGATCTAAGTTTTAACCATTTTTGGTTTTTCTCGGTTTTGATCTATTAAACTTCGATTTTTGCTTGATTTGAGGCTTCTATGTGGAAGAGAATTTAATTTTACACAAGTTAGAACTTTGAAAATCCAAATTTGGTTTTGTTTTGGCTAAGATATGAAGATTTGAAATGTAGGGTTCTTGGGGTCTTCCTCTCGGCCTGATGGAGAAGGTGACCCTCGGCCTGCGCTCTTTAGCGCATGGCCGGACTGCACAACTCCTCGGCCAGCGCCTTGCGCTGAGCTGACTTGCACTAGCGCTCTTTAGCTCCAGCGCCTTCTTCTATTGGCGTGCTTGACTGCTGTGCATCTCGCTCCCCAGCGCGCTTGACCTCAGCGCAAACCGTCCCTAGCGCAGCTCGCTCCTGCACAACCCAATTCCGGCGCAGCTCACCCCCTGCGCGGCTTGACCTAGCGTAATCTGTTCTCAGCGCAACCCAACCCAGCGCAGTCTATCCCCTGTACAGTTCATCCCCTGCGCAGTCCATTTTCCCCTGCGCAATCTGATCCCCTGCGCAACCAACTTGCCCATGATGGTTTGGTCTTATTTCTTGGACTTGGCTTCTCTTTTGTGGATTGGAGTTTTGAGATCTTGTTCCACACATCACGATTGTCTAAACCTAATATGAACTGGCACGGTTTTCGGTGTTTTGTTTATAACTAGTATGGTTTTCATGAATTTATGATTTATGATCCTAGTGCATTCTGATCTTCTTGATAGTGACCCGATGGGGTGCGCTCTTAACTTTTAACCTGTAATTCATGATTAATCTTGGCAACTGGATAACTTGATAGTGGCCCGTGGCGGCGCACTCCTGACTTGTAACTTGTAACCTGTAACTTGTAACTTGACTTGACTTGATGGCTAACATGACTCATATAATTAACTTTGACTCCGTGGGTATTCATTCTTGCTGCTTTGTGCAATCCACTTGTCTTGTCTTGTCTTGTCTTGCATCATGTCTAGGACGTGACTCCCTTGTTACCACGGTCAGGGATTCACACTGAATATGGATTAGGCTAATGACTAGATCAAACTATAGTTCATGGAGAATTTCTAGTCACAGGCGATCTCGTTATCTGGGTGCTTTAAACGGACTTGTAGCCTGCCGACGAGTAGGGCATATTTCCAGCACACTGTCATGTGTTGCACCCTCTAAGTCACCTAAGGGTATATCGTCTCCTGGGCGATGTACCCAACCATACTCTCAACCCGCAGAAGGATAACTGGATAGTCTGCAGGGCTTGGGATTGGAAATTTCTTATTTGCATCTTGTTAGTAATTAGGCTTGTGATAACCCTAGTTAGTTAAAGTAGTAAGCCGTAGTATTTGCTTGGTCGTTTATGAATGGATGGTGTCCAGCCTTGTCTAAGTCTCGTCTAGTCCCTGTACCTGGTACCCCTGATCATGATTTTTTTTACTTATCTTTAACAATAAATGGGTAGAGACAAAGTGTTATTCAGGCGAAGGGTTACGACCCCGGTCCTTGTTTGGTTTAAGGGTTGTAATCTGGCTCCCGGAATTGTCCACGTCCCTAGTCGTTTATTGTCCTATTGTACTCTTTATTACTTGTACTTTTCTTCTATTTCTTATGCTCTGATATGCTGGCTTTTGTACTTATTTCGTGGCCTCCTTTGTGGCACTTGCTCTTTCTGGGGTTTGACCCAACTGGTTTTGTGTAGCCAGATTTCGGAGCAGCTCCCGAGGATCTACCGAACCTCCAGCCCAATGGTGGCGACTAGAAGGAACCCGGGCTACGAGTGGGTTTTCTATTTTGTTTCGCTCACTACATTATAAAATTATTCTTTTGAGGTGTTTAGCCGACGAGCACCTGTTAGCTCGATGCATATTTACTTACTGTCTACCTACGGGCTGTAAACATAATTAACAAATCCTATGTTTGATCATGTATGACTTAACTCTTGCTAGTGTTCGTATTTTGTATGACTAGCTTCATGATCAGCTGAATATATAATATTTGGGACGCTTTTTATTGTATATTTGGTAGGTCTAACATCTTGTAACTATATTACTTGTTTGAGATTGAGACAATAGGCTTGACCTTAAGAGACCGTTGGCTTGTAGTAAACCCTCATATATCTAGACAGCCGTGACCGTATAATAAGGTGGATTCCATTTTAATATACGTAGCTGGCTATGTACGCCCCCGCTCTCCAGTATTCTGGTTCTGGGGCGTCACGGATAGACCCCTGTACTATACAGGGTATATCGGGGTGATCAATGTGGACCACATGCATATCGATCTAGGATCCTCCCTCTGCATTATTCCTAGAAGCTTGCTTCAAATCCTGGAAATTCCTCTACACAAGCTATCCGCAACCAACATAACGATCATGGCTTTCAATACTGGTCGAAACCATCCGCTGGGCAAGATCCGTCTCAAATGCCAGATCAGTGATCTCCGAACGGAGGTCTCCTGTTATGTGATCGATGCCAATATATCCTACAACGTCTTGCTAGGACGTCCATGGATACATGGGAACATGATCGTCCCCTCCACACTTCACCAGTGCTTCATGTACGTCAACAGCGATGGTGTCGTAAAGACAGAGTTTGCTGACGTCGATCCTTTCAAGGGCATCGAAGCTTACTATGGAGATTCGGTACTTTACCAATCTTAACCCCCCAAGGATGACGGCTGAAGCACCTCCATCCCCCAACGGTGGTCCCCTGATTGTCCGAGTCAAGGGATGTACTACTCCAAAACGTACCCTGAAGCCTCTCACAATCTGGGTGAAGAAGAAGAAACCCGACAAAGTCAAACCATTGACCATCACTCTCAACAAAACACCAAGGGGTATGTCACTACCACTTTTCTAGCTTGAGGGTATTTTGGTCATTTTTAAAATTTTGGAATTAATTTGGAATTATTATTATTAATTATATTTCATAGAATTTTTTAGTGATTTTTAGTATAATTGATTTGGTGCTAGTTTTGACTTTGACTAGTGTTGACTTGGAGACTGTCCTACAGGCTAACCTAGGTCAAGACTACTTGGTTAGGTTAAGTAACCCTAGCTTGACCTAAGTTAGTGACATCAAACCCATTAGAATTATTTTGGGGAAATAAGGATTTAATTTGATTAGGAAATGGCTTGTGATTTCACAAGTCATGATTTGTGACTTTAGCCTTGGAGGCCCAACCCAACACAAGTGAACCTAGCCCTAGCCCAACCCAATTGGCCGGCCACCCTAACCCTAGGGATTCCTACGAATTTAATCCCCTCCTAGAAATTAGGGCTAGCCTCCATTAGGAATTATTTATAAGTTTAGAAAGAGGTGAGTCTCCATCTTCTTTAATCCATAGAAATTCTATTTCAATTCATTTTTCCCCAAACTAATTGCAATAGGACCTAAATTTATTGTACTTGTTGTTGTTATTGAGTAATTTCAGGGAAGAAACAATTTGGAAGAGTTTTGGTGGTTTGGGGATCCCCTCATTTGGGGGCTTTTTGTTACATTGTAAATCCCTAGGTAATATTCTAATCTATTCTATGAAATTCTATTTTATTGCATATCTAGGATGCCCTAGGCCTGCCCTAGCTGTAGGTATAGCAAACCCTAGGTTTCTTGTCCGATACATCTCCGTATCGGACACGTACCAGTCCTTGTTATTGGGTGTTTGATGAAATGCCCCAAAGGGTATTTCGATCAGTTTTCAGGAATGTAATTGAATAGGAATTAGGGTTTTAATCTCGCTTATGTGTTTCTAGTGTACTGAGCATGTTTTGATGTCGTGTCGAGTCCCCACAGACACACGGACACGCGGTTGCACGCGGGCGCGCGGGCAGGTTGCTTGCCCTGCTGCTCGGGTGCGATTGTGCTGTGCACACGACACTTTGACACATGAAACTTGACACACATGTTGTATCCATGACTGACACGAGATTACCATAGTTTTACGAACTCTCGTGTCGTGTCGGACACGGATTCGCGCGTGCACTGTGCGTGTATCAGTGTTCATTTCGTTCTCTGTTTCGATTCAGTTTTAAATAGTTTAAATTGTGTTTTTAATTGTTCATTAGATCCTAAATATGAAATATTATCTATGTTAAATCAGTTACATGTTAGTTTAGGTTTTGTAGCATGGGAATTGGATTCGAATGGGGTTATTTGTATGATAACTGATACATGTGGCTGATATATTGTTTTTCCAAATTTTTGAAACTTTAAAACCTTATTAAATTAATCTACTCTAAATTGTTGTTTCAGTTACCAATTAGTATTCCTATATGTTTGTACTCTATATTAGTTGATTCATAGTAGATTAGGTGGTGGATATGAAGAATGGGGCATTGAATTGAGTGTGGGATCAGTGTATCGACTAATATACTGATTCCTGGGTTCAGTTCCTATAACTGTTCATATTTTCCAGTTTTTAATCCATTCTAATTCGATGTTCAACTGTTACATGTTTTCCCACATATTGCTAGCTCATGTTTAGCTTAAATGTTGCTTTCGAATGAGACTTTTGATTTGGGTTTGAGATTGAATAATGTGTTGGTTTCGAAAGGAATTCGAACTGTCAAAAGTGGAATTGGTTTTTCTTTCCATTCTTATAACTGAGATTTAATGAATGTCTATTCAATGTTCTTGTCAACTGTTATTACATTTTTTTCCTGTTTTACTGTGCATTTTACTGAATTCCTGTTTTCCAGGATTTTCTTCACTGTCATGTGTTTCCAGGATTTTACCTAACAACTAATTCAGGATTATGCATTGCCATGTTAATTACTGTTGATTATTCCTATTCATTGTTAATATGATTCCAGTTATCCCATGTACACCACTGATTTTCCCTATTTTCCTTTGCTTTACTCACTGTACACAGGTGCACACAAATGATTCCCTGTTCACTGTTTTCTAATGCACACTAAATGCCAGTTATCATCTCACTGATTTCCTTCCCATTTGAAACTGTCATGTGAACCATGTTTAGCCACTATTTCCTGATTTCAGGATCACCCTCACCCACACACTCTTGTAATCACACATGCCTTATCACACACTCATGTATCTCACTCACACACTCTTTTAACACTTTATCACACTTGTTGGCTTTCCCAAATGAATATATGTAGGTATGTATGCATGTATATCTAATGCATAATGTATATATGTCTGTTTGTATGGTATACATATAGTAGCCTATAGGTTATGTATATTCCAAGTTACATCATATAATATATCAATATGTGTGTTATTTTAAATATAAATATTATTGGCTTGTGTATGTGATTTATGGTATGGTTTAGGCATGGTATTGCCTAATAGCTAGTCTAGGGCTCTTAGCCTATGGATGTGTCTGTGTGTCAGTGTAGAGTCTAGATTAGACTTGTTTAGTCTTGTTAGACCTAGAATGGAATAGTTAGACTAGTATAGACTTGTTTGACTTAGGGTTGACCTAGTTGACCTAGTTTGACTTCTAGGGTTGACCAGAGTTGACCAAGAGTTGACTTTGGCCTAGATTGACCTAGATTCATGTAGAATGCATTGACTTGCATCTTATTATCAATGTAGACTCATAGTGACTTGTACTGTTATATAGGAGACAGACACCACTCCTCGGACAGTAGATATTCTCCAGATTCTCAGGTTACAGGCGAGTACATTCTCTGATCATTTCATATCCTGCATTAGGAGTATTTTTCCTGCTTTAGATTACTTTACATGATGCTGACACGTTGTAAACACGGATTAGTACTATATGGATCTTGTTATGCGATGTTATCCCCTTAGCGGATACATCAGGTATTCGTGTTCGTGTACTTTATGGTGAGCATCGTGTACTCCTTGTATTCGTAACATTCGTGTACAATTCGTGTGAAATCGTGTATTTCATGTATTCACATGATCTCGTGTGCGACTATACTTCATGTGCAATAACATTCTTAGCTAGATCCTTGTGTATTGATTGGGGCGGGGGAGTAGAAGTGGTTATTTAATCAATCCAGTAGATTACTCGTGTACAACCTCTGTAGATTACTCGTGTAAAACATCGTGCCGTTTACAGAACCAACTTGTGCTCTGAATCACTAGACACTGTTAGTTCTCTATATACTGTAGCTATTTATTTACAGTCTTCCTGTTTATCATATTATTCTTTCAGTTTCTTTTATCTTACTCTCTAGCATGATTATATATCCTGACCTGCTATAATTTGTTGAGATATACTGTGCTCGCTCCTGTCCTGACTGGACCTGTTAAAATATTACAGAGGACGAGGCTGAGGCGTTCTGTCCTACCTACTATGGTGCTACGCTAGATGAGTGCTCAGACTTGGACCAGCAGCAAGACCCACTAGCAGTTGATGACACTCCTTTAGATTAGGATGTCTTTACTTTACTAGATCACTGTATGTAGATTCTGAGACATTTTGGGATATGTATTTTTTTAGACACTTAGAATTCTGGATTGTATTTCTGTGTTTTCATTCCTGGATATTATCTATATATCTTTATCCTGTTCTACCTTAGTTGTGATTGAGATATATTCTGTTATGTCACCCCCATTCGGGGAGTAAAAATGTTTATTACCTTAAACTGTTAGATGTTGTGACCTAGGACAGCGTTCTACCGCCGACACTGCGGCGTAGGCTGGACGTACCCACGTCTCGTGCCCTTATTCTAGGGTGCGGGTCGTGACACGTTTTTAGTGGTGGCCCATGCAGGTCAGGATTAGAAATGTAGTGGTATTCGAACTAGAATATCGCTGCAGCCTACAGTAGGAATTAGTATATTTTTTGAAAAATTCCTTATCAGATTCCGTATATCTACTTTTGCTGCTTATTGTCTTTAAATTTAAACTGTCCTCCTTTGATATTTCGATTCATTCTCAGTAATTGCTTCTTATTTGATCTGTGTCTCCAGGATGGTTGAGACGAGATCGCATCGCCCTGGACTAGAAGATGCTGGAGAGGGGTCTAGCACCTCTCAACATCAGCAGCAGCCAGCTTCCGGTGCCACAGGGCCAGTGCAGCCCTCAGGAGTCTGTGTTTCTGCCACTTTTGGAGGAGCACCTCCACCAGTCAGGAGGTCGAGCGTTGTGATTCCGGAGATCCTTCCACCGCAGCAGCCTCCGCCTGCGGGGATGGTAGATGCTGTACATCTCTTCTACTTTGTGGAGAGGATTCTGGAATCCCACCAGCAGCAGCAGACGAGGCAGACTACCAATTTTTGTCAGGGGATCGATGAGCCACACCAGCTGGTTCGTACTACAGTCGAGATGATTACTGCTCAGGGGGCCCAGCAGCAGCCCCGTCGGAGGGAGAAGGACATACAGGACTTCCAGAAGATGCATCCTCGGGAGTTCTTCGGCACAGAGGGCATTCACATTACCGACGACTGGATATAGCATATCGAGGAGATCGTCCGATTGGCGGAGATACCAGATCGACCCCAGATCGAGGCAGCGGGAAGTCAGTTGTCGGACTTAGCCCGTGCGTGGTATCAGACAGATCCCAGGGTGGGAGTTGAGGGCCAGACTTGGGCCCAGTTCAAGGAGCTGTTTAAGGAGCAGTTCTTTCCTGATGTGGCCTTGGGAGGTATCGAGGCACAGTTCGAGGGTCTGGTTCATGGGAACCAGACGGTAGCTGAGTATGTCGGAGAGTTCTACAGATTGGCCCATTTTATAGATGACTTGACCGAGAAGACGAAGGCGAGGAAGTTTCGCCGAGGCTTGATTAGAGAGGTTCGGTCGCTGACTAAGAGCGATCGAAATGCTACATTTGCTGAGATATTTTCTTGGGCTATGGCGGCGAAAGACGACTTAGGGCTGAAGCAGAAAAGGGGTCGTGACTTCAGGATGGTAGCAGCAGTCAGGGGAAGGCCAAGAGGCCTCACTTCCAGCAGCACATTCAGCAGCAGAGGCCAGTTCAGCAGTATCTACAGCAGGGTCGTACACCTTTTCAGCAGGTGCAGCATCAGCAGCAGAGAGGGCAGCAGGCACCCTGGCAGTAGGCTATCAGTTGTACTTTCTACAAGAAGCCTAGGCACAAGTGAAAGGAGTGCAGGAAGAGACTTGGCAGATGCTTGATGTGTGGATCAGCGGACCACCAGATGCGAGAGTGTCCAGTTGCGTCGATACGTTCGATACCAGGAGGAGCTGGGGCAGCCAAGGCTCCAGCAAGCCAGCAGAGGGGACCAGTCCTGCAGACCCAGCAGCAGAGGTTCCATCAGCACCAGCAGCAGGCACGAGGTGGATAGCAGGGACGAGCTTTCGCCATGGCGGTTGAGGATGCAGAGGCCATCGGAGAGCTGATAGCAGGTTCAGTTCTTCTCGACACCCTTCCAGCATTTGTACTCTTTGATTCCGGGCCTTCCCACAGCTTTGTGTCAGTATCGTATGCTATTAGACACAATCTGGTTTCTGAACCATTGTCTAGGACCTGCAAGATCACGACCGGGGGTGGGCTCATCCTCGTGAGTGATATTTGCAGAGGGCGAAGAGTCATATTAGGAGGCCGAGAGTTGGGAGTGAGTCTACTCGTCATGCCACTACCGAACTACGACATTATATTATGTATGGACTGGCAGAGTAGACACCACGCCCGCATTGATTGCCGAGGGGGTAGTGTTTTATTTGGGGCGCCAGAAGAACTAGAGTTTGAGTACACCCGGCGATATGCAGAGCAGGACGACAGAGTCTTCTGTGGAGCTTCAGTTGAGGAGCAGGTGGCTCCGTATCCCTTGATCGCAGAGTTTATGGACGTATTTCCAGAGGAGTTGCCAGGGCTTCTACCGGACAGGGATGTAGAGTTCTCGATAGATTTGGTTCCCGGCACGGAACCGATTTCTCAGCATGTCTATTGAATGAACAACAGTGAATTGGTAGAGCTGAAGAAGCAGGTGGATGAGCTGCAGGACAAGGGCTTCATCCGATCGAGTTCTTCACCTTGGGGTGCACCGGTACTTTTCGTACCCAAGAAGGATGGGTCGGTACGGATGTGTATCGACTACAGGGCACTTAACAACCTGACGATCAAGAACAGATACCCACTGCCGCGGATCGATGATCTCTTTGATCAGTTGAGCGGAGCCCGGGTGTTCTCCAAGATTGATTTGAGGTCAGGTTATCACCAAGTGAAGGTGAAGAGGAAGGATATTACCAAAGATCGCTTTCAGGACGCGGTACGGGCATTTTAAGTTTTTGGTTATGCCGTTTGGGATAACCAATGCACTAGCAGTATTTATGAACCTTATGAACAAGGTGTTCCACCAGTACTTGGACACGTTCGTGGTGGTATTCATTGATGATATCTTGGTTTATTCCAAGACAGAGGAGGAGCACGAGGAGCACTTGAGAGTGGTTCTGGAGACACTCAGGAGGGAGAGATTGTATGGCAAGCTCTCGAAGTGCTAGTTCTTCCTAGACAAAGTTGACTTCTTGGGTCATGTGGTGACTGGAGATGGTATATCAGTGGACCCAAAGAAGATCACAGCAGTCGAGGCTTGGGCAGCGCCAACTTCAGTGGCAGAGATCAGGAGTTTCCTGGGGCTGGCAGGATATTATAGGAGATTTGTGCAGGATTTCTCTCGGGTTGCAGACCCGTTGACTCGGTTGACCCGGAAGGATGCTGAGTATGTTTGGTCAGAGGAGTGTCAGACAGCTTTTCATGAGTTAAAGAAGCGGCTTACAACAGCTCCGATTCTAACATTACCTTCAGGATCGGGTGGATTCACTATTTATAGTGATGCTTCAGGGAAGGGGCTGGGTTGTGTCTTGCACCAGCATGGAAAGGTGATTGCCTATGCTTCCAGGCAATTATGTCCCTATGAGAAGAACTATCCTACCCATGACATGGAGCTGGCAGCGGTAATTTTTGCTTTGAATTTGTGGAAGCTCTATCTGTATGGAGAGAGGGTGAAGATTTTCACAGATCACAAGAGCTTGAAGTATGTGTTTACATACAAAGAGCTCAACATGAGGCAGCGCAGATGGCTAGAGTTGATGAAGGACTTTGACATCTCACTTCAGTATCACCCAGGGAAGGCCAACATGGTTGCCGATACCTTGAGTAGGTATCCGACAGCCATGTGTTTGACTATGGATCGGCACTTGCTTGCAGACTTGGAGAGCCTTGGGATTGAGGTAATTGTGCCAGGGGTGCAGATACAGTTATGGGGCCTTCATATACAGTCGGACTTGATGGAGAGGGTCAAGGCAATACAGTTCGAGGATGTGGCTCTGCGGTATATCCGAGAGCAGGTTCGTGCAGGGTTGGTGGATGGCGAGTTTTCACTTGTAGAGGATGATGCCTTGAGGCACAGTTCCAGGTTATGTGTGTCTAGTGGGTAGCTCAGAGAGCAGATCATGCAGAAGGCTCACAGATCGCAGTACTCTATATATCCTGGTGCCAACAAGATGTACAGGGATCTGCGAGAGCATGTCTGGTGGTACGGGATGAAGCGGGAGGTGTCCAACTTCGTAGCTAGATGCTTGGTTTATCAGCAGGTCAGTGCAGAGAGGCAGAGACCCGGAGGATTATTGCAGTTGTTGCCCATTTCAGAGTGGAAGTGGGAACATATCACCATGGATTTCGTATCTGGGTTGTCGCGTACACCAGGAGAAAAAGACGCGATTTGGATCATCGTTGACAAGTTGACCAAATCGGCCCACTTCTTGCCATTCAAGGTGGGTACGTCTACAGAGAGGCTTGCGGAGTTGTATATAAGTTAGATAGTCAGGATTCACGGAGTTCCCGTCAGCATTATCTCAGATCGGGATAGTCGCTTTACTTCCCATTTCTGGAGGAGTCTGCAGACTAGTTTGGGCACTCAGCTCAAGTTTAGTACTGCATACCACCCCCAAACGGACGGACAGTCAGAGAGGACTATTCAGACACTTGAGGATATGCTGCGGACGTGTGTCTTAGATTTTGGAGGTTCCTGGGAGGATCATCTACATTTGGTAGAGTTTGCTTACAACAACAGTTATCAGGCCAGCATTGAGATGTCACCGTTTGAGGCTCTGTATGGGCGTAGGTGTCGTACACCCTTATCTTGGGATGATGTTGGAGAGCAAGCTTTACTGGGACTAGAGATGGTTGTTGATGTAGCCGAGAAGGTAAAGCTCATCAGGGACAGACTTCGCATGGCGCAGAACAGACATCGGCACTGGGCCGATAGCCACCGGAGGCCGTTGGAGTTTGAGGTACAGATTTAGAGATAGGATTAGAAGTAGGTTGTATTATTTGTTTTGTTTGATTAATCGTGTTTGATTTTTAGTAACTTGAGACCTTGCTTGTGATTTGGTTGGAGACATGGTTTTTCTGCGGATATCTCTGACTCGTGGTACGATACATTTTGGTGGAGGTAGGAAGCTTAGCCCGCACTTCATCGGCCCTTTCGTTATCAGCGGGAGAGTCGGTGACGTGGCATACAGGCTAGACTTGCCACCTGCACTAGTGGAAATTTACAACATATTCCACGTATCACAGTTGAGATGGTACGTAGCTGACCCTAGCCATGTGCTCGATCATTCGGAGATTGAGGTTGGACCTACTCTCAGTTATCCATAGCAGCCTGTGGAGATTCTGGATCGCCGAGAGAATGTACTGAGGAACCAGGTGATACCCTTGGTAAGCGTCGTATGGAGGCATCATTCTCCAGGAGAGTCTACCTGGGAGCGGGAGGATGAGATGCGCGAGCGGTACCCCTATCTTTTTGGACCTTGAGGTATACTTTTCTATCCTTCTCAGCAGTTAGTTTCGCCTTTAATTTCGAGGACAAAATTATTTTAAGGAGGTAGATTTGTCACTACCGCTTTTCTAGCTTGAGGGTATTTTGGTCATTTTTTAAATTTTGGAATTAATTTGAAATTATTATTATTAATTATATTTAATAGAATTCTTTAGTGATTTTTAGTATAATTGATTTGGTGCTAGTTTTGATTTTGACTAGTGTTGACTTGGAGACTGTCCTAGAGGCAAACCTAGGTCATGACTACTTGGTTAGGTTAAGTAACCCTAGCTTGACCTAAGTTAGTGACATCAAACCCAATAGAATTATTTTGGGGAAATAAGGATTTAATTTGATTAGGAAATGGCTTGTGATTTCACAAGTAATGATTTGTGACTTTAGCCTTGGAGGCCCAACCCAACACAAGTGAACCTAGCCCTAGCCCAACCCACTTGGCCGGCCACCCTAGCCCTAGGGATTCCCTCTTATTTAATCCCCTCCTAGAAATTAGGGCTAGCCTCCATTAGGAATTATTTGCAAGTTTAGAAAGAGGTGAGTCTCCATCTTCTTTAATCTATAGAAATTCCATTTCAATTCATTTTTCCCCCAAACCAATTGCAATAGGACCCAAAACTTATTGTACTTGCTGTTGTTATTGAGTAATTTCAGGGAAGAAACAATTTGGGAGAGTTTTGGTGGTTTGGGGATCCTATCATTTGGAGGCTTTTTGTTACATTGTAAATCCCTAGGTAATATTCTAATCTACTCCATGAAATTTTGTTTTTATTGTATATCTAGGATGCCCTAGGGCTACCCTAGCTGTAGGTATAGCAAACCATAAGTTTCGTGTCTGATACATGTCCGTATCGGACACGTATCAGTCCATGTTATTGGGTGTTTGATGAAATGCCCCAAAGGGCATTTCGATCAGTTTTCAGGAATGTAATTGAATAGGAATTAGGGTTTTAATCTCGCTTATGTGTTTCTAGTATACTGAGCATGTTTTAGTGTCGTGTCGAGTCCCCACAGACACACGGACACGCGGTTGCACGCGCGCGCGCGCGGGCAATTTGCTTGCCCTGCTGCTCGGGTGCGATTGTGTTGTGCACACGACACTTCGACACATGAAACTTGACACACGTGTTGTATCCATGACTGACACAAGATTCCCAAAGTTTTACGAACTCTTGTGTCTTGTCGGACACGGATTCGCGTGTGCACTGTGCGTGCACTGTGCGTGTATCAGTGTTCATTTGGTTCTCTGTTTCGATTCAGTTTTAAATAGTTTAAATTGTGTTTTTATTTGTTCATTAGATCCTAAATATGAAATATTATCTATATTAAATCAGTTACATGTTAGTTTAGGTTTTGTAGCATGGGAATTGGATTCGAATGGGGTTATTTGCATGATAACTGATATATATGGGTGATATATTGTTTTTCCAAATTCCTGGAACTTTAAAACCCTATTAAATCTACTCTAAGTTGTTGTTTCGGTTACCTATTAGTATTCCTACATGTTTGTAATCTATATTAGTTGATTCGTAGTAGATTAGGTGGTGGATATGAAGAATGGGGCATTGAATTGAGTGTGGGATCAGTGTATCGACTGATACACTGATTCCTGGGTTCAGTTCCTATAACTGTTCATATTTTCCAGTTTTTAATCCATTCTAATTCGATGTTCATCTGTTACATGTTTTCCCACATATTGCTAGCTCATGTTTAGCTTAAATGTTGCTTTCGAATGAGACTTTTGATTTGGGTTTGAGATTGAATAATGTGTTGGTTTCGAAAGGAATTCGAACTGTCAAAACTGGAATTGGTTTTTCCTTCCATTCTTATAACTGAAATTTAATGAATGTCTATTTAATTTTCCTGTCAACTGTTATTACATTTTTTTCCTGTTTTACTGTGCATTTCACTGAATTCCTGTTTTCTACGATTTTCTTCACTGTCATGTGTTTCCAGGATTTTTCCTAACAACTAATTCAGGATTATGCATTTCCATGTTAATCATTGTTGATTATTCCTATTCTTTGTTAATATGATTTCAGTTATCCCATGTAAACCACTAATTTTCCCTGTTTTCCCTTGCTTCACTCACTGTACACAAGTGCACACAAATGATACCATGTTCACTGTTTTCTAATGCACACTAAATGCCAGTTATCATCTCACTGATTTCCTTCCCATTTGAAACTGTCATGTGAACCATGTTTAGCCACTGTTTCCTGATTTCAGGATCACCCTCACCCACACACTCTTGTAATCACACATGCCTTATCACACACTCATGTATCTCACTCACACACTCTCTAATGAATAGGCTAGTCCACTAACACCAACTAATCACACGGTATATTCTAATTAGCTAGAACACAACCAATATATATAAAATAAATTTTACCGTCACTAAAACAATTTATCAAAATTATTGAAATGACAAAAATAACCCTCTCTCGGAACTAGGTAGTTAAAATCATGCCATATGATTTAAATCTCGCGTTTATGGCGATGTAGAAATCAACCATAACTCATGATTGTTACAACTCGGGATCTTCAAATCTATATTCGATATCTCTGTAGCCAAAGGACGTCCAATCAGTACTATGTGTCAACATGATCGGGTCGAGTGGTTAATCAATTGTATCATACAGTTGTGACAATACAATTGTGTCTATCCTACGGAAGTTCCAATGCCGCCTGCATGATCTATCTTTGACGATGACTATAAACTGAGGTACATGCCTTCCAAAGAGACACACAGGCAAAAAAATAAAAAACGCCACAAATATACAAAGGAGATATTCCATACAGAGAGCATATCGAAGAAGCCAATGTGTATCGATCATCAATAGAGCAAAAGAGTCACTGCAGTACTCGATCTCCATCGTCATAATTTTTTAGATCTTATATTTGTACTAAGAACCCCCCTCCCAGCTGGGGTTCTCTATTGTACTCTTCGTTGTAATCTAATAAAAAAGAAGCTTTCTTAAACTTTCCTTCTTTCAATATTTGTGATAGCAACAATGTCTAAAAAGAGATTTTCCTACCTGAACTAAACCTCATTCATAGAAATAAGAATGCCACTCCTACCAAATTGGTCCATCTAGTATAGGTGTCTATCCAACCCTTATCGCCTTAGGTAATCAACCATTGAAATATTCTATCCACCTTCAAAAATTTTAATATTCAAATTAGACACACAATAATATAACAGCCAATAAAAATTAAATAAATAAGCAATAGAAATTATACCCAGTCCTGGTATACGGTAACCTTCTGCTAAAGATGTACACCTGGATGTCTAATCTATCCACTATGTTATCCTCTAGCTCGTACGGGTGCAGGAATAGGGCGCCTTCGAATAGTCGGCTCATTGTTGATGGCCTCCTCTGGGCTCTTTTGACCTTCGAAAGGCTTTCGGTTCCTCTGGCGATATCCTCGAATAGTGCCCACCGGCTGAGCTGCTACTGGTGTTGGTGCATATGCTCTCTCTAGGGCCGTCATCAGGCTCTGCCTCATAAACTCGTTATGATGCTACTATGCCTGCATCATCGTTGGAAGAACTGGAACATATATGACTTGCCCTCTTGCTGGGCCATCTGGAAGGGAAGGGCACGTACGACATCTGCTGGTGGTACAGTTCATATGGCATCTGAGGTGGAAAAGGTGACGGTGAATGCAAGAGAACCTCCTCTAGTCTGCATCATCGTGTAAGAAGTCTGACCCTCCTGCTGAGTTGGTGTAGGCTACGGTATCGGTCTCACGTGGATCGATGGGGTCGCCGGAAAGGTCGTGACCTGTCCAGGGAACTAGTTTCTTGATGGAGCTGGAGTCTTATCGTCACTGTGTATGGTGTCGAATGTTAGGGCAATGCCATATGTCTTACGCCCACTTTCCAAATTCATATATGTGGAAGATACAGAATTCTATTACAATGATAAGAAAACAAACAAGATGCAAAGTAGTTATGAATCAGGATTAATGGAGGTAGTTAACAAGTGGATGAGATCCTAACACTGTTAATTATATTTGCAGGCTCGTAGTACATTAACGTCAACAAAGTGATAAACTGACCTGCATGGGCCACCACTAAAACCATGTTATGCCCAAGCCCCGACCAAGCTATGTGACAATGGTAGCTAATACAGACTAGGATGAGTTCCCAATTTAATGGCTGATCTAGATGTATTATGCTGTAATATAAATAAGCTAGACATGTCTAGGTAAGCTACATATCTCATTCACAAAATCAAAGTAATAATATTGAGTAAAAGATGGAATGAAATATAGAAATAACCTGAATATCAAATACAACTGAAATGTCTGATGGAAACAAATCCGCGAAGTACAATACTGAAATAAAAATACTAGAAAATCAAAAAATAACTAGTCATGAAAATTAGCTAACTAGATAAAGATACTCATGGTCAAACCAGTTGCATACCATAAAATCAGGGGTACTCCTCGGAAAGCACCTCAACATCCTCAACAACAACTCATGTCTCTACTCCTGGTCCGTAAACAATCGGGTACCAATGCTCGTCCAGATCTGGAAAGGAACTAGGTCCTTAGAGAGACGTATCAAGAATATAGAAAAAATATGCCATAAAGTAATAGTAAATAAACGAAAGGGTGTTCTAAGTCAGCTAATTGAATGCACTTTAAAAACAACCCTGGAACGTATGGGTAGGTAAATAGGGATATATCATCAAATCATGGGCCAATGTCTAACATTGGCCCATAACCGAGTAATATTGAGGCTGATGTAACTATTTGTCACATAAGCCTACTAATTGTCTTCCCCACCCTATGAAATGTACAAGTCGAATCCACCACTCGAACATTCCGTCTATCAAAGCAAGGTCACAATAACTAGACACAACCTAAATTTATAATGTACTGACACACGAACTACTCGCACAGATGGCCAGTCAAGAGCGCACACTCGTGCCATACCATGAACTCACTTAGTGTGACGTAATATCAAAGATGTCAAGTCCATGGGAGTTATAATGATAACTCCACAACTTTTAGGGTAAGTCAACTAATGCTAGGTCAAATACACACAACCAGAATATCGTTGCCATCATCGACTGTACCCGAGGCGTTCTCGGATGCACACAACTATAATTATATCTAACAAGAGTACAAGAATAGTAATAACAATTTAAACAATACACAAGGCAAGGTAAACTTTCATAGAACTCCGAGATGAGAAACTAAATATTCCGACTCCGCTACCAAGGTCGAATACTCTCCAACGCCTATGAATACATAAATATAATACATTAACCACTACGCTAAATTATGCTAACACATATTAGATCAAAACTTCTTATAGTCATAACTAAGGTTCATAGGTTTGCTAAATTATTCTTCTAACACATAGGCACTAAGGGTTCTACCTACTAAGTTCTACTTGTACTAGTATGATTTGCACCTACTCAAGGTAAATGAAACAAGTGCACCCTACACTATTGGTTATGCAAAATATGGTTGAAGTCATACTCACATAATAGACAATTGGTTCCACTAACATTATTCTAGTAGTAAGGACAATTCTAGCTTGCACAACATATTTTTTCTTGATGGTGTTCACATACAACACGTAAAATTATTTGGTGCCTAGTCATGTTACAAATGCTATCGTTGTGTGCATAAAATCATGCGTAAAACTATTCTAACATATTGGTGTGACCTTAACCTACCGGTGCTCATTCTCTATATTTATATCCATGTGTTCACAACTATTTTGATCATTAGATAGCAATGGCAAAACTATTCTAAACTATGAACAACTTATGCATGATATATTCATTCCTATGAGGACATAATGTTAAACAAGTACAACACTTAATTACCCATGCGTATAAACATGAAATATCATTTCTAATATCTGGAATAAATAATTAAAACACAAATTAATGAGAATTAATCACAGCTTTAGCAAAGACTCTTGTGCCTAGACATAACAATCAACTAGTCCTGCACACAATTCCAACAGTCATTCGTTTAAAATAATCATGAACATAAAATTTATATATATATATATATATATATATATATATATATATATATATATATATATATATATATATATATATATATAAAATATACATATATATATTTTTTATAAATATATTTTTTTCGGATGCTGAGCTCCGCTCCCTGTGGAGCGCCAAGGGCTTCTCCTCCCCCCCGCCCCGCCTCCTGCGGGTGAGCGGCCAGTTTTCAGCCTTTCCCGCCTCCTACGGCGGGCCCTGGACTACTCCGGCGCCCCTCCTTCCTCCCGCGTCCCCCCCGTCGTTCCCCCCACCCCCACCCCCTTCTCTCCTCCGCCATATGGTGATTTTTTCACTCTCCGGTCGTCCGGCGCCATGGTCGGCCGACTGTCTGGCCCTCTTGGGCCTCCCTTCCGAGCCGACCCTCCCACCACCCCATCCCGAGTTGCCCTACCACTCACCCCCTCTTGATCTCCCCCCCCCCGCTCGACCTTCACCTCCCGTCCCCCTTCATCCGACGCCTCCTTGACCCTCTCTCCCCTCCACCTTTCTTCCTCCCTTGCCGAGATCGGCGTCCCTCGGCGGCGCTGTCTGCCCCGCCTCTGCCCAAGCGCCGTGTGCAGGGTCTTCGGCGGTCGCCTCGACGGGCCGGATAGCTGGGGTGGGTTCGTCCTCGCATGCAGCGGCCACATTGTCGTTGGTCCTTGAGCTGGCCCCATTCCCGATGCGGTTTCGAAATTCGAATGTCGCTTCAGACACCGCACCGCCTTTTGGCGACAAAGTTGACTGGAACCTGATAGCTTTCCCGAACCTTTTGGTTGTTCCCCCCTGTGAGCGCACCTCCCCTGTTGTGGTGCGCTCAATGCTTTAGGGCACGGGTCCTCTTTTCCTTAGTAGCGCCACTCTGCTGGCTTCCCCACTCTTGATTCAAGCGCCCAATACCCCCAGCGGATGGCACGGCTTTGGTTGGCGCCTAATATACTATTCAGGCATCTGGCGCCCATCATCCCCCTCCGGATTGCGCAGCCCCCGATAGTGCCCATCATCCCCCTCCGGATGGTGCAGGCCCCGATGGCGCCCTAACGTTGCTTAACGCACAGGCACACCCCCTCCATCAGCCTCTGGGCGCTCTAGTGGACCCCCACCTTAACGTACTTCCCAACGCCCGTGTGGAATCCCACCTTTCTATCGGCGTGCGCATGAACGAGCTTGGTGCTCCGCTGTGGGTGCCTCCCTCCGTGCACCCCGGTGCCTCTAAAGCTCGTACAACTCCCGCGCCATCCGCAGTATGGCCCCCTAACTTCGTGGCACGCTAGGCGCTACCACTCCCCCGGATCGCGGGGCGCATCCCTCAGCATCGACCTTATCCCACTACTCGTCTCTTCCAGCTAACCTTTTGCCCAAGCACATCCCTTGCTGCTCCCTAATTTGCTGCCTCTTCCCGTGCCATCTGTACCACCTGCAACGATATCGTACCCCGATCGTCCGTCGCCCAACCCTCCACTTGTCCCTCACTCTGCCGCATCCTACGCAAATGAGCTAAGGCCTAACCGAGAAAAGAACTACTTTTCTACTACCACAGAATTGTGCTACAGGAGGTCGAATCCCCAGAACCTAGCGACAATCAAGAGATAAGGGTTCCTTTCTCCACCGAAGAAATCTCCACCCTTTCAGTCACCTTCGCTCAAACTCTCGTCTTCAAATTCTCCACCGGATACCCGAAACTATCCAGGGTCCAGAAAGTGATCGCAGGCTGGAGGCTAACCTCAGGTTACAAGGTGGCTCCCATGGATCCGAAACATATGTTCCTTCACCTCTCCTCGGAAAGTGACCTCAAGAAGGTCTGGACTAAAGGCATAAGCAGGGTAGACACCAACAACATGAAAATTGTCAAATGGACTCCAGACTTAACACCAAAGAAGACTCCGTTATCATCTCATTGTAGGTTACCCCCCTCCCCCCCGAACCTCCCCCTCATTTGCTTTGCGCTAGCGGCTCTGAGGAGGTTAGCCAACTCCTTCGGGATGTTTGTGACATCGGCAGAAGAAACTCGCAACCTTACCAAAGGAAACTATGCCAGATTATGCATGGAACTGGACTTATCAAAGGATCTGCCCAACCACATCCTAATCACTCTCGACAATAAAACTCACACCCAATAAATCATATACGACAACAGCATCATTTACTGCAAGCATTGTCATACACTGGGCCACTCAATTGAACACTGCTTTCACGCACACCCAGAACTGAAGAGGAAGGCGAATAGAAAGGTGGCATCCACTCTCTCTCTCCCAGGAAATCCCACCAATCACCTACCCTATCATTGCCCAACTCCCACACCAGATTCGAAGCCAGCTCGAGTAACACCCAAAAACATGATCAAGCTCCCCGAGGAAGAGACATTGTCCCATACAGTCCCACATGCATCAAGCTAGCCAACATATTTGATATACTAGAGTCAGAGGCCATAGCAGTGTCGCTAGAAACATCCACAGAAGCACTCATTACAGAAGAAGAAACATGACTCAATGGAGACACGGACACGGAGGACACGACCAATATGGAGCCTGCATCTTCAGATAAACTGACGGCTATGACAGAAGAGCCCTAGCCTACTGACAAACCCCCTCCTCAATCCGTAAAGTGCCCAACATCCGAGCGGTTGACTTAGCCAACATTGGCCAAGAACCAGTCGTCAGGCTACAACAAGGCTTAAATGCGGGAATTAACACCACTAATAGCTTCTTCAGAGATGTGGCTAAAATTGTTGGAGAGGTTTATATGCATCCGAATAAAGAGACAGACAACTCTATAATGGTGGTCGGTAAGGCAGCTTCCACCTCAGAAAAACCAAACAAATGAGGCATCAAAGAGATCTCGGCCAGGACCACTAGGTCCGCTGCGAAACTCAAAAAATCCCCCAAACAGTAACCTTAATATTAACATCCTCTCTTGGAATGTTAGGGGCCTTGCCAACAAATCCACCTTAAGAAGACTCAACATTCTCAAGAAAATTCACCGAATTGATATCCTTGTGATTATATAACCCAAAATCTCCCCAAACAAGCTCAAATCCATACAACTGCGGTTAGGCTTCGCCTCGGCTATCTCCGGCTGTCATGATATCTGGATCCTCTCCAATAATAACGTAAAGATCGGTACCATTCACGACTGGAGACAAGCACTCTCGTGCTGGATAGAACATTCCATGCTTAAATCTCGCTTCCTCTTGTCAGCAGTTCATGATAGCTGCGATATTTTCGAGCGTAAGCAGCTGTGGGACGAACTGCTGAACACTCAACTTAACAATAGCGACCTTCCCTGGCTTTGCATCAGATATTTCAATGCTATTACTTGTAGGGAGGAGAAGTCGGGAGGTCGCCCCCCCTCCGTCGGCCATTCATGACTTCACCAGCTTCATCTTTAATGCCTACCTGTCGCCACTCCAGTTCAACGGCAGCGCCTTCACCTGGTGTAACATGCAAGATGGTGATCAAAGACAATACTCTCGACTAGACCGTGCTCTCGTCAACCCGGAGTGGGCCGATCTGGAAATCATCTCCAATCTCTCATACCTCAATGCTACCGAGTTGGACCACTCATCCCTCCTCATCGAAATTAGAAGCAAATCGAATCAAATCAAGAAAAGCTTTCGCTTCCTTGACTTCTGGAGCCACCACCGCGCGTCTACCTGGCTTGCCGCCTTGCATGCAAGCGAAGCGCTATTGGCGTAATAGCTCACTGAGCGATGATTGATGCAGTCAGTCAGTACCCTCGATTGTTTCAGATAGAAGGATCATGGCACCCCGGAACCATGACATCCAGCAGCTGCCTTACGTGCAAGAGACTTCTATGCCGGCCATTATTCCCGGCTCTGTGTTGAGCAGCTAAAGAAAAGAAAAAGATTTTCTTTAGCTTCTTTTTCTTTGCCAACCAACCACTTGGTACCAAGCAACCGATTAGCTGTAGCGCTTTCAAAGTAGAAGAGTGGTCTCTTATCTTAGAAGTGGTAGAGGAAGTCTCAAAAAGCGAAGGCCGAGCTGTAGGTCACGTGACCTGCACCGAAAAGGTAGCTGACTGTAGCCAACGCTTGGAGCAGAGACAATACACTCTACCCCATGGCCCATGTCACGAACGAACTCAAGGCTACTAGGAAAGCTATCACTGTATGAAGCAAGGAGGCGTTCGGTGACATCTTCCAGGATATCTGCACCGTCGAGGACGATGTTACCCACGCTGAAGCGCTCTTCACTTTAGACAGATCTCGGGCCGCCAGGACCTCCCTGAACCTTACCAAAGCGTTGCTGAAATGTTGGTTGAAGATCGCAGATAGCAGCTCAACCTCCACCAGATCGCAGATGATAATGGGAACATCATCAAAGACCATCGAGGGATCCAATTGGCGGCCACTGACTTCTACTCCCGACTGTTTACAAAAGAAGCTATCTTCAGAGATAAGAAATTCCTTACGGAGATTCCTCGCATGATTGAGGTTAGAGACAACAACCGGCTAGAACTCATCCCCTCCGAACAAGTCGTCAAAGTTGTCGTATGGACACTCGACGAACACAGCACTCCGGGCCCCGATAGGTTCAATGGTGTGTTCTTCAGATCGTGCTGGGACATCATCAAATCGGATATTCACGAGGGGCCCACTGCCTTCTTCCAAGGAGCCAGGTACCCAAGATCTATTTCCTGCGCTAATCTGATTCACATTCCCAAACAGGATATTCTGAAAACCTTCAAAGATTTTTTCCCTATAAGCTTGTACACCTTTACGAACAAGATCGTCTCCAAGATCATTTCCAACCGCATGACTGAGATCCTCTCCAAAATTATTTTCGAAGAGCAGAGTGGCTTCGTTCGCGGTCGAAACATTATAGACAATATTTTGATGGCCCAGGAAATGGTCACTTGTATGAAATTATGAGCTAGGGGCGGGAATATTGCTATTAAACTGGACATAGAGAAGGCTTACGACAGGCTGGACTGTAATTCATGATTTGAGTTTTTAAGGCCTTCGGATTTATGGAAACCTGGACCAATATCGTGTGGAGATCGATCAACAACTTGAAGTTCTCCACAATTATTAACGGTCAAGCCGAAGGTTTCTTTAAATCTTGCTGCGGGGTCAGACAAGGAGATCCCTTATCCTCCACCATCTTCATCATCGTCGTAAAAGCCCTAAGCAGAAATCTCAACAGAATGGTGGGCACCTCCAACTTCCATCATTTCTACACAACTAGTGGCTGCCCAATCAACAACCACCTGGCATACGCAGATGATATTCTTATCTTCTCCTCTAAGGACGTTAAATCAGTTGAGGTAGTCCACAACACGCTTTAAAGATATTCCAGATGCTCTGGCCAACGCATCAATCCCAATAAGAGTGTCATCTACGTCCATCACAAGACCAACAGAGATCACGCCTCTACCCTGTTCAACATCACCTCCTTCACTGTTGCTTACCCACATTTCTCTTACTTAGGGTGCCCGTTGGTATACGGCAGAACGAACGCGGGCATCTTCGAAGGGCTGGTGGGCAAAATTAGGAAAAAAAACTATAGGGGTAGCACAACGCCACTCTATCGCCTGGCGGAAAGATTATCCTGATCCAACATGTGCTCTCCTCTATCCCCATATACACCATAGCCGTATGCTACCCCCCGAAGAAGGTCCTCACATCAATTGAAAACCTCTTCACCAACTTCTTCTGGGGCTACAGCGACGGCAAGGACAAATATTATTAGGCGAGCTGGGACACCATGGCCAGACCCACCGAGGAGGAAGGACTAGGCTTCAGTAGGTTGTTGCATGTCATCGATGCCTTCTCGATGAAGCGGTGGTGGAAACTCTAGGTTAGCCGAGGCCTCTGGGCGCGATTCATGAAGGCCAGATACTTCAACCTTATTCACCCATCAATCGCTGACCACAACTGCAGATCATAAGCGTCTTGGAGATGTATCATTCACGGGCGAAGCATCGTGGAGCCCATGATCCGACTCCAACTGGCTCGGCAAATCATCAATATTCTTCGAACGTTGGGTCGGGGAAGACCTTCTCCCCCAAATACCAGTGGCCCCTTCTAACAGTACTATCATAGAGCTGTAGGATCACTCAGGCGACTGGAATCGAGATAAGATTCGTGAATGGATGGGCGAGGAGGCAGCTGCAACACTGCTCGACGTCGGACTGAAGATCAATACAGAACCAGACGTCCTGCAGTGTTCTATTGAGCCCAGCGGATCATTCATCGTAGCCTTGGCTAGAAAGGTTGCTCGTGGTAGTGGGACACCATCCCCCATAATGGGGCTTTTCTGGCAGTCTTGCATCCCCAAAAAATGGTTAGTGCTAGTTTGGAGAGCCTTTTGCCGAAAACTCCTCACTGACGATGCCCTCAACACCATCGGATTTAGTCTTGCATCTGCATGTCATTGTTGTTGGGAGAAACAATCAAAAATAGTTGAAAATATCTTCTTCTCCGGGGATTCATCGACTATGGTGTGGACAGCACTTTCTTACCGTTCTAGACTTCTTCAGGGCAGTGGTAGCTTCAACGATCTTCTGGCTTACTGGACATCCGCTTTCCACGGCCACCAGATCATCACAGCCGCGATCATATGGGTCATCTGGAAGAACCACAACAAATTCAGATACGAGGGACACCAGTACTCGATGAACCAGCTGATCCGGGAGGTTCTCCGCCAGACTCTCAAAGTTGATAGACATTGCAAACTTGGCCTCGAGGACTTCTTGTCACGACCCGCACCCAGTGTAGGGGCACGAGAAGTGGGTACGTCCGCCTACACTGCAGTATCGATAGTAGAACGCTGTCCTAGGTCACATACATCTAACAATTATAAGGTACCTGTACAATGTATACGTTTCGAATAGAGGATAATATAGAAATGTACAACTCAATCACTGCTAAGGTAGAAAGTACGATAAGATAGATAGATAAGATCTGAATCCACAATGAGATACAAAATAAGAGAGAGAATCTAAGTGTCTAAGATAACAACTCCACAATATCCAGAATAACAAAATCCCTAAATAAGTACAAAGTGTATCCAAACAAGACAAGATAATAAGTAAGATACTGCTCTAGCTAACTAGCCTAAACTACTGGGGTAATGACCTCTGCAGGTACTGGGTCCTCCTGGGAGACCAGCTCACATGTGTCATCTAGGCCTGCTCCATAGTATGTAGGACAGAACTCCTCAATATCATCTGTAATATTTTTAATAGGTCCAGTCAAGACGGGAGCGGGCACAATACATCTCACACAGTTCATAATATGACAGGATATGTAAATATGTTATAGAGTAAGATACATAAAATGCTGGGAAATATATAAAGTAAAAGAGATGAATGTAAAAAAAATATCTACTATAGTAAAGAGCTAACAGTGGCTAGTGATGTAGAGTACAAGATAGAAATGTGAACGGCTTGAATTTGCACATGAGTAATCTAAGAGTTTGCACATGAGTATACTACTTTGGAATTGTTCACATGACCATTTATACTCCTCCGTACCCCAATCAATACACAAGGATCCAGACAGGTTATGTTATTGCACATGATATCACATGAAGGCCCATAAATGGGTGCACATGAATGGTAAAAGCACCGGAGTACATGATGAAAGTGAAACGCACATGACATACTGTAATCCGATGCTCCCGAGGAGAATAACATCTCATGAATGGATCCATATAGTACCAATCTGTGTTAACAACGTGACAATATCAAGTAAAGTAATCTAGAGCATAAATATAAATCCTATCAAGTATGAACGGTCAGAGAATGTACTAGCCTGATATCCAGACAGAGTAGATGATTACTAAACAGAGCAACACAGTTCACAACATGTCCAGAATGGTAATACTGAAGATTATAATGCATTTTATATAATTTCTAGGTCATCTAGGCCAAAGTCAACTCTTGGTCAACTCTGGTCAACTACACTAGTCAAACTAGGTTAATTAGGTCAATCCAAGTCCAATCAAGTCTCAATAAGCCTAACTAAGCCTAGGCTAGCACTCACACACAATCACAAAGCTAACACAAGCTATCAAACAAATATTTCATATATATACACATATATACACTCAATGTATATAAAGCACACATCTAATAGGCATTCATATAAAGGCATTTATATATACATAGGCAAGTGTCAAATGAAATATTATGTGTGTACAAGGGTTAAAATGTGTGTCAAAATATATATACATATATATATATATATATATATATATATATATATATATATATATATATATATATATATTTATATTTATATACACACATATATTAACAAATATATTACATATGTATATATTAGAGAGATAGAGAGTGAGATGTGTATGTGTGTGTGTGTGGTTTTCAGTCATTGTGTGAGTGTGTGATTTCCATAGGGTGAGCGGCAGTTCAATATGTGACAGTACATATGTGTGTGTAATATAGATGGGAGTGGCATGGAGTTCTCAGGTTTAAGATTTCAGTGAAACAATAATAAAAGTGTATGTATTCAGAGATTTTCAATCAAGCATGTGTGTATTTCTCAGATTTTGTCAATAGTGTACATGTGTGTGTGTGTCGGTGTATAGGGTGTATGTACTCACAGGTTTTAGTTAAAAAATGAACATGTGTATGTATACTAGGTGTTCAGGAATAGGACAGCAAGTGTACAGATTTTATCATGGTGTGTGTGTATACATATATAAGTTAGTGTCCAGTTCAGGACAGTACATGCATTTAGAGTAGGGTGAAAGTGTACAACAGTTAAAAAAAGGTACACATATGCAAGGGGGCAGTCTCATGTTAAAGTATCATATCCCAGTTATCGATCTACATCAAAATCAATTTTCATATTTAAACCTAAACTCATTTGAAATTCAAATAACATGTATCACTTTGAAACCATATTTCGAAAATTCCTAGACAATACATAAAACATTATGTATCAGTCCACACAAAATTGAACCCAAATTTTCAATGAACACCCAAAATCCTATTCTTAGTTATATTCAAATGAATCTCATTAAACATATTAAATCTCAGGAATCACATACATATCATCTCAGTTTTTATACCAATCAATCTCAGTTTTCTTCATGAAACTAAATCTCAACATCACAGTAAACTTGAGAACAAATCTGATAAACTACATTCAAATCTAAACCCCAGCCACTGTTCAAAATCTCAGAAACTATCAATCAAACCAATATCAAATTCGATTATACAACAAAACTAAAACTGTGAACCAATTAACCAGTGCACAGTTATATATGAATGAAATACAAGTTGAAAACCACATCAATGCATGAAAATCCTAATCTCTGAAACCAAACCCCACCTATTACAAATGTCCCAAACTGTGAAATATTGAATAACAATAAAATGTAAAAATGAAATTCGAATTAAAACACTAAAATCCAAACAATACATTAGAACCTAATCATTATACATTACAATATACATTATGCATTCGAAGTCGATTTGGAATTATAAATCGGATGCAGGTTGAAAACCCAACAGTCCAATTCATGTATCAGTCTCTAACAAATCGAAACCCATTCAAAGCTCATTTCGAACCCAATCCATATGAAAACCCAAATAAAAGTGTGCAGTGGTGTATCAGGTGTGCGGGCATGCTCGTGTAGATGTGAGGGATGTCCTTGTGTCCAACAAACGAACATAAAGTATCCAAAATAGGCAAAGAATGGAGTATTAGAAAACAGTGTGCAGACTATGCTCGTACAGCGTGTTCGAGCTCAACTGGGATCGACACAAGACACGAGAGGTGTCATGCTCGTGTCAGGTGATAGGTGGCATATAGGGCTAGGGATACGTGTATATGTATTGTGTCCACGTCGTGTCTATGTGCGACACGAAGTGCGTGTCAATGGGGAATTTCTGTGCATATGCTGCTATTGTAAAACCAGTGCGCGTGTCCGTGCTCCATCGATATGATACGAGATCGTGTCAAACTCGAGGGGTGTGCTAACGGAGGTTGCCCCAACCTCTGTGCCAAGTGGCACATGTCCACGTGTCCAAATAAGGGAGAACTGGGGCTCGGGTAGCAGGGCATGGGTACGCCCGCGCACGAGTGTGTCCAGTTGCTCGTGGACACGACACAGACACAAAAACACATACATTCCTTTATGAAAATTAAATTATACACATAGATCTATAAATTCGTTTAAATAGTTTTGGAAAAACAGAAATAAAATCTCTCTTGGGCATTTCATTAAACACCTACATACAAGCTATGACACGTGTCCGATACGGACACCAAATTGACATGAATTCACACAAGACTCACTCTACAGCTACGGGACACCTAGGTCTATAAATTCATGCAAAGAAATCAAGAAATGGAGGTGGTTTGAATAGTTTATCTATTGAGTGTCAACCCAAGAAAAAGCCCCAAAAATGAAGGATCCTACTTGTAACTCCCAAGCTCAAAATCTCACCCAAGTTGAGATTACACACTACCAACAGTAAATAGGCATGGTTTAGATCCTATTGCAAAAGACTAGGGTTAAAAAGGAAGAGAAATGAATAAAATAGAAAGAGTTGAAGAATGGACAAACCTTACTCTTGCCAAAAATAAAAGTGGTGTAAAAAGAGGCAAGAATGATTAAGAGGCATTAAATAGGAAGGGGGAAACCCTAGGGGCGGCCACATGTAGGAAAATTAGGGTTAGGGTTGATGGCTAGTGGGCTATGGGCCAAGTGCAATGTCAAATTGGTTCAGTCCCTTAGCTATTAGATCAAACACCTATAACACCTAATCTCTTCATGCAACTTAGTCCAACAAGTCAACTTGGGTCGACTTAAGTTAGACTAGGGTCCCACCATGTTAACCAAGTCACCATAGTCAAAGTCAACATCTAGGTTAGTCTCCAAGGTCTCAACTAGCAAAAGTCAAAAATAACAACCATCAATCAAATAATTAATAAATAATTCCAAGAAACCAAAATGACCAAAATACCCCTAGGCCAAAATGATAAATAAAACATCCTAATCACATGGTTAGGCTCTAGGTCAAGTATTCTCTAGGGTTTCACTAGCAAAACTCCAAAATCACAAATTACCAATAAAAATAATTTTAAAATAATTAAAAATTACCAAAAATTATATCATGATTTAAATAACATTATTAAAAGATTAAAATTATAAAATTTAAAAATTACTCTTATTTAGAAAACTGGGTGTTACAAGTCTATCCTTCTTAGAAAAATTTTATCCTCAAAATTAAGAAAGTCGTAATCCTGTAGGTCAACCCCCAACAATCAAGGTCAAAGCTTCTACCTAGCAGTATCCTGGGTCAGTAAGTCCAATATGGGCAGTAGGCTAAAAATAGGTTATATCCAGAATTTGGGTCAGCAGGTTGGGTCAAAAAGGTGTTCCCAATTCGAGTCAAAAATAGAAGTGACTCTATAGGGTGAATCAAGATTGGATCTTGTGTCGAGAAAGTCGTATGAAGCAAACGGAGCACAAGATACTGTGTCTGAGTAGAACACGAAGGTCATGAGTGTAGGAGGTCATATATAGGTCATGCAGGGGAAGTTAGTTTTGAGAAAACAACTAATCTTGTGCTTCTAAATTAAAAGTTACGATAATGTGTATAATGTAATCAAAATTAAAGTGGGAATGGTCAAATGGCCTAAATTGGACCGAAAGTTGTGTTGCCAAAACAGTACAAGGGACAGGATAAGTGGGACAGTCTGTGGTCATGGGTGTCAGGCTGGGAAGATAAGGAAAATAATGAATCAAACAGGGATGTAAGGGTTACCATTCTAGGGTCAGAGCTACACTATCACTTCTAAGTCAAAAGGCCTATCACAATCATTAATTCATTAAAAGAAATTCATAACAAGGAAGTTATACAAAGGATTATACTAACAGTGAGGTCATGAGTGTAGGAGGTCATATATAGGTCATGCAGGGGAAGTTAGTTTTGAGAAAACAACTAATCTTGTGCTTCTAAATTAAAAGTTACGATAATGTGTATAATGTAATCAAAATTAAAGTGGGAATGGTCAAATGGCCTAAATTGGACCGAAAGTTGTGTTGCCAAAACAGTACAAGGGACAGGATAAGTGGGACAGTCTGTGGTCATGGGTGTCAGGCTGGGAAGATAAGGAAAATAATGAATCAAACAGGGATGTAAGGGTTACCATTCTAGGGTCAGAGCTACACTATCACTTCTAAGTCAAAAGGCCTATCACAATCATTAATTCATTAAAAGAAATTCATAACAAGGAAGTTATACAAAGGATTATACTAACAGTGAGAGCTACTCCTACTCCTACTCCTAAGTTAAATGATGAGAAAGTAAAACAAAACAAACAACAACAACAACAAAATTTTGAAAGACTGAAACGAAAAGTAGAGAAGATATGTTCAAAAACTTTTAAGATGAAATCTGATAATTATATGCGTCCATCCAAAATCATGGTACTCTGAATCCTCGTCATACTAGTAAACAGGGCTATGATAACCATAGAGTCCCAATTAATGTATGCACTTCTAGAATAATGTTATTTAAAATTTTCGCTCTGCCGCTAGCTTGGCTGTAAAAATCTTAAATTCTCACACCCGAGAAATATATCCAAAATCAGACTATAGGTCATTGCCATACTGGCTAATGTGACTGTAGAAGACTAGATTCTATAACTGAGATGACCTAGCCCATATAATTTATTTTGGCAGAAAATTAAATCAGTAATGAATACCAAGAATCAGATTCATCTACGAACAAGAACGATAAGCAAGATTTGTTGGAACTGAATTTCGAGATGGTTAAAATAAGGCAAGGAAAGAACGGAATCGAGATGAACAGAACCTGCGATAAGCTCTCCTACTGCCAGTGCATCCTCAGCTACCAAAGCGTAAGCTCGCCCTTGCTGGCCTCCTCCAGCATGTTGCTGTACGAATCTCTGCTGCTGAGTCTGTAAGGGTAATCCCTTATGTTACCTCACCGGAGCCCTCGCTCATGCTTCCTGAGCTTTCCATCCAGAAAACTTGGGATACTCTCTTAACTGGTGATATGATGCTCCGCAAAGTAGTCACTTGTCTAATCTCATCCGATATTTACTCCAATCGTGCCCTGGTTTCTTACAAAAAGGGCAACTGATAACATATTGTTGTTTAGTGGCCTGCTACGTCTATAACGGTGGTCCCCTCTGCTGCTCTGTCAGAGCCCTAGTTCCTATTGCTGCCTGAGTCAATGGTGTCAGGTTCTTGGTATAGGAACGATATAGTAAAGCGTAATACTCTAGAGGGGGGGTGAATAGAGTAGGCAACGGAATAATGCTAATTAAAAAAGTTAGCAACACAATCACAGTATATAATCACAGATGAAATAAAGTAAAGGCAGAGTTCAGAAAGCAAACGCAAAGACAGCGATGTATACTGGTATCCCTCTGTTGAGGACTAATCCAGTCGGTAGAACTCTTGCTACCAGTTTGAATCCACTATAGGAAAAACCGTAAGTTTTCTTACGAAGTCCTTGCAACTTCTACAACGCGAGCTTTGATACGAAGAACTCGTCCAACTTCAAATGTGAAGAGGTATTCTTCAATCAAGCCTTCTGATTACAATCTCTCAGAAACTTCTAGACCGTACCGTACTGGCAAATCGACTAGAGGATTGTAACTGGCTTGGGATCTGAAAATGAAAGCTCTAGAAAACTCTTTGGAAGACAGAAAGCTTTTTATATAGAGAGAAGATTGAAAGTAAATGAGTGATTTGAAATGATCGAAATACTTCTCTATTTATAGGATTTCCAAAGGGAGAACTCTGTCAGAATTTGGGCAGAATTTGGGCAGAACTCTATGAGCAAATCTCGGTCAAATCCGCAACTGCAGGAGGACCAAGTTCCAGAGAATTCAAAATCAAAACGGCCACCAACCGAACTCTGGCCGAACTCTGGCCGAACTCTGGCCGAGTTCTGTCAGGGTTAGGTTAGGGTTTTAAAATAGGTTTTGGTGATTTTTGAAAACCTTTTTGAAAACCTTTTTGTAAACAATTTGATAGGTCATTTTAAAAATATTTTGAACTATTTTGGGAATAGCCTATTTGCCAGTACGACTCGGTGTACAATGTATTCCTAGACTCAAATAAAAAGAAAATTACATTGCATAGGAAATACTGACTCAAGTAGGCAAACAGATCTTCAGTCTTGAACGTAGTGAATATCCAATCTTGCTTATGTCCAAGAAGCCGAGATGTCCCAACTAGCTTTGTATATCCAGACAGAGTTTTGATCAATTATTAAAATCAGGTTTGACCATATGACCAATGGGCCAACAATCTCCCCCATTTTGATAATTGACAAACTATGAATGATATAACATAAAGCTTGTTCAAAAGAATATCAAAAAGTAGGAATAGTTCATAACCTGTATTCAACTCAAAACAAAAACTCAAAAAAATGTTAATGTTAGATCTTTTAATTTTCTCCCCCTTTGTCACTCAGCAAAATAAATTCACAAGAGAAGGCTCCCCCGCAATCAATGCATAAGTAACAAACAGCGAGAATATATATAAAAGAAATAAAGCATATTAACTAATTAAATAGCATTACAAGCATGTAAAAAAATTTCTACAGATTATCATCACAGGCATGTATTGTTTCAAAAACTCAGGCATAATATTTCACAAGCAGTTTGTAATGAAGAAGCAGTATAAAAAGATAGTGCTAACAAAAAAACAAAGTGCTGAAATAAACTGAAATGTCATAAATGAAACATCATAAACATGTCCATAAAAAAAATACTGATAGCAAACTACAAAGTACTAATCAAAAAGTAAATGATAAAAACTTGGAATGTCGGAGCATTTCCAAGTATACAGTAGAATATCACTAGTAATCAGATCAGATCTCATCATCACTATCCTCATCAATGTCATCAGCAGCACGGCCAGCATGACCGGAAGTACCAGCACCAGAAGTACCAGCGCCAGTAGGATGAGTAGGGGCGCCAGCATAGAACTCGCCAACATAATCTCGAGGACCACGATACCAATCATAGGCGTTACCGGGCTGGAAGTAGGCATGGACAGCCTCATCCTCACAGCGATAACCCAAAAAAGTTGGATCTCGAGGGATGGAAGCGACTGAATGACCAGTCTGGGCAAAACGTAAATCAGCCAAGGAGTTTGCCATCGCCTGGTAACGGGTGACATCGCGGAACTCACGCTCGCGAGCCATGTCCGTCATCGAGACGTGCAAAGCAGATAGGTGCTGATGTATGCCCTCAAAAGTCATGGCATACGGCTGATATGGTGGAGATGGTGCAGTAGGAGGAGCAGGAGGTGGAGCTGAAGCAGTCCGGCTACGACGAGAAAGCTGGAGTAACTTGGGCTCAGAGTCCTGAGTACAAGTCGATAGATCGATGTCGAAGCGCTGAAAGATACGAGGGAGAATCATCGCGTAAGAGAGATTTCGATCTCTTGCACGACAACGTCCCATCATCTGAATAATAGTCTTGGGGACGGAAAAAGGAATCCCCTTGATGAGATGATACATAGCGGACAGCTCAAGCGAAGTCACATCATCCTTGGAAGTGGATTTTGGAAGTAGAGTAGAGTAGATGATGCGATGCAATTCGTAGTTAAACAAGTTAAGGTTGTTAGCCTTAAACTTTCCAGAACGTACTCTGTCAGGTGCACAAAGTTCCGTTTTGAAACTCGTGAGTGTAGTGCCTTCGGAAAACTCGAATTCCGTGATATCTACTAGCGGTTCACCTTCATTGGGAATCCCAAGAATCTCCGCTAGGAGGACATCATTGAACTCAATATCTATGCCTCCAACACGTGTGCTCACGTCAAAAGTGTTAACTACGAGATTGCAATAGAACAATCTAATGGCATTAGTAGCAATTGGGAAGCACAGTTTAACAAGCAAATGTAACCCTAATGCCTCAAATAAGTGACGATGGTCAGGAAATACCGTCCATTTAACCGGAGCGCCGCTGCATATGGATCGGGTGGAAAAGTCACCGTACCATAATAAAGCTTGATCGAGGGTTTGAAAGAAAAACCCATCGAAAGCACCGTCGCTCTTTTGGACTGGCGAAAACAAAGAATCCGTATGAGGATTCGAAGAGGACCCTTCCTCACTAGGAGTAGTCTTCTTCCTCTTAAACGGATTAAATCTAGGTGCCATTGAAATAAATAAGCACAAATTTGAAAGTGGAGAAAGAGAGAGTTATACCTCACAGAAATTAGATATGTTGTAGAGAAGGATGATCTCCGCACGATTCCAAAGTTTGGAAGGATTTCACCAAGTAGATTGGGAGCAAAGAGTTGGTGAATACTTAGGGTTTGGAGAGTTTTCGGGCGGCTGTAGCTGCTGTTTAGAAAGTATGGAAGCAATGAAAGAGAAGAAGCTCTCGGGTTGTGTATATATACACAGATACCCTCAACCGAACTCGGGCCGAATTCGGTCAGAGTTCTGGCTGAATTCGCCTAGGGTTCTTTCAAGTTAATTTTTGCTACTTCTTTTTCATTGACTCGTTTCAAATATTTAATTCAAAGATTAGTTATTTTAGCTTTCAAATAACATAATTAATAGTATTTTATGAGTTAAATATCTTTACACAGCAGCTGTCTCAGATTATCTGTAGGAGTACTGTCCCAGCTGGCGGAGGTTCACCGGGGAACTCTTAAATACCGCTTCGCTTCAACCGTAGTTGTGGTGACAGACAGATACTTTATTAGCTTGTCTCTAACACAGTTTTTGCATAATGATATAAAAACATAAAATAAAATCAATTAATATTATTGACGTCCAAAATTCCTAATTCTCGACGTAAATAATTGAAGCGATCTTCCGCTAGAAGTTTAGTGAAGATGTCAGCTAATTGATTATCAGTATCTATGTATACAAGGTTTATATCTCCATTTTGATGATGATCTCTAAGAAAATGATGCCGAATCTCGATATGTTTAGTACGAGAGTGACATACAGGATTCTTAGTCAAATTAATGGTGCTAGTGTTATCACAGAAAATGGGAATATGTGTGTAAAATAAATCAAAGTCTTCTAAGGTTTGTTTCATCCACAAAATCTGAGTACAACAACGTCCTGCGGCGATGTACTCAGCCTCTGTTGTTGATAAGGCTACAGAATTTTTCTTTTTACTAAACCAAGAGACTAGAGCCTTGCCTAAGAAATGACATGTACCGCAAGTACTTTTTCTATCAACCTTGCATCCAGCAAAATCTGCGTCCGAATAACCAATAAGGTCAAAGGATTTGGATTTGGGATACCACAAGCCGACAGAAGAAGTGCCTTTAAGGTATCGGAAGATACGCTTAACTGCGGACAGATGTGATTCCTTTGGGTTAGCTTGAAAACGTGCACACAAGCAAACACTAAACATTATATCTGGACGACTAGCAGTTAAGTAAAGTAAACTACCAATCATACCTCGATACTTACGTGTGTCGACTGGCTTGCCTTGTTCGTCAGAATCAAGCTTTGTTGAAGTTGCCATCGGAGTGCCAATAGGTTTGACATTGTCCAGATCAAACTTCTTTAGCAAATCTTTTGTGTACTTGGCTTGATTAATGAACGTCCCATTGTCGGTTTGTTTGATTTGCAGTCCGAAAAAGAATTTCAGCTCTCCCATCATGCTCATCTCAAACTCATTCTGCATACACTTAGAGAATTCTTGACAAAGAGATTCATCAGTGGATCCAAATATGATATCATCAACATAGATCTGAATTAAAAGCAGCTTGCCATTAAAAGATTTAATAAAAAGTGTAGTGTCAACCTTTTCTTTTGTAAAACCGTTGTCAAGTAGAAAAGAGCTTAGACGATCATACCAAGCACGAGGGGCTTGTTTCAAATCGTATAAGGCTTTCTTCAACTTGAAAACATGGTCAGGATTTTTGAAATCCGTGAAACCCGGAGGTTGTGCTACAAAAACTTCTTCTTTTATAAATCCATTTAGAAAAGCACTTTTTATATCCATTTGAAAAAGTTTGAAATCATGAAAACATGCAAATGCACATAACATACGAATGGATTCTAATCTCGCAACTGGGGCATAAGTCTCATCGTAGTCGATACCCTCTTCTTGATTGTATCCTTGAGCTACGAGTCGAGCCTTGTTACGAGTTACTAAACCATCCTCATTCAGTTTGTTTCGGAATACCCAACGGGTGCCAATGACCGGATGATCAATAGGCTTGGGAACAAGTTCCCAAACTTGATTCCGTTCGAATTGGTTTAATTCCTCTTGCATGGCATCTATCCAGAAACTATCACTACATGCTTCATCAATAGATTTAGGTTCTAGCTGTGAAATAAATGCAACACTAGAAATAATATCTCTACTGGATGATCGAGTGCTTACTCCTTTGGTAATGTCACCAATTACCAAATCTTGTGGATGATCAGCTGTGAATTTTAACCTTTTCGGTAGACTCTGTAGGTAGCTGGTTCCTGGATCTCCTCTAGGGGGTTCAGCTAGTGCAGAGCTTGGTTCAGGTTCAGCTGATGTTGAGCTTGATGTAGGCAGATCTTCATCATTGTCATCGAGAGTCATTTGGTTCATTTCATCAAAAGTGACGTTGATTGATTCTTCGATGATCATGGTACATTTGTTGAAGACTCTGTATCCTTTGCTCTTGGCCGCATAACCTAAAAATATACCTTCATCGGCCTTTTCGTCAAACTTTCCCAAATTGTCTTTAGTATTAAGAATAAAGCACTTACAGCCAAATATCTTAAAATATGAAACTGAAGGAATTCTATCAAACCATAACTCAAATGGAGTCTTCTTCGATTTGGGTCGAATTAGAACTCTATTGAGCACAAAGCAAGCTGTATTGACAGCTTCAGCCCAGAAGTATTTGGGTAGGCTAAATTGATTTAACATTACTCTGGCCATTTCGGTTAGAGTTCTGTTCTTACGTTCCACAACTCCATTTTGTTGTGGAGTTCTAGGGCAGGAGAACTCGTGTATAAAACCGTGTGTGTCACAAAATTGCTCGAAATCAGCATTCTCGAATTCGCCTCCATGATCGCTTCTAATACGAGTGATCATGTAACCTTTTTCATTTTGTACTTTCTTGCAAAAGGTGACAAATTCGGATAATGCGTCATTCTTGCGTGTCAAGAAATATACCCACGTGTATCTAGAGAAATCATCTACAATTACAAAAGCATATAATTTACCTCCGAGGCTAGCAACTCTGCTAGGACCGAATAAATCCATGTGTAGCAATTGTAGAGGTCTAGTAGTACATACTGCGTTTACAGACTTGAATGTGGATCTGGTAGCCTTGTTCTTTTCACATTGGCTGCATACCGAATCCTTCTTGAATGTTATGTCTGGTAAACCGCGTACTATCTTCTTTGTGGATAATCTTGAAATTGTATCTATATTTGCATGACCGAGTCTCATGTGCCATAGGTGACTCTTATCACTTTTGGCCAATAAGCATCTACCTGAAATGTTAGCTTCTTCCAACAGATAGAAAACATATATATTGTCTTCCCTGATACCTTCAAAGATAGTGCTACCAGTTGAACTATCAACTATAGTACATTTGTCTTTGCCAAAATTGATACCATAACCATGATCAGCTAGATGACTTACGCTGAGCAGATTATGTTTCAACTCGATAACCAGACAGACATCTTTAATCACTAGATAGGGAGACTTACCAACATCACCGATACCAACAATATACCCTTTCAAATTATTACCGAAGGAAACATAACCTTCCTTCTTCTTCTTCGACAGTGTTGCAAATAGGGTAGCGTCACCGGTCATATGCCGTGAGCAACCGCTGTCGAGGATCCATTTGCTTCTAGCATGTGAAGGGTGTTCCACCTACAAAACAGTTTGCAGATGAAACCTTTGGTACCCATTTCTTGTAGGGTCCTAAATTGTTAGCTTTAGGTATCCAAGCATAAAAATTTAAATCTACAAGCTTTCTCATTCTACATGCAGATGATATATGACCAATGAGGCCACAATAATGACATTGTGCATGTCGAGTGTTGAAAGCTGTGTGGTGTGCATGGTTGGTAGGTTTGGGTTTTCTAGTATAGAAGAATGCATACCTATGATCATATTTAGGCTTAACCTTTTGGGGTAAAGGTTTTATATGGTTTGGTCTGACAGTGTTTGGCTTGGGAATGTTCCGAATTTTTGGTAAGTGACACGTGTTAGGATAGGAAGCAGCAGGCTCAGGCTGTTTTCCTAACCTAATTTCCAACTTTTTGGAGGTGTCATATAACTTAGTATAATCAGAAGTGAGTGATTCCATTCTGATTTGTGCAGATTGAAGACTTTTCTTTTCTTTAGAAAGATCTTCTCTCAATTGGTCTATAATCTTGTCTTTCTCTTCGGATGACTGTTTAGTCTCGTGTAATAAGAGCTTTATAGAGGAAAGCTCACCAGACTCACTAACATTAGCTCTAACCTCAGCTAGTAGGTCGGTAAGTCTTCCTATTTCTCCTTTGTACTCTTTGAGTACCTTCTTAGCGGTCTGATATTTACTACGCAGTTTCCTGTAGTCAAGCATCAGGTCACTGAAGGCATCTCCTAGTTGCTCAAAGGTAAAGTCATCATATGTTTCTACAGGTTCAGTAGGTACCTGATCGATTGCCATGAAGCAGATGTTTGCAGCGTCCTCTGAATGTTCATCTTCTGAGTCGCTAGCTTCACTCTCATGCCATATGCTGGTGTTGGCATATTTCCGAGACGTTGATCTTTTCAGGTTGCCTTTTTCATACCTGTTGTTCTTCTTGCTCGATGATGAGTTGATGGGACAGTTTTTCTTCATATGTCCCTTCTTCTTGCAGCCATAGCAGACAGCATCTTCTTGGTACCAGTTGTTGCTGTTGTTCTCTTTGACTCTCTTCTCATGTCTCATGAATCTTTTGAATTTCTTTGCTATGAGAGCTTGATCTTCAGCGTCAGATCCACTGCTGTCTGAGTCATCTTCAGCAGCTTTTCTGTGCTGAGCCTTGAGGGCGATAGTCTTCTCCTTCGGTGCAGGCTCTTCAAAATCTTGTAGATCCAGTTCATGAGTGAGTAGCTTACCCATGAGTACTTCAAGTGACATTGTGGTGAGGTCGTTTCCTTCAATGATAGCTGTAGCCTTCGGAATTCAGTTCTTGGTGAAAGCTCGCAGGAGTTTGCGAATCTTTTCGTGGTTACTGTATTCTTTGCCTAAGGAGGACAAAGGGTTTACAATATCCAAGAACCTCTCGAACATTTGTGTGACTGTTTCATTTGGCTTCATTTTGAACGCCTCGTACTCTTGAGTAAGTCTGCTGACTTTTGACTCCTTGACTTGAGTCGTGCCTTCATGTGTAACTTCGAGAAGCTTCCATACACCATTTGCCGTTGTGCATGTAGATACCCTGTTAAATTCTGTTCTGTCTAAGGCACAAAAATGAGCATTAATGGCACGTGCGTCAAGACTGGCCTTTTTCTTTTCTTCCTCTGTATAACTGTTTTGGGGTTTTTCAACTAAAACACCCTCGACATTTATACGAGGTGGCTTCTGATAGCCATCAAGAACAATAGCCCATAAGTCAAAATCAAGAGACTTTAAGAAGAAACTCATCCGTGTTTTCCAATAAGTGTAGTTAGTACCATCAAACAGAGGAGGTCTGTTTGTGGCCTGACCTTCACTTGTGAATTTCATAGTAGCCATGTGATGTGCTGTGATCTAATAAATGAATAAATAATAGCACTTTTACCTTGCTTTACCTGTAACACCCGCTCTGATACCAATTGTAGGAACGATATAGTAAAGCGTAATACTCTAGAGGGGGGGTGAATAGAGTAGGCAGCGGAATAATGCTAATTAAAAAAGTTAGCAACACAATCACAGTATATAATCACAGATGAAATAAAGTAAAGGCAGAGTTCAGAAAGCAAACGCAAAGACAGCGATGTATACTGGTATCCCTCTGTTGAGGACTAATCCAGTCGGTAGAACTCTTGCTACCAGTTTGAATCCACTATAGGAAAAACCGCAAGTTTTCTTACGAAGTCCTTGCAACTTCTACAACGCGAGCTTTGATACGAAGAACTCGTCCAACTTCAAATGTGAAGAGGTATTCTTCAATCAAGCCTTCTGATTACAATCTCTCAGAAACTTCTAGACCGTACCGTACTGGCAAATCGACTAGAGGATTGTAACTGGCTTGGGATCTGAAAATGAAAGCTCTAGAAAACTCTTTGGAAGACAGAAAGCTTTTTATATAGAGAGAAGATTGAAAGTAAATGAGTGATTTGAAATGATCGAAATACTTCTCTATTTATAGGATTTCCAAAGGGAGAATTCGGGCAGAATTCGGGCAGAACTCTATGAGCAAATCTCGGTCAAATCCGCAACTGCAGGATGACCAAGTTCCAGAGAATTCAAAATCAAAACGGCCACCAACCGAACTCTGGCCGAACTCTGGCCGAGTTCTGTCAGGGTTAGGTTAGGGTTTTTAAAATAGGTTTTGGTGATTTTTGAAAACCTTTTTGTAAACAATTTAATAGGTCATTTTAAAAACATTTTGAACTATTTTGGGAATAGCCTATTTGCCAGTACGACTCGGTGTACAATATATTCCTAGATTCAAATAAAAAGAAAATTACATTGCATAGGAAATACAGACTCATGTAGGCAAACAGATCTTCAGTCTTGAACGTAGTGAATATCCAATCTTGCTTATGTCCAAGAAGCCGAGATGTCCCAACTAGCTTTGTATATCCAGACAGAGTTTTGATCAATTATTAAAATCAGGTTTGACCATATGACCAATGGGCCAACACTTGGGACACTCCCTACACTGATGCTTTGCTGATCCACAAAGTGAACACCTGCCTAGTCTCTTCCTGCCGTCATCCACCCATGACCCAGCTTCTTGTAGAAGGTACAACTAATTTGCTATTGTCTAGGTGTCTGTTGGTAAAGTGCATGTCCCTGGCCCTGAAAGTGCTGCTGAATAGGCCTCTGCTGATACTGATGCTGAATCTGTATGTGAGGCCTCTTGTCCTGACCTCCACTGTTGCTTGCTCCATTAGTGTCATGTCCCCTCTTAAGCAACTGTTGTCGCTGAGTATCCACTGTCTGCTAGAAGAAGGAGAATAATTACGCCACGTCCTCTGATCCTGACGGTAGATGCTGCTGCTGAAGAATATCCGGGATGACTGGGGAAAGTCTCGGAGTAGGAAAAGGTGCACTCCCAAAGGCTGCAGATATCCCAGCCTGAGCTGGCATAATAGGAGCTGCAGTCTCAGGGTCCTGCTGATCAAGACGAGAAGTGGCAGACCCCTCAGTGGTGTCCTCCTAGTCAAGACGATGAGATCGTAGTTCCATAACCATCATGAAGACAGATTAAACGAGAGGGCAATCACTGAGAATGAAGCGATAAAATCAATGGAGGACGGTTTATCTTCAAGGGAAGACAATAATGCAGCAAAATTTTGGTAACAGGAAACAGATTAAGAGTTTTTCCTAGGTGTGATTGAGTACCTTCAAAAATATATCCTAATCCTACTGCAGGCTGTAGTGATACTCTAGTTCAAATACCACTACATAAACTTGACCTGCATGGGCCACCACTGTAAACGTATCACGACCCACACCCAGTGTAGGGACACAAGAAGTGAGTACGTCCAGCCTACGTCGTATTGTCGACGGTAGAACGATGTTCTAGGTCACATACATCTAACAATTATAATGTACATGTAAAATGTATACTCTCCGAATGGAGGACAATATAGAAATGTACAACTCAATCACAGCTAAGGTAGAAAGTACGATAAGATAGATAGATAAGATCTGAATCCACAATAAAATACTAGATAAGAGAGAGAATCTAAGTGTCTAAGATAACAACTCCACAATATCCAGAACAACAAAATCCCCAAATAAGTACAAAGTGTATCCAAACAAGATAAGATAATAAGTAAGATACTAGTCTAGCTAACTAGCCTAGACTACTGGGGTAATGTCCTCTGCAGGTGCTGGGTCCTCCTTGGAGTCCAGTACACATGTGTCATTTATGCCTGCTCCATAGCATATAGGACAGAACTCTTCAATGTCATCTGTAAGATTTTTAACAGGTCCAGTCAGAATAGAAGCGAGCACAATACATCTTATGCAGTTCATAATATAACAGGATATGTAAATATGCCATAAAGTAAGATACATGAAACACTGGGAAATATATTAAGTAAAAGAGATAACTGTAAAAAAATCTACTATAAGTAAAGAGCTAACAGTGGCTAGTGATGTAGAGCACAAGATAGACATATGAACGGCTTGAATTTGCATATGAGTAATCTAAGAGTTTGCATATGAGTATACTACTTTAGAATTATTCACATGACCATTTATACTCCTTCGTACCCCAATCAATACACATGGATCCAAACAGGTTATGTTATTGAACATGATAAAACATGAAGGCCCATAAATGGGTGCACATGAATGGTGAAAGCACCGGAGTACATGATAAAAGTGAAACGCACCTGACATACTATATTTCGATGCTCCCGAGGGGGATAACATCTCATAAAGGGATCCATATAGTACCAATCCATGTTAACAACGTGACAGCATCAAGTAAAGTAATCTAGAGCATAAATATAAATCCTATCAAGTATGAAACGGTCAGAGAATGTACTCGCCTGGTATCTTGAGTATCCAATGAATATATATGTCCAGACAGAGTAGATGAGTCCTAAACAGAGCAACACATGTCACAACATGTCCAGAATGGTAATACTGAAGATTACAATTCATTCTATATAATTTCTAGGTCATCTAGGCCAAAGTCAACTCTTGGTCAACTCTGGTCAACTACACTAGTCAAACTAGGTCAACTAGGTCAATCCTAGTCCAATCAAGTCTCACTAAGCCTAACCAAGCCTAGGCTAGCACTCACACACAATCACAAAGCTAACACAAGCTATCAAACACACATTTCATATATATACACTCGACGTATATAAAGCACACATATAATAGGCATTCATATAAAGGCATTTATATATACATAAGCAAGTGTCAAATGAAATATTGTGTGTGTACAAGGGTTAAAATGTGTGTGTCAAAATATATATACATATATATATACATTGCTATTTACATACACACATATATTAACAAATATATTACATATGTATATATTAGAGAGATAGAGAGTGAGATGTGTATGTGTGTGTGTGTGTGTGGTTTTCAGTCATTGTGTGTGTGTGATTTGCATAGGGTATGTGGCAGTTCAATATGTGATAGTACATATATGTGTGTGTGTAATATATATGGGAGTGGCATGGAGTTCTCAAGTTTAAGATTTTAGTGAAATAGTAATATAAGTGTGTGTATTCAGAGATTTTCAGTTAAGCATGTGTGTGTTTATCAGATTTTGTCAACAGTGTACATATGTGTGTGTGTGTGTGTGTGTCAGTGCATAGGGTGTGTGTACTCACGAGTTTTAGTTAAACAATGAGCATGTGTATGTAAACTAGGTGTTCAGGAATAGGACAGCAAGTGTACAGATTTCATCATGATGTGTGTGTGTGTGTATACATGTATAAGTTAGTGTCCAGTTCAGGACTGTACATACATTTAGATTATGGTGAAAGTGTACAGCGATAAAAAAAGGTACACATATGCAAGGGGCGTATCATATCCCAGTTATCGATCTACATCAAAATCAGTTTTCATATTTAAACCTAAACTCATTTGAAACTCAAATAACATGTATCACTTTGAAACCATATTTCGAAAATTCCTATACAATACATAAAACATTATGTATCAGTCCACACAAAATTGAACCCAAATGTTCACTGAACACCCAAAATCCTATTCTTAGTTATACTCAAATGAATCTCAGTAAACATATCAAATCTCAGGAATCACATACATATCATCTCAGTTTTAATACCAATCAATCTCAGTTTTCTTCATGAAACCAAATCTCAACATCATAGTAAACTTGAGAACCAAATCTGAGAAACTACATTCAAATCTAAACCCAAGCTACTGTTCAAAATCTCAGGAACTATCAATCAAACCAATATCAAATTCCATTATACAACAAAACAAAAACTGTGAACCAAGTAACTAGTGTACAGTTATATATGAATGAAATACAAGTTAAAAACCACATCAATGCATCAAAATCCTAATCTTTGAAACCAAATCACATCATATTACACATGTCCCAAACTGTGAAATATTAAATA
>JANAVB010042617.1:14504867-14531622 GCA_029216955.1 Iris pallida
GCCTTCAAGTACTCCTGTATCTTCCCAAAGATCCAATGCAAACAATAGCTGCGACTAATATGAATAATGATTTCCAGTCTGGAATGGAACGAGTACAATCGATGAATGCAGTTCCAAATATATAATAACACCTATAAAAACAATGAATAGAAATGAAATACATGATGAAATAACTAAACTATAAATCATGGCATGGAAAGTAAAATAAAATAGTTGACATGAACTATAAAGTAAAGTAAAGCATGGAACAAGGAAACTTAACCATCCACATGATTTGAAGTACACTGTTTAATATGTGATCGGTCTGGGACAGTTACACTGTACTGTCTATAAAGGATTTGCATCCTCACTGTCTACATTACATAAAATATAAAATAAAGCATGGTCCATGGATCTGATCACATATCTACTAAGTACTTTTCCATCCGACTACTATGCATGGATAAAGTCTCGACAAGTAAGTCATGAAATGCAGTAAACAAACACAATATGGTATCATAACGAAATCCATATTACACTAACCCGTGTAACGAATGTGTCAAGAATCAAATATGTATCACTAATCTTATAATTATAGTAATTAACAATATTGGAAACAAACAAGAACTATACTCGCCTGGAGTTCTTAGCTGGTGAAAGAGATAATACCATTTCGTTCAAAATCGTCCAATTGGCTAGGGCTGATATGCAGAAGTCCGGATTCGCAAAGAAAACAGGAATATGATTAGTTGAGATTAATGATTGGATATTCATAGGAAATTGCACAAATAAATACATATACTATTTTGAATTTTTATTTTGATATATTTGAAAACTATATTTTTATTACTGAAAATATTTTAGCTAATCATTTGAAAATCCAAAAAATCATTTTAGGGCGAAATATAATTTTGTCAACATATAATTTTTAGGTTTAAAAGGCTATAATTAAATAGATTAAAAATATTATAAATATATTTCTCTTCACAATCCATTTAATCAAAAGGAATCAATATTAGAATATATCTATCATAAAATTCATTAATATACATGTATATACATGTATATAAATCCTATATATATATATATATATATATATATATATATATATATATATATATATATATATATATATATATATATATAGGGCTCGCGCTTGGGGCCCCTTCTCCGGCGAGCCCCGCCGCGCTGCCGGCGGTCCCTCCTGCCCCTGCGCAGCCTGCCTGCCATGGCCGGCCTGGCCCCCTTGGCTCGGATCTCCTCCGTGGCTCGCCTCCTCCTCCGCCCGAACCCGCCGGTGCTGGCGCCCCCGTCGCCCCCTGCGCTCTCCTTGGCGACCATCTCCTCCCCCCCCCCCGCTGTCAGCCTCCTCCCTTCCAAGCTGGCCCCCCTTTCCCCCTCCCCGCCCCCCCCCCGTTCCTCCCCCCCTCCGCCCTCCGCGGCTCCCCTGACGCCCGTCCCCCCACAGCTCACCTCCCTCGGCGTCTGACCAGCTCCCCCCCTCCAGCTCCTGCTGTTAACCCTTTCTCGGCCTCGCCCCCCGCTCTTGCCGCCCCATCCGTCGTGCCACCCCCTACCTCGGCTGCGGCCAGCCTCCCGGTACCCCCCTTCCACCACCCCTCTCACCGAGTCTCCCCCCATCTCGGCACCTTCCTTCCTCCCTGCACCCCCTCCTCTGAGGTGGTTTTGGACCCCCCCCCGGCGGTGCCCTATTGGCAGCCACTTGCTCCCGGCGGCGTCGGCCACCCCTCCTTTTCCTCGTAGAGCGTCCCTTCGGCAGCGACCACCTGGCCCTCCTCCCTCTGCCTCGTTCCAGCCGTCGCACCGGGGCCTCCAGTTGACGTCTTCGTCGTCCTCCTCCACTTGGGACCGGCGCCCTCGTCGGGCCTCCCCACCTCCGGCCGTAGCCCCCCCTCGGGGATGACCCCCCACCCCCTCCCCCCGCCTCCCCGGACTCCCTTCTCCCTCTCCCGGCGGCGCTGGCCCCCCTCCCTTCTCCCCCGCCTCTCCGGCCTCCTCTCTCCCTCCGGAGGATCCATCCCGCATTCCTTCTCCCCCCCGCCGCTGTGCAGCTGCCCGCCGTGGCCCCCCGATCCTGCTCCACCCTTTCCCTCGCCGGATGCTCGCAGGACGTCGATGCTCCGCCTGGGCCCCTCATCGGAGACCCCGTTCCCCCCTAAGGTCCCCGCAGCTGCGCAGGCGCCTAGGGATCAGGGCCCCCTCAGGCCGAGCCCCGTCCTCGGGCGATGCGCCCCTTGGGACACATGGGCCGTCCCCTCGGGTCCCGCACATGGACCACTCTTCCCATGCGCCATGGCGGAGACCGCCCCCCTCCGTGCCGGACGACGGTGGCTCCCCGGGGCGTCGAGCTTCCCCCGGCGTCGAACTCCTCTGGCGTTTGCGTCGACCGTGGCGACCCCAACCCTTCCGTCGTGGACCACTCCCCCGTCCCTGGCGTCGTTCCCGAGGCCCTCCTCGCCGAGACACGGCCCCCGTCCTTCCGTCGTCGGCTGGATCCTCCTCGCGCCGCCGGAGCATGCGCCCTTCCCGTCATCCCCCGCCCCTGGCGTTGTTCCTGAGGCCCTCCTCGCCGTGACGCGGCTCCAGCCAGCAGTGGCTCCGCCGCCCCCGGTGGCGCATCCCCTCCCCAACCGGACCGCGGGTGAGGGTCCCGTGACCCCCATCCCTCCTCCCTCGAACTTTGCACCCCTCTCGGGCCCAGCGCTAGCTTCGGGCAGACCCCCGCTCCTTGGGACGCGTGTCCTCTCGGGCTGTACACCCGTTTCCCCCTTAGGCCGAGAGGCCCCCCCTTTTTATCGAATTTCGTATTTTGATTGTTTGCTGTTTCCTGTTTGCTGTTTCGTGTTCTTTGGATTCCTAAAAAAAAGAGAAGAATAGTAGTAGTTTCTTTTGTTATTGGGTCCTTTCGGGTTTAGGATTCCACCCTATCTATGTAGGAACTCGGGCTATCTTCCGGTTCCAACCTTTTGATTTCTATTTCAATGAAGGCTTTAGCCAGTGTTTTAATAAAAAAAAAATATTAATATTATATATATATATATATATATATATATATATATATATATATATATATATATATATATAAAACTAAGCCCATGTAATAATATACTCTTAGATGTACTTATAAACAAAATTGAAATATACTTATACATAAACTCTCTATCTATCTCTCTATATATATATTATATATATATATATATATATATATATATATATATATAAACTAAAAATATATACATATATATATATATATATATATATATATATATATATAGAAACTCTTTTATTAAAGGTATTTATATATAACAACCTATTAGAAAGCATAATCGACATTTAAAAATATACTTTTTAGTAGATATTTAGAAGTATACTTCAAAATACATTTAAGAAAATATTCGCCAAAAAAAATATACATATATTTTGAATATCATGACCAACAATTGAGCCCATATAATCACACAATCCCAATAATCAAATTAGCTAACAGGCCAATATTCAGTATAACTAAATCCTAAAATTTTCTAAAATATTATAACAGTCCAAAACCATTTTATTAGTATTTAGAGAGAATCATTTTTTAAGCCCATGATGAAGCCCAATACCAGGCCCAATTAGAAACCTAAAAATTAAAATTACTAATATTTCTCTAAAATAAATAAAAATAAAATAATATATTATAAAGAGAGAGACATTTAGTGGAGAAAAGAGGAAGAGAGAGATTAAGAATTTGGGGCGAGCGGAGGAATGAGAGTAGAGAGAGATCGAGAGAAAAAGGGAGTTAGGGGAAGGCTTCACCTGGGGTACTGTCGGCCGGATCAGGGGAGAGCGACGCGTGAAGCAGATCCAGCAATTCTGCCGACGGTGCTGGCCATGCTGGCGTGGTGCCATGCTGCACGGTGTCGAATTGAAGCGTATCTTCCGGCGGCAGTTTTTGGGCCGAAAGAGGATGTAGCGGCAGGTGGAGATGGAGCTGAGTGGTGGTGGCTCTCTAGCGAGGTGCTGGAACATCGGAGGGAGTTTGTGGAGGTTTGGGAGTCAGCAAGCGGTCCCTCGAAGTTCTGAAGGCGAGGGCGGTCGGCTCCGGTAGACACGACCAAGTTACGGCGGCTACAGGGAGTTAGGTTTGATTTTGGCATTGATTTCTTCTTTATCTTGATAGTGTGTCGTGTCCTGATTGTTTGGATACAGGGAAATGATTTTGTAGATCGTGTCCGATGTGTCAGACACGGAAAACTTGTATATTGTGATGTAATGATTGGAATAGAATGGATGTGGTGGACACGGACAACACGGGTCCGGACAAAGGGTCGGATACGGCTGACGCGGTACATATGGGCACGAAATTTGGGTGTGGATACGAGTTATGATTGATGCTGTTGACAGCTTGGTAGTGTTTGATGATGGGGTTTGATATTGATGATGGAGGTGGTCGATGGTGAAAACGGTGGAGGTTATGACAATTGGGTTGGTCGGAGAGGTTTGGGTGGTGTTGCAGGTGGTCGGGGATCTTCTGTAGAGGCGGTTAATGGTGAGAACGGTGATGGGGTGTCAATATTGATGATGGAGGTGGTAGATGGTGAGAGCGGTGGAGCTGGTGACAGTTGGGTTGTTCGGAGGGGTTTCGGTGGTGTTGCAGGTGGTCGGGGATCTGCTATAGAGGATGTGGTCGGGGATCTGCTGTAGAGGCTGTGGTCGGGGATCTGCTGTAGAGGCAGAGAAGAGAGATGAGCTGTTGGTTTTGCTTGAAAATTGGTAGAAAAAACAAAGAAAACTACTCTCCTTAAATATGAGACAAAACTCTTATTTATATAAGGATTAGAATTAGTGATGGATAAACATTTCCCTTAAATTAAATCAAATAACTATTTAAAACAAGTTTAATCAAATCAAAATCCTATAGTGATTTCAAATACTAATTTAAACTAATACTCTAACATTATCCAATAATTTAAATCTATTTCAATTAAAAGATCAACATAATAGTTTAAGAATAATATGTAATATTTATCAAAATAATTTAAATCGCATATTTGATATCATCAAGTAATATATTTAAAATATAAATAAATTAAATTTTCACTATAATAACTTCAGAATAATATTCAATAATATCCAATAATTTAAACCATATAAATTCAAGTAAATCAAATAATTAATTACTATAAAATAATATCCATTTCCATCAAATAACTTATTTTGAAACAAATAAATCTCATCGAAGTCATATAAATATTTAAAATATATATTCGATAATATCTAATTTTTAAATCATATACATTGTAATCTTAATCCAATAATGGATTATACTAATAATTTAAAGAATATATCTAGTATTATCAAATTAAACTTAATAGTATTTGATACTAGCAACATCATTTAAAATATATCAAAATCTTATTTAAAATAATTTGATGAAATTATGTTTATCGATCAAAGTAAATATGATTTTCAAATCACTTTCAAAGCTAGTAGTTTTTATGAGTCCAAAATATAATAACAACATATTTATGATGCCAATAATAAAATTCAAAGACTAAAATATTTTTATGAGAGGATTGGCTCTAGATATGATGTGGATAGTCTGCCCAGACACATAATGACGTGTCTTCTGGATAGCAAATACCAGTACGAGGCATTCCTTTTCCACAAGTGTGTATCTGTGCTCGACACCAACCATCGTGCTGCTGAGGTAGTAGATTGATGTTCATGACTGCCTTCATTCTTCTGAGCTAATAGGGCGCCAAGGGAATGATCCATAGCGCGAACATATAACAAGAAAGGCTTTCCAACTATCGGAGCCACCAAAACTGGGGGCATGTAAGATACTTCTTAATGTCGTCAAATACACGTTGACACTGTTCAGTCCAGACGAAAGATACTCCTTTCTTCATGAGCTGAGTAAATGGTTGACACCTTCCAGAAAGATTTAAAATGAATCGTCTGATATAGGCTAGCCTTCCTTGAAGTCTGCATAGCTCTTTAAGATTTCTTGGAGGACGTATATTGAGGATAACTTTAACTTTCTCTGGGTCAAGATGTATACCCTTTTAAGTGATAACAAAACCAAGAAACTTGCCGCTGGATACTCACAGGAAAGACTTGGTTGGATTCATCTTGAGTTGGTGTGTACGCATTAGTTCGAACACTGTTCTCAAATCTTGGAGGTGGTTGCCCTTGAGATGACTTTTAACTACGATATCGTCTACGTAGCATTCTACTATTTTGCACAAATGATCACAAAAAAAAATTGTATTCATAGCTCGTTGTTATGTCACCGTATAGCAGTATACCCCCATTGGTGTTCAAAAAGATGTGTGTTTCTCATCATCGGGGAACATCTTGATCTGGTTGTAGCCTGAGAACCCATCCATGAAGGACAACCGCTCGAAGCAGCAAGTATTGTCGATCATTACGTCGGTGATCGGTAGAGGGAACTCATCTTTTGGGCATGCAGAGTTCAAATCACGGTAATCGATACAGCTCAAACTTTATCGTTCTTTTTTATGACTGGAACAATGTTAGCGACCCAGTCAAGGTGTTATTCTTCGTGAATGAACCCACTTGAAATATGCTTCTTGACTTCACTCTCGATGGCCTCCATGATATCTGGTCGGAACCGCCGTTGCTGCTGCTTCACTGGCTTAGCTTTAGACGAGATATTTAGGTGGTGCATAGCAACTTTAGGGTCCAAGCCTGGCATGTCTTCATAGCTCCATGCAAAGACGTCAATATATTCTCTTATAAGATGTATAAGATATTGCCATTTTTCATCAGACAGACTTTTAGTGATAAAGATTAGTTTAAGAGATGATCCATCTCCCAAATTAACTTGGACAATTTCGTCTTCAATAGGTGGTTCACCTTGTTCAAAATGTAACTCCCACCTAGTGTCCATCTTTTGAGCCCATTGTTCGAGTTCGATTGATTGGACATCTTCTGTAATTTGGTCAACTGACACCATATTGACGGACAAAGTTGCTTTGAACATGTCTCCAATGCTGGAGTCTGAATCCCAGAGGCAGGAATCAGAAGAATGAGAACAACGATCCACTTCGACATCTGATCCTTCAGGAGTTGTTGGAGGAGTAACATAGCCCAAACTAATACCGTTTCTGTTGATAATAGTTCTCGGGTTTGCCGGAAGGAGCAAAGTGACGTATTGGCAATCGTCGCCCTTGACCGTAGTTTAGTCCCTAGTCGCTTTTTATATCATATCCCATGTTCTGGATAATATTTTTGGCTTACCAACTATATCGATAAAGTTGCATTTTTCCAGAGTCATAGTCAGCTTCAGTGTTGCGATTGGGAGTAGTAAAATCCAGAACGAACTTTCTTTAGCCAGTTATTCGACCGAAGATGATCAATTCTTCACCCTTCTTTCTAGCTGGAACGATGAAGTAGTGGATATCTTCTGGCCAAACTTTTTCCTTTAGATGAGGCGTCGTGACCGGCATGCAGAGATGTGGTCCTATGCCATGCTCCAGGGCGTACAATGTATCTATGTACTGGTTTACAGATTGGTAGACATCAGAGTAATTCAAAGATAAACTTTTACTTAGAAAATATGCAAGTTCTTCTTCAAGGATAACATCATCTATTGAAGGTACATTATTTTGAGTATTAATATACTCATTGAGAGGATCATTGTCCGGAACAGGAGTCACAGACTTGATTAAGTTCACCATATAGGGTAACTCATCAGGACTGGGAGGACGGACTTCAGCAGGTTCCACCCGAGTCATTTTGCAGAGAGTGATGGTCAATGGTTTGACAATATCAGGATTCTCCTTTTTGACCCGAATTGTGAGAGGTTTGGGAGTATTTTTTTGGAGTAGTACGTCCTTTGACTCGGATAACCAGGGGACCGTCATTGGTAGATGAACCCACTTTAGCTTTATCATCAGCTTCATTGTCGTCATCCTTGGAGGGCTGAGATTGATAAAGTACTAAATCTCCATAGTAGGTTTCAATACCCTTAAAAGGATCGACATCGGCAAACTCTGTCTTCACGATGCCATCACTGTAACGTACTTGAAGCACTGGTAAAAGGTAGAAGGAATGATCATATTCTCGTGTATCCACGCATGTCCCAACAAAACGTTGTAGGACACATTGGCATCGATTATATAGCAAGAAACCTCTGTTCGGAGATCACCAATCTGGCACTTGAGACGGATCTTGCCCAGCGAATGACTCCTTCCAGCATTGAAAGCCATGATAGTTGTATTGGTTGCAGACAGCTTATACAAATGGATCCATAAAATCTGGAGTAAACTCCTAGGGATGATGCTGAGGGAGGAACCTGGATCGATATGCATCTGATCCACCTTAATCGCCCCGATATATCCTGTATAGTACAGAGGTCTATCATGACGATTATTTTTTAGTAATATGTCCTCTTATAAAAAGGTGATGTTCAGCTCCACTTCTATATTGCTATGACAGTGAGGACAGGAGATGGGATCTTCAGCGGGGGCTTTGACTTCAGCGAGATAAAAGTCGGCATGTAGTAATGCCTCACTTAAAGCTTTTTGCGTCTCTTTAGAGAGTCACAGTAGATCGAATAAAGACAACATGGCAGGTGTATTGGCCAGCTGTGCCAGTATGTCAAAGTTGTAAGGCTGATCCATGCCTTCGGGAGTTAGTGCCTTTAGAGACTTGTCAAATTGTGTCTCCTTCTGCTTAGCTTTGTCGGTAGTTGAGGACTTAGATGGACCAGCTTCTGAACTTGTGGGGGCAGCAGGAGCATGAGAAGGTACTACGTCTTCTTGTGCAGGGTCATAAGTCCGTAGGTAAGTCTTCCCAGATCGCGTCTCGCAAGATAGAACTTCATAAATAGGAGAAGACACCATATGGCATGACTTGTATTTCTTGCCCCTCTTTGCTTTGGCAGGAACCACCCCCTGCATCATTTCTTGTACAAGGTTTGGATGGACCCATATGATCTCACCATGTTTTGTTGTGAGTGTCACCAACGTCGAATCGCGAGCCGACGGTAGGTTGACGACTTCCATTACTGCCTTGGGGATTGGGACTATGCTGTCTGGGACTTCTGTGGGAAAAAAGTCACCAAATTGAAGAGAGATCATGTTAGAAGATACGACCTTGTCTTCATCTTCGAGGTTGTAACTTGGTTGTCGATAAGCTGTTGTATCTTCTTCCTCAGGACGATGCAGTCCTTGGTAGAATAGTGTACGTACTGGTGATAAAGATAGTACTTGGGATCGTTGAGTTGGTTTGCCTCTGCAGGATGCCGTAGTAGAGGCAATGTCAGTTTATTATCCTTCAACAATGTGTAAAAAATGGTAGTAACATCATCTTCGTCAAAGGAGTAAGTCTCCTTGGATTTGTCGGGAGCACCTTGAGAATTGGAAGCTACCTTGGAAGTGTCGACCTTTAAGACTTCTTTTTCTTTACCCCCACAGATAGGGATAGTTTAGGGGTGCTTGCTTTTGTCTTCAGATTTGGGTGTCTTCAACCCCAGTAATTCCAGATTAGGGACATCATTCTCAGCAGCATGAGCATCCCCGATGAAAGTGGGTCACGTATCATACTTATATATACCCAGACAGAACTTTACTGTAGGAAGGAAGTTATGCCGACAAGTATCCATAAGCTCTGAGTCTGGTATACTGAAGGGCATCTTCAATGCTAGTCACCTGAAGCGTTCGATAAAAGCAATAACAGACTCACTCCTCCTTTGCTTTGTCTCGATGAGGGTGGACATACTAACATGCATGCCACTCTCATGAAATCTATTGAGGAATAACCTCTCCAAGTCTTTAAAGAAATTAATGCAACCGTTAGGCAGACTGCAGAACCATTCAAAAGCTGCCCCCTACAAGGTGCTAATAAATAGCTTTGACAAGAACGGATCGTCCCTTGGTAACTGCAAAGTCTGCGGGTTGAAGTATGTCATGTGCTAGCAAGGAGAAGTCATTTCGTCAAACGAATTTTGCGTCAGTGGCTTATAGTTAGGAGGGCAAGTAGCATTCTCCCATTCAGGAGGATAAGGTTGAGATTTTCCCATCTTCTTAAGCTCATCTTTGTGTGAGATGGTATCGAGACAGGCAACAAGAGAATTAATTACATCATGCTGATTGAGCAGATGTTGAGAAACGGTTGCTGTACGGTTGTCAAGCGTCATTGGCGAAGGACGACCCCCAACATTTACGGGATTTAGAGGAGGCACAACGGAATGATACTCCTTTTGTAGTGAACGAGGGTTGCTGCTATGAGCTGGACTAGCGTGTGCTAAGACGTTCGGTTGAGGTGGAGGAACAGCCCCAGCAGTTTGGACCACCACAATGTTGTTAAGCATATCAGTGATCTTGGAAAATGTCGTTTCAAGACTCTCCAGCCGCTTGTTGGTCTGATCACCGGCTTCTTTAGGTCTCTCTCCATCCGCCATGTACACAGATAGCATACGAGAGAAGACAGTACCACTAGTGCTAATACTGTCTGTCTCTGAGTTGAAAAGGCCCTCATCTTCAGGCAGGGGAGGTAGATAGTCACCATCGGACTAAAAGAGATCATCATTATCTGGAAGGCTAGCCCCGGTATGAAGCTCATCTGCTTCAAATTTTGAGGGAATACTACCCCCAGCTGAGGGAACATCAACCCCAGCTTGAGAGTCCTCGTCATCTATAAGGAATCTCGTCCTTAACCGAGTACCCATATAGACTCCTTCAGATGTAACAGCTTGTTGGTTGTTTGTTGGCAAACTTCTTCTTCTTCTGTTCGCAGAACTGAGAGAAGAGTTGGGTTAGTGGTCTATCTTCTTTGATTGGGGCTCCCGTAAGGAGGACCCCATGAAGCCATATTGGATGAAACACATAGCGACTTTTCATCATCAGAGCGCTACAGTCGTCGAAACACGGACTGCCTCGGAGGCACCTTCGTTGCTTTGGAGCAGCAACAGTTGATGACAATACTGGTGCACGAATGTACACCATGAATTGCAGTACCCTCCTTTGCCTTACGCTTATGACTTATCATGTCACATAAATCGACAAAAGGGAGTTTTGCCTTAAAACCTATGTCACATGCATCGTCGAGCTTTGCATATGGGTTTGTAAGAAAAGTTGGCACATTCGAACTTAATTCATGTGCAGGGGCAACCCCCACACCTAAGTTCCGTGATGACCTTGAAGACAGCCCCGTGCTATATGCATTGGGACCTGTCTTTTTGCTGTGGGTGCATAGACCCTGGAGCATGCCCTTGGGCGCATGCTTTCCTGAAGTCCTGGCAGCATGTCTGGCCCTCCTGGATGTGAGCGCATAGAACGGGTTATCAGAACCTGGGCGCATAGCTCTTGGTCATCAGAGCCTGGGTGCATAGGCGCATGACCCTGGACGCATAACCTGTCGAAGACAGAAGTCCTCTGGCCAGAGTTATGCACCCATACACTACCTTGAGCGCATAGCTCTGGGCGCATGCTTTGGAAAATAGTGCTATTTTCTTTCAGTTTTGCCTTCTTCGTTTGCCAGCCTCGGTAAGTTTGTCCAGAGCGTCGAACACTTCGATTCTTGGCATCGTAGGGTTTTCCTTTGCCAAGTCTCGAGTGTTGAACACTCTGTTGTTGATTGCATAAGAGAAAAGTCGCTGGACTAGTAGAGCCCAGAACGATATCCGCCCTCTTCGCGTTAGGAGCTCCTGTGGAAAGATTATGCGCCCCATGAGGGAGTTCTCCTTCTGTTGTATATCTTCTACTACACTGGTAGGATATGCAGCGCGAGCCTTCGGAAGCCAAGTCTTGCGAGACTTGTTTCGCTTCACTGATTTCGAGAAAGTAGAGCCGTCCCTCGAGAGCATCTCTTCGAACGCCTGCTGATCGAACTTTGTCACCCCCACTTTCCTGAATAAGGCTAATATAGTCACTTATATTTATTGTTATTATTATTATTATTATTTAAATATTTATTTTAGTTATTAATATTCGTGTAATTATTTTGTGGTTAAATAATTAATTTTTAAAGATAAGTATTTGTGTAATATTGAGTTTTTACTTATAAAAACTTTTAATATATTAAATAAATATAGATATGGAATATTTATTTTATTTTTCAAATAATTTTAGAATTTTGTTTGGTATTTATTTCATTTTATGATATATATATATATATATATATATATATATATATATATATATATATATATATATATATATATATATATATAAGAAAGAATAAATAGTTTTAAATAGAAATACTATTTATTAATGGGTTTTATTTATTAAATAAATACATATGCAAATATAATATGTGTATGTATGTATGTATGTATGTATGTATGTATGTATGTATGTATGTATGTATGTATGTATGTATGCATGTATGAATGTATGTATGTATGTATGTGTATATATATATATATATATATATATATATATATATATATATATATATATATATATATATATATATATATATATATATAAAATTTATTTATTAAGAAAGAATAAATAGTTTTAAATAGAAATACTATTTATTAATGGGTTTTATTTATTAAATAAATACATATGCAAATATAATATGTGTATGTATGTATGTATGTATGTATGTATGTATGTATGTATGTATGTATGTATGTATGTATGTATGTATGTATGTATGTATGTGTGTGTGTGTATATATATATATATATATATATATATATATATATATATATATATATATATATATATATAAAGGTATAAAGAAAGAAAGAAAGAAAGGAATAAAAAAAGAAATCAAACATAAACAAAAAAAACACACACACACCCCCCTGAGCAAGCAAATCAAAACTGTGCTCACAGTAGCCTCAAATCCAACCCCCTTTTTCCTTACAAAATCGAACCCGACCCCCCGGCTATGCATGTATATGTGTTAGAGAGAGAGAGAAGGAGAGAGTTACTTTTAACAAAACCCCAACCCTAGCCGCCAACACCAGGACCCCGACCTTTCCAACTACCCGTGCGCCGCCCTAGCTTCCAGGAACGGCCGCCCATCGCCGGTCGAACTCACGCGGGACAGAGTATTGCAGCAATAATACTGCTGTAAAGAGCCAACTTCGGAAATAGATTTCTCCTTCCTCGTTCAATCGTTTTATGAACCAGTTGGTCAGGTATGATCCGAACATATACACCTTTAATTCTCTTCAAATAGTTCGTGCCGATTTGCATCATGTGCAACAAAAAATGAGTTCCAAAATCGAGAAAAACTTGATTTATTGGACGTTAAAAACTGTCTCGAAACCCCAACTTTGTGGCTGATTTGCGACCAGCGTGTTACGAGTTTTCAAAATCGGTTTGAAGAGACTTGTAGACAACCTATAGGACTTTAAAACCCTTTTTGTAGAATAAAATTTCATGTACCGTACAGAAAGTTATTGGTTGGTGAAATTGGAGAAAAAACTGGTTTTTAAAACTGAATTTTTTAGAAAATTGTCCCGATACGCTGTCCGTCCCGTCAATCCGGGCGACGTGGTCGCGAACCGAAAGTATCGAAAGGTACGTATCGACTTCTGGACGTGTGGGCTTTGACAGAATTCAAATTGATCGCGTGTTCGCGACGAATTTGATGTGTATCCGTCAAAATTTACCGTATCGACCCTTTTGAAAATTTGTCAATTACTTTATGCATGCTTGTCATATCGAGACGAAACTTGCACCAACAGGACCATATCATTTTTTTGGTCATGTATGCCAAGTTTGGTCCATGATTCTGAGAAGGTCGACCGGAACGCTATTTTGGCGGGTCCATCGATCCGATCCAACGGGCGAATTTGTGCACGGTCCACCGGAATCCAACTTTAGACATACAATTGGTTCGTTTCGTCAAACTGGACCTGTAGATATGTAGTTTGATGACTTTAGAGACCGTAGGTTCTAGACACATTTTTTGGTGTAAAGCGGGTTCCAACAGCGGACACCGTTTTGGTCCAAAATTACTGTTTTGACTTTATGTCCAGAATTAGACTTAGGACAGGCTATCCTAGATAAATTGACCTATTCTGAACACGTTGGTATTATTTGTTTCAGCATTAGGAGACTATTGCATAAGTTGACCCTTCATGGCTCATTTGAGTGGTAGTATGGATTCCCCTTCTCAGGACAGCAGGCAAGTACATTCTCTGATAGTTTTATTACTTTGATATCTACTATATCTGATTCAGTTGTAGTGTTATACTTGATTCTCGACACGAGGATACACGGACTAGTATACGTGAATCTTGTCATGAGATGTCATTCCTAGTTTACCTAGTATATGAGTACTATTATTCGATATTGTTTCCTATACTTGTATAGACACCGATTTGGGAGTGGGCTGGCCCCCTGCTCTTGCGAATCATGTGTCATTGACCATTCATGTCTGGAATCATTATACTACTCGGAGATGGGAAGTTATTAGAGGTTATGTGACCATTACCCCTACTTGTTTATTACTTGTGCATAGCTCCACCCTCACCATACGTAGAGTGTAGCCTTGACCTTATACTACTTGTGCATAGCTTTCTATTTTGGCTAGCCTATCCCTATAATATTATACTACCTGTGCATAGCCGGTCAAATAGGAACAGCCTGATCTTGACCCTAAGTCGATTACATAACGCTCTAATATCTTATAGGCACTTTATTTTTATATTTACATCATACCTCAGATTACTTTCATTGTTTATATTCCTAGTTCTATCTTATATCTCACCCATGACATGATATCCATGTTCTCTGTACTGTTTTACTTTCAGTCTTGACATTTTCATCTTAGTATTTCATTATAATTGTCTCTTATAGTATTTGTCAATTCACATGGAACTGCTGGTGGTGTTTGTACTTGCTCATATCCTGACAGGATAACCCCCATATGTTTTTCAGAGATTTAGATGCAGATTGCCCTGACCTACTACGGGTTTGGCATAGATGAAGCCTACGACCAGGACCAGCTGTGTGGACCCGGTGCTCGTATAGGATGCACCACCTAGTAGTGACCTAGTTTACCTAGATTTTAGTCTTGATTACATTCCAGTTTGATACTTTGAGAGTTGTAGTATTTATTTTGGGATATTATTTTATGTCTTGGTTTCTGAACTTGTGATTGCGACTCAGCGTTGCTTTCAGAATATTTATATCATCTTTATCCTTATCTTTATCATCGTGTTTATCTTCCTTAGAATTATGTGATTAAGTTGTGGTTATATTCCTCTGTGCGGAGATGACAGGTTATATTATTGTGTTTTAGATTCTATATATTCTAGATGACCTTTACAGCGTTTCTACTGCCGATACTGCGGCGTAGGCTGGACGTACCCACATACTCGTACCCCTAAACAGGGTGCGAATCGTGACACATTTTTGTGGTGGCCCATGCAGGTCAGAGTTCGCAACTAGTGCGATTTCGTAATGGTGCTCGACTTAGTGCTTATTACGAGCCCGCTGTTAGGATATAGGTTCTAGGTTATGATAGGAGTTACTCAATCACATATTAGAAAATTTTTGATCTTTTGATTGCCATGACAAACTCTTCTTGCATTTCAAAGTAAATTGTCCTTCCTTGACGATATCTTACCATGTGACATATTGATCTCTTTGCTTAGTACTTTTGAGAGATTCCTGGGACGACCCTTGAGAATCTTGTTTGAATGTCAATTTAAAATCCTTTCCTTTTGTTTCTGTTCACCCTTGCTCCTTGTTATTGAATTTGATTTGATGGATCATCGTTGGTTTTGATTTTCATATCGAGATGAATTTTATGGCCTGAGTTACGGTATCTTCTGATAACATATATTGACGGGAATAATAGAGAAGGTAAAACGTCTACTTGGTTATGGAACCTGGAGTTTATTGCAGGTATATTAGCCGGCGTGGCAGAAACGTAGGGACCTGACTTCGGATGTACATATCTTGGTTATGAGATTTGGGATTTCTTGCAGCCATACTAGTCGGCGTGGCGAGGATCCCAAACGACATGATTATAGAGGTGCATACCCAGTTATGGAACCTACCGTTTATCTCAGCCTTGCTTACTAGCGTGGCGAGGATTCTGAGTATCATGATTTTGGACAGACGCGTATAATTATCAGATTGTATCTTGATAAGGGTCGTAACATATCATCTCTATCATTTCACTTCTGTTATTATAGATTATGTTCCAGCCTCAATTAGCTTAGGAGTAAGGATACTTTCGGTTCTTTAGTCCAGGTCCTTGTAGATTCTCATTTCATTATAGGTTCTTCGTAGTGTGATGGCTTGGTGATTTGCAATTAGTTTGTGCCCTTCAGTAATTGTGTTAATAGTTTAGAGTATAGTTAGAAAGTATTGTATATGATTGTTGATAATTAAATATAGATGAGAACCCTTGAGTGATTAATAAGTGATAAGGTAGGAGTTGCACCAGGTACCAGAATAGAAGGTGTAAAACTCCTAAATTTCTACTATATTTTTTTTATATATATTAAATTTGGTACTGATTTAAAATTTTTGTAGTGTACGTCGCATAGTCGTATTGTACATCGCGCACGAAATTTTATTTTTCGTAGTTTCTCGACGAGTGCGAATATGTGCGAGCGTACATATTTTGAGAAAAATATTTTTTATTTTTATAGTTTCAAAATAATATATGTGATATTTAATTTAGCTATCAAAATTTTCTAAATTTATGATTTTATTTACAAAAGGCCTTTTATTTGGAATAAATAATATTATTCATGCATACATATATTTCATAAATATTTTCTAGTTTAATTTAAATAAAAAATATAATTTTTGAGATTTATTATGCAAAAAGATATTTAAAAATATTTATTATTTTTGAAATTATTATTATTGGTAATTTGAAAATTATATTTGGAAGTTATGGTGGCCATTTAAATCTTGATTTGATTTTTAGATTTATTTAAATAGTTAAATATTCGAAATTTATTTATCCCATTTGATTTTAAGCTAAAAATTTAAATAGATTTAAATTGGATTTAATTGATTTGATTTTAAACTAAGAGAATTTGATTTGATTGATTTGATTTAAATTAGATTTGGATTTGGATTTGGATTTGGATTTGATTGCTTTTAAATTAAATTAGAAAATATCTAAATTGGGTTTAAAGGAATCATAATTCTTATCTAATTGGGAATTCCCACATCCTATAAATAGGTAACTACTCCTCCATATTATTTTCACCACAAATCATCTTTCAAACCATCCTTGTCAAAATTTCTATCTTTTTTCGTCATAAATTCAGCCTCAATTTTTAAAGGTTGTAGCAACTTCGTATGACCATAACTCCCAACTCCGGACTCCGTTTGACCTCCAGTTTTTTATTGGAATCGTATTGAGGTATATTTTTTGAATATAAATTTTATTTTCATAAATTCGGAACTTAATTTTCTGGAAAATTTGTGGAGTCTCAGTGGTCTGAAATCTGACACGTTTTAGTGTTTTTGAGATTCTGGGAGAACTAGGAATCAGAATCACGATCCGTTTGAAGTTTCGAAATACTGACAGAAAAACACATATCATATTTTTTTTCCAGAATATTTTATTTTTGGTTTTTATTTTAGAAGTTTGTCACATCGTCTGAGTTATCTTGTGTAGCCCTGTGACTACTCTGTACCCAACGGGATTGTCGGTTTCACCAACAAGGATCTCAGGCAAGACACCTTGTCATTTGCTGTTTAATTATTTTATCTCATATTTCATGCATGTTCATTATTTTCTTTATGCAAAATAAACTGTGATACATAGCATAACTGTTAGAATTTACTGTTCAGTTTCCTGTTGTGTATTATTTTTCTACAAATTAAACCTATATTTAAGGGACCACCTTGTGTGTTGCATTCATTGGCCTTGACACATTGTAACACGACGTTGTGTGTCGCATGTAGAATACGGAAGTGCGTGATTGGCTGGCCACCAGTACGTACAAGCCGTGCGATAGGAATAACCGCTAATAGAAGTTGCATGCTAGTTTGACTTAGCGGTTATAGTGGTTTGTGTTGTGGATACAACATGGTAGGCATTGGGCGGGGAGGATAATTCCTTAACGTATGGGCTTCGATGCACTTCCCTTGTGACCCGAACTCTCCGCTGGAGATACGGGGTTGATGATCCATGCTCTTCCTGCTGGGGCCTCTGGTGCCCAAGAGGGGACTATGCCGATCCTATTTAGCCAGGGCCCATGCGTAGGAAGGATTGTTCTTAACTATATTTCACTTAGAACGGTAGGCTACCCTATCCGTTAGGTACGAGTACTTTGGTTTGGGTACTTGTATCTGACCGTGGCTTGGAACAATAACTTGTCACGGATTAGTTCGTCACATCTTGTCCTTGTTTGGTTGTAGGTGTGACTTACTACTTCGATGAGAAGGTATTGAACCTTGTTGGGGTCCGGATACCATATTGGATTCATAGCATGGGAAGATACGTTACCGTGAATTAGTTTACCATCTCCTGTCCTTGTTTGGTTGGGGGGATGGTACGCTCGTTCAGTAGGTGCGTATTGGACTATGTTATAAATTAGATTGACTTATTTATTTGAGCAATATTTATTCAGTTTATATGGCATGCTATTATGTGTCTTGTTACGTCCCTCTGAGGACCTGGTTGTCTTGTCAGGTGTGTGCTATTATCTTTCGCAGGTGTTCTAGCTCTAGCCGTGATCTTCGTTATTTCTTCGAGGATGATTGCACTTGGATCGTCTTCGCTTCGCTTGTCACTTATTTCATTTTCTATGTACTTTTTTTTATTTTGTTGGTAGTGGATTTGTCTCCGCCCAACATATTGTATCAAGACAAATTCATAGTTGAATATATAATATCTTTTCTTTTTGTGGATGAGATTAGTTATGGTTCTACTGCATTTTACAGCTTATGTATTTATACGAGGCTTCCATATATTGGAGTATACTTCGTATGAATACAGCTGGCATGTCTACGTTCCTAGTCCTACGTATTTTGGGACTGGGGCGTTACATATTTTTGTGGTGGCCCATGCAGGTCGAGTTTGTCACTTCGGTTACGTTACTGTACCGATGTGAACCTGCAACATAGGATTAGAATTATAGGAATCTCATCCATATAGCTTGACCTCTTCCCTTGGCTTCAAATTCCGAACTCTCGTTCGACTTCCTTGAACTGCATCTTGCTTGATTCCTTTCTACCATCGATTCTTATTTTCGTGCTTAGTGTCAACAAGGAAGATGACTACACTAGTATATGCTCATAGGTCAAACATATGGCTAGAATGGTTATATTGGCAATTGGAATGCATTCAAGACTCTAATTGAGTTAAAAAGTTTTTTTAGTGTGATTTAATGATTGGTAATTTGTAAAGTAGGATATTACCACAGAAAGTTTTAACCTTGAAATTCCTAAATAGTAAACACCAGAGGATTTATAGAATTTTATACTTGGTTTAAGAAATTGATTTAATTTCGAGTTGTGATATTTATGATTTATTGGATTATAGTTATACACCTTTGGACAGTTATAAATTGGGTTTGAAAATGATCTTAGATTTCAAATATGGTTGTAGAAATTATTTAAATTTGAGTCATACAACTTGCAATTTTTGTGTTTAGTAAATTTTAAATGGAAGTAATGATGGCGAATTTTGGTTTAAAATATTTGAAAGTTATGAAAATAATTTTTGAGAAATTTTTATTTTAAATGGTGTCCTATGATTGAGGATTTACAAATCTATTTAGATTTTTGGTAAAAAAAAATTGACTGATGAGATTATTTGGAAATTTAGTTTAATGCGGGATTGCTAATATTAAAATTTTGGAAGAATTTTGAAGGATGTGATGGAAAGTTATTTTTGTTGGTTAAAGGAAGTTACCATTTAAAAGTTGTGATTTTGTTGGAATAACTTAGCATGAATAGAAGTTAAAATTGATGAGAGCATTGAGCTTAATTTTTGAGATTGCTTTTAATATGCTGAGAGTTTTATTATGAGTTATTTGAAAACTTGAGAGTGTTAAATTTTGATGGATTATGAAATTTTTATGGATTCGTAAATTATGAACTCTTGAGTTAAATAGTTGAATTTAAACGTTAATTTGGAAAAGGTTAGTAGTAACGTGATAAAATTTTGCTTTGAGATTTATGAGAGTGATTTAAATTTTTTTGATGAAATTGAACGACTTGCAGTGAATACAATTTTTGGTGGTTTATTTTTGAAATTTTAGTTTTGAAACTTTTGGAGGAACTTGAGTTAAATATTAATGGTAGGCCACAAAGGAAGCCCTAATGAGTTAGAAGTATTCCACACTAAGTGCCATGTCACTTATGACCATGATAGTAGTATATAAACAAGTGTTGTTAGTCATCTATCCAGCTAGGTGACTGTATTCCACCTCGACTTACGCGACCTTTCTTCAATTCTAGATCTTATAATTGCGACCTTCTAACCCACTTACAATCTGAATAATGATTTAATGGTTCCTTAACTGTATTCATCTAGGCGACTATCTTCTCTCCGGAATTGTGTTCCTAAATTATTTTTACTGGATTCTTTAATTAATTTTATTTCATGCTTTAACTTGATCTTCTTTATTTTGTGCATTAATTATCACCTCGTGAACTCCCACTTTCTATTTTGATTTTTTGGCGTCCCCTATCGTGACTTGTATATTTGGAGTACAATACTAGACTTTTTCCTCCAACAAATTCCATATGTAAGACCTAGACAAGTCCACCTTCATGTAGATGTGTCATGTCCCACTAAAATACGTCTCCTTGTACACTATTTTTATGATAGGACCTTCTGGTCAAAATGGCCAAACTATAACCTCTACCATGACACCAAAATACTTTCCGACTTCAATTAAGAGATCCAACCTTGACTCGATCCCTTAACCCGATAGGTGAATTTTGTTCTACTTAGTTCCTTAAATGCTTAAATTTGTGCTTTATCTTGATTGCTTAACCCAATGTCTCATCCCATTACTAGTTTAACTCTTGTAAGTTGGGTAGAATACCTCACCACCTAACAAACCTTTTTCCTTGTGAACCACATTGGTAAGTTCACTTAGTCTCTAAATTCAGAGGACCCTACCTTATCTAGCCTATCAAGCCATAAATGAAGAAACACTAGGACAACTGTATAGGCCCACACTTCGGGCGAGCCTTGATTTTAAAATATCTGGGACTATTTAAATTTCCTTCATCAGTACCTCCCTTGCTCATATTTTGACTATCTCGCACTGCTAACGTAGCTTCAGTTTTGCAAGCTTATTTTGTTATCAAGCTTGATCATGACATATTTTATTGGGTGCACCCACTAACATATTGTCTAATCAGAATCGGTGCATGATGGTCTGATCAACCTATTGTACTTTGGTTCGCTTATCACATATTATCCTACGTGGATGGGGACATAGCTAAACTTGTCCTCTAGAGTCCCATCTGCGACTGCCTTGATAACTTCTTTTGAATTATTCAGTCGCCTTTGAACCACGTATTCGTATTCGATAACGCCTCCTTCGAACTCTATATTGCGTTCGCCTTCACCTATTTTAGAAGGACGAAAGCGTCGTACTAAAACTCCTCTAACTGTCCTATCACCATGACCATTACCACCCAATGTAACCATATCTTCGTCTTGAACTACTCGACTTTTTCCTCGACACTAAATTTACAATCTTGACTTTCTAATCACTTGAATTTAAGAGTTATTACAATCGTCTCTTAATCATACCCTCAACCTAGACTACGATCATATAAACTTCCTTAAACCATTCTATCTACCGTTGTGCCTTCTCACCCTCTCCAAATTCTTAATTTCGAGGACGAAATTCTTTTAAGTTGGGTAGGATGTAAAACTCCTAAATTTCTACTATATTTTTTATATATATTAAATTTGGTACTGATTTAAAATTTTTGTAGTGTACGTCGCATAGCCGTATTGTACGTCGCGCACAAAATTTTATTTTTCGTAGTTTCTCGACAAGTGCGAATATGTGCGAGCGTACATATTTTGAGAAAAACATTTTTTATTTTTATAGTTTCAAAATAATATATGTGATATTTAATTTAGCTATCAAAATTTTCTAAATTTATGATTTTATTTACGAAAGACCTTTTATTTGGAATAAATAATATTATTCATGCATACATATATTTCATAAATATTTGCTAGTTTAATTTAAATAAAAAATATAATTTTTGAGATTTATTATGCAAAAAGATATTTAAAAATATTTATTATTTTCGAAATTATTATTATTGGTAATTTGAAAAATATATTTGGAAGTTATGGTGGCCATTTAAATCTTGATTTGATTTTTAGATTTATTTAAATAGTTAAATATTCGAAATTTATTTATCCCATTTGATTTTAAGCTAAAAATTTAAATAGATTTAAATTGGATTTAATTGATTTGATTTTAAACTAAGAGAATTTGATTTGATTTGATTTGATTTAAATTAGATTTGGATTTGGATTTGGATTTGATTGCTTTTAAATTAAATTAGGAAATATCTAAATTGGGTTTAAAGGAATCCTGATTCTTATCTAATTGGAAATTCCCACATCCTATAAATAGGTAGCTACTCCTCCATATTATTTTCACCACAAATCATCTTTCAAACCATCCTTGTCAAAATTTCTCTCTTTTTCCTCATAAATTCAGCCTCAATTTTCAAAGGTTGTAGCAACTTCGTATGACCATAACTCCCAACTCCGGACTCCGTTTGACCTCCAATTTTTTTTGTTGGAATCGTATTGAGATATATTTTCTGAATATAAATTTTATTTTCATAAATTCGGAACTTAATTTTTTGGAAAATTTGTGGAGTGTCAGTGGTCCGAAATCTGACACATTTTAGTGTTTTTGAGATTCTGGGAGAACCAGGAATCAGAATCACGATCCGTTTGAAGTTTTGGAATACTGACAGAAAAACACACATCATATTTTTTTCCCATAAATTTTCCAGAATATTTTATTTTTGGTTTTTATTTTAGAAGTTTGTCACATCGTCTGAGTTATCTTGTGTAGCCCTGTGACTACTCTGTACCCAACGGGATTGTCGGTTTCACCAACAAGGATCTCAGGAAAGACACCTTGTCATTTGTTGTTTAATTATTTTATCTTATATTTCATGCATGTTTATTATTTTCTTTATGCAAAATAACTGTGATACATAGCATAACTGTTAGAATTTACTGTTCAGTTTCCTGCTGTGTATTATTTTTCTACAAATTAAACCTAGATTTAAGGGACCACCTTGTGTGTTACATTCATTGGCCTTGACACGTTGTAACACGATGTTGTGTGTCGCATGTAGAACACGGAAGTGCGTGATTGGCTGGCCACCAGTACGTACAAACCGTGCGATAGGAATAACCGCTAATAGAAGTTGCATGCTAGTTTGACTTAGCGGTTATAGTGGTTTATGTTGTGGATACAACATGGTAGGCATTGGGCGGGGAGGATAATTCCTTAACGTATGGGCTTCGATGCACTTCCCTTGTGACCCGGACTCTCCGCTGGAGATACGGGGTTGATGACCCATGCTCTTCCTGCTGGGGCCTCTGGTGCCCAAGAGGGGACTATGCCGATCCTATTTAGCCAGGGCCCATGCGTAGGAAGAATTGTTCTTAACTACATTTCACTTAGAACGGCAGGCTACCCTATCCGTTAGGTACGAGTACTTTTGGTTTGGGTACTTGTATCTGACCGTGGCTTGGAACAATAACTTGTCACGGATTAGTTCGTCACATCTTGTCCTTGTTTGGTTGTAGGTGTGACTTACTACTTCGATGAGAAGGTATTGAACCATGTTGGGGTTCGGATACCATATTGGATTCATAGCATGGGAAGATACGTTACCGTGAATTAGTTTACCATCTCATGTCCTTGTTTGGTTGGGGGGATGGTACGCTCGTTCAGTAGGTGCGTATTGGACTATGTTATAAATTAGATTTACTTATTTATTTGAGCAATATTTATTCAGTTTATATGGCATGCTGTTATGTGTCTTGTTACGTCCCTCTGAGGACCTGGTTGTCTTGCCAGGTGTGTGCTATTGTCTTTCGCAGGTGTTCTAGCTCTAGCCGTGATCTTCGCTATTTCTTCGAGGATGATTGCACTTGGATCGTCTTCGCTTCGCTCGTCACTTATTTTATTTTCTATGTACTTTTCTTTATTTTGTTGGTAGTGGATTTGTCTCCGCCCAATATATTGTATCAAGACAAATTCATAGTTGAATATATAATATCTTTTATTTTTGTGGATGAGATTAGTTATGGTTCTACTGTATTTTACAGCTTATGTATTTATACGAGGCTTCCATATATTGGAGTATACTTCGTATGAATACAGCTGGCATGTCTACGTTCCTAGTCCTATGTATTTTGGGACTGGGGCGTTACAGAAGGAGAACCCTAGTAGCTAGAGACGAAGTATTTCAAGTGTTATAGAAGTTTAGGCACCAACAGTTTAGTGTCTAGTTGGAGAAGAGACATAAACAACCTAGTATAGGGGTACCATCCAAGTATTATATAGATGAGTTAGTGCCTTGTGTAGATAGCGTCAAGACTTGGGTAGACACTCTAGAGAGAGTATCCTAGATAAACAAATGTTCTTCCATGACTTTGATTTCTGGAGCGTCAGAGATGTCAATCTCTGGAAACTTTCTTCATGAGTTTGTAGTAGACAAGATTATCCTCATTTTGATATATCATGTCCCACTCAAACTCATTCTCTTGTACTATTTTGTATTGCGTAACTTCCGGGTCAATTTAGGCCAATTGACTATTTCCCCACTTTTATTTATGATTATCATATGCACATTGTCACGACTTTTAATTTAGGAGCACAAGACTAGTTGTTTTATCAAAACCAACTACATATGCATGATCTGGACAAGACACCCTACGCCCATGACCTTCCTGTCCCACTCAGGCATACCATCTTGTACTTCATTTTATCACATGACTTTTCTGACACAAGACCCAATCTTGATTCACCCCTCGAAGTCATTTTTATTTCCAACTCGAATTGGGGGCACCATTTTAACCCAAACTTGTTGACCCAAAATATGGACACGACCCATATTAAGCCTACTACCCACATGACACTTGTGTCCCATTCAACTGAGCCCCGCATGCTACTTATTTACCCGCATTCATTTGAGAAAGACAATAGAAGGTAGTATCCCATAAGTGTAGCATAGTATCCTGGATAGAGTGTGCCAGTAAGTTGAGATCTTCACAGATCACAAGAGCTTGAACTATGTGTTCACCCAGAAGAAATTGAACATGAGGCGGAGGAGGTGGCTTGAACTGATGAAGGACTTCGATATCTAGTTGCAGTACCATCCAGGAAAGGCTAATGTAGTTGTAGATACCTTGAGTAGGTATCCAGTCGCTACATATTTGGCGACTGATCGTCACCTATTGGCTGATCTGTAAAGTTTGGGTATCGAGGTGATCATTCCGAGCATGGAGGTTGAGATGTAGGGTTTACAGATTCAGTCTGCATTGATGTACAGAGTCAGATCAGCACAGTTTGATGGCGTGGCCCTGAGGAGCATCAGGGAGCAGGTGCAGGCAGAATTGCTAGACGATTTCTCTATAGCCGAAGATGGGTCATTGAGGCACGGCACTAGATTGTGCGTTTCGAGCGAAGAGCTTCGGGAGGAGATTCTGCAGGAAGCGCATCGTTCTCAGTACTCTATGCATCCTGGAGCCAACAAGATGTACAAAGACCTGAGGGAGTACGTATGGTGTTATGGCATGAAGCGAGAGGTAGCTTAATTTGTATCTCGATGCTTAGTGTGCCAGCAGGTGAAAGCCGAGAGACAGATGGCAGGTGGTCTGCTTCAGCCACTATCCATTCCAGAGTGAAAGTAGGAGCACATCACTATGGACTCTGTATCTGGACTTCCACGATCTCCAGAAGGGGAAGACGCAATTTGGGTCATCATTGATAGATTGACCAAATCGGCCCACTTTTTACCTTTCAAGGTGGAAATGTCTACGAAGAAGCTGGCAGAGATGAATGTGCGGTAGATAGTCAGATTGCACAGAGTTTCGGTGAGCATAGTCTTGGATATGGATAGTCATTTCATTTCCCAATTCTGAAGGAGTTTGCATACTAGCTTAGGCACCCAGCTTAAGTTCAGTACCGCGTATCACCCCCAGACGGACGGACAGTCAGAAAGGACCATCCAGATACTCGAGGATATGCTTCATACTTGTGTGTTAGATTTTGGAGGATCTTGGGAGGACCATCTTCACCTGGTAGGGTTTGCTTACAACAACAGCTATCAGGACAGTATAGAGATGTCACCATTAGAGGCTCTATACGGACGGAGATGTCGCACTTCTTTGTCATAGGACGATATCGATGAGAGTTTTGCTTGGCCCGGAGATGGTGGTGGATGCAACAGAGAAGGTTAAGTTGATCAGGGATAGACTTCGGGTGGCTCAGGATAGACAGTGGCATTGGACCGATAGCCACCGAGACCGTTAGTGTTTGAGGTTATTATCGATTTTTCTGTTTGTGCTTGCTTGTGATTGTTTGCTTTAGGTCTTATATTGAGTCTTGTCTATGTCTAGTTGGCGATATGGTGTTCCTGAGGATTTCTTCGACACCGGACATGATTCGTTTTGGGCCGAGGCGGAAAGCTTAGTCCGCGCTTCATCGGACCTTTCACTATTCTTGGAAGGGTCGATGCAGTGGACTATCGACAACTTACCGCCTACGCTCGAGGGAGTTCATAACGTGTTCCATGTGTCACAGTTGAGGGGTACGTGGCAGACCTTAGTCACGTAT
>JANAVB010042617.1:14533596-14860888 GCA_029216955.1 Iris pallida
CCCTTTTTCCTTACAAAACCGAACCCGACCCCCCGGCTATGGATATATATGTGTTAGAGAGAGAAGAAAGAGAGTTATTTTTAACAAAAAACCCCAACCGCCGCCAACACCAGGAACCCGACCTTCCAACTACCTTGTGCCACCCTAGCTTCCAGGAAAGGCCGCCCATCGCCGGTCGAACTCGCACGGGACAGAGTATTGCAGCAACAATACTGCTGTAGAGAGCCAACTTCGGAAATAGATTTCTCCTTCCTCGCTCAGTCATTTGCGAACCACTTGGTCAGGTATGATCCTAACATATACACCTTTAATTCCTTCAAATAGTTCGTGCCGATTCGCATCAAGTGCGACAAAAACGAGTTCTAAATTGAGAAAAACTTGTTTATTGGACGTTAGAAACTGTCCGAAACCCCAACTTTGTGGCCGATTTGCGACTAGCGTGTTGTGAGTATTCAAAATCGGTTTGAAGAACTTGTAACACCTATAGGGCTTTAAAACCCTTTTTTATAATTAAATTTCATGCACTGTACAAAAGTTATTGGTTGGTGAAGTTGGAGAAAAAACTGTTTTCAAACTAAATTTTTAGAAAATTGTCCCGATACGCCGTCCGTCCCGTCAATCCGGGCAACGTGGTCACGAACCGAAAGTATCGAAAGGTGCGTATCGACTTCGTGGACGTGGGCTTTGACGAAATTCAAATTGGTCGCGTGTTCGCGACGAATTTGATGCGGATCCGTCAAAATTCCCGTATCGACCTTTTTACAAATTTTCAATTACTTTGTGCATGCTTGTCATATCGAGACGAAACTTGCACCAACAGGACCATATCATTTTTTTGGTCAGTATGCCAAGTTTGGTCCAATTCTGAGAAGGTCGACCGGAACGCTATTTTGGCGGGCCCGCGATCCGATCCAACGGCGAATTTGTGCACGTCCACCGGAATCCAACTTTAGACATACAATTGGTTCGTTTCGTCAAACTGGACCTGTAGATATGTAGTTTATGACTTTAGAGACCGTGGTTCTGACACATTTTTTGGTGTAAAGCGGTCCAACAGCGGACACCGTTTGGTCCAAAATTACTGTTTTGACTTTATGTCCAGAATTAGACTTAGGGACAGGCTATCCTAGATAAATTGCTATTCTGAACACGTTGGTATTATTTGTTTCAGCATTAGGAGACTATTGCATAAGTTGACCCTTCATGGCTCATTTGAGTGGTAGTATGGATTCCCCTTCTCAGGACAGCAGGCAAGTACATTCTCTGATAGTTTTTCATTACTTTGATATCTACTATGTCCGATTCAGTTGTAGTGTTTATCTTGATTCTCGACACGAGGATAAACGGACTAGTATACGTGAATCTCGTCCTGAGATGTCATTCCTTTTACCTGGTATATGAGTATATGTTCGATATTGTTTCCTATACTTGTTATAGACACCGATTGGGAGTGGGCTGGCCCCCTGCTCTTCGAATCATGTGTCATAACATGTCACGTCTGGAATCATTATACTACTCTGGGATGGGAAGTTTAGAGGTTATATGTTCATTACCCCTTATTGTTTATTACTTGTGCATAGCTCCAACCTCACCACACATAGGGTGTAGCTTGACCTATACCACTTGTACATAGCTTTCAATTTTGGCCGGCCTTATCCCTATACTATTACTACATGTGCATAGCCATCAAATAGAACAGCCTGATCTTGACCTAAGTCGATCACATAACGCTCTAATATCTCATCACTTATATTTTTTATATTTACATCATACCTCAGATTACTTTTCATTGTTTATATTCCAGTTCTATCTTATATCTCGCCCATGACATGATATCCAGTTCTCCTGTACTGTTTACTTTCATTCTTGACATTTCATCTTGTATTTCATTATAATTTTCTCTTATAGTATTTTTAATTCACATGGAACTGCTGTTGTGTTGTACTTGCTCATCCTGACAGAATAACCCCCATATTTTTTAGAGAATTTAGATGCAGATTGCCTGACCTACTACGGGTTTTGGCATAGATGGAGCCTACCACCAGGACCAGCCTGTGGACCCAGTTCTCGTAAAGGATGCACCTCTAGTAGTGACCTAGTTTACCTAGATTTTGTCTTGATTACATTCCAGTTTGATACTTTGAGAGTTGTAGTATTTATTTTGGGATATTATTTTATGTCTTGGTTTCTGAACTTGTGATTGCGACTCACCGTTGTTTCAGAATATTTATCTCATCTTTATCTTTATCTTTATCATCGTATTTATCTTTCTTAGATTATGTGATTGAGTTGTGGTTATATTCCTCTGTATAGAGATGACAGGTTATATTATTGTGTCTTAGATTCTATATTTCTAGATAACCTTTACAGCGTTTTGTTGCCGATACTGCGGCGTAGGCTGGACGTACCCACGTGCTCGTGCCCCTAAACAGGGTGCGGGTCGTGACAAACTTCACGATCAACATCTTCTGAGTGCTCCTACTTTATCATATCGGATGCGTCACCACCTTCTCGTCAGAGGAAAGGGTAGTCCCCAGCAGATTCGCCATTTTTGTGGACACATACAAAAAAAAGAACGCTATCTTTTCTTATTGGCGTAAGGCACCATAATCGAGTACGCTAGAGAGATCCTGCACTCAGGATCCCCGAGTACAAAAAGATTTTGGGGAATGGGACGATGGAGATCGAGCAACAGTTGCTCCTTTACTCTGTTGATACTCCGATATACAAAAGTAGGAGAAAACCTAGAAAATTGCTAACTCTCGGCTCACTGGCAAGAAGGGTAGCAATTTGGCTCTTGAAATGATCTCTGTTTTATCCTTTTGAAGAGGTATGAGACCCATATTTATAGTCGTTTTGTACTGAAACGGCTATTATGCGCCTACAGAGGAAAATATACTAATTTTTCATGTGGACGCATAGACTTCCTTTGGGCGCATAAGGTGTAGGCGCATGAAGGCTGCATGATCGTGGGTTGATCATGGGGTTGACGTGGCCACATGCTTCGGTGCACGACTGCTCGTGGAGACTAACGTGGCCGCATGCTTTGGTGCACGACTGGTCGTGGATGTTGACCGGGTCGTGGAGCTGTCCTGACTTGGGCACATAGGTTGGAATAGGGCTATGTGCCCCCCTCTGGAGGAGCCATATGGCCGCATAGGCGTTGCTGTGGGCGCATAGGGATGGGTGCATAGGCTTTGCTCTGTGAGTGTCAGCCACTCTCTAGCTTGGGTGCATAGCAATCTCTGACTTGGGCGCATAGCTCATTTCTGGCTTGGGCGCATAGATGCTTCTTGATTTGGGCGCATGGATACTTCCTGACTTGAGATGCTAAAATTTTCATGCTTCTACAACATACTAGACAAGGAGCTCTCGACTTGTCACTTTTGCAACAAGAAGGGACATATTCAGATGGATTGAGGGAAGAAGTTAGGATTGTGCTTGAAGTGCGAATAAATCAAGCATCAGGTTACGAGGTATCCAAGGTCAAGTCAAAGCTCAGCAGATGTTCCGAGGCCAGCTCTTCCGAGACTGGTTGCCATCAATTATTTAGTATTAATATTAGGTGTTGTTATATTATGATATGTCTAATTTCGAGGAAAAAATTCTCTAAGGTAGGTAGTGTTGGCCCATATAGTCATGATCAACCAGATTTCGATAATTGACTCAAAACTCTAACTTTGATACGTAAAGCAAGAAGACTACAGAAGACCGCAGCTGATCTCGTCAAGCAAACTTTTGTAATTTTATTATGTATTTTTTATTTATTGAGTTTAGGTTATTTTGTGAGTCGGATATCACTGGCATTTAGAAGATAATCCTCACAAAAACAAAACCATCTTTTTCTAAACCAAACCAGCATCCAAAAGCTATTTTAAACCAAAATGAACCCTAAACTCCTACTAGTCGAACTCGGACAGAGTTCTACCCGAATTCGGTCTCCTTGAATCACTCCTGCTAAGAACAAAGACCTAGACTTTTGAATCTCAAATATTCAAAATTTTGAACATTGTCCTAATCGAGTTCTGGCCGAACTCTGGTTCAAAAATACCTATAAATAGAGAAGAATTTTTCATTTTATTCACTCATCTCATTCTTCATCTTCTCTATTCATTCTTGTTGGCCCATTGGTCATATGGTCAAACTGATTTTAATAATTGATCAAACTCTGTCTCGATATATGGAGCTAGTCAGGATATCTCGGACTCTTGGACATGATCAAGAACGGCTATCTACTCAGTACAAGACCGAAGCGTTGTTTGCCTGTTCGAGTCTGTATTATTTGAGCAATATAATCTTTATTTTATTGAGTCTAGAAATATATTGTACACCGAGTCGTACTGGCAAATAGGCTATTCCAAATGATTTTAAAATGTTTTTAAAAATATCCTTAGTTTTGAAAAACATTCGTATTTACAAAAGCTCCAAAAAGGTTTTCAAAATTTCTAAAAATCTATTTTGAAAAACCCTAACCAAACCCTGACAGAACTCGGCCAGAGTTCGGCCAGAGTTGGTTAGTGGGCGTTTTGATTTTTGAATTCCTTGGAACTTGGTCCTCCTGCAGTTACGAATTTGACCGAGATTTGCTCATCGAGTTCTGCCCGAATTCTACCCAAATTCTGCCAGAATTCTGTCTTTGGAACTCCTATAATTAGAGAAGGATTTCGATTATTTTAACTCACTCATTCACTTTCAATCTTCTCTCTATTTAAAGACTACTGTCTTCCAAAGAGTTTTTCTCGAGCTTTAATTTTCAGATCCCAAACCAGTTACAATACTCTAGTCGATTTGCCAGTACAGTACGGTCTAGAAGTTTCTGAGTGATTGTAATTAGAAGGCTTGATAGAAGAATACATCTTCACAATTGAAGTTGGACGAGTTCTTCGTATCAAAGCTCGCGTTGTAGAAGTTGCAAGGACTTCGTAAGAAAACTTGCGGATTTGCCAATAGTGGATTCAACTGGTAGCAAGAGTTCTATCGACTGGATTAGTCCTCAACAGAGGGAAACCAGTATACATCGTTGTCTTTGCATTTGCTTTCTTATCTCTGTCTTTACATTATTTAGTTGTGATTATTATTTTGTGATCTTGCTGCTAATAATTTTTAATTAGTATTATTCCGCTGCCAACTCTATTCACCCTCCTCTAGAGTATTGCGCTTTACGGTTTCGTTCCTACAATTGGTATCAGAGCGGGTGTTACAGGTAAAGCAAGGTAACGTTACAATTATTTATTCTTTTAACTAATTGTTATATAGATCACAGCACAAAATATGACAACTGTGAAATTCACAAGTGAAGGCCAGGCTACAAATAGACCTCCACTGTTTGATGGTACAAATTATACCTATTGGAAAACACGGATGAGTTTCTTCTTGAAATCTCTTGATTTTGATTTATGGTCTATTGTTATTGATGGGTATCAAAAGCCACCTCGTATAAATGTTGATGGAGTTTTAACTGAAAAACCCCATAACAGATATACAGAGGAAGAAAAGAAAAAGGCCAGTCTTGACGCACGTGCTATTAACGCTTTATTTTGTGCTTTAGACAGAACTGAATTTAACATGGTGTCTATCTGCACAACTGCTAATAAAGTGTGGAAGCTTCTTGAAGTCACACATGAAGGCACGACTCAAGTCAAAGAATCAAAAGTCAGCAGACTTACTCAGGAGTACGAGGCGTTCAAGATGAAGCCTAACGAAATAGTTACTCAGATGTTCGAGAGATTCTTCGATATTGTAAATCCTTTGTCCTTCCTAGGCAAAGATTACAGTAACCATGAAAAGATTCGCAAACTCCTGCGAGCACTTACAAAGAACTGGATTCTGGAGGCTACTGCAATAATTGAAGGAAACAACCTCACTACCCTGACACTCAAAGTACTCATGGGTAAGCTACTCACTCATGAACTGGAGCAACAAGATTTTGAAGAGCCTGCACCAAAGGAGAAGACGATCGCTTTCAAGGCTCAGCACAAAAAAGCTGCTGAAGGTGATTCAGACAGCAGTGAATCTGATGCTGAAGATCAAGCACTCCTAGCAAGGAAATTCAAAAGATTCATGAGATATGAGAAGAAAGCCAAAGAAAACATTAACAGCAACAACTGGTATCAAGATGATGCTGTCTGCTATGGCTGCAAGAAGAAGGGACACATGAAGAAGGATTGTCCTACAAACTCATCATCAAACAAGAAGAGCAACAGGTATGAGAAAGGGAACCTGAAGAGATCAACATCTCGGAAGTATGCTAATGCCAGCATATGGCATGAAAGTGAAGCCAGCGACTCAGAAGATGAACAATCAGAAGACGCTGCAAATGTATGCTTTATGACATCCGATCAGGTGGAACACCTTTCACATGCTAAAAGCAAATAGATCCTCGACAGCGGTTGTTCACGGCATATGACCGGTAACGCTACATTATTTGCAACAATGTCGAAGAAAAAGAAGGAAGGCTATGTCTCCTTCGGTAACAACTTGAAAGGGTATATCATTGGTATCGGTGATGTTGGTAAGTCTCCCTATCCTGTGATTAAGGAAGTCTGTATGGTTACCGAGTTGAAACATACTCAGCATAAATCATTTAGCTGATCATGGTTATGGCATCAACTTTGGCAAAGACAAATGTACTATAGTTGATAGCTCAACTGATAGTATTATCTTTGAAGGTATCAGGGAAGACAACATATATGTTTTCTATTTGTTGGAAGAAACTAACATTTCAGGTAGATGCTTAATGGCTAAAAGTGATGAGAGTCATCTGTGGCATATGAGACTCGGTCACGCAAATATGGACACAATCTCAAGATTATCCATGAAGAAGCTAGTACGCTGTTTACCGGAGATAACATTCAAGAAGGATTCGGTATGCAGCCAATGTGAAAAGAACAAAGCTACCAGATCCACATTCAAGTCAGTAAACACAGTATGTACTACTAGACCTCTACAATTGCTACATATGGACTTATTTGGTCCTAGCAGAGTTGCTAGCCTCGGAGGTAAGTTATATGCTTTTGTAATTGTAGATGATTACTCTAGATACACATGGGTATACTTTTTGACACGCAAGAATGATACATTATCCGAATTTGTCGCCTTTTACAAGAAAGTACAGAATGAAAAAGGTTACATGATCACTCGTATTGGAAGCGATCATTATGGCGAATTCGAGAATGCAGAGTTTGAGCAATTTTGTGACACACACGGTTTTGTACACGAGTTCTCCTGCCCTAGGACTCCACAACAAAATGGAGTTGTGGAACGTAAGAACAGAACTCTATCCAAAATGGCCAGAGTATTGTTAAACCAGTTTAGTCTACCTAAATATTTTTGGGCTGAAGCTGTCAATACATCTTGTTTTGTTCTCAATAGAGTTCTAATTCGACCCAAATCGAAGAAGACTCCATTTGAGTTATGGTTTGATAGAATTCCATCAGTTTCATATTTTAGAATATTTGGTTGTAAATGCTTTATTCTTAATACAAAGGATAATTTGGGAAAGTTTGACGAAAAGGACGATGAAGGTATATTTTTAAGTTATGCGGCCAAGAGCAAAGGATACAGAGTCTTCAACAAATAAACTATGATCATCGAAGAATCAATCAACGTCACCTTTGATGAATTGAATCAAATGACTATCGATGACAATGACGAAGATCTAACTGTACCAAGCTCAACACCAGCTGATTCTCCAAGAGAAGAACCCGGAAGTAGCTACCTTCGGAGTCTGCCAAAAAGATTGAAATTTACGGCTGATCATCCAAAGGATTTGGTAATTGGTGATATTACCAAAGATGTAAGTACTCGTACATCCAGTAGAGATATTATTTCTAGTGTTGCATTCATTTTACAGCTACAACCCAAAACCATTGATGAAGCATGCAGTGTTCATTTTTGGTTAGATGCTATACATGAGGAATTAAACCAATTTGAACGAAATCAAGTTTGGGAACTTATTCCTAGACCTATTGATCATCGGGTCATTGGCACCCGTTGGGTATTTCGAAATAAACTTAATAAGAATGGTTTAGTGACTCGTAACAAGGCTCGACTCGTAGCTCAAGGATATAATCAAGAAGAAGGTATCGACTATGATGAGACTTATGCCCCAGTTGCGAGATTAGAATCCATTCGCATGTTATGTGCATTTGCATGTTTTCATAATTTCAAATTATTTCAAATGGATGTCAATAGTGCATTTTTAAATAGTTTTATAAAAGAAGAAGTTTTGTAGCACAACCTCCATGTTTCACAGATTTTAAAAACCCTGATCATGTTTTCAAGTTGAAGAAAGCTTTATACGGTTTAAAACAAGCCCATCGTTCTTGGTATGATCGTCTAAGCTCTTTCCTACTTGACAACGGTTTTTCAAAGGGCAAGGTTGATACTACACTTTTTATTAAGTCTTTTAATGGCAAGCTTCTCTTAATACAAGTCTATGTTGATGATATTATATTTGGATCTACTGATGAATCTCTTTGTCAAGAATTCTCTAAGTGTATGCAGAATAAGTTTGAGATGAGCATGATGGGAGAGCTGAAATTCTTTTTCGGACTGCAAATCAAACAAACTGACAATGGAACATTCATAAATCAAGCCAAGTACACAAAAGATTTGCTAAAGAAGTTTGATCTGGACAATGTCAAACCTATTGGCACTCCGATGGCAACTTCAACAAAGCTTGATATTGATGAACAAGGCAAGCCTGTCGACACAGGTAAGTATCGAGGTATGATCGGTAGTTTACTTTATTTAACTGCTACTCGTCTAGATATTATGTTTAGTGTTTGCCTGTGTGCACATTTTCAAGCTAATCCAAAGGAATCACATTGTGCGCGGTTAAGCGTATCTTTCGATACCTTATGGGCACTTCTTCTGTTGGCTTATGGTATCCCAAAACCAAGTCCTTTGACCTTATTGGTTACTCGGATGCAGATTTTGCTGGATGCAAAGTTGATAGAAAAAGTACTAGCGGCACATGTCATTTCTTAGGCAAGGCTTTAGTCTCATGGTTTAGTAAAAAGCAAAATTCTGTAGCCCTATCAACAACAGAGGCTGAGTATATCGCCGTAGGACGTTGTTGTGCTCAGATTTTGTGGATGAAACAAACCTTGGAAGACTATGATTTATTTTTCACACACATTCCCATTTTCTGTGACAACACGAGCACAATTAATTTGACTGAGAATCCAGTATGTCACTCTCGTACTAAGCATATCGAGATCCGACATCATTTTCTTAGAGATCATCATCAGAATGGAGATATTGACCTTGAATATATAGACACTGAGAATCAATTAGCTGACATCTTCACAAAACCTCTAGCAGAAGATCGTTTTAACTATTTACGTCGAGAATTAGGAATTTTGGACGTCAATAATGTTAATTAATTTTGTTTTATGATTATATTTCAATACGCAAAAACTGTGTTAGAGACAAGCCAATAAAGAGTTTGTCTGTCACCACAACTACGGTTGAAGCGAAGCGGTACTTAAGAGTTCCCCGGTGAACCTCCGCCAGCTGGGACAGTACTCCTACAGCTAATCTGAGATAGTCGCTGTGTAACAAAATTTAATCTATAAAATAATATTAATTATATTAATTGAAGGTTGAAATTACTAATCTTTGAATTAAATTTTTGAAATGAGTCCATGAAAAAGAAAGTGGCCCAAACCAACTAACAAAACCCCTAGGCAAATTCGGCCAGAGTTCGGACCAAATTTGGCCCGAGTTCGGTTAGTGGTATCTGGTTATATAACCAGAACCTGAGAGCATCTTCTTCTTCATTGCTTCTAAAACCTCTTCTACAGCAACAGCAGCCGCGCGAAGCTCTCCAAACCCTAGTTCTTCACCACTTCGTTTCTCCCAATCTACGAGGTGAAATCCATCCAAATTTTGGATTCGTGCGGAGATCGTTGTCCTCTACAGCATACTTGAATCTCGGGATGTATAACTGTCACGACCCGCACCCTAGAGTAAGGGCACGAGAAGTGGGTACATCCAGTCTACGCTGCAGTATCGACGGTAGAACGCTGTCCTAGGTCAATCATCTAACAGTATAAGGTACCTGTACAGTTTATACACTCCGAATGGAGGTAACATCACAATATATAGTCTCAATCACATCTAAGGTAGAAAAATGAAAGACAGAAGATAGATAGCAACTCAAAGAGAACCATAGCATAGATGAAATAAGTCTAAAGGTCTAGGATACATAACATCCAGAATGTTAACTCATAATACAATAAGTCTAAGAGTCTATACATCTCCACATCTCAAAATACAACACAGAATGTGAGACAAAAAGTAGTATAGAAATACTGCCTAGACTAAACTGGTCTAGACTACTGGAACATCCTCCTCAGCTGTAGGTAGAACCTGCTGAGGGTCCTCAATACAAGTGTCATCTAGTCCTGCTCCATAATAAGTAGTCACCCATGCCTCGTCCTCATCCTCTGTAATATTTTCAACAGGTCCAGTCAGGATAGGAACGAGCACAATACATCTCACACAGTTCATAACAGGTTAGGAAATACGATACTGGCAATAGAGTAAGATACATGAACTGCTGAAAGGAAATATACGCTGTAAAAGAGATATCTGTAATGAAATATCTACTGTATATTGAGAACTGTAAGTGACTAGTGATGTAGAGCACAAGATAGGCATGTGAATGGCTAGAATTTATACATGATTACACTACTGAGTTTGCACATGATTACACTACTTTGGAATTATTCACATGTCCACTTCTACTCTTTCGTTTTCCCCAATCAATATACAAGGATCTATACAAGTTACGTTATTATACATGATATCACATGGGGCCTATGAAAGGGTGCACATGATAGTATACATGAGGGCTCTGTGAACATGAGAGTACATGATCACATGAGTACACATGAATAATGGAAGCATAGGAGTACATAATGATAGTGAAACACACATAACATGAAGTACCCGATGCTCCCGAGGGGGATAACATCTCATGTAAAGATCCATATAGTACCAATCCGTGTTACAAATGTGACAGCAACAAGTAAAGTAATCTAGAGCGAGAAGTAAAGCCTGAACAAGTATGAAACGGTCAGAGAATGTACTCGCCTGCTGTATGAATGTCTGTAGAGAATATGCAGTCTGAGGAGAGGTGTCTGGCTCCTGATCAGAGCAACACAAGTCACAATGTGTTCTAAATAGTAAATATGAAGTCTACTATGCAAACTACATGATTCTAGATCAATCTGGTCAAAAGTCAACTCTTGGTCAACTCTGGTCAACTCTAAAGTCAAACTAGTCAAAGTTAAGTCAATACTAGTCAAACTAGTTAGAGTTTTAGTCAAACTAGTCAACTAGTTGATTTAGGTCATTCCTAGTCATTTCTAGGTGAACTAGGTCAACTTTGACCTAAAGTTGACTTTGGTCAACTTTCAGTCAACAAGGGTCAACAATGGGTTTTGGGTCATTAGGGCTAGCCCCAAGCCATAGGCTAGTGTCATAGGTTTTCACATAACCTATACTAGAAGTCATATATATATGTATATATCTATATATAGATATATATCTATCTACTACCCATATACCCATATATGGATACTATATACAATACAAACCCACATACATATATATATATATATATATAAAATCACTATATGAAACTAATACAAATATATATTCATATCAATATATATATATATACCTATATATATATATATAAACTCATATATATATAATATATATAGAGAGAGGGAAGAAAGAGAGGGATATAGAGTGGAAGAGAGAGTGAAACAGAGACTGTGAGAGAGAGGGAATGAGAGACAGTGAGAAGGAGGGGGGTGAAGTCTGGACAGTAGACAGAAGGGGTAGGGTTCCAGAAATTCTGGAACCAAAGTGGCTCCCAACACACACACACAAGACATATACATACATATGTACATACATATATAACTACACACACACCTAACCAAATCTCCCCGAAATCGACCCACACTCACAAATACATGTATACTTCACATCTACACACTGAATACACCAGTCTAATACATTAAACATCAACAAAATCGAATTGAAATTCGATTTTCAAAACTGGGAATTAATCCCCAAATACTGTGACTGTGCACAGTGCACTGGAATGGAAAAAAATCGAAATACACGCAACCACACGAGCTAAGGCTCGCAACCTAGGGTTGATAACTGACATCCCACACATATACTAGGATCCCAAGACACTGACACGACACCACGACACATTTTCACGTGTCCAAACACCCAAAACAGTCCATCGGGTAAGCACTGATACGTGCACACAAAAACAGCATCGTGTACGCGTCCCACGCACTCGTGGACACACCACGAGACACGACACGTCTCGTGGTCGTACATACGTGTAGCCCACACATAGGGCTACACATCCCACAGCCTGACACATGTCCACGACACGCGTGGACACAGAACTAACAGCGTATCAGTCGTGAAAATATGACTGATACACGCGTGTTACGACTACGTCGTGCACGCGGTTACACGCGTCGTACACACGACACAGGACACGAAGCACCACGTGCTCGTGTCCACGTGTATGCCACGTATAGGGCTACACTCTCGTGTCACTACGAGGTGTCATCGTGTCGTGTCCGTGCGACACGAGACACTCGAAGTTGGTGTCTGTGCGTGTGTGCGTGACCAGTGCGTGTCCAGTGCGAGTGAGTTTTCTCACTCGACATGACACGACACCACACGAGACTTTGGGGGCATGTTCGCAGACAATGCCCCCTCATCTGTGTCAAAACTCACGTGTCCTAGTGTCCTGTGCTGTGCACACTAAAGGTCGGGTAGCAGGGCATGCACGAGGGGCTCGTGCGGTCGGTTCGTGTCCAATTTGGACACGGACACAGCACAGAAATGTGCTCAGTCAAGTTGATTAGTGATCAGCAAGTCTAGGGCTTCTAGTTTGTATAATTTGTTTCAAAAATCGACCATATTGAATCCATTGTGGCATTTCACCAAACAAGGATTTTAGCCCTACGATACGTGTCCGATACGGACACCAAAACACATCAAAATCCCACCAAACTTTACCCACAGTATTGTTATCCCTATATGAATGCATTTATGAAAGAAAAACAGGAATTTAACTAGGTTTGTGGAAATTTACCTATTGGTGAAATTCCAAGGAAATCAATAAAAAAGGGGGTTGTGTGATCTCCAACTCGATGATGCCCAAGCTCCCAAATTCTAGATTTCTTGCTTCCCTTAGCACCCTAGATGTTGTAGGGTTCCAATGCAAAAGACTAGAGTCAATTTGGATCACAAATGATCAAGTTATGAAGGTTTGTAGAAAATGGAATTTTTGTGGATTAAAATTCATGCATTTTTGTTCATGAATTAATCCAATGGGTTATTTATCAAGGTGGGCTGCCAAGGGGGGTGTCCTTGGCCGGCCAAGCATGGGGGGGGGGTGTCCTTGCCCTTCCTTCTAGGCTAAGGCATGGACTTTAGCAAAAAGGGTTTGAGATATTTTGATTGTTTAAGGAAAATATCCTTAAAGTCAAAGTCTAGATATTTAAACCTTATCCCATGACCAAAACATCATCCTAATGATTCTAGGTTAGTAGCTAACTTCTAGTTTAAGGTAGGATAGATTAGGGACTAAACATGAGACCTACCAAGAATTAAATAATATTAAAAATCACATAATCACAAATTAAGTCTAGAAAATTACCAAAATACCCTTTTGGTCAAAAACCAATAATTTGATGTTCTAAGCCTATGGCTAAGCTCTCATGGTCATGGCAACTTCTAGGTTAGAGAAAACTAAGGTTTACACTAAGTTATACTAACCAAAATCACGAAGTCATAAGTCATGACTTAGCATGACTTAGAAAATGGTTTAAACACGCTAATAAACACTATAAACCATATCATGCCCTAATCACTATTATTAAATAATAAAAATAATAATTTTTCAAAAATCCCTAATTTCAGAAAACAGGTTGTTACAAGTCTACCCTCCTAACAATAATTTCGTCCTCAAAATTTAAAGACGAAACTGAAACAAATGAGAAGGATAGAAATCATACCTCAAGGTACAAATAGATAAGGGTATCGCTCGCGCATCTCATCCTCCCGTTCCCAGGTGGACTCTCCTGGAGAATGATGCCTCCATGCGACACGAACCAATGGTATCGTCTGGTTCCTCAATGCCTTCTCTCGCCGATCCAGAATCTCAACAGGCTGCTCTGGATAACGAAGAGTAGGACCAACCTCGATCTCGAAATGATCAAGTACATGGCTAGGATCTGCCACGTACCGTCTCAACTGCGACACGTGAAATACATTGTAGACTCCAACCAATGCTGGTGGTAAGTCTAGCCTGTAAGACACGTCACCGACTCTCCCGCTGATAACGAAAGGGCCGATGAAACGCGGGCTAAGCTTCCCACCTCCACCAAAACGTATCGTGCCACGTGTCGGAGATATCCTTAGGAATACCTGGTCTCCGACCTAATCACAAACAAGGTCTCAATTTAATTATGATAAACAAACATGATTATCAAAACACAAATAAGACAACCTAATTCTAATCCTATCTCTAAACTGTACCTCAAACTCCAAAGGTCTGCGGTGGCTATCGGCCCAATGCCGATGTCTGTCCTGCGCCACGCGAAGCCGATCTCTGATAAGCTTCACCTTCTCTGCTGCATCTACAACCATCTCAGGCCCCAATAAAACTCGCTCCCCTACATCATCCCAAGACAAGGGTGTACGACATCTACGCCTGTACAGTGCCTCGAAAGGGGACATCTCGATGCTGGCCTGAAAGCTGTTATTATATGCAAACTCTACTAAGTGCAGGTGACTCTCCCAAGATCCTCCAAAGTCCAGTACACAAGTCCTCAACATGTCCTCCAGCGTCTGAATGGTCCGTTCTGACTGTCCGTCTGTCTGCGGGTGGTATGCAGTACTAAACTTGAGCTGAGTGCCCAAGCTAATATGCAAGCTCCTCCAGAAATGTGAAGTGAAACGGCTGTCCCTGTCTGATACAATGCTCACTGGAATCCCATGAAGTCTGACTATCTGCCTCATATACATCTCTGACAGCTTCTCTGTAGACAAACCCACTTTGAATGGCAAAAAGTGGGCCGATTTGGTCAACCTGTCAACGATGACCCAAATCGCATCCTTCCCTCCTGGAGTACGCGGCAATCCCGAAACGAAGTCCATCGTGATGTGCTCCCACTTCCATTCCGAAATGGGTAATGGCTGCAACAGTCCTTCTGGCCTCTGCCTCTCTGCCTTGACCTGCTGGCAGATCAAACACCTGGCTACGAAGTGTGCTACCTCACGCTTCATCCCACTCCACCATACATGCTCTCTCAGATCCCTATACATCTTGTTGGCTCCCGGATGTATCGAGTACTGAGAACGGTGGGCCTCCTGCATAACCTGCTCTCGAAAGTCTCCACGGGGCACACACAGCCTGGAACCGTGCCTCAATGCGCCATCTGCTGCAAGAGTGAACTCATCGTCCGCAAATCCCTGGCTGACCTGCTCCCTGATGCTTCGTAGAGAAACATCATCGAACTGAGCCGACTTGATCCTATCAATCAAGTCCGACTGAATCTGGAGGCCCAACATCTGCATCTGTACTCCCGGCACAATCACCTCGATCCCAAGGCTCTCCAAGTCCGCTAACAAGTGACGATCCATCGTCAAGTACATAGCTGTCGGATATCTGCTCAAAGCATCGGCCACTACGTTGGCCTTCCCCGGGTGATACTGCAGAAGAATATCAAAGTCCTTCATCAGCTCCAGCCATCTACGCTGCCTCATATTCAGCTCCTTCTGCGTAAACACGTACTTCAAGCTCTTGTGGTCTGTAAATATCTCCACGCGCTCTCCGTACAAATAGTGATTCCACAGCTTCAGAGCAAAGATAACTGTCGCCAACTCTAAATCATGGGTAGGGTAGTTCTTCTCATGGGGCCGTAACTGTCTGGAAGCATAGGCAATCACCTTCCCATGCTGCTGCAAGACACAACCCAAACCCTTCTCCGAGGCGTCACTGTAGATAGTGAACCCGCCTGATCCTGCTGGCAATGTCAGAATCGGGGCTGTCGTCAACCGCTTCTTCAACTCATCGAAAGCGGCCTGACACTCCTCTGACCAGAGAAACTCTGCGTCCTTCCGGGTCAGCCTAGACAACGGCTCTGTAACCCGGGAGAAATCCTGGACGAACCTCCTGTAGTAGCCTGCCAATCCTAGGAAGCTCCAGATCTCTGCCACTGACGTCGGCGCTGCCCAAGCCTCAACTGCTGATATCTTCCTCGGGTCGACTGAGATCCCATCTCCAATCACTACATGACCCAGGAAGTCAACCCTGTCGAGGAAGAACTCGCACTTCGAGAGCTTGCCGTAAAGCTGCTCCTGTCTGAGAGTCTCCAGGACCACTCTCAAGTGCTCCTCGTGCTCCTCCTCGGTCTTCGAGTACACCAGGATGTCGTCGATGAACACCACCATGAACTTATCTAAGTACTGGTGGAACACCTTGTTCATCAAGTTCATGAACACCGCCGGAGCATTCGTCAACCCAAACGGCATCACCATAAACTCGAACTGGCCGTACCGCGTCCTGAACGCCGTCTTCGGGATGTCCTCCCTCTTCACCTTTACCTGATGGTAGCCTGACCTCAGATCAATCTTCGAGAATACCCGAGCTCCGCTCAACTGATCGAAGAGATCATCGATCCGCGGCAGTGGATATCTGTTCTTGATCGTCAGACTGTTGAGTGCCCTGTAGTCGATACACATACGTACCGACCCATCCTTCTTCGGTACAAAGAGTACCGGTGCACCCCAACGTGAAGAACTAGAGCGGATGAAGCCCTTGTCCTGCAACTCATCCACCTGCTTCTTCAATTCCACCAGCTCGCTGTTGTTCACTCGATAGACGTGCTGTGAAATGGGTTCCGCACCTGGAACCAAGTCTATCGAGAACTCAACGTCTCTATCTGGTGGAAGTCCAGGCAATTCCTCTGGAAACACGTCCATGAACTCAACAATCAATGGATGTGAAGCTGGCTGCTCCTCAACAGAAGCTCCACAAAAAACTCCACAAGTCTGCTCTGCCTGCCGTCTGGAATATACAAACTCTGGCTCTCCTGGCGCTCTGAACAGAACTCTACCCCCGCGGCAATCTATGCTGGCATGGTGCATGCTCAACCAATCCATACCGAGTACAATATCGTAGTTCGGTAGTGGCATTACGAGCAAACACACATCCAACTCTCGGCCTCCCATAACTACTTTCCGTCCCTTGTAAATATCACGAACGAGGATAATGCCACCCCCGGTCGTAATCTTGCAAGTCCTAGGCAACGATTCAGATATAACATGATGTCGAATCGTAAAAGATACTGATACAAAGCTATGGGAAGCCCCAGAATCGAACAAGGCATAAGCTGGAATAGAGTCGAGAAGAATAGAACCTGCTATCAGCTCTCCAGTAACCTCGGCATCCTCTGCTGCCCTGGCATAGGCTCGTCCCTGCTGTCCTCCCCTGGCCTGATGCTGGTGCTGGGTGAACCTCTGCTGCTGAGTCGGCAAAGGTCCCTTCTGCTGCCCTGCCGGAGCCTTGGCTCCGCCTCCCTGAACTGGTCGTCCCGAAGACATGGGACACTCCCTCAGCTGGTGGTCTCCAGAACCACATAGTAGACACCTGCCAAGCCTCTTTCTGCAGTCATTCCATCCATGACCCTGCTTCTTGCAGAAAGTGCAAGTGACGACCTGCTGCATGGGTGCCTGCTGCTGGTGCCTCGGCTGCTGCACCTGCTGGAACGGCCTCTGATGCTGGAATGGCCTCTGCTGCTGGTGCTGAAAATGAGGCCTCTTGGCCTGTCCTCCACTGCTGCCAGCTCCCTGGGTGTCGCGGCCCCTCTTAAGCTTCAGCTCAAGATCATCCTCAGCCACCATCGTTCATGCTAGATATCCTTAAAGGTGGCACTCCTCTCACTCTTGGTCAAGGACTTGACTTCCTTGACCAAGCCTTTCCTGAACCTCCTCGCCTTCGCGGCCTCGCTAAGGCCCTCCACGAATCTGCTCAACCGGCAAAACTCACCGGCGTACTCCTCTACGGTCTGGTTCCCCTGAACCAGGTTCTCGAACTGTGTCTCCAAGGCGCCGACTGCCTGATCTGGGAAAAACTTTCCCTTGAAGAGCTCCTTGAAAGCTCCCCATGCCTGCCCTGGAGTACCTACTCTCGGATTCGTCTGATACCAGGTACGGGCAAGATCCCGCATCTGGCTGGCTGCTGCCTCGACCTGGAGTCCGACTGGTATCTCCGCCAGTCGAAAGATCTCCTCAATGTGCTCAATCCAGTCATCAGCATAAAGTATCCCCTCCGTCCCCAAGAAGTCCCTGGGGTTCATCTTCTTGAAGTCCTGTATACCTGGAATCCTCTGCTGTCGCGGCGGTCCTGCTCCTCCCTGCGGCTGGGCTGCCAACCTCTCTATCGTTGCTGTAGCCAGCTGATGGACATCATCAATGCCTCTGGTAAATGTCGTCGTCTGACGCTGCTGCTGGGTCTGCTGCGACTCTAGAAACTGCTGAAAATATGTAAACATCTGTGCAGCATCCACATACCCAGATGGCATCTGCTGCTGGTACTCCTGCTGGTACTGCTGCTGCTGCTGATGCTGCTGGTGCTGCTGGAACTGAGGCTGACGAAACTGCGGGGGAGGCATGTCTGGGGTAGCTGGGATGGTACCCCGAATAGATAGAGGTGCACCCCCAAAAGCGGCAGAAACTCCCACATGAGCTGGAGTAAGGGGAGCTGCAGTCCCCGGGTCCTGGTGAGCTGGACGAGAGGTGGCAGACCTCTCAGTGGTGTCACCTGGACCGAGACGCTGTGATCGTGTCTCCACCATCCTGAAGACAGATCAACAAGAAAATCAATACGGAGAAGAAACGATATAGTCAAAGGAGACAGTTTATTTTCAAAAGAAAAACAATATCAGCAAGAATTTAGATAGCAGTGATTTAGATAAGAGTTTTTTTCCTAATGTGATTGAGTACCTCAACTACATCCTATTTCCTACCGCAGGCTGTGGCGATACTCTAGTTCGAATACCACCACATAAATTAGACCTGCATGGGCCACCACTAAAAACGTGTCACGACCCGCACCCTAGAGTAAGGGCACGAGAAGTGGGTACGTCCAGCCTACGCCGCAGTATCGGCGGTAGAACGCTGTCCTAGGTCAATCATCTAACAGTATAAGGTACCTGTACAGTTTATACACTCCGAATGGAGGTAACATCACAATATATAGTCTCAATCACATCTAAGGTAGAAAAATGAAAGACAGAAGATAGATAGCAACTCAAAGAGAACCATAGCATAGATGAAATAAGTCTAAAGGTCTAGGATACATAACATCCAGAATGTTAACTCATAATACAATAAGTCTAAGAGTCTATACATCTCCACATCTCAAAATACAACACAGAATGTGAGACAAAAAGTAGTATAGAAAAGACTGCCTAGACTAAACTGGTCTAGACTACTGGAACATCCTCCTCAGCTGTAGGTAGAACCTGCTGACGGTCCTCAATACAAGTGTCATCTAGTCCTGCTCCATAATAAGTAGTCACCCATGCCTCGTCCTCATCCTCTGTAATATTTTCAACAGGTCCAGTCAGGACAGGAACGAGCACAATACATCTCACACAGTTCATAACAGGTTAGGAAATACGATACTGGCAATAGAGTAAGATACATGAACTGCTGAAAGGAAATATACGCTGTAAAAGAGATAGCTGTAATGAAATATCTACTGTATATAGAGAACTGTAAGTGACTAGTGATGTAGAGCACAAGATAGGCATGTGAATGGCTAGAATTTATACATGATTACACTACTGAGTTTGCACATGATTACACTACTTTGGAATTATTCACATGTCCACTTCTACTCCCCCGTTTTCCCCAATCAATACACAAGGATCTATACAAGTTACGTTATTATACATGATATCACATGGGGCCCATGAAAGGGTGCCCATGATAGTATACATGAGGGCTCTGTGAACATGAGAGTACATGATCACATGAGTGCACATGAATGATGAAAGCATAGGAGTACATGATGATAGTGAAACACACATAACATGAAGTACCCGATGCTCCCGAGGGGGATAACATCTCATGTAAAGATCCATATAGTACCAATCCATGTTACAAATGTGACAGCAACAAGTAAAGTAATCTAGAGCGAGAAGTAAAGCCTGAACAAGTATGAAACGGTCAGAGAATGTACTCGCCTGCTGTATGAATGTCTGTAGAGAATATGCAGTCTGAGGAGAGGTGTCTGGCTCCTGATCAGAGCAACACAAGTCACAATGTGTTCTAAATAGTAAATATGAAGTCTACTATGCAAACTACATGATTCTAGATCAATCTGGTCAAAAGTCAACTCTTGGTCAACTCTGGTCAACTCTAAAGTCAAACTAGTCAAAGTTAAGTCAATACTAGTCAAACTAGTTAGAGTTTTAGTCAAACTAGTCAACTAGTTGATTTAGGTCATTCCTAGTCATTTCTAGGTGAACTAGGTCAACTTTGACCTAAAGTTGACTTTGGTCAACTTTCAGTCAACAAGGGTCAACAATGGGTTTTGGGTCATTAGGGCTAGCCCCAAGCCATAGGCTAGTGTCATAGGTTTTCACATAACCTATACTAGAAGTCATATATATATGTATATATCTATATATAGATATATATCTATCTACTACCCATATACCCATATATGGATACTATATACAATACAAACCCACATACATATATATATATATAAAATCACTATATGAAACTAATACAAATATATATTCATATCAATATATATATATATACCTATATATATATATATATATATATATAAACTCATATATATATAATATATATATATATATAGAGGGAAGAAAGAGAGGGATATAGAGTGGAAGAGAGAGTAAAACAGAGACTGTGAGAGAGAGGGAATGAGAGACAGTGAGAAGGAGGGGGGTGAAGTCTGGACAGTAGACAGAAGGGGGAGGGTTCCAAAAATTCTGGAACCAAAGTGGCTCCCAACACACACACACAACACATATACATACATATGTACATACATATATAACTACACACACACCTAACCAAATCTCCCCGAAATCGACCCACACTCACAAATACATGTATACTTCACATCTACACACTGAATACACCAGTCTAATACATTAAACATCAACAAAATCGAATTGAAATTCGATTTTCAAAACTGGGAATTAATCCCCAAATACTGTGACTGTGCACAGTGCACTGGAATGGGAAAAAATCGAAAAACACGCAACCACACGAGCTAAGGCTCGCAACCTAGGGTTGGTAACTGACATCCCACACATATACTAGGATCCCAAGGCACTGATACGACACCACGACACATTTTCACGTGTCCAAACACCCAAAACAGTCCATCGGGTAAGCACTGATACGTGCACACGAAAACAGCGTCGTGCACGCGTCCCACGCACTCGTGGACACACCACGAGACACGACACGTCTCGTGGTCGTGCATACGTGTAGCCCACACATAGGGCTACACATCCCACAGCCTGACACGTGTCCACGACACGCGTGGACACAGAACTAACAGCGTATCAGTCGTGAAAACATGACTGATACACGCGTGTTACGACTACGTCGTGCACGCGGTTACACGCGTCGTACATACGACACAGGACACGAAGCACCACGTGCTCGTGTCCACGTGTACGCCACGTATAGGGCTACACTCTCGTGTCACTACGAGGTGTCATCGTGTCGTGTCCGTGCGATACGAGACACTCGAAGTTGGTGTCTGTGCGTGTGTGCGTGACCAGTGCGTGTCCAGTACGAGTGAGTTTTCTCACTCGACACGACACGACACCACACGAGACTTTGGGGGCATGTTCGCAGATAATGTCCCCTCATCTGTGTCAAAACTCACGTGTCCTAGTGTCCTATGCTGTGCACACTAAAGGTCGGGTAGCAGGGCATGCACGAGGGGCTCGTGCGGTCGGTTCGTGTCCAATTTGGACACGGACACAGCACAAAAATGTGCTCAGTCAAGTTGATTAGTGATCAGCAAGTCTAGGGCTTCTAGTTTGTATAATTTGTTTCACAAATCGACCATATCGAATCCATTGTGGCATTTCACCAAACAAGGATTTTAGCCCTACGATACGTGTCCGATACGGACACCAAAACACATCAAAATCCCACCAAACTTTACCCACAGTATTGTTATCCCTATATGAATGCATTTATGAAAGAAAAACAGGAATTTAACTAGGTTTGTGGAAATTTACCTATTGGTGAAATTCCAAGGAAATCAATGAAAAAGGGGGTTGTGTGATCTCCAACTCGATGATGCCCAAGCTCCCAAATTCTAGATTTCTTGCTTCCCTTAGCACCCTAGATGTTGTAGGGTTCCAATGCAAAAGACTAGAGTCAATTTGGATCACAAATGATCAAGTTATGAAGGTTTGTAGAAAATGGAATTTTTGTGGATTAAAATTCATGCATTTTTGTTCATGAATTAATCCAATGGATTATTTATCAAGGTGGGCTGCCAAGGGGGGTGTCCTTGGCCGGCCAAGCATGGGGGGGTGTCCTTGCCCTTCCTTCTAGGCTAAGGCATGGACTTTAGCAAAAAGGGTTTGAGATATTTTGATTGTTTAAGGAAAATATCCTTAAAGTCAAAGTCTAGATATTTAAACCTTATCCCATGACCAAAACATCATCCTAATGATTCTAGGTTAGTGGCTAACTTCTAGTTTAAGGTAGGATAGGTTAGGGACTAAACATGAGACCTACCAAGAATTAAATAATATTAAAAATCACATAATCACAAATTAAGTCTAGAAAATTACCAAAATACCCTTTTGGTCAAAAACCAATAATTTGATGTTCTAAGCCTATGGCTAAGCTCTCATGGTCATGGCAACTTCTAGGTTAGAGAAAACTAAGGTTTACACTAAGTTATACTAACCAAAATCACGAAGTCATAAGTCATGACTTAGCATGACTTAGAAAATGGTTTAAACACGCTAATAAACACTATAAACCATATCATGCCCTAATCACTATTATTAAATAATAAAAATAATAATTTTTCAAAAATCCCTAATTTCAGAAAACAGGGTGTTACAATAACTCCGTATTTCTCCTCCTTTCAAATTCATGCATATTTACTTTATTTGCACAATGCCTAAGGGATTCAACCCCTTTAAGAGGAAGAAGACGACCAATCCTAGTGAGGAAGGATCATCTTCAAATCTACACACGGATTCTCTCTTTTTGCCAATTCAATCGAGCGATGGCGCGTTTGATGGGTTTTTATTTTCAAACCCTAGATCAAGCCCTTCTGTGGTATGGAGACTTTTCTATGAGATCCATATGCACAGACGCTCCTATCAAATGGACTGTGTTTCCAGATCACCGCCCTTATTTTGAGGCATTAGGGTTACATCACTTTGCTAAACTTTGTTTCTCGGTAGCTACTAATGCCATTAGACTTTTCTATTGCAATATTGTACTAAACACGTTTGACGTAAGTACTCGTGTTGGCGGACTAGATATCGAGTTTAATGATGTCCTCTTAGCGGAAATCCTTGGTATTTCTAACGAAGGTGCACCGCTTGATGATATCACTGAATTTGATTTCCCCGACGGCACGACACTTGCTATTTTCAAAGCTGAACTCTGTGCCCCTGATCGAGTTCGCTCTGGAAAGTTCAAGGCCAATAACTTGAACTTGTTTAGTTATGAATTGTATCGCATCATCTACTCCACTTTGAAGAATAGATGGCAACTCTAGAGGGGGTGAATAGAGTTATAGCAGTAATAACCAATTAAAAAACAACTCTTTCACGATCTAAAATTATTCAGAGTAAATGCGGGAAATAGATAAGGAACAAGAGAGCATACGCAAATACAGCCGATTTTAACCTGGTTTCCCTCGTAGATGACTAGTCCAGGCCTGAGAACTCTAGCTAAGGATTAAATCCACTATTTGTGAAATAGTAGTTACACCCCGTGGCTTTACTTCAGAAGAGCACATCAACTTCTTACAATGGATCGCAGTGGCGATGCTTGGAATTTTCCAAGCAACTTCTTGAACTCTTGCACAAGACTCCTAACTGAGAGATGCTGAGCACTCGAGACTTAGGAACTTGTGGCTAGTAGATGAGAAGGGTATGGCTTATATTGAGCTTAAGAGAGAAGAGAAGAGAAGATTGGATGAATGAAATTGAGTGAATTCTTGGCCTATTTATAGGTTTTTAATAGGCAGAATTAGGCCAGAATTCTGGTAGGAATTTTTCAAAAATATGGCCGTTGGACAACTAGCAACCAGCCAACCCTAAAAATTAGGGTGCTGATTTTTAGGGGACAGAGTTCGGCCCGAACTCTGCCTCCAGAGCACAGAATTGGTCCAAGGGTCTAATGGGCCAAGTTGGGATGTGGAGCTTTATGGGCTTTGGATAGATTGTGGGTTGAGTCTCAAGAGCCCCAAAACTCAGCTTACAATCATTCTAGACTCAATAAAATATAAAAGTACAGACGCAAAACTGACTTGTATTTGCACAACTGAGCTGTCGTCTGGCTTGAGCAGAATGTAGTCGTCGTGTGTCGTATTGAATTATCACAAGTATTATTTAGTCAATGTTATCAGTATTTGGTTGACTGTGACTTTGTGTCAACAATCTCCCCCATATTGATAATTGACAAAATAATAATTGTATATTCAATATCCATACCTGGACACATATAACGACATAGCTCCCCCATAATAAGTGCCGAGCTTAAGAGTAGCTTCCCCATAAACAATGCTGTGAATCTCTGTTGGCCTGTTAATAATATTCTTCCAAAAGCACATATAAACCAAACAAACAGAAACAGAATATACACATAACTCCCCTTTTTGGCATTTAGCAATAGGAGATAGATAAATGATAACTTGCAAAACACACGTAAAGGAGAAGAAACTGCATATAAGATAATGACCAAGAGTCATAATGACATAGAAACTGATAATATAACTACCAAAGTCTCAAAAGCATAATGCATAATAAGTCTACTACAAATCAAGTACATAAAGGTAACTAAAGCAAAATGCATAAAACATAATCTAAGATCTCCAGTAGCAGCCTCAAGCAGCAGTCCAAAAACCATCATCGAGCACGAGAGGGCCCGACGTCATTCGATGGATCAGTAAAGGAGCGACGTAGGTCCACAAAAGCCGCATTCGGATCCATATAGCGACGAACCCAAGGGTCATCAATACGAAAGCCCTCACGATCGAGATCTCGCTCCATAGGAGTGGGGCATGGTAGGATGGCGAGACATGGAATACCGAATGTCATGCAGCGAGTTGCTGATAGCACTCATCTGCAATGTGGTCCGATAATCCAGCTGAGTCCAACGATCGTCCTCCAAAGCAAAACGATCTCGGAGCATGGTCTGAATAGACTCGAGAGTGGCAGGAGGAGGAGGAGGATCCTGTCCGAGAGGAGGGGCATCTGGCTCATCCTCAGAATGCTCAGACACGACCGGTGAGCCAACGGCCGCATGAAGCCTCCTTGCTTTGGAGAGAAAGGCAGGGGCAGGTAAGAATGGACACCCATCAAGGGGTACATGGAACGCACGAAAGATCATAGGAAGGTATAAGGCATAAACAAAGATCTTGGTTTCTTCCTACAGTTGATCATCCAATCCATCATTGTGCATGGGAGGTTAAAGGGAACATGGAAGTGGAGATGGTACAAGGCTGAAATCTCAAAATAAATGACGTCATCGGTAGAACCCGCTTTGGGTAGAATGGTGTTGAAAATGATCCGATGAAGCTCATAGAAATAAGGATTGAGGAATTTTACCAAGAGATTACGAGGACGTGTGTTAGGGCTACACAGGTCATCCTTGAAGCTCTCTAGTAAAATCCATTCGGGAAAGATAAAGGATCTAGCTTCAACAAGCTTCTCCCAAGAATTTGGCTCTTGAAGTTCAAGATATTCGGCTAATTCAAAATCATCAAATGAGATATAAATACCCACAACTCGTGAATAGATATGAGTGTCATCATGGGTCAAGTTGCAGTAAAATATTTGAATGGCACTACGATAAATGATCGAATTAGAAGTAACGAGTTCATCAAGACAAAGGTCTTTAAAGAGTGCATCATATTGTAAAAATATGGTAAAGTTGATGGAATGTCCCGCAAATACTGGACGTGTCCGAAAATCACTAAACCAATCATTAGAGGCGTCTAGTGATACAAAAATTCGGTCGTCGTAAGTGTTTGGATCATTGGGACGTAGAGGATTAAACAACGGATGGGTTGGTTGTTCAATAGCCGGTACAACGGGAGGTGCAACGGGCGGCTCAACGGAGGAGGAGCATTCGACGAGGACGCACCCTCGGTCCGAAGTCTCTTCCCACGGTTGAGCAATCGTGGAGCCATAACACAATAAATAGATGATAATGAAAGAAATTTGAGATATAGAAAAGTAAGAAATTATACCTCAAAATAGTAAAAGATTATGAAAGAGAATTGAAAACTAAGCCACCTCCTTGAGTTTGGGGAAGAATGGAGCACAAGAAAGGAGAAACTAGGGTTAGGTTTTGAGAGTTTTGAGTTGGAGAAGTAGAAAAGGCGGTAAGAAGGAAGGAGAGGGAAGAGAAACCGAAATTAAGGGGAGGGTTTCTCTTGGTCGGGTCAATTTATGACCATTGGATCAACGGCTGAGCCTGTTCCCAGTTCTGGAACAGGCAGGCCGAATTCGGCCCGAACTCTGGTAGGGGCAGAGTTCGGCCCGAATTTTGGTTCCTGGGGACAGAACAGGAATCAGGCTGAGTTGAGTCAAAAATTGGTTAAGTGAAGATAAAAACCAATATACTACAAGAGTTTAAGTACAAAAAGAATCCAATAAGTAAATAGATGAGTAGAGAGTTCAAAGCAGTAATATGAAGTATAAAAAATTAGTATTTCAGCATGTGATAGATAAAAATGAACCGTATAATAAACAAGGAATTATATCGTAATTTAATATTTTGAAGCTGCCATGGGTTAGCTGCAGGGGCCGGATCCCAGCTAGCGGTAGTCCTGAGGACTAGTGCACCGTGTCGCTTAGGCTTTTACGCTTTGTTGTCAGAAGGGCCCTTTCGGCTTGTACCCATAGCACGTTCATTATGAGAGAATCACAATATATTCAATATTTACGTAGGTTTATTTTAATTTATAACATCTTTATATAAAATTCCAAGTTCACGACAAAGAAAATTGAAGCGCTCTTCGGATAATGGTTTGGTGAAGAAATCTGCTAACTGATGATCAGTGTCAATAAATTCTAAGTTAATCGTGCCATTTTGCTGATAATCACGCAAAAAGTGATGACGAATTTCAATGTGCTTCGTGCGTGAGTGACAAATGGGGTTCTTAGTCAAGTTTATAGCACTAGTGTTGTCATAAAAGATTGGAATATGCATGAAAGATAAATTATAGTCTTCAAGGGTTTGCTTCATCCACAGAATTTATGCACAACAACGCCCAGCTGCGATGTATTCAGCTTCTGTTGTGGATAGTGCGACACAATTCTGCTTCTTGCTAAACCAAGAGACTAAAGCTTTTCCTAATAAATGACACGTACCGCTCGTACTTTTACGGTTGACCTTGCATCCGGTGAAGTCAGCATCAGAATAACTAATGAGGTCAAATAATGTTGACTTGGGATACCATAGGCCCACTGTAACCGTACCCTTAAGGTATCGAAAGATACGCTTAACTGTGGTCATGTGTGATTCCTTAGGATTTGCTTGATATCTAGCACACAGGAAAACTCTAAACATAATATCAGGGCGACTTGCAGTAAGATAGAGTAGACTACCTATCATACCTCGATACTTACGTTGATCTACGGGTTTGCCACTATCATCTGGTTCAAGTTTGGTTGAAGTAGCCATAGGAGTGTTGATTGGTTTGACGTTGTCAAGGTCGAATTTCTTCAGCATGTCCTTTGTATACTTCGACTGACAGATGAAGGTTCCATTTGACATTTGTTTAATTGCAGCCTGAGAAAGTAGTTGAGTTCTTCCATCATGCTCATCTCAAACTCGGTCTGCATACACTTGGCAAAATCTTGACAAAGAGTTTCATCAGTAGAACCAGAAATAATATCATCTACATATATTTGTACTAACATAATAGTGTCTTTGAAAGATTTTATGAAAAGTGTAGTATCAATTTTCCCTTTTAAAAAACCTTTCTCAAGCAAGAAATTGCTTAGCCGTTCATACCAAGCTCTAGGGGCTTGTTTGAGGCCATACAGCGCTTTCTTTAGCTTGAACACGTGGTCAAGAAATTTGTGATTTTCAAAGCCAGGGGTTGTTTTACATAAACTTCCTCCTTAATAAAACCATTCAAGAAAGCACTTTTAACATTCATTTGAAATAATTTGAAAATTTGAAAATTTACAAATGCACAAAGCATTCGAATGGATTCTAATCTAGCAACAGGAGCATACGTCTCATCGTAGTCGATACCTTCCTCTTGGTTGTATCCTTGGGCTACTAGACGAGCTTTGTTGCATGTAACTGAACCATCTTTATTCATTTTGTTTCTAAAAACCCATTTAGTACCAATAATCGAGTGATCAGCCGGTCTAGGAACAAGTTCCCATACTTGGCTCCTCTCGAATTGGTTGAGTTCCTCTTGCATAGCAGAAATCCAAAATTCATCATTGAAAGCTTCTGAAATATTTTTAGGCTCAATTTATGAAATAAAGGCAGTGCTAGCAATAGAGTATCTTAATGATGATCTAGTAGTTACTCCTCGTGAAATCTCACCGATTACCAAATTTTCTGGATGTGATGGCTTGAAAAAGAATTTCTTAGGCAAGCTTTCTAGAGAATTTGTTTCGGTTGTGGTGTTCATTGGTGTAGATGTTGATGGCTCAACATCATCATCAAGAGTAGCTGCTGCACTATTATCTTCATCAAAAGTCACATTGGTAGACTCTTCCACAATTAATGAGCGTTTGTTAAAAACTCTATATCCCTTACTCTTGGTAGCATAGCCAAGGAAAATATCATCGTCAGCTTTGGCATCAAATTTGCCTAAGTTGTCTTTGGTGTTAAGGATAAAACATCTACAGCCAAAAACTCTAAAATAATAAACATTTGGGGTTCTCCCGAACCAAAGCTCATAGGGTGTTTTCTTCGTAACAGGACGAATAAGTACCCTATTTAAAATGTGGCATGCTGTACTGACAGCTTCAGCCCAAAAGAATTTCGGAAGTGAGAACTTGTTCAACATGACTCTAGCCATATCGCCAAGAGTCCTATTCTTCCGCTCCACAACACCATTTTGTTGAGGAGTTCTTGGACAAGAAAACTCATGATCAAAACCATTGGAATCACAAAACTTTTCAATATCAGAATTTTCGAACTCACCTCCATGATCACTTCAGATTCGAGTAATCATGTAGCCTTTTTCGTTTTGAACTTTCTTGACAAAACTTTTAAAAACTGAAATAGCATCACTTTTATAAGTAAGAAAGAAAACCCAAGTAAATCTTGAAAAGTCATCAACAATCACAAAGGCATAGAGTTTTCCACCAAGACTGGCTACTCTACTAGGGCCAAATAAATCCATATAGAGTAGTTGCAGGGGTCTAGTAGTGCTTACAGAGTTTATGGAATGAAAAGATGACTTGGTTGCCTTATTCAACTCACATTCGGCACATACGGTATCCTTTTTGAATGTGATGTCGGGCAAGCCTCTAACTAGCTTCTTGGTCGATAGCCTGGATATAGTATCCATATTAGCATGACCAAGACACTGGTGCCATAGTACCGTTCATCTTTATGAGCATATAGGCATCTACCTGCATTATTAGTATCTATAGACAAATAGAAAATATAAATATTGTCATCTCTTACCCCTTCAAAAACAATGTCTTCTGTTGACCTATCATAAATAAGGCATTTGTTTTGTCCAAAGTTAATGTCGTAACCATGGTCAGCAAGGTGACTGATGCTGAGCAAGTTATGCTTTAACTCGGTCACTAGGCAGACATCTTTTATTATGGGAGAGGGAGGATGACCAATAATACTATAACCTATAATATAACCTTTTAGATTATTGCCGAAGGATACATATCCTTCTCTCTTCATCGATAGTGATGCGAAAAGATGTGCGTCTTCCGTCATATGCCGCGAGCATCCACTATCGAGAATCCACTTACTCTTAGTTGAGGAGGGACGGTCCACCTACATCAATAGTAGATGTGACCTTTGGTACCCAAGTTCTTGAGGGTCCTGAAGAGTTAGTTTTTGGAAACCATGCATATATCTTTCTATCTACTAATCTTCTAATTCTACATTGTGGTGAAATGTGTCCATGTAAACCACAATAAGTACATATAGCATTCCTATTTATGTTAGGAGCATGCTGATGATGTCTATAGGCAAAATAATGAGGAGAAGTATGATGATATGTAGATTCAGCATGGTGATGATGACTATCTGGAATGGCATGGTGGTATTGTTTATATGGTATGGCATGATGATATTTTCTATATGGCATGGCATGATGAGATTGTCTATATGTAGAGTGATATTGATTGTGTCTTTGTGCAACATGATTATGACTGTATCTATGTGTAGTATAATGTTTTTATGGCATATGATTATTATTTCTACGTGCATGTGGTTTGTGTTCTTTGTGAAAGTGTGTGTACATGTAAGCATGATTGTGAGCAGCATGAGGATGACGTGGTTGACTAGTATGAGTTGTGTCAGGCTTTGTGTGTGTCTCATGTGATTGAGTTTGAGGTTGAGCAACCTGTTTTCCTAATTTAGTCTCTAGTTTCTTAGAGACAGCTTGCAATTCAGTAATCTTAGCATTCAAACCATGCATCTTAGTAATAGTAATCTTGTGTCTGCTCTTTTCTTCTGCAAGCTCCGTGTTTAGTGTTGTAATATCTTGTGTTTGTTGCTCAATACATGCCTCGGCATCATGTAAGCTTATTTTAAGCTTAGATACCTCATCAGTGACATTCGTGGGTGTAGTGTCTCTAATATTATCAAGTAATAGAGAAAGTCTTTGTATTTTAACTTTATGACTTTTGATTTTGTCCTTGGCTTGTTTGTATTTACCAATGACCTTTTTATGATCACTAAGTAAATCGGTGAAAGCATCGCCAAGTTCATCAAAAGTGAAGTCGTCAAGAGTTTCGTTTGATACCTTGTCGGACGTCGCCATTAGGCACACATTAGTCGTATCTTGAGGAGAGTTCTTTTCTTCTTCGGAGTCACTAGCTTCGCTTTCATGCCAAATACTTGTGTTGTCATATTTCTTTGAGGAGGTCTTCTTGTGTGGCTTCTCATAGCGGTTGCTCTTTTTTAAGAATGGACAGTCTTTTCGGACGTGTCCCGTCTTCTTGCAACCGTAGCAAGTAGGCTCTTCTTCTTCATCTTCTTGTGGTTCCTTCTTTCTTCGATTGAAGCAAAGGAATCTCTTGAAGTTACGAACCATGAGGGCTTGATCATCGTCTTCTGAGTTGTCGTCATCTGTCTATTCGGGTTCAGCCCTCCGTCGGTGAGCTTTGAGTGCGATCTCCTTAGCCTTAGGAGCAGGCTCTTCGAAGTCCTTGAGGTCGAGCTCATGAGTCATTAGCTTTCCCATTAAGGTCTCCATAGACATGGTTGTGAGATCATTTCCTTCTATGATGGTTGTCACCTTAGGGTTCCAAACTTTTGGTAGCCCCCTAAGTAGCTTGCGAATCTTCTCGTGATTTGAATATTGCTTCCCAAGCGAAGACAGGGGGTTAATGATGTCGAGGAATCTAGTGAACATTTGCGTGATTGTCTCGTTTGGATTCATCTTGAAAGCCTCGTATTCTTGAGTGAGACGGCTTATCTTTGATTCCTTGACTTGGGTGGTTCCTTCATGCGTCACTTCTAGAAGCTTCCATACTTTATGGGATGTGGTGCATGTCGATACCCTGTTGAACTCATTCCTGTCTATAGCACAGAATAAAGCATTAATAGCTCTCGCGTCTAGACTTGCCTGTTTCTTCTCCTCGTCAGAATATTTGTCATGTGATTTCTTAACGAGATCGCCATTGACAACTATTCTGGCGGGCTTTTTGTAACCGTCAGTGACGATAGTCCACAGGTTAAAGTCTAGCGACTTAAGATAAAAACTCATCCTTGTTTTCCAATACGTGTAGTTAGTTCCATCAAATAGGGGAGGCCTATGAGTGGACTGTCCTTCACCGTGATTGGAAATCAAGGATTGTGTGGTTTCCATGGATCAGCTCTAGGATGTAAGTCCTTGAAAAGAGAACAGAGCTCTGATACCAATTGAAGAACAGATGGCAACTCTAGAGGGGGGTGAATAGAGCTATAGCAATAATAACCAATTAAAAATTAACTCTTTCACGATCTAAAATTAATCAGAGTAAATACGAAAAATAGATAAGGAGCAAGAGAGTATACGCAAATACAGCCGATTTTAACCTGGTTTCCATCGTTGAGGACTAGTCCAGGCCTGAGAACTCTAGCTCAGGATTAAATCCACTATTTGTGAAATAGTAGTTACACCCCGTGGCTTTACTTCAGAAGAGCACGTCAACTTCTTACAATGGATCGCAGTGGCATTGCTTGGAATTTTCCAAGCGACTTCTTGAACTCTTGCACAAGACTCCTAACTGAGAGATGCTGAGCACTAAAGACTTAGGAACTTGTGGCTAGTAGATGAGAAGGGTATGGCTTATATTGAGCTTATGAGAGAAGAGAAGAGATGATTGGATGAATAAAAATGAGAGAATTCTTGGCCTATTTATAGGTTTTTAACAGGCAGAATTCGGCCAGAATTCTGGTAGAAATTTTTCAAAAATATGGTCGTTGGACAACTAGCAACCAGCCAACCCTAAAAATTAGGGTGCTGATTTTTAGGGGACAGAGTTCGGCCCGAACTCTGTGTGGAGGTAGAGTTCGGCCCGAACTCTGTGTGGAGGCAGAGTTCGGCCCGAACTCTGTCTCCAGAGCACAGAATTGGTCCAAGGGTCTAATGGGCCAAGTTGGAATGTGGAGCTTTATGGGCTTTGGATAGGTTGTGGGTTGAGTCTCAAGAGCCCAGCAAAACTCAGCTTACAATTATTCTAGACTCAATAAAATATAAAAGTACAGACGCGAAAATGACTTGTATTTGTACAACTGAGCTATCATCTGGCTTGAGCAGAATGTAGTCGTCGTGTGTCGTATTGAATTATCACAAGTATTATTTAGTCAATGTTATCAATATTTGGTTGACTGTGACTTTGTGTCAACACACTCTCCTTTCGAAGTCTACTTCAAAGGATGATGTCACATCACTTGAGCTGTCTGCTATGTATCATATTCTTAAGGGGATTCCTTTTTCTGCCCCTAAGACTATTATCCAGATGATGGGACGTTGTCGTGCAAGAGATAGAAATCTCTCTTATGCGATAATTCTCCTACGCATCTTTCAGCATTTTGATATTGATCTGTTAACTTGTACTCAAGACCCTGAGCCCAAGTTTCTTAAGCTATCTCGTCGTAGTATGACTGCTGCTGCTCTTTCTACTGCTCCATCTCCTCCACCTACTCAGCAGTATGCCATGACCTTTGATGGCATACACCAGCATCTTTCTGATTTGTACGTCTCGATGACGGATATGGCCCGTGAACGTGAGTTCCGTGATGTCACTCGTTATCAGGCGATAGCAAATTCTCTAGCTGATCTTCGATTTGCTCAGACTGGACATTCTGCCGGTTCTATTCATAGAGATCTAGCCTTTTCTGGTTACCACTGTAAGGATGAGGCTGTTCATGTCTACTTTCAGCCAGGTAACGCTTATGATTGGTATCGCAGCGCTGGTGCTACTCCACACCCTTCTGGAGCTGGTACTTCTGGAGCTGGTCCTTCTGGACATGCCGGTCATGCTGCTGATGATGATGATGAGGATGATGAGGAGATGTGATGATAATGTATTAGCTGATTTTGAGACTTAGTTATTGTCTACTGTACACTTGGAAATGCTCAGATATTCCAAGTTTCTTTCTTAGTGTTCATTATCAGTTTTTTTAGGACTTGTACTGGATATTTATTGATGTCTCTTGAACATTATTTTATTTTTATGGGATGCGTAGTTTATCATTCATATCAGTTTATTTATTCTTTATAGCATCTTTATCTGCTTCTATATTATAAACTGCCTGTGAAATACTTCTCTGTTATGTCTTGTATATTCTCACTGCATGAGATATTATTTTCTGGTGTTTCTTCACTGTTGTAGCTTATGCATTAATTGCGGGGGAGCCTATTTCTTCATAATTATTTTGCTAAGTGACAACGGGGGAGAAAAAGGATCTAACATTTTGTTTTGAGAATAATACAGGGATTGAACAATTTTGAACAATTTTTGTGGTATCTTATCTCAAAAGATGTTATATCATTCATAGTTTGTCAATTATCAAAATGGGGGAGATTGTTGGCCCATTGGTCATATGGTCAAACTGATTTTAATAATTGATCAAACTCTGTCTCGATATATGGAGCTAGTCAGGATATCTCGGACTCTTGGACATTATCAAGAACGGCTATCTACTCAGTTCAAGATCGAAGCGTTATTTGCCTGTTCGAGTCTGTATTTTTTTGAGCAATGTAATCTTTTATTTTATTGAGTCTAGAAATACATTGTACACCGATTCGTACTGGTAAATAGGCTATTCCAAAATGATTTCAAAATATTTTTATAAATGTCCTTAGTTTTGAAAAACATTCGTATTTACAAAAGTTCCAAAAAGGTTTTCAAAATTCCCCAAAATCTATTTTGAAAAACCCTAACCAAATCCTGACAGATTTCGGCTAGAGTTCGGCCAGAGTTCGGTTAGTGGCCATTTTGATTTTTGAATTCCTTAGAACTTGGTCCTCCTGCAGTTGCGAATTTGACCGAGATTTGCTTATCGAGTTCTGCCCAAATTCTGCCCGAATTCTGCCAGAATTTTGTCTTTGGAACTCCTATAAATAGAGAAGGATTTCGATCATTTTAACTCACTCATTCACTTTCAATCTTCTCTCTATTTAAAGCCTACTATCTTCCAAAGTATTTTTCTCGAGCTTTAATTATCAGATCACAAGCCAGTTACAATCCTCTAGTCGATTTGCCAGTACGGTGCGGTCTAGAAGTTTCTGAGTGATTGTAATCAGAAGGCTTGATAGAAGAATACCTCTTCATAATTGAAGTTGGACGAGTTCTTCGTATCAAAGCTCGCATTGTAGAAGTTACAAGGACTTCGTAAGATAACTTGCAGTTTTGCCAATAGTGGATTCAACTAGTAGCAAGAGTTCTACTGACTGGACTAGTCCTCAACAGAGGGAAACCAGTATACATCGCTGTCTTTGTGTTTGCTTTCTTATCTCTGCCTTTACATTATTTAGTTATGATTATTATTCTGTGATCTTGCTGCTAATAATTTTAAATTAGCATTATTCTGCTGCCAACTCTATTCACCCCCCCTCTAGAGTATTGCGCTTTACGATTTCGTTCCTACAATTCTAAGCCTTCATATTATAAAGTGCTTTCCATTCTTCACATTTCCAAGACACTTCTCATTCTTCTACGTGTCGGTGTGTTCCGATTAGAAGTGTTCGAGTTACACAAGCTTGGTGTATAAAAGCATTTTTGATAGTGTTGAAGTTTGCTCGTAGGCTTCAGATAAAAACACGACGTTGTGAGAAGTTGGCATATCCTTCGGAGTAAAGCATGCAGTGTAACCTTTATTTCAAATAGTAAATTTAACATCGAGCATGAGTATTAGAGACTAGACTAGTCCTCTCAGAGGAAAACCAATATAAAATCTCGGTGTCTGCGTAATGCTCCATCTCTCTGTTTAATTACTGCTTTACCTTATTGCATTTAATTATCTGTCTATATTTGCCTTCACCTACATTAATTTTTATTAGGAATATTTCTTCCACTACACTTTATTCACCTATCCCCCCTCTAGAGGTTCCATCAATCCCATAATTGGTATCATAGCATTGTTTCTCTAAATTTGACTAAAACTTCTTGAGAAATGGCATCATTATACACTAGTAATGGTGAAAGCCAGTCTACAAATAGGCATTCCCTATTTGATGGCACAAATTACACGTATTGAAAAACATGCATGAGCTTTTATCTCAAGTCACTTAATTTTAATTTATGGTCAATTGTCATTGATGGTTATAAGAAACCACTTTCTATTGTCCAAGATGGGAATCTGGTTAAGAAACCACATGACAAGTATACTGACCATAAAAAAATAAGCAAATCTTGACGCAAAAGCTATTAATGCCTTATTTTGTGCAGTAGATAGAACTGATTCAATAGAGTATCAACATATGCCATGTCTCATAAGGCTTGGAAATTTCTTGAGGTAACTCATAAAGGAACTTCATATGTGAAGGAATCCAAAATCTCACGACTTATACAAGAATATGAGGCCCTTAAAATAAAGCCTAATGAGACTACTACCAACATGTTTACTCGATTCTTAGATATTGTTAATCCTCTATCTTCTCTTAGAAAAGAATACATCAATCATGAAAAGATATGAAAGGTACTTCGTAGATTGATCAAGAACTGGAATCCCAAAGCAATGGCTATAATTGAAGGAAACAATCTTACTACAATAACTCTCGAGACACTTATGGAAAAGCTTTAAAATATTAGTTGGACCTTAAGGACTTTGAAGAGACATCACCAAAAGATACGACTATTGCATTCAAGGCACATCAGAAGATGGCTTTCGATGACAAAAGTGAGAAGGACAATTCAAACAATAAGCAAATGGCCTTTATGACGAGGAACTTCAGAAGATTTCTAAAATATGAAAAAGCTAATAAGAAAAAAGATTCTAAAGATGACGAAGAACCAATTTGCTACAGCTGTAAGAAGACAGGTAATATCAAAAAAGGTTGTCCTATTGTAAGGAAGGAAAGCAGATACGATCAATCAAGCAAGGAAATGACTTCAAACGGGAATTATGCTAATACCAGCATCTGGTGTGAAAGTACAAGTGATTCTGAAGAAGAAGAAGAAGAAGAAAGACCTCGCAACACAGCAAATTTATGCTTCATAGCGACAGATACAAAGGTAACTACAAATTCTTTATATGAAGAATTTACTTTTAATGCGTTATCTGATGCCTTCAGTGATCTACTAGAAGATCAAAAGAAGATGATGGATATGTATAAATATGCTAATAAAGAGCTGAAAGTAGTGCACTCTTATTTCACTAATTAAGCAATCTCAAATACTAGAAGATATTAGAGATAAAACTTCTTATAGTAACACGGATGAGATTTCTTCTTCAAAGTTGAGATTACATGACACTCTTTAGGAGCTTGAGAAAGCAAATCAAGATAATGTAAAACTCAAGGACCTATATGAATTAGAGAAGAAGAAGTATAATATTGTTACTCAGAGAATAGATGCACTCACGACCAAGTATAATGAAGCCTGTGATATCTCTAAAAAGTTAGAGATTAAACTGGGTAAACAGGTTGTCAAACCTGTGACTCAAGTGAACACAAATCACATGGCTTGAGGAGCTTGAGAAAGCAAATCAAGATAATGTAAAACTCAAGGATCTCTATTAATTAGAGAAGAAGAAGTATAATATTGCTACTCAGAGAATAGATGCACTCACGACCAAGTATAATGAAGACTGTTATATCTCTAAAAAGTTAAAGATTAAACTGGGTAAACAGGTTGTCAAACCTGTGACTCAAGTGAACACAAATCACACGGCTTGAGGATCTTGAGAAAGCAAATGAAGATAATGTAAAACTCAAGGATCTCTATGAATTAGAGAAGAAGAAGTATAATATTGCTTCTCAGAGAATAGATACACTCACGACCAAGTATAATGAAGCCTGTGATATCTCTAAAAAGTTAGAGATTAAATTGGGTAAACAGGTTATCAAACATGTGACTCAAGTGAACACGAATCACATGGCTAAACACAAACACATCACATCCAACACCACTTGAACTTCTAGAAGTCATGCATTCATGTATAAATTTTCTCATAAGAAGTCACACTCTTTCAAAAATCACATACATGATCTTTGAACTTCATCTAGCACAAACTCATTTGCTATATGTCACTATTATGGTATAAGAGGACATATGTCACATCATTATATAATTAGGAATTTAGTAGACATGCATATATATGTTTGGGTTCCTAAAACTAATACATCTGGACCCTCAAGAAAGTGGATACCAAAGCATCCAAAAGAACTGGTAATAGGTGATGTATCTAAAAGTATAAGTACTCGTTCAAGCACTAGAGAAATTATTGCTAACGTAGCTTTTATTTCTAAGATAGAACCCAAGAATGTTAAAGAATCTTTTGATGATGAATTTTGGATTTCTATAATACAAGAGGAACTTAACCAATTTAAACAGAATCAAGTTTGGAAACTTGTTCCCAGACCTAGTGATCACCCGGTCATTAGCTTTAAATGGGTTTTTCAAAATAAATTAGATGAGAATGGTATGGTCAAACGCAACAAAGCACGTCTAGTAGTTCAAGGCTATAATCAAGAAGAAGACATTGACTACAATGAGATATATGCCCCAATTGCTAGACTAAAATTCATTCATATGTTATGTGCTTTTGCTAGTTTTTATGGTTAAACTTTTTCAAATGGATATCAAAAGTGCTTTTCTAAATGGTTTTATAAAAGAAGAAGTCTTTGTTAAACAACCTCCAGGATTTGAAGATTTTAAAAGACCAGATCACGTATTCAAGCTTCGTAAGGCTCTTTACAGACTCAAACAAGCACCTCGTGCATGGTATGAGAGCCATATTTCCTTCTTACTTAAACATGATTTTTCAAAAGGAATGGTTGATTCTACTCTTTTTATAAAATCTATTGATAAGAATATTATATTAGTACAGATATATGTATATAATATTATATTTGGCTCAACAAATGAGATCATACTTTGTAACGAGTTTGCTAAGTGTATGCAGAGTAAATTTGAAATGAGCATGATGGGAAAATTGACTTTCTTTCTTAGACTACAAATCAAACAAAATTTATAAGGGATTTTCATCAATCAAGCCAGAAATACAAAAGACCTGCTGAAGAAGTTTGATATGGACAATGTCAAACCTATCGAAACTCCTATGACTACGTCTACAAAACTTGACATGGATGAAAGTGGTAAACCAACTGAAGTGCGTAAGTACAGAGGTATGACTGGTAGTTTACTTTATTTAACTGCTAGTCGTCTATACAATATTTTCAGTATGCATATATGCAAGATATCAGGCTTGTCCTAAGGAATCACATGCGAGTGTCGTTAAACGTATCCTACGATACCTTAAAGGTACTTTAACAACCGGTCTATGGTATCCAAAAATTGATTCGTTTGACCTGATAGGTTATCCGGACGCAAATTTTGCTGGATGCAAGGTCATTCGTAAAAGTATTAGTGGTACATTATTTCTTACGAAAATTCTTATTCTTTTGGTTTTCTAAAAAGTAAAATATTGTTGCATTATCAACCGAAGCTGAATATATAGCCGTAGGATGTTGTTGTGCCCATATTTTATGGATGAAGCAAACCTTGGAAGATTATCAGTTATCTTACTACCACATCCATATTTACTGTGATAACACTAGTTCGATAAATATCACTAAGAATCCTATTTGTCACTCTCGCACTAAGCATATAGAGCTAAGACATCATTTTCTTAGAGACCATATTTTACACTGTGATATTTGTCTAGAATATACCGAAACAGAATAATAATTAGCTAACATCTTCACTAAAACCTTAGAAGAAGATCGTTTTAACTTTATACAAAGAGAATTAGGAATTTTGGATGTTGAAGTTTTATAATCATATTACTTGACCTGAATTCATAAAATCGTAGAAATTATTTTGGTTATAAGCCAAAAGGGCCCTTCTGACAAAAAGACGTAAAAGCCTAAGCGACACGGTGTCAAATGTCTTCAGACTACCGCTAGCTGGTGTTCCACGTACCAAAAGGTTGAACAAACTTTTTGCTTTATTGAACGTATAAAGTATCTATGTACAAAGAAGGAAGTCCAAAATAAGATATTCTAAGTACAGGAAGAAGAGATTTCTGGGAAAGTGTCACGGTGGAGATCGAGTGCTACAGCGGCTCCTTTACTCTGTTGACGATCTGACGACGAATCAAACTTGCTATGTCTCTCTGGCACCTTTGATGGGACTCTGGGGTCACCGGTCAAGAGGTTGTCTGGAGGAGAGGATCCCTTGAAGATGGTTGTTTGGTTGGTTCTTTGGTTGATCGGTGGATGAGGGTGGTCAACTCTTCGTGGATAGAGATTGTTGATCCATTGAAGATTGTCGATTATCAATTTTCTTTCTGTCTATCGATGCTTTGGTGGAAGAAGAACTCCTTTTATTAATAGAGAACCGAGCATATATGCGATGTGCATTAGGGTTCCTGAGATATGAGAGAATCTACCGTTGTTGTATGGTGCGGGCTTCTGCGACGCTGACACGTGGCAGATATCAAAATTCTCCTCAAACAAGATCTTTGGTGGTTATAAACATAACCGAAGGAGGTGACACATGGCACGTGCCGATTTTCTTGCTCAGATATAGCTGAGTAAATCTTGGGATTTTATCCTAGATTTGGAGTCTAATTGATCCTCGTCTAAGATTTAAATCAATCTGATATGATATTAATCATGATTTAATCCCAATCTTCTCTGTAAAAGATGGTTTAAACAAACCAATTGGGGTGGACCCATGCTTTCTGTACCTCTGGTGAGGACTAAGTACTGTTGTGCTTCTGGGGCGATGAGTAGACCGTGCTTTTGGAGACGACGGAACCTCTGTGCTTTCAGGCGACGAATGGACTTGGCTTCGAATGACGATGAGACTTCTGTACATATAGAGCAACTTATAAAGCTGTGTTTTGGGATACCGGAGTCACTGTGTTGTAGGCGACAAGTAGGCTTGTGCTTCAGTTTGGCAAGGTTACTGTGCTTTTGGAGCGACATGCTGACTTGTATTGGTTGTGGTAGGAGTTTCCAAGTCTCTTGTAGAGAAGTGACTTAATCTTCTAAATCGGAGCAGACGACTGCACCATGGGAATGGAGATGGTGTAAGCATATCACCATCATGCACCTCATGCGAATGCAGGTAAGTAGCTGCGCCTCTGAACAGTGAAGGCGTTGGCTACGAAGGGAAGGGTATGACACCCTTGTGCGTCTGACATTGGCACAGGTAAGTAGCTGTGTCTCTGGAGTGAAGACACTGGCTTCTGAAGTAAAACAAGGGAAGGGGGCCTACCACCATCTTGCTTCTGAGGTTGGCGCAGGCAGGTAGCTGCACCTCTGGCTTGAAGGCTTTGGCTTCTTCAAAGTGCTGAGTAACTGATATGCTTCTGAGAGGCTGCACCCACAAGAAAGTCAGAACACGCTTCGATAGAGATCAATCTTCCAGCGTGCATGTCGAGAAGAAAGAAGGTTGCGCTTCGACAAAGACTGCATCCCTTGTAGATCCTTCTAGGCTCTATCGAATCTGTACTAGATCCTTTGTAGAAGAACAGAATTAGTCTCTTATGTATAGTCCTGATGTGTCTGTACTAGACTTTGGTAGACATGACAATAATATGACTTCTCTCCATATCTTCTATTTTGTCTTTTTTGCACTGAGCCTCGATATTTTGTATCTTCTACGCTTTGGCGAAGGGATGTCTTCAGCTGAGATTTTTCATGTAGACCCCCTTCAAAGTATCTTAAACTTGAGTCAAGCTCGGGATACTTTGAACAGAAGCATGAACACGTGTTAAGACTGTACGAGCTGGGTGATGGCTGGTGTCACGCCTAGCTCTTAGCATTAATTATCTTGAGTCATCTTTTCAGATCATGGGCTCATGATGGCTTCTTGATATTGGAGCCTCTTGCGTCTTTGCAGGGATCGCGAATCTCTTTAGCAGAAGAGGTTCAGAGTCACGTTCTTCGGTCACTCGCAGTACTGTCATCTGTCAAGGAGTGGAGCATTAGCTTAACTTGTAAGCTTCCTTCTGATCGATGTTTGGATCGTGCTTGGACCATGCAAATAGCCAATATAAAGGACTATCCTTTTCAAGAGAAGACTCAGCTGCTTCAACAATGACCTTGTTTGCCCGATGCTCGGCTCCTGACGACCCTGGAGTTTGTTTGAAGTGGCCATCTGTGGCAAATCTTTTCATCCAAAGAAGCTATAGTAGAAATACTACTGGATCTTGAGACGTCCCCTGTCCTGGATGTCGTAGGTGTCAATGGTGTCTCGAACCCTTGCTTCGTGAATTCATATTGGTTACCATGCCGATCGAGGAATGGCAAGGCCTATTGCTGTGGTTGCTCTCTTCGGCCAGCTGGGGAGATAGGGGAGTCATGTGCTGGTAATCATCCTCGGCTCGGGCCGGTAGCAGCTTCGGGCGGTGGCTTCCTTTTGACCAGGAAGTGATTGGCTATGTCACCGCCTCGCCCGTGCTATTGAGAGCGTGCACCGCAATTTCAACTTTTTTGCTTCTGTGTATGTAACTACGAAGAGTCTGTAATAGGTCTTTGTAGCCATATGTTTTTATATGTAGAAGCTTTCTTGTTTCCTTTTCTTTTGTCTTCAGAATAAAGAGGGAATCATCATAATGGATTTGTCGGACCAGAGGTAATATGGACATGGTAGGCTTGATCTTTGCCGAGGTATAAAATAATAATCCAGAGGTAGTATGGACGTGAACTATTTTCTAGATTTCCAGGATAATCATAGAACTGATGTGAGAAGAACGACTACTCAGAGGTAATATGGACATGGTAGTCGCATCTTTCAGGCGTAGAGGAGCAATACAGAGGTAATGTGGACGTAAAATGCTTCATCTACTTGAGAGAATATATAGGAGGGATGGAGAGAGATCCCCCTACCAGAACTCATGGGCACCCTTTTCTGGGGACGTGGGTGCCTATGTTGGTTCTATCTTCAGACATAATACTTCTTTAGGAACTTGCCGTTGATGGGCGTCATTAGCAAGCCACCATTAGGCTTAGATAGCCGATAAACACCGTTGGAGTATACCATTTCTATGACGAACGGTCCTTCCCACTTGGGCTCGAACTTCCCAGACGTCTTGTGGGTTATCACCATCGGTCTCCATACTACCAAGACGAGGTCGCCCACCTGGTAGGATCTTTTGCGGACCTTTTTGTTGAAGGTCCCAGAGATGAGAGCTTGGTAAAGCTCAATTCTTTGCTACGGGAGCAAGCGCTTTTCATCCAGTGCTTCTAACTTTTGTAACCGTTAGCGCTGATTATCTTCGACGGTTAACTGATTAGTGATAGCGTTAGCTGAAAACATCTTCTTAAAGACTTGACCCGTGCTGGTATCGGAGTCCCAAGTTAAGTCAGAAGAGTGTGAGTGCCTCATGACTTCTTCCTCTAAATCTTCTAAGGTGGACATAGGTATAATGTACCCCAGCCCTCGACGAGTACGTTGGTAGTAGTTTTCATGTTTTTCCTTTGGAGCACGAATCTGTAAGGGAAGATGCCGACCTTTGCCATAATTTAGCCCCTTGTTGCTATTCAGGTCATAGCCCATCCTCTGGACAAGGTTTTTTGCCTGCACCGTATAGCGGTAGAACTATATTTTGCCGTTGTCGAGGTCTGGTTCTTCTGGAGTTATTCGTTGCGAATGCTCCAATCGACCGAATATGATGGGTTCCTTTTCTTTTTTTCTGGCTGGAACTACGAAGTAGGCACCCCGGACAGGGACAATTTGGCTCACATGGTTGGCAGTTGTGATCACTTGCGTCTGTAGTTACACAGAGAATTGTCCAAGAAATATTTGGGGTTCCAGCATGCACCAGAGTAGTTCGATAACAACTTTCTGTTAATAAAGTAGAATATTTTGTCCTGAGGGATTACGTTGTCGAAAGAGTGGGCCTCTGTGTTGGTGCAGACGTAATCTTCTAGCTCTTCGTCAGTGAGGACTAGAGCAGCCGTCGGAGGAGAAAGAGGATGCCTCCATTTCAGCTTAACCATCAAGGGAATTATGATCAGATGCTCCCGCGCCTTCATGGTCGGCCTGGGGGACCTCCGGGGTAACTTTATTCGTATAGGCTCCTGACCATCTTCCATCGTCACCGGAGGCGAAGGTGGAGCTTTGCCTCGAAGCTTAACAATGAGAGGCGCTGACACCTTGGAAGGCCTCCCTTTCAGTCAAACCTTTAAAGGTTCTTTGGCCACTGCTGTGCTTTCTGAAGCTGTCTCTGTCTCATCGTCAGAATCATTGTTGTCATCGTCCCAGGGGACTGACTTGTACAGATCGGCATCCGTACAGTAGGCTTCAAGTCCTCGGAACGGGTCGATATCAACGAACTCTGTTTTGATGGTCCCGTCGTTGGCCACATACTTCATACACTGATGTAGGGCGGAAGGGACAATTATGTACTCATGGATCCATGGTTGCCCCAGCAGCATGTTATAGTTTATGTCTGCATCAATGACATAGCAAGTTACTTCAGTATGAAGGTCGCCGATCTGACATTTCAGGCAAATTTTACCCAGGGGCTCACTATTTTCCGCGTTGAAGCCACTGATTATTATGTTCAAGGTTTTCAACTGATGCATCGGAATCCCTAAAGTTTGAAGCAGGCTTCTTGGGATAATGCTCAGAGAGGAACCTGGGTCGATGTGGATGCGATCGACCTTAATGGCACCGATATACCCTGTATAGTACAGGGGGTGGTTGTGCCGGTTATTCTTTAGCAACATGTCCTGCTGGGTAAAAGTGGTATTGGGAATTACTTTGACCATGTTGTGGCAATGTGGACAAGCTGCGGGATCCACACTTTTGGTGGCCGAACCTGGGTAAGAAAGGACTCGGCAATCTGTAAAGCTTCATTGAGCGTATCTCGGTTCTCCTTAGAGAGATGGAGGAGCTCGAAAAGTGATAATCTAGCCAGAGTATTAGCTAACTGTGCTAGAATATCGAAGTTGTAGGGCTTGATAGGCCCTATTGCTGGATACTTTTTGAGAGGTTTATCGAAACAAACCTCATTCTGTTTCTGCTTGTCTACGGTAGGGGCTCGGGATGGACCCACCTCTGGTGGCTCAGGGGTTTGAGGTAGACCTGCTCCTGATAGATATGGGACAGGGGAAGTATTTGGTAGAGACTCCTCCTGGTCTGGAGCCTGGCTCTCCTTTTGCCTCTGCGATAAGCGGGTGGTCACCAAAGCATCGTCGGTCGACGTTGAGACCATGCGGCATGCCTTGCTTTTCTTTTCTTTGGCAGAAAGGGTTGTAGGCGTCATCATGTCGAGAACCAAGTCAGGATGTATCCACATGACTTTGCCTTGAGATGTGGAGAACGGGATGAGCCCTTGAGCGTTGTCCCATGCTGGTGGAAGGTTGACTACTTCTATCGTCGCCTTTGCAATAGGGATGACGCCATCTTGCACTTCTGTGGCTGGAAAACTCCTGAACTGGAGAATAACCATGTTGGCCGTGATGGTTTTCTCTTCGTAATCCAACGATATGACATTGGCATTAATGAGGCATTGAATTTGCCCCTTCAACACGTAGCAGTCTTGTGTTGAGTGATGGACGTACTAGTGATAATAGTAGTACTTGGGATGGTCCACCTTTCCCACCTCATCAGGATGCCTGGGTGTCGGGATGGACAGTTTGCCACTCTTTGTAAGTATCTCGAAGAGCTCCAGCGTATCCTCGTCATTGAAGGAGTGAGTCTCCCTCGGCCTCTGCACTTTCGCGGACTTGGGGTTCACAGCTGCTAAACCTTTAGAGATGTTGACGATCATGGCTTTCTTGCCTTTTTTGTCTTTAGGGTTGTTGCTAGACGAGCGTCTCCCCTTGTCTTCGGGCGTAGAAAAGTGTAGCCCAGGAGCTGTGCGTCCTTGGCTTTCTTTTGTTCGACATCCGCCTCTGTAATAAAAGGTGTCCACTCCATCCAGGGAGCACTGTGCCATAATTTAATAGCGGGCAGCATGTTCTTGCGACAGGTGTCCAAAGCATGGGCTCGGACATGTCGGGTGGTAATCTGAGGGCTGCCTGGCGGAAGCGCTTGATGTATGCACGGACAGGCTCTTTCTCTCTCTGGACAATTTCCATGAGGGTCGACATGGTCATATCCATGCCTCCTTCGTAGAATTGGGCCACGAACCGAGTCTTCAGGTCTTCAAATGATGAGATACAATCGTTCGAAAGACTGCTGAATCACTCATAGGCTACCCCCTGCAGGGCTCCTATGAATATGTTGGACAGGAGGGCGTCATCCTTTGGCAGGTGCTCTGTTACTGAGGCAAAGTACCTCAAGTAATATCGGGGAGACCCCTTCCTTTCATAAGGTGTAAGCGTCTGCGGATTGTATTTAGGAGGATAGACGATGTTGTCCCACTCTGCAGGGTATGGCTACCGGATCCCCATCTTTCGGAGCGTTGCTTGCTTCTCCTTGGCATCATGACGAGCATACAACTCCTTAATGGCCTGCTGTATTTCGGCCGACATTGCGGAGCCTGTAGCCGATGGAGTAGACGAGGATGGTCATGTCTGATTGGCAGTAGGCAGCCTGCTGGATTCGTCATTTATTGGCGAAACACGTGCAGGTGTGGAGACAGCGGGGGCTATGCTACTCTTGAGGTCGGTTATAACCGAGGACAGGGTCTTCATTGTGTCCGTCAGCGTATCTAACTTTCTCTCGAGGACTTCGATATGTCTGAGAGCTTCGTTGTTGTCTTCCTCATTGCCATCGGCCATGAACATAGACTGAGTATGAGGGTAACTCGAGGAAGCCATGGATCCTTCACTTTATGGCTCATATGCCTGATCCTCACTGTCCTGAGGATATACCGTAAGATTGTGATCTTCTTCGGACTCAGTATGGTTGTTATCCCCAGTCTGGTGACTGGCTGCGCCAATGGAGACATCCGTGTCGTATTGTGCCTCCTCAGATTGGAACATAGGGATGTCGTACATAGTAGGAGGCTGGCTACCCCTAGTTTTTGACAAGACACCCAATACAGATCTGGAGCGAGTGCCTTGGAACACACCTACATTGGGTACCTTAGCTTTACTGCTCTCTGACCTCCTCTTCGGTTTAGCAACTGATATAGAAGGATTCTGGGAGGGCTTCTTGAATGCTCTGGAACCCTGCACCACGTAGCATGTGACAATGTGGGGTTCGTCTTCTCTATGGCTCACCAACCCTCTGTTAAGCCTCTGCCGTGGGGTCGGCGTGGAGTAGAGTCTCTGGAAGACGGAACGCCTGCTCGGCGATGGCGCAGCCGTCTGTTGACAACAGCAGTTGATGGTAATTTGGGTATAAGAGAGCCTTAATTTAGGTACGTCCTGCACCATAGATTCTTCTTTCGCTTGGGAGAGGGTTAGATCTTCTGTCGTAGCACTCTTATTGTATATATACTTAAGCTGCATGTAAGTATGGTCAGAGCGGGTCTGGGAGGAAGCCTCATGTTGCTTCTGCGGAAACGTTGCTCATGTAGCTCCCACTCCGTGGGACGTACCCCCTGGCTTGGCTTATGCACAGCAGTACCCCAGTGGAAGGGAGATTCGACTGGTTGAGGCATCGAAGCACGAGAGCCAGCCTTGTATAGCTTTTCGACGACTGCACGTGTAACTGTCAACACGGGCCTCTGGTCTGCCGTTGGTGTCGCACGCTTGTTGTACGAAGAGCGAGCCACCTGGGATCTCTTCCTACTACCCCCAGCGTGCGAGTAGTATTCAGAGTCCGCCAAAGGTTTACCAGAAGGGAAAGCAATTCTGTCGAAGACAGATCTCCTTACCGGCAATACTTCCGTCGTGAGGGATTGGACCGGTGTACGCTTTCTTTGGCATCGTTCCTTCGTCAGATCAACCATGGAACCACCATCTTTCTCGCCATACTTTTCCAGGATGGAAATCAGACGAGGGGATAAGGCTATAGCAGCCATAATATTCTCTGTGGCTTTGACGTTGAGGGGGTCCTGAGACGCAGTTCCCACCATCGTGCTGCTGGCTGCAGCCGCCTTAGGCCTCCAGACACATCGAGTCTTCTTCGGTTATACGAACCACTTCGAAGTCTTTGACTTTTCACCAGAGAGGAGATCTTCAAAAGCCTGCTGGTCGAAGCGTACGACCATCATGTCTTGAGAAGGTCCCAGCAAGTTGTCATCAGATTGCATCACCACCTTTCCGTTGGAGGAGAAGGTGTCCCCAGCAAAGTTGCCATTTTATTCGATGTAACAAAAGGTTGAACGAACTTTTTGCTTTATTGAATGTATAAGGTATCTGTGTACAAAGAAGAAAGTCCTAAATAGGATAGTCTAAGTACAAGGAGAAGAGGTTTCTGAAAAAGTGTGACGGTGGAGATCGAGCGCTGCAGCGGATCCTTTACTCCGTTGACGATTTGTAACCCCACCTTCCATATTCTTGATATATATGAATATTTTCATCAAGGTTTTTTTATTTTTAATACTTAAATATTATTTTCCTAGTAAAGGGTAATTTTCTATTTTCTTATTTTTCCTTTTCTTCTTCTTTAATAAAGATTGGGGGCTCAGCCCAACTGGCCCAGCCCATCCAGCCTTACTTAACCCTTTGATTTCAAATCGAATGAGCAATAGTTCACAAAAAAAATTCAAATCTTTTCATCCTAACTGATTTCTACTGTAGCACCACCAGTATAGCTCTCCACTCTTAGTCGACCATTGCAAAATTCTTTTATTGAGATCCAGAGTTCTGAAGAAGAGGAGTGGCCATGGCGATTAGAGCTCAGGCGATCGACGGAGCTGCAATAATTGAAGCGACGACTTAGCATTTCTCTACAGCAATTCTCCCTCTTCGAAGAAATCGATGGTGCACAGAGAAGTGAGTATTCCTAATCCTTTCTGTTCATAATCCCTTCTTTTTGATTCCTGGATCGATCTGGTCGAATTGATGATCGGGTTGTTCAGCCTCGATTTCGATCGATCATTTTGCAACCAACTCTTGATTAAGTATCCTTGACCAATTCAATTTAGATCGACCCCGTCTGAGTGGGTGCTGATCGTCGTTGGTGATTTCTATAGATAAATCGGTGGTGGTAAGATCGACAATTCCCTAGTTATTCTCTGTTTAATATTTTGGTTGATTTTACAATCACTCGATCTCCAATTTCCTTCGAGTTGTGATAAGTACAAAGATCTGGCAATCCTGAGTTATGTTCTACATTTCTCGATCCCCAGGGAGCAAGAGAGATGCAGAACAGAGGTTTGGGATTTCTGAACATTTTGTGTTTGATGAAATAATTGAATCAGGGATCTCAAGTCCAGAAGAGTTTGTATTTTCATCACGGGATAAATCGTTCTGTTCGATCAGGTACTTTATCAATTCCTCCTCGTGTTCAATTATTTAGACTATTCGTTTCATACATAATCATAAGGTTGAAGGGTTGTATATGTTATGATTGATGGGTAAATTATGAAATATGTATATGAGGAGTAGATTGTTCTTTCATATTCTTCTGTCTGAACATAAGGTTATTATAGTTGTGTTAATGTTACCTGGGAATAAAAATTTAGCAAATGGTTTAGTCGAGTTAGAACTCTTGCCACTATTCTGTATCAAGTGGAATTTTCCATAAGTATCAATTCCTAGATCATACCAGTACTTCCCAATTGAACTAATATGGCATCTTGCCATTTTGAGCATTTAAATGATTGATAGGGTAGGTATCGAGTACCTGTGGTTGAAGAATACATCAGTTGTTTGATTGACTCTATGGCAAGATGTGTGACAGGGATACTCTAGTATGTTTGAGGTTTGCTTCAGGATTAAACTGATATGGAGTGTGGGGTGTTGTTGAATTATAATTTTTGAAATACCGTAGGCTGGAACCAGGTTTCAATTCGAATTAGGAACTGTAATATTAGGACTGAACAGGATGGGGACTATCATGTGTAGGAATTGGATTCGGTGAATACACATAGGTAATATGTTAAGCCCAGAGAGCATGAACTCGTGTGAGGCTCAGGATGACAGTAGGTTGTAATTTATAGCTCATAGGTTACATGGTTGTGTTGATACCATAACCTTGAGTTGTACACTCTTCCTTACTGTTTTGGATCCTGATGCTTGGGCTCACATCTGATACATTAGACTGCATATTGATAGGGCTGATACATTGTACATTGTCTTGTTACAGTGTAATGTAACCTGTTAGTATTGAGTTAAGTGAAGGTTGGACAGAGTATCAGTCATTAGACTATATAATGGAAATCAGTTCCATATATGGACAGGAAAATTGTCCAACCCCTTTCCATTACCAGATAACCATTTTATCATGAGATGGGATGTAGGGATAATCAGTTACCAGTCCAAACCACAGCCTAATATCATTTCAGTTGCATTAGAATGTTTTCAGTGAAACTTAGATTTCCTGGGAACCAAATTGGTATCCCTATACTGACAGGATTTGATGAGTCCAGCAAGAATACAGGGCTGAATGGTAAGTCCTAGGGTCAATTGAACTATGGTGTCATTAGATGATGATTGTTTTGATGTCGTATTGGTTTGATAGGAGGAGTTATTGGACTTTATGGGAAATGTTGAGAACTAAACCACTGATCAGTAGACCAAGTGGCTAATTCAATTGTTAGAATTGAAATCCAATAGCTTTCAGCTTGAAGACTGAACTTTCTCAGTCCTGTTAAGGACTGAGACAGGAACTTCTATTTAGGTATTCCTGGAACATTTGAAATGATATTTGATTACACATAATGGATTAAGGACTGAGAGGCATTGGACTGATATTGATTGTACACATTTGACTGATAACTAAGATGTGTCCATTAATAGTCTGGACTGAAATAGAATGCCATTCCACCTTTAAACTGTTTATGTCAGTCCAAATCTTGAGGACTGAACTGGAACATGAAGTATTCTGAGAATTTGGAGGGTTCTAATTGCAGGGGATGGCTAGGTTAGTGGTTTACCTGTGTAGCATCTTATTAAGATTGACCTGTTAGTTGAACTTACACAAATGCTGTCATTTTTATAGTTGAATACCTTAATCTGTTGCACTTTGGTTTAAATGAATTAACTTAGTAATATGGAAACCTGGTTTGGATTTGATAGGAAATTATGTTAAAGGGGCTGTTAATTCCTATTTTCCTACACTAAATATTTAGTGTATGACAAATGTTATACATATAGTTTATGACAACCTATAGGAACAGTCATGGTTAGGGGATTTGAGTTGGATGATTAGTAAGCTTGATTATAAGGTCTAATTGATTGTATTCTTTTTTTTAGTGAATAATTAGTAGCATATAAGTTAAGTAAAGTGTAGTAATAAAGTTGAGGATAGTTATCTCATATTGTAGGTTATGTATAGATATAGCCTGGTTGTACAATTGTAGAAATTAATAGGACATATACAATAAAGGTTTAAAGTAAATTAAGGATTATGTTAAAATAACCTTTCTAGATTAGAAATGTCTACTTTCCATTATTGACTTATCAACTGTAATTATAAACAGGAGGATTTCCAGCTTTACCACCCTTTCTCGATCACCCGGAGCAAGGCAAGTATACTCCTCGAATTTTTTTATTTCTCATGTCTTGTTTGTTCATCCCTGTATCTCCTTGATTGACACGATGTATCACGGTATTGTCTGGTTGTATGTTTCATGTATTACTTGTGTCTGGGAGGGGAAATACTACAGATATGTGATCAAACCGTGTTACTACTCATGTGAATAGCTTGGGTCTCGCACCGTGCACGCGGGACCAAAGCCGTACCATTTCATATTCATTGCATCTACCCAAGCCGATCACAATCTAGATGTATTTCAATATTGCATATGTCAGGATTCAGGTTGTATTTCAGGATTCATGGTTGTATTTCATGTTCAGGTTGTATTTCATGTTCAGGTTATACTTCATGTTCAGGTGGTATTTTATGTTCAGGACTCTTACAATGTTTCCTGTTTTACTTCAGCATTTTCTGTTCAGTTTCATGTCTTGATTTCATTTCCTATACTTTACATATATTCCTGTTTCTTGGTTCATACCATGATGTTCATGTTCATTTCATTGGATATACTTAGCTCCGCTCCTGACTAGGATATGTTGCAGGTGAGTTAGAGGCTCTGTGCGATACGTACTATGGCGAGGAGCCAATTGATGCAGGAGAGCTAGCTGGTGTTGTTCTTGACTTAGAGGCTGTAGAAGCCTAGAGCTTACCTTAGTATTCCATATTATTTTCTTATATTGAGACTAGTAAACTTACTTCATTTGCTGGAATGTAATAGAATTCTGAGACTTGTACTTCTTTTCTGGGATACATTTATAGATTTTGTGTTTTCATACTTGTCTTGATATCTGGTTAGTTTCCCTAGATTGGTACAGCTTACTTTGTTGTGTCTAACGACAAAGGTTGGGCGTGTCCGACTCGTATCCGATTATTCGGGAGCGGGTCGTGACATGTTTTTAGTGAGGGCCCATGCAGGTCAATCCTAATGGTACCTAGCTCTTAGCGTACTATTGGGGGACTTGATTACACTAGGGAAACTTGATCACAGCATAGGAAAATTAGGAAATAAGGGTATATCAGGTTTTTCAGGTGCATTATTATAATAAAAACATTGTTTATTAGGTTTTTAGGGTTTGTCAATCAACGAAGTATTCTTTCTATTGCAGGATGGTCACTACGAAGAAGATCGTAGATCAGCCCGGAGTTGCAGGCAGCTCAAATCAGGCCGCACCAGACGTTCAGACAGATCAGCTTCCAGTTGTGCCTCCTATCTTTCCACCGCTGCCTTCGACGATGATGTTTGACGATGCCCAGGTGATGGCGATGTTCCAGCAGTTTCTGGAGGCCCAGAATCACCAGGCAGCACAGTTCAGAGCGACCGTCGTCGATGCACTCAGGACTCGAGAGACGGCGGCACCGGTACCAGTAGCACCAGCACCACGAACATCGAGACCATGGACAGCCAAGGAGTACCAGAATCTCTGCCCGATGGACTTTCGGGGCAATGAGGGTATCGTCTATACAGACGAATGGCTGGAGAATGCGGAGAGGACCTTGAAGATGGTACAGATCCCGAATGACCTAAAGGTGGAGGTGGCGAGCATGCGTCTGTTCGATCTTGCCAGAGCCTGGTACCGCGAGGAGCCCAGTTGGCAGCACAGCAGGTTTCTTGGACAGATTTCAAAATACTGTTCAAGGAGAAAAAAATTTCAGACATCGAGAGGGACGAGCTTCGAATGCAGTTCGAGGCCGTGCAGCAGGGGGCGATGACAGTAGCGGAGTATACTTCAGAGTTTAGTAGACTCAACAGGTTCGCAGAGAGCCTAGTTAGAGCACCGAAGGATAGGGCCTGGAGATTCAAGAAGGGTCTGACCAAGGAGCTGCGGCATGCAGTAGCTATTAGCTAGGCGACTACCTACTCGAGCATCCTTAAGATTGCCCAGGCAGTTGAGAAGGAGATGGACCCGAGGCCCAAGAGGGATAGGGACATCGGCAGTAGCAGTTACCAGGCGCCAGCGAAGAGGGTGCAGATGCAGACTCAGGCGAGGCCATATCAGCAGGCAGCAGTTCAGCACCGTCCTGCCAGAGTTCCAACAGCTCAGCATCAGAGGCAGCAGGAGATCACTTGCACATACTGTCATTAGTCGGGACACCACGTGGAGGTCGGTCACAAGAGGCTTGGACTTTGCCTCTTTTGCGTATCAGATGCACATCAGATGAGAAACTGCGCTCAGGCTACAGCTCGACTAGCAGGAGGATCCCGAGGAGCTGGAGGACCACCGCCTGTACCACCCAGAGCATTGCCTGCTACACCCGAGAGAGGAGGAGCTCTACCACCCCAGCAACAGAGGTTTGCACAGCACTAGCAGCAGAGGGGAGGACCACAGCGGGGACGTACTTACGTTATGGCCGCAATTAAGGAGGAGGAGGCAGCTCCAGATGTCATCACAGGTTCTGTTATCATTTATTCATTTCCTGCCATTGCCTTATTTGATTCTGGAGCCACACATAGCTTTGTATCATATAAGTTTTTGTATAGACACGGCTTCACACCCAAGCCTACTAGGAGGAACTGTCGGATTATGATAGGAAGAGGAATTGTGCCAGTCAGTGAGATAGTGGATTGCCCTATCACTATAGCTGGACAGGAGCTTAGGGCTTGACTTCTAGTGATGCCTTTGTCCAGATTCGATGTAGTCCTTGGCATTGACTGGATGAGCGAGCGGTTTGCCGTAATATACTGCCATGAGGGAAAGGTGACTTTCAGCCCGCCAGGAGTTCCACCGTTCGAGATCAGCAAACAAGTTGCAGAAAGGCCAGAGGGAGTCTACTTCGGAGCAGTTACAGAAGACCAGGAGTTGCCGCATCCACTGATTGCAGAGTATCTTGACGTCTTCCCCGAGGAGTTGCCAAGATTGCCGCAAAATCGAGACGTAGAGTTCAGCATTGACCTAGTGCCCGGATCAGTGCCAAAGTCCCAACATTGTTACAAGATCAACCCGAAGGAAGCTGCAGAGTTGAAGGCTCAGAATGATGAGAAGGAAGACAAGGGTTTCATTCGGTCCAGTACTTCATCCTGGGGAGCACCGGTACTTTTCGTGCCCAAGAAGGATAGGACGGTGAGGATGTGCATCGATTACCGTACACTCAACATCATCACCATCAAGAATAGATGCCTGTTGCCGCGGATTGATGAGCTGTTTGATCAGCTGAGTGGGGCGAAGGTCTTTTCCAAGATTCGAAAGCAGGATATTCCGAAGACAGCTTTCAACACCCGATACGGCCAGTATGAGTTCTTGGTGATGCCGTTCTGACTCACCAATGCCCCAGCAGTGTTTATGAACTTGATGAATATGGTTTTTCACAAGTATTTGGACAAGTTTGTCGTAGTCTTCATTGACGACATTCTGATATATTTGAAGACCGAGGAGGAGCATGTGGAGCACCTGTGAATTATGTTAGAGATACTACGAAAGGAGAAGCTGTACGGAAAACTCTCGAAATGTGAGTTTTTCTTGGACCGGGTGGAGTTTTTAGGGCATGTGGTGACTGAAGAGGGGATTTCTGTGGATCCCAAGAAGATTGAAGCAGTTGAAGCATGGGCACCTCCCAAGTTAGTAGCTGAGATTCATAGTTTTCTGGGGCTAGCAAGATACTACAGGAAGTTCGTGAAGGATTTTGCCAGGATAGCAGAGCCTATAACGAAGCTTACGCGGAAGAACGAGGAGTTCATCTGGAGCGACGCCTGCCAGTCAGCATTTGAAGAATTGAAGAGAAGACTCACGACAGCACCAGTTCTAGCTTTGCCATCGAGATCAGGAGGATTCGTCATCTACATCGATGCTTCAGGGAAGGGCTTGGGATTTGTGCTTGAGCAGGACAAGAAGGTCATAGCTTATGCTTCTATACAGTTGAGGCCTCATGAGAAGAATTACCCCACACATGACTTGGAGCTTGCAGCAGTCATATTTGCCTTGAAACTGTAGAAGCACTATTTGTATGGAGGGCGAGTGGACATCTTCACGGACCACAAAAGCCTGAAGTATGTTTTCACTCAGAAGGAGCTGAATATGAGGCAGCACAGATGGCTGGAACTTATGAAGGATTTCGACATTAATCTGCAGTACCACCCTGGGAAGGCGAATGTGGTAGCAGATGCTCTCAGTCGATATCCTGTTGCTATGTATTTTACTATGGACCGACATCTTTTGGAGGATCTTGAGAGTCTTGTGATTGAGATTGTTCTTCCAAGAGTTGGAGGACAGCTGATGCACATGCAGATACAGTCATGACTGATAGAGAAGATCAAGGAGACCTAGTTTCTTGATGAGGGACTCCGATGTCTCAGAGGCCAGGCAGAGGCAGGATTGCTCGACGACTTTACCATTGCAGAGGATGGATCTCTGAGGCACGGAACCCAGTTGTGTGTGCCCAAGGATTTATGGAAGGAGGTGATGCAGGAGGCCCACCAATCGTAGTATTCTATACATCCTGGGTCTACCATGATGTATAAGGACTTACGAAAATATGTTTGGTGGTATGGGATGAAGAGAGAAGTTGCCAAATTTGTTTCAAGATGCCATGTGTGCCAGCAAGTCAAGGCGGAGCGCCAGAGACCAGCAGGACTACTCCAGCCTTTACCTATTCTGGAATGGAAGTGGGACCATATCATCATGGACTTCGTCTCTGGATTACCGCGTACGCCCGGTGGCAAGGACGCTATTCGGGTTATCGTGGACAGACTAACAAAGTCTGCTCATTTTATTCCGTTCAAGGTTGGGCTGTCGACCGAGAAGCTTGCAGACCTCTACATGTGTCAGATCGTTAGGATTCATGGGGTACCGGTGAGCATCATGTCAGACAGGGACAGACGCTTCACATCACACTTCTAGAGGAGTCTACAGCTGAGCTTGGGATCACAGTTGAAGTTCAGTACCGCCTATCATCCACAGACGGACGAACAGTCCGAGAGGACCATTCAGACGCTAGAGGACATGCTACGGGTTTGCGTACTCAACTTCGGCGGTTCATGGGAGGATCATTTGCATCTAGTGGAGTTTGTCTATAACAACAGTTATCATGCTAGCATCGAGATGACCTCGTTCGAGGCACTGTATGGACGGAGATGTCGCACGTCATTATTTTGGAACGACGTTGGCGAGAGGGCTTTGCTTGGGCTAGAGATGGTGGTAGACTCAGCTGAGAAGATCAGGCTGATCAGGGAGCGTCTCAGAGTTGCACAGGATCGACAGAAGCACTAGGCAGACAACAGCAGACGGCCACTGGAATTCGCAGTTGGAGATAGAGTGTTCCTGAAGATCTCACCGACTGGAGACGTCATTCATTTCGGCAAAGGCGGGAAGCTCAGTCCGAGGTACATCGGGCCTTTCGACGTGACAGCACGGATTGGCGAGGTGGCATATCGATTAGTGCTTCCAGCCAGCTTGGAGGGGGTACACAACGTTTTTCATGTGTCTCAGCTTCGACGTTACATTCCAGACCCGAGCCATGTGGTGGACTACTCAGAGCTAGACGTGGATCCGAGCTTGACCTACGAGGAGCAGCCAGTGGAGATCCTTGATCGTAGGGAGAAGCGTCTGCGGAACCAGACCATTCCTCTTGTCCGCGTCATGTGCAGAAAACACTCTCCGAAAGAGTCCACATGGGAGCGCGAGGACGATATGCGAGAACGCTATCCCGATTTGTTTATTTGATTGGATTGTACCCTGTATTCAGAATTTTCCTAATTCAATAAATGACCTACATTTGAATATTGTGTTGAATTGCTTTAGAATTTTATTGGTTGACCTTTTGAATTTCGAGGACGAAATTTTTTTTATTGAGGGGATATTTGTAACCCCACCTTCCATATTCTTGATATATATGAATATTTCCATCAAGTTTTTTTTTATTTTTAATACTTAAATATTATTTTCCTAGTAAAGGGTAATTTTCCATTTTCTTTTTTTTCCTTTTCTTCTTCTTTAATAAAGATTGGGGGCTCAGCCCAACTGGCCCAGCCCATCCAGCCTTACTTAACCCATTGATTTCAAATCTAATGAGCAACAGTTCATAAATAAATTCAAATCTTTTCATCCTAACTGATTTCTACTGTAGCACCACTCCTATACTTTTTCCCGCTGCAAAAATTCCCAACTGCCTATATAAACCAGTATAGCTCTCCACTCTTAGTCGACCATTGCAAAATTCTTTTGTTAAGATCCAGAGTTCTGAGAAAGAGGAGTGGCCATGGCGATTTGAGCTCAGGCGATCGACGGAGCTGCAATAATTGAAGCGACAACTTAGCATTTCTCTACAGCAATTCTCCCTCTTCGAAGAAATCGGTGGTGCGCAGAGCAGTGAGTATTCATAATCCTTTCTGTTCGTAATCCCTTCTTTTTGATTCCTGGATCGATCTGGTCGAATTGATGATCGGGTTGTTCAGCCTCGATTTTGATCGATTATTTTGCAACCAACTCTTGATTAAGTATTCTTGACCAATTCAATTTAGATCGACCCTGTATGAGTGGGTGCTGATTGTCGTTAGTGATTTCTATAGATAAATCGGTGGTGGTAAGATCGATAATTCCCTAGTTATTCTCTGTTTAATATTTTAGTTGATTTTACAATCACTCGATCTCCAATTTCCTTTTAGTTGTGATCAGTACAGAGATCTAGTAATCCTGTGTTATGTTCTGCATTTCTCGAGCCCCAGGGAGCAAGAGAGATGCATAACAGAGGTTTGGGATTTCTGAACATTTTGTGTTTGATGAAATAATTGAATCAGGGATCTCAATTCCAGGAGAGTTTGTATTTTCATCACGGGACAAATTGTTCTGTTCGATCAGGTACTTTATCAATTCCTCCTCGTGTTCAACTATTTAGACTATTCTTTTCATACATAATCATAAGGTTGAAGGGTTGTACATATTATGATTGATGGATAAATTATGAAATATGTATATGAGGAGTAGATTGTTCTTTCATATTCTTCTGCCTGAACCTAAGGTTATTATAGTTATGTGAATGTTACCTGGGAATAAAAATTTAGCAAATGGTTTAATCGAGTTAGAACTCTTGCCACTGTTCTGTATCAAGTAGAATTTTCCATAAGTATCAATTCCTGGATCATACCAGTGCTTACCAATTGAACTAATATGGCATCTTGCCATTTTGAGCATTTAAATGATTGATAGGGCAGGTATTGAGTACCTGTGGTTGAAGAATACATCAGTTGTTTGATTGACTCTATGGCAAGATGTGTGACAGGGATACTCTAGTATGTTTGAGGTTTGCTTCAGGATTAAACTGATATGGAGTGTGGGGTGTTGTCGAATTATAATTTCTAAAATGGTTTAGGCTGGAACCAGGTTTCAATTCGAATTTGGAACTGTAATATTAGGACTGAACATGATGGGGACTATCATGTGTAGGAATTGGATTCAGTGAATACACATAGGTAATATGTTAAGCCCAAAGAGCATGAACTCGTGTGAGGCTCAGGATGACAGTAGGTTGTAATTTATAGCTCATAGGTTACATGGTTGTATTGATACCATAACCTTGAGCTGTACACTCTTCCTTACTGTTTTGGATCCTGATGCTTGGGCTCACATCTGATACATTAGACTGCATATTGATAGGGCTGATACATTGTACATTATCCTATTACGGTGTAATGTAACCTGTTAGTATTGTGTTAAGTGAAGGTTGGACAGAGTATCAGTCATTAGACTGTATTATGGAAATCAGTTCCATATATGGACAGGGAAATTGTTCAACCCCTTTTCCATTACTGGATAACCATTTTATCCTGAGGTGAGCTGTAGGGATAATCAGCTACCAGTCCAAACCACAGCCTAATATCATTTCAGTTGCATTAGAAAGTTTTCAGTGAAACTTAGATTTCCTGGGAACCAAATTGGTATCCCTGTACTGACAGGATTTAATGAGTCCAGCAAGAATGTAGGGCTGAATGGTAAGTCCTAGGATCAATTGAACTATGGTGTCATTAGATGATGATTGTTTTGATGTCGTATTGGTTTGATAGGAGGAGTTATTGGACTTTATGGGAAATGTTGAGAACTAAACCACTGATCAGTAAACCAAGTGGCTGATTCAATTGTTAGAATTGAAATCCAATAGCTTTCAGCTTGAAGACTGAACTTTCTCAGTCTTGTTAAGGACTGAGACAGGAACTTCTATTTAGGTATTCCTAGAACATTTGAAATGATATTTGATTACACATAATGGATTAAGGACTGAGAGGCATTGGACTGATATTGATTGTACACATTTGACTGATAACTGAGATGTGTCCATTAATGGTGTGGACTGAAATGGAATGCCATTCCACCTTTGAACTGTTTATGTCAGTCCAAATTTTGAGGACTGAACTGGAACATGAAGTATTATGAGAATTTGGAGGGTTCTAATTGCCAGGGGATGGCTAGGTTAGTGGTTTACCTGTGTAGCATCTTATTAAGATTGACCTGTTAGTTGAACTTACACAAATGCTGTCATTTTCATAGTTGAATACCTTAATCTGTTGCACTTTGGTTTAAATGAATTAACTTAGTAATATGGAAACCTGGTTTGGATTTGAAAAGAAATTATGTTAAAGGGGCTGTTAATTCCTGTTTTCCTACACTAAATATTTAGTGTATGACAAATGTTATACGTATAGTTTATAACAACCTATAGGAACAGTCATGGTTAGGGGATTTGAGTAGGATGATTATTAAGCTTGACTATAAGGTCTAATTGATTGTATTCTTTATTTTAGTGAATAGTTAGTAGCATATAAGTTAAGTAAAGTGTAGTAATAAAGTTGAGGATAGTTATCTCATATTGTAGGTTATGTATAGATATAGCCTGGTTGTACAATTGTAGAAATTAATAGGACATATACAATATAGGTTTAAAGTGAATTAAGGATTATGTTAAAATAACCTTTCTAGATTAGAAATATCTACTTTCCATTGTTGACTTATCAACTGTAATTATAAACAGAAGAATTTCCAACTTAACCACCCTTTCTCGATCACCCGGAGCAAGGCAAGTATACTCCTCGGATTTGTTCATTTCTCATGTCTTGTATGTTCATCCCTGTATCTCCTTGATTGACATGATATATCATGGTATTGTCTGGTTTCATGTTTCATGTATTACTTGTGTCTGGGAGGGAAAGTAATATAGATATGTGATCAAACCCTGTTACTACTCATGTGAATAGCTTGGGTCCCGCACTGTGCACGCGGGACCAAAGCCGTACCAATTCATGTTCATTGCATCTACCCAAGCCGATCACAATCTAGATGTATTTTAATATTGCACATGTCAGGATTCAGGTTGTATTTCAGGATTCATGGTTGTATTTTATGTTCAGGTTGTATTTCATGTTCAGGTTATACTTCATGTTCAGGTGGTATTTCATGTTCAGGACTCTTACCATGTTTCCTGTTTTACTTCAGCATTTTCTGTTCAGTTTCATGTCTTGATTTCATTTCCTATACTTTACATATATTCATGTTCATGTTCATTTCCTTGGATATATTTAGCTCCGCTCCTGACTAGGATATGTTATAGGTGAGTTGGAGGCTCTGTGCGACACGTACTATGGCGAGGAGCCAATTGATACAGGAGAGCTAGCTGGTGCTGCTCTTGACTTAGAGGCTGAAGAAGCCTAGAGCTTACCTTAGTATTCCATATTATTTCCTTATATTGAGACTAGTAGACTTACTTCATTTGCTGGAATGTAATAGAATTCTGAGACTTGTACTTCTTTTCTGGGATACATTTATAGATTTTGTGTTTTCATACTTGTCTTGATATCTGGTTAGTTTCCCTAGATTGGTACAGCTTACTTTGTTGTGTCTAAAGACAAAGGCTGGGCGTGTCCGACTCGTGTCCGATTATTCGGGAGCGGTTCGTGACATATTTTTAGTGGTGGCCCATGCAGGTCAATCCTAATGGTACCTAGCTCTTAGCGTACTATTGGGGGACTTGATTACACTAGGGAAACTTGATCACAGCATAGGAAAATCAGGAAATAAGGGTATATCAGGTTTTTCAGGTGCATTATTATTATAAAAACATTGTTTATTTGGTTTTTAGGGTTTGTCAATCAACGAAGTTTTTTTTCTTTTGTAGGATGGTCACTACGAAGAAGATCACGGATCAGCCCGGAGTTGCAGGCAGCTCAAATTAGGCCGCACCAGACGTTCCGGCAGATCAGCTTCCAGTTGTGCCTACTATCTTTCTACCGCTGCCTTCGACGATGATGTTTGATGACGCCCAGGTGATGGCGATGTTCCAGCAGTTTCTAGAGGCCCAGAATTACTAGGCAGCACAGTTCAGAGCGACCGTCGTCGACGCACTCAAGACTCGAGAGACGGCAGCACCGGCACCAGTAGCACCAGTACTACGAGCATCGAGACCAGGGACGGCCAAGGAGTACCAGAATCTCTGCCCGATGGACTTTTGGGGCAATGAGGGTATCGTCTATACAGACGAATGGCTGGAGAATGCGGAGAGGACCTTGAAGATGGCGCAGATCCCGAATGACCTAAAGGTGGAGATGGCGAGCATGCGTCTGTTCGATCTTGCCAGAGCCTGGTACCGCGAGGAGCCCAATTGGCAGCACAGCAGGTTTCTTGGACAGATTTCAAAATACTGTTCAAGGAGAAAGTTTTTCCAGACATCGAGAGGGACGAGCTTCAGATGCAGTTCGAGGCCTTGCAGCAGGGGGCGATGACAGTAGCGGAGTATACTTCAGAGTTTACTAGACTCAACAGGTTCGCAGAGAGCCTAGTCAGAGCACCGAAGGACAGGGCGTGGAGATTCAAGAAGGGTCTGACCAAGGAGTTGTGGCATGCAGTAGCTATTAGCCAGGCGACTACCTACTCGAGCATCCTTAAGATCGCCCAGGCAGTTGAGAAGGAGATAGACCCGAGGCCCAAGAGGGATAGGGACATCGGCAGCAGCAGTTACCAGGCGCCAGCGAAGAGGGTGCAGATGCAGACTCAGGCGAGGCCATATCAGCAGGCAGCAGTTCAGCACCGTCCTGCCAGAGTTCCAACAGCTCAGTATCAGAGGTAGCAGGGGATCACTTGCACATACTGTCATCAGTGGGGACACCACGTAGAGGTGTGTCGCAAGAGGCTTGGACTTTGCCTCTTTTTCGGATCAGATGCACATCAGATGAGGAACTGCGCTCAGGCTACAGCTCGACTAGCAGGAGGATCCCGAGGAGCTGGAGGACCACCGCATATACCACCCAGAGCATTGCCTGCTACACTCCAGATAGGAGGAGCTCTACCACCCCAACAGCAGAGGTTTGCACAGCACTAGCAGCAGAGGGGAGGACCACAGCGGGGACGTACTTACATCATGGCCGCAATTGAAGAGGAGGAGGCAGCTCCAGATGTCATCACAGGTTCTGTTATCACTTATTCATTTCCTGCCATTGCCTTATTTGATTCTGGAGCCACACATAGCTTTGTATCATATGAGTTTTGTATAGACACGGCTTCACACCCAAGCCCACTAGGAGGAACTGTCGGATTATGATAGGAGGAGGGATTGTGCCAGTCAGTGAGATAGTGGATTTCCCTATTACTATAGCTGGACGGGAGCTTAGGGCTCGACTTCTAGTGATGCCTTTTTCCATATTCGATGTAGTCCTTGGCATCGACTGGATGAGCGAGCAGTTTGCCGTAATATACTGCCATGAGGGGAAGGTGACTTTCAGCCCACCAGGAGTTCCACCGTTCGAGATCAGCAGACGAGTTGCAGAGAGGCCAGAGGGAGTCTACTTCGGAGCAATTACAGAAGACCAGGAGTTGCCGCATCCGCTGATTGCAGAGTATCTTGACGTCTTTCCCGAGGAGTTGACAGGATTGCTGCCAAATCGAGACGTGGAGTTCAGCATTGACCTAGTGCCCGGATCAGTGCCAAAGTCCCAGCATTATTACAAGTTCAACCCGAAGGAAGCTGCAGAGTTGAAGGCTCAGAATGATGAGTTGGAAGGCAAAGGTTTCATTCGGTCCAGTGCTTCACCCTGGGGAGCACCGGTACTTTTCGTGCCCAAGAAGGATGGAACGGTGAGGATGTGCATCAATTACCATGCACTCAACAACATCACCATCAAGAATAGATGCCCATTGTCGCAGATTGATGAGCTGTTTGATCAGCTGAGTGGGACGAAGGTCTTTTCCAAGATTGACCTTCGGTCGGGGTATCATCAGATGAAGGTTCGGAAGCAGGATATTCCGAAGATAGCTTTCAACACCCGATACGGCCAGTATGAGTTCTTGGTGATGCCGTTCTGACTCACCAATGCCCCAGCAGTGTTTATAAACTTGATGAATATGGTTTTTCACAAGTATTTGGACAAGTTTGTCGTAGTCTTCATTGACGACATTCTGATATATTTGAAGACCGAGGAGGAGCATGTGGAGCACCTGCGAATTATGTTGGAGATACTGCAGAAGGAGAAGCTGTACGGGAAACTCTCGAAATGTGAGTTTTTCTTGGACCGGGTGGAGTTTTTAGTGCATGTGGTGACTGAAGAGGGGATTTATGTGGATCCCAAGAAGATTGAAGCAGTGGAAGCATGGCACCTCCCAAATTAGTAGCTGAGATTCGTAGTTTTCTGGGGCTAGCAGGATACTACAAGAAGTTCGTGAAGGATTTTGCCAGGATAGCAGAGCCTATAACGAAGCTTACGCGGAAGGATGAGGAGTTCATCTGGAGCGACGCCTGCCAGTCAGCATTTGAAGAATTGAAGAGAAGACTCACGACAGCACCAGTTCTAGCTTTTCCATCGAGAGCAGGAGGATTCGACATCTACATCGATGCTTCAGGGAAGGGCATGGGATGTGTGCTTGAGCAGGACAAGAAGGTCATAGCTTATGCTTCTATACAGTTGAGGCCTCATGAGAAGAATTACCCCACATATGACTTGGAGCTTGCAGCAGTCATATTTGCCTTGAAACTGTAGAAGCACTATTTGTATGGAGGGCGAGTGGACATCTTCACGGACCACAAAAGCCTGAAGTATGTTTTCACTCAGAAGGAGCTGAATATGAGGCAGCACAGATGGCTGGAACTCATGAAGGATTTCGACATTAATCTGCAGTACCACCCTTGGAAGGCGAATGTGGTAGCAGATGCTCTCAGCGATATCCTGTTGCTATGTATTTTACTATGGACCGACATCTTTTGGAGGATCTTGAGAGTCTTGGGATTGAGATTGTTCTTCCAGGAGTTAAAGGACAGCTGATGCACATGCAGATACAGTCAGGACTGATAGAGAAGATCAATGAGACCTAGTTTCTTGATGAGGGACTCCGATGTCTAAGAGACCAGGCAGAGGCAGGATTGCTCGACGACTTTATCATTGCAGAGGATGGATCCCTGAGGCACGAAACCCAGTTGTGTGTGCCCAAGGATTTACGAGAGGAGGTGATACAGGAGGCCCACCAATTGTAGTATTCTATACATCCTGGGTCTACCAAGATGTATATGGACTTGCGAAAGTATGTTTGGTGGTATGGGATAAAGAGAGAAGTTGCCAAATTTGTTTCAAGATGCCATGTGTACCAGCAAGTCAAGGCGGAGCGCCAGAGACCAGCAGGACTACTCCAGCCTTTATCTATTCCGGAATGGAAGTGGGAGCATATCATCATGGACTTCATCTCTGGATTACCGCGTACGCCTGGTGGCAAGGACGCTATTTGGGTTATCGTGGATAGACTAACGAAGTCTGCTCATTTTATTCCGTTCAAGGTTGGGCTGTCGACCGAGAAGCTTGCAGACCTCTACATGTGTCAGATCGTGAAGATTCATGGGGTACCGGTGAGCATCATTTCAGACAGAGACAGACGCTTTATATCACACTTCTGGAGGAGTCTACAGCTGAGTTTGGGATCACAGTTGAAGTTCAGTACCGCCTATCATCCACAGACGGACAAACAGTCCGAAAGGACCATTCAGACGCTAGAGGACATGCTACGGGTTTGTGCACTTGACTTGGGCAGTTCATGGAAGGATTATTTGTATCTATTAGAGTTTGTCTATAACAACAGTTATCAGGCTAGCATCGAGATGACCCCGTTTGAGGCACTGTATGGACGAAGATGTCGTATGCCGTTATTTTGGGACGACGTTGGCAAGAGGGCTTTGCTTGGGCCAGAGATGGTGGTAGACTCAGCTGAGAAGATCAGGCTGATCAGGGAGCGTCTCAGAGTTGCACAGGATCGACAGAAGCACTGGACAGACAGAAGCAGACGGCCACTGGAGTTCGTAGTTGGAGATAGAGTGTTCCTGAAGATCTCACCGACTAGAGGCGTCATTCATTTCGGCAAAGGCGGGAAGCTCAGTCCGAGGTACATCGAGCCTTTCGACGTGACAGTATGGATTGGCGAGGTAGCATATCGATTAGTGCTTCCAGCCAGCTTGGAGGGGGTACACAACGTTTTCCATGTGTCTCAGCTTCGACGTTACATTCCAGACCCGAGCCATGTGGTGGACTACTCAGAGCTAGAGGTGGGTCCAAGCTGGACCTACGAGGAGCAGCCAGTGGAGATCCTTGATCTTAGGGAGAAGCGTCTGCAGAACCAGACCATTCCTCTTGTCCGCGTCATGTGGAGACAACACTCACCGGAAGAGTCCACATAGGAGCGCGAGGACGATATGCGGGAACGCTATCCCGATTTGTTTGTTTGATTGGATTGTACCATGTATTCAGAATTTTTCTAATTCAATAAATGACCTACATTTGAATATTGTGTTGAATTGCTTTAGAATTTTATTGGTTGACCTTTTGAATTTCGAGGACGAAATTTTTTTTAGTGAGGGGATATTTGTAACCCCACCTTCCATATTCTTGATATATATATGAATATTTTCATCAAGGTTTTTTTTTATTTTTAATACTTAAATATTATTTTCCTAGTAAAGGGTAATTTTCCATTTTCTTTTTTTTTCTTTTCTTCTTCTTTAATAAAGATTGGGGGCTCAGCCCAACTGGCCCAGCCCATCCAGCCTTACTTAACCCATTGATTTTAAATCTAATGAGCAACAGTTCATAAAAAATTCAAATCTTTTCATCCTAACTGATTTCTACTGTAGCACCACTCCTATACTTTTTCCCGCTGCAAAAATTCTCAACTGCCTATATAAACCTGTATAGCTCTCCACTTTTAGTCGACCATTGCAAAATTATTTTGTTGAGATCCAGAGTTCTGAGGAAGAGGAGTGGCCATGGCGATTAGAGCTCAGGCGATCGACGGAGCTGCAACAATTGAAGCGTCAACTTAGCATTTCTCTACAGCAATTCTCCCTCTTCGAAGAAATCGGTGGTGTACAGAGCAGTGAGTATTCATAATCCTTTCTGTTCGTAATCCCTTCATTTTGATTCCTGGATCGATCTGGTCGAATTAATGATCGGGTTGTTCAGCCTCGATTTTGATCGATCATTTTGCAACCAACTCTTGATTAAGTATTCTTGACCAATTCAATTTAGATCGACCCTGTCTGAGTGGGTGCTGATCGTCGCTGGTGATTTCTATAGATAAATCGGTGGTGGTAAGATCGACAATTCCCTAGTTATTCTCTGTTTAATATTTTGGTTGATTTTACAATCACTCGATCTCCAATTTCCTTTGAGTTGTGATCAGTACAGAGATCTGGTAATCCTGAGTTATGTTCTGCATTTCTCGAGCCCCAGGGAGCAAGAGAGATGCATAACAGAGGTTTGGGATTTCTGAACGTTTTGTGTTTGATGAAATAATTGAATCAGGGATCTCAATTCCAGGAGAGTTTATATTTTCATCATGGGACAAATTGTTCTGTTCGACCAGGTACTTTATCAATTCCTCCTCGTGTTCAACTATTTAGACTATTCTTTTCATACAAAATCATAAGGTTGAAGGGTTGTACATATTATGATTAATGGGTAAATTATAAAATATGTATATGAGGAGTAGATTGTTCTTTCATATTCTTCTGTCTGAACCTGAGGTTATTATAGTTGTGTGAATGTTACCTGGGAATAAAAATTTAGCAAATGGTTTAGTCGAGTTAGAACTCTTGCCACTGTTCTGTATCAAGTGGAATTTTCCATAAGTATCAATTTCTGGATCATACCTGTGCTTGCCAATTGAACTAATATGGCATCTTGCCATTTGAGCATTTAAATGATTGATAGGGCAGGTATCGAGTACCTGTGATTGAAGAATACATCAGTTGTTTGATTGACTCTATGGCAAGATGTGTGACAGGGATACTCTAGTATGTTTGAGGTTTGCTTCAGGATTAAACTGATATGGAGTGTGGGGTGTTGTCGAATTATAATTTCTGAAATGGTTTAGGCTGGAACTAGGTTTCAATTCGAATTAGGAACTGTAATATTAGGACTAAACAGGATAGGGGCTATCATGTGTAGGAATTGGATTCAGTGAATAAACATAGGTAATATGTTAAGCCCAGAGAGCATGAACTCGTGTGAAGCTCAGATTGACAGTAGGTTGTAATTTATAGCTCATAGGTTACATGGTTGTGTTGATACCATAACCTTGAGCTGTACACTCTTCCTTACTGTTTTGGATCCTGATGCTTGGGCTCACATCTGATACATTAGACTGCATATTGATAGGGCTGATACATTGTACATTATCCTATTACAGTGTAATGTAACCTGTTAGTATTGAGTTAAGTGAAGGTTGGACAGAGTATCAGTCATTAGACTGTATTATGGAAATTAGTTCCATATATGGACAGGGAAATTGTTCAACCCCTTTTCCATTACTGGATAACCATTTTATCCTGAGGTGAGCTGTAGGGATAATCAGTTACCAGTCCAAACCACAGCCTAATATCATTTCAGTTGTATTAGAAAGTTTTCAGTAAAACTTAGATTTCCTGGGAACCAAATTGGTATCCTTGTACTGACAGGATTTAGTGAGTCCAGCAAGAATATAGGGCTGAATGGTAAGTCCTAGGATCAATTGAACTATGGTGTCATTAGATGATGATTGTTTTGATGTCGTATTGGTTTGATAGGAGGAGTTATTGGACTTTATGGGAAATGTTGAGAACTAAACCACTGATCAGTAAACCAAGTGGCTGATTCAATTGTTAGAATTGAAATCCAATAGCTTTCAGCTTGAAGACTGAACTTTCTCAGTCCTCTTAAGGACTGAGACAGGAACTTCTATTTAGGTATTCCTAGAACATTTGAAATGATATTTAATTACACATAATGGATTAAGGACTGAGAGGCATTGGACTGATATTGATTGTACACATTTGACTGATAACTGAGATGTGTCCATTAATGGTGTGGACTGAAATGGAATGCCATTCTACCTTTGAACTGTTTATGTCAGTCCAAACTTTGAGGACTTAACTGGAACATGAAGTATTATGAGAATTTGGAGGGTTCTAATTGCCAGGGGATGGCTAGGTTAGTGGTTTACCTGTGTAGCATCTTATTAAGATTGACCTGTTAGTTGAACTTACACAAATGTTGTCATTTTCGTAGTTGAATACCTTAATCTGTTGCACTTTGGTTTAAATGAATTAACTTAGTAATATGGAAACCTGGTTTGGATTTGATAGAAAATTATGTTAAAGGGGCTATTAATTCATGTTTTCCTACACTAAATATTTAGTGTATGAAAAATGTTATACGTATAGTTTATGACAACCTATAGGAACAGTCATGGTTAGGGGATTTGAGTAGGATGATTAGTAAGCTTGACTATAAGGTCTAATTGATTGTATTCTTTATTTTAGTGAATAGTTAGTAGCAATAAGTTAAGTAAAGTGTAGTAATAAAGTTGAGGATAGTTATCTCATATTTTAGGTTATGTATAGATATAGCCTGGTTGTGCAATTGTAGAAATTAATAGGACATATACAATATAGGTTTAAAGTGAATTAAGGATTATGTTAAAATAACCTTTCTAGATTAGAAATATCTACTTTCCATTGTTGACTTATCAACTGTAATTATAAACAGGAGAATTTCCAACTTAACCACCCTTTCTCGATCACCCGGAGCAAGGCAAGTATACTCGTCGGATTTGTTCATTTCTCATGTCTTGTATGTTCATCCCTGTATCTCCTTGATTGACATGATGTATCACGGTATTGTCTGGTTTTATGTTTCATATATTACTTGTGTCTGGAAGGGGAAGTACTATAGATATGTGATCGAACCCTGTTACTACTCATGTGAATAGCTTGGGTCCCGCATCGTGCACGCGGGACCAAAACCGTACCATTTCATGTTCATTGCATCTACCCAAGCCGATCACAATCTAGATGTATTTCAATATTGCATATGTCAGGATTCAGGTTGTATTTCAGGATTCATGGTTGTATTTCATGTTCAGGTTGTATTTTATGTTCAGGTTATACTTCATGTTCAGGTGGTATTTCATGTTCAGGACTCTTACCATGTTCCATGTTTCACTTCAGCATTTCCTGTTCAGTTTCATGTCTTAATTTTATTTCCTATACTTTACATATATTCCTGTTTCTTGAATCATACCATGATGTTCATGTTCATTTCCTTGGATATACTTTGCTCCGCTCCTGACTAGGATATGTTGCAGGTGAGTTGGAGGCTCTGTGCGACACGTACTATGGCGAAGAGCCAATTGATGCATGAGAGCTAGCTGGTGTTGCTCTTGACTTAGAGGCTGCAGAAGCCTAGAGCTTACCTTAGTATTCCATATTATTTCTTTGTATTGAGACTAGTAGACTTACTTCATTTGCTGGAATGTAATAGAATTCTGAGACTTGTACTTCTTTTCTGGGATACATTTATAGATGATGTGTTTTCATACTTGTCTTGATATCTGGTTAGTTTTCCTAGATTGGTACAGCTTACTTTGTTGTGTCTAACGACAAAGGCTGGACGTGTCCGACTCGTGTCCGATTATTCGGGAGCAGATCATGATATGTTTTGAGGACGAATCAACCTTGCTATGGCTCTCTGGCACCTTTGATGGGATTCTGGGGTCACCGATCAAGAGGCTGTCTTGATGAGAAGAACGCTTAAAGATGGTTGGTTGGTTCTTTGGTTGATCGGTGGATAAGGATGGTCAACTCTTCGTGGATAGAGATTGTTGATCCTTTGATGATTTTCGATTATCAATTTTTCCACTGTCTATCGATGCTTTGGTGCAAGAAGAACTCCTTCTATTTATATAGAACCGAGCACATATGCGATGTGCATTACGGTTCCTGAGATATAAGAGAATCTACCGTCATCGCACGGTACGGGCTTCTACGGTACTGACACGTGGCGGACATCGAGATTCCCCTCAAACGAGATCTTTGGTGGTTATAAACATAACCGAAAGAGGTAACACGTGGCACATGCCGATTTGATTGCTCGAATACAGCCGAGTAAATCATGGGAATTTATCCTAGATTTGGAGTCTAATTGATCCTCGTCTAAGATTTAAATCATGATTTAATCCCAATCTTCTCTGCAAGTCTGATATGATATAAATCATGATTTAATCCCAATCTTCTAAACAAACCAATTAGGGTGGACCCATGCTTCATGCGCCTCTAGTGAGGACTAAGTACTGTTATGCTTCTGGGGCGACGAGTAAACCGTGTTTCTGAAGACGACGGAACCTCTGTACTTTTAGGAGACGAGTGGACTTGGCTTCGAATGATGATGAGACTTCTGTGCATATAGAGCAACTTATGAAGCTGTGTTTCGGGATACCGGAGTCACTATGCTATAGGCGACAAGTAGGCTTGTGCTTTAGATTGGCGAGGTTATTGTGCTTTTGGAGCGACAGGCTGACTTGCATTGGTTGCGATGGGAGTTCCCAAGTCTCTTATAGAGAAGTGACTTAAGCTTCTGAACCGGAGCAGACGACTGCACCGTGGGAATGGAGATGGTGTAAGCATATCACCATCCTGCACCTCATGCGGACAGGTAAGTAGCTGCGCCTCTGAACAGTGAAGGCGTTGGTTGCGAAGGGAAGGGTATGACACCCTTGCACGTCTGAGATTGGCACAGGCAGGTAGCTGCGCCTCTGGAGTGAAGACACTGGCTTCTGAAATAAAAGAAGGGAATGGGGGCCTACCACCATCTTGCTTCTGAGGTTGGCACGGGCAGGTGGCTGCGCCTCTAGCCTGAAGGCTTTGGCTTCTTCAAAGTGCTGAGTAACTGATATGCTTCTGAGAGGCTACACCCACAAGAAAATCAAAATACACTTCGATGGAGGTCAATCTTCTAGCGTGCGTATCGAAAAGAAGGAAGGCTGCGCCTCAACGAAGACTGCATCCCTTGTAGATCCCTATAGGCTCTATCGAATCTGTACTAGATCATTTGTAGAAGAACAAAATTAGTCCCTTATGTATAGTCCTGATGTGTCTGTACTAGACTTTGGTAGACATGAAAATAAAGGAACTTCTCTTCATATCTTCTGTTTTGTCTTTTTAGCACTGAGCCTCGGTCTTTTGCATCTTCTGCGCTTTGGCGAAGGGATGTCTTCAGCCAAGATTTATCATGCTTCTACAGCTGGGATCCGTCCCCTACAGCCAATCTGAAGTATTTGATACATTTTTTTGTATTTCGGTTAATTAATATAAATTATATTTTATCAACACAAATATTTTAAATTACTACTTTGTATACATGTTAAAACCTATATCAAAATTGCCCAATTCTGTTCAAACAACCAAGGGACTAAGCTCGGACCGAGCTATGTGCGAACTCGGGACGAACTCGGATAAGGCCTATTTCCAAACATAAGCTGGACAGTTGGGCCCCTTAATTAAAACCCTCACTTCATCATCATCTTCCCCACATACACAACAGCTTCCACACCGAAACCCTAATCCTAGCTACCCTATTCTCCTTCTTCCAAGCCTCCCAATGTCTACAAGTTTGTATTCAGAGCTATTTTGGGATTCTCTTACATATTTCGTACTCAATTTCGGTATAGTTCGCTCTTTTCCCTACTTTTTTTTTCATGGCACCCAAAGTTTCTCATGCTTCCAAAAAGAAGAGAAAAGTTAGAGAACCTTCCTCCTCTAATGTTCAAGAGGAAGGTTTTTTTAAATTTTTAGTCCCTCTATGTCGGATGGTGACTACTTTGATGAATTCATCTTTGTTTCCATTGATGCATCAAATGATTGGTTCGTCGACTTTGTCGAAAGGATAATTTGTTCGGGGAACCCGATTAATTTTACTTTATTTCCTGATCATTTGTTCGTGTTTGAACAATTTAACTTTGAAAAATTGGTGCAATCTAGTTATCCAATTTATATGAATACAATTCGTATGTTCTATTGCAATCTCACGGTCACAAACGGCACGGTTAGATCTAAAGTTGGTGGGATAGATATCGAATTTGATGTTAATGATTTGGCTATTATGCTTCAAATTCCCAATAAAGGGAAGCACTTGTGGACATCACGAAAGTTTGATTTCCGGCTCACATGACTTTAGATTCATTTCATGACTCGTTATGTGAACCAAATCCATGTCCCAAAGGTCACCTTCGACCGAAATATTTGAATGACTATTTCTACGATTTGCATCGCATGGTATTTTCTGTTATTATTCCTAAATAAACTTTCACCGATGAAATCACTTATCTTGAGCTTTCTGTTATTTATTATCTCTACTTCGAGGTTCCATTTAGCCTACATAAGACAATCATTTTCACTATAGAACGATGCCACAAAAGTTCGCGAAACCTTTTATATGTGATGCATCTACCTTATATCTTTGAGTATTTTCATAGCGTCTTAGATGACTGTCCTAGAGATGCTTCACCTGCTTATCTTCATATGCATCGTCGAGTCGCTCCTACTCTAATAGTACAGGCTCCTCCACCTCCTCCTCTTGTTATTGACCCATCAGCTAGTTCCTGTCACTACCACTTTTCTAGCTTGAGGGTATTTTGATCATTTTCAAAATTTTGGAATTATTATGTATTATTTAGATTTATTATTTAGATTTATTAGAATTAATGTTATTTTTGGTGATTTTTAGTATAATTGTTTTGGTGCTATTTTAGACTTTGACTGGTGTTGACCTTGGAGACTGCCTTAGAGGCTAACCTAGGTCATGACTATTGGGTTAGGTTAAATAGCCCTAGCTTGACCTAAGTTAGTGGCTTTTAATTCATTAGAATTTATTAGGAGGAATTAGGAATTTATTTGATTAAGGAATGGCTTGTGAAATCACAAATCATTATTGTGACTTAAAGCCTTAACGCCCAACCAAACACTAGTGAACCTAGCCCATTCCAACCCACTTAGCCGGCCACCTAGGTCCCCTCTCCTTTATATAATTCCTCCTAGAATTTAGGGCTAGCCTCCATTGGAATTTTTACAAGTTTGGAAAGAGGTGAGTCCCCATCTTCCTTAAATCATAGAAATTCCTATTTAACTCCTTTTCCACCCAAATCAATTGCAATAGGACCTAAAATTACTGTTCTTGCTGTTGGTATTGAGTATTTTCAGGAAGGAAACAATTTGGGGAAGTTTTGGTGGATTGAGGAACCACTTCCATTTGGGGCTTTTGAGCCTTTGCTCATCAATAGGTATATTTCAATCCCCTCCATGAAATTACTGTTTATTTGCATTTCTAGGATGCCCTAGGTCTACCCAAGCTGTAGGACTAGCTAACCCTAAGTTTTGGGTCCTATACGTGTCCGTATCGGACACGTATCAGTTCGTATAGGCATATGTTCGACGAAATACCCCAAAGGACATTTCGGATGAGTTTTAGAAATGTGTTTGAATAGGAAATTAGGATTTGATCTCGCTTGTGTGATTCTTGTGTTCTGAACACGTTTTCATGTTGTGTCGTGTCGAATTTTGGACACGTACACGTTGTGCCACACGCGCGCGCGGGCAGGTGGCATGCCCTGCTTCTCGGGTGCATTTGCTCAGTGCACACGGCATTTTGGCCCATGAAATTTGACACACGTGTCGTGTCCATGATTGACACGGGGTCCCCCAAGTGACACGACCCCTCGTGTCGTGTCGGACACGGATTCGTGCGTGCACGAGTGTGCACTGTGTGCGTGTATCAGTGTTCTTGGGTTCTCGGTTTTAATTCAGTTTTTAATTCGTTTAATTCATGTTTTTATTTGCTAATTAGATCCTATATATCATGTATAATTAATATTAGATTAGGTTTACATAATGGAATAAGCTGTTGTTGTGGATTGATTCAAATTGGATTAACTTTAGGTTCGACTGATACTAGGCTCTGATACATTAGTTTACAGATTTCTAAACCCTCTAATTCCATGTTTTAATTATGTTTCATACTGTTTATATATCCCCACATGATTGTTAGTATATGTGAATGCAATATTTCAATTCAAGTTGGTTTTTGAGTTAAGAATGGGATTTTGAGCTAGTGTGTTGGATTTCAAATTTTTGTTGAACTGATACTTGATTCATCCTTCCTTATTAAACTAGATTTAAGTTATTCCTTTGAATACTGTAGCCTAACTGAGATTGTTCTTCCCTTCTTACATAATCGAGTTGAATGTTAATTTCAAACCTGAGATTCCTCATTCAATATTAACTGAGTTTTGTTGAATTAACTTGAATGGGTTTTTGCTGAACTGAGTTTGTGTTTCAAATACCTGAGACTACTCCTTGAAAATACTGAAATGTAGTTTAGATTTATATGGACTGATACCATTTCATAACTAGTTCTAGTTACTTTCGAATTTGTAATTGAAAGGATTTCTATTTTTCATGAAGAATGATTCAATTCTGAAAACCTGGATTGATTTCCTTTCCATCCTTCAACTGAGTTCTGTGTTTTGATAAACTGAAATATTTTTCAGTTATTCCCATTCCCTGAACTGGTTTCCTTTCCTTTTGCCATAGTATTAGTTCCCTTATAACTGAGTTTCATTTCTAATACACTGTGGACTGAAATCTGGGTTTTTGGGTTCCTATTTTGAACTGGAATTTCAATATGGGTTTCCCTTTTTCTGAAATGAACTGTTGCCATGCCACATTGTAATTAGCTTCACTGATTTCCCTTTTCCTGTTTCATATTGATATGTGTATAATAACCTATAGGCTAATGTGTAATTTTATGTTATATTATAAAATAGATCAATGTGTGTATTCCTATATTAGATTATATAGCTATATCTATGTGTGTATTAAATATAGATATATTATCATGAGTGTAATGTTATGGTTTAGTTATAGGCATGATATGGCCTATGGGTGACTGAATGCCTAGTATGGAGTCTAGAATAGACTGTTTAGCCTTGATAGGACCTAGAATTGCTTGTTTGACCTAGTGAGACTAGTTTAGACTTGGTTGACCTAGGTTGACTTTAGGGTTGACCAAAGTTGACCAAGAGTTGACTTTGGTCTAGATTGACCTAGATTCATGTAGAATGCATTGATTTGTATTTTATTATCATTGTAGACTCATAGTGACTTGTACTGTTCTATAGGAGACAGACACCACTCCTCGGACAGTATATTTTCTCCAAATTTTTAGGATACAGGCGAGTACATTCTCTGATCATTTCATATCCTGCATTAGGAGTATATTTCCTGTTTTAGACTATTTTACATAATGCTGACACGTTGGAAACACGGATTAGTACTATATGGATCTTGTTGTGCGATGTTATCCTCTTAGCGGATACATCGGGTATTCGTGTTCGTGTACTTTATCGTGAACATCGTGTACTCCTTGTATTTGTTATATTCGTGTACGAAACATGTGAAATCGTGTATAATCATGTATTCACATGACCTTCGTCTACAATAACATAACTTAACTAGATCCTTGTGTATTGATTGGGGCGGAGGAGTAGAAGTGGTTATGTATTCAATCCAGTAGATTACTCGTATACAACCTCTGTAGATTACTTGTGTACAACATCGTGCCGTCTTCATAACCATCTTGTGCTCTGAATCACTAGCACTGTTAGTTCTCTATATACTGTAGCTATTTATTTACAGTCTCTCTCTTTTTATCATGTTATTCTTTCAGCATCTTGTATCTTACTCTCTAGCATGATTATATATCCTGACCTGCTATGATTTGTTGAGATGTACTGTACTCGCTCCTGTCCTGACTGGACCTGTTGAAAATTTTACAGAGGACGAGGCTGAGGCGTTCTGCCCTACCTACTACGGTGCTACGTTAGATGAGTGCCTGGACTTGGACCAGCAGCAGGATCCACTAGCAGTAGATGACACTCCCTTAGATTAGGATTGTCTTTACTTTACTTGGATTACTGTATGAATTTCAGAGATATTTGGGACATGTATTTATTTATAGACACTTAGAGTTCTGGATTTGTATTTATGTGATTTCTCCTGTTCTGAATATCATATTTTATAGCATTCTATCTTATCATGTTCTACCTTAGATGTGATTAAGATACATTCTGTTATGTCACCCCCATTCGGGGAGTATAACTGTTTATTACCTTTAACTGTTAGATGTTGTGACCTAGGACAGTGTTCTACCGCCGACACTGCGGCGTAAGCTGGACGTACCCACGTCTCGTGCCCTTACTCTATGGTGCGGGTCGTGACACATTTTTAGTGGTAGCCCATGCAGGTCTAGGTTGGAAATGTAGTGGTATTCGAACTAGAATATCGCTACAGCCTGCTGTAGGGATTAGTATATTTTGAAGGTACTCAATCACACTAGGAAAAACTCCTTATCAGATTTTGTATATCTATTTTGCTGCTTATTGTCTTCCTTAGAAATTTTAATTGTCCTCATTTGATATTTCGATTCATTCTCAGTAATTGTTTCTTGTTTGATCTGTGTCTCTAGGATGGTTGAGACGCGATCGCATCGCCCTGGACTGGGAGACGCTGGAGAGGGGTCTAGCACCTCTCGACCTCAGGAGCAGCCAGCTCCCGGTGCCACAGGGCCAGTGCAGCCCTCAGGAGTCGGTGTTTCTGCCACATTTGAAGGAGCACCTCCACCAGTCAAGAGGCCGGTTATGATTCCTGAGATCCTTCCACTGCAGCAGCCTCCGCCTGCAGGGATGGTAGATGCTGCACATCTCTTCTCCTTCGTGGAGAGGATTTTTGAGTCCCACTAGCAGCAGCAGACGAGGCAGACTGCAGATTTCAAGCGGGGGATCGATGAGGCACACCAGCTGGTTCACACTACAGTCGAGATGATTACAGCTCAGGTGACCTAGCAGCAGCCCCGTCGGAGGGAGAAGGATATTTAGGACTTCCAGAAGATGCACCCTCGGGAGTTCTTCGGCACGGAGGGTATCCACTATGCAGACGACTGGATAAAGCATATTGAGGAGATCTTCAGGCTGGCGGAGATACTAGCTCGACTCCAGATCGAGGCGGCGGGCAGTCAGATGCAGGACTTGGCCCATGCGTGGTATCAGACAGATCCCAGGGTGGGAGTTGAGGGCCAGACTTGGGCCCAGTTCAAGGAGCTATTTAAGGAGCAGTTCTTTCCTGATGTGGCCTTGGGAGGTATCGAGGCACAGTTCGAGGCTCTGGTTCAAGGGAACCAGACGGTAGCTGAGTATGCTGCAGAGTTTTGTAGACTGGCCCGTTTCATAGATGACTTGACAGAGAAGACGAAGGCGAAGAAGTTTCGCCGAGGTCTGATCAGAGAGGTTCGATCGCTGACTAAGAGCGACCGGAACGCTACATTTGCTGAGATATTTTCTGGGGCTATGGCGGCGGAAGACGACCTAGGGCTGAAGCAGAAGAGGGGTCGTGACTTCCAGGGTGGTAGCAGCAGTCAGGGGCAGGCCAAGAGGCCTCACTTCCAGCATCAGCAGCCACAGAGGCCAGTTCAGCGGTATCAACAGCAGCACCAGCATCAGGGCCGTGTACCTTTTCAGTAGGTACAGCACCAGCAGCAGAGGGGGCAGCAGGTACCCAGGCAGCAGGCTGTTAGTTGTACATTCTGCAAGAAGCCTGGGCACAAGTGGGACGAGTACAGGAAGAGACTCGGTAGATGCTTGATGTGTGGGTCAGCGGACCATCAGATGCGAGAGTGTCCAGTTGTGTCGATGCGTTCGATACCAGGAGGAGCTGGGGCAGCCAAGGCTCCAGCAGGCCAGCAGAGAGAACAGCCCTGCAGACCCAGCAGCAGAGGTTCCAGCAGCACCAGCAGCAGGCACGAGGTGGACAGCAGGGGCAAGCTTTCGCCATGGCAGTTGAGGACGCCGAGGCCATCGAAGAGCTGATAGCAGGTTCGGTTCTCCTAGATTCCCTTCCAGCATTTGCACTCTTTGATTCCGGGGCTTCCCACATCTTTGTGTCAGTATCGTATTCTATTAGACACAGTTTGGTTTCTGAACCATTGCCTAGGACCTGCAAGATCACGACCGTGGGTGGGGTCATCCTCGTGAGTGATGTTTACAGAGGACAGAGCGTCATGTTGGGAGGCCGAGAGTTGGGAGTGAGTTCACTCGTCATGCCATTACCGAACTATGACATTGTATTAGGTATGGACTGGATGAGTAGACACCACGCCTGCATTGATTGTCGAGGGGTAGAGTTTTGTTCGGGGCGCCAGGAGAGCCAGAGTTTGAGTACACCCGGCAGCAGGCAGAGCAGGACGGTGAAGTTTTCTGTGGAGCGTCAGTCGAGGAGCAGGTGGCTCCGCATCCCTTGATCGCAGAGTTTTAGACGTATTTCTAGAGGAGTTGTCAGGGCTTCCACCGGACAGGGATGTAGAGTTCTCGGTAGACTCGGTTCCCGGTGCGGAACCGATCTCCCAGCATGTCTATCGAGTGAACAACAGTGAACTGGTGGAGCTGAAGAAGCAGGTGGATGAGCTGCAGGACAAGGGGTTCATCCGATCTAGTTCTTCACCTTGGGGTGCACTAGTACTTTTCGTACCCAAGAAGGATGGGTCGGTACGGATGTGTATCGACTACAGGGCACTTAACAACCTGACAATCAAGAATAGATACCCACTGTCGCGGATCGATGGTCACTTTGATCAGTTGAGCGGTGCTCGTGTGTTCTCGAAGATTGATTTGAGGTCAGGTTATCACCAGGTGAATATGGAGAGGGAGGATATTCCCAAGACCGCTTTCAGGACGCGGTACGGGCAGTTTGAGTTTTTGGTTATGCCGTTTGGGCTAACCAATACACCAGCAGTGTTTATGAATCTAATGAACAAGGTGTTCCACCAGTACTTGGACAAGTTCATGGTGGTGTTCATTGATGATATCTTGGTATATTCCAAGATAGAGGAGGAGCACGAGGAGCATCTGCGGATAGTATTGGAGACTCTTAGGAGGGAGAAGCTTTATGGGAAACTCTCCAAGTGTGAATTTTTCTTGGACCGGGTGGACTTCTTGGGGCATATGGTGACTGGAGATGGTATCTCAGTTGACCCCAAGAAGATTGTAGCAGTTGAGGCATAGGCAGCGCCGACTTCAATGGCAGAGATCACGAGTTTCCTGGGGCTGGCAGGATACTATAGAAGATTTGTGCAGGATTTCTCCCGGGTTGCAGAGCCGTTGACACGGTTGACCCGGAAGGATACTGAGTTTGTTTGGTCAGAGGAGTGTCAGGCAGCTTTTGATGAATTGAAGAAGCGGCTTACGACAGCACCGATTCTGACATTGCCTTCAGGATCGGGTGGATTCACTATTTATAGTGATGCTTCAGGGAAGGGGCTGGGTTGTGTTTTGCAGCAGCATGGGAAGGTGATTGCCTATGCTTCCAGGCAATTACGTCCCCATGAGAAGAACTACCCTATCCATGACCTAGAGCTGGCAGCGGTGATTTTTACTTTAAAGTTTTGTAAGCACTATCTGTATGGCGAGAGGGTGGAGATTTTCACAGATCACAAGAGCTTGAAGTATGTGTTTACACAGAAAGAGCTCAACATGAGGCAGCGCAGATGGCTAGAGTTGATGATGGACTTTGACATCTAACTTCAGTATCACCCGGGGAAGGCTAACGTGGTTGTCGATGCCTTGAGTAGGTATCCGACAGCCATGTGTTTGACTATGGATCGGCACTTGCTTGCAGACTTGGAGAGCCTTGGGATTGAGGTGATCGTACCCGGAGTACAGATGCAGTTATGGGCCTACAGATACAGTCGAACTTGATGGACATGATCAAGGCGACACAGTTTGATGATGTGGCTCTGCGGTGTATCCGAGAGCAGGTTCGTGCAGGGTTGGTGGATGGCGAGTTTTCACTTGCAGAGGATGGTGCCCTGAGGCACGTTCCCGGTTATGTGTGCCTAGCGGAAAGCTCAGAGAGCATACCATGCAGGAGGCTCACATATCATAGTACTCTATATATCCTGGTGCCAACAAGATGTACAGGGATCTGCGAGAGCATGTCTGGTGGTACGGGATGAAGCGGGAGGTGTCCCACTTCGTAGCTAGATGCTTGGTCTGTCAGCAGGTCAAGGCAGAGAGGCAGAGGCCCGGAGGATTATTGCAGTCGTTGCCCATTCCAGAGTGAAAGTGGGAACACATCACCATGGATTTTGTATCTGGGTTGCGGCGTACACCAGGAGAAAAAGACGCGATTTGGGTCATCGTTGACAGGTTGACCAAATCGGCCCACTTCTTGCCATTCAAGGTGGGTACGTCTACAGAGAGGCTTACGGAGTTGTATATGAGACAGATAGTCAGGATTCACGGAGTTCCCGTCAGCATAGTCTCAGATCGGGATAGTCGCTTTACTTTCCATTTCTGGAGGAGTCTACAGACTAGTTTGGGCACTCAGCTCAAGTTTAGTACTGCATACCACCCCTAGATGGACGGACAGTCAGAGAGGACTATTCAGACACTTGAGGATATGCTGCGGACGTGCGTCCTGGATTTTGGAGGTTCCTGGGAGGATCATCTACATTTGGTAGAGTTTGCTTACAACAACAGTTATCAGGCCAGCATTGAGATGTCACCATTTGAGGCTTTGTACGGGCGTAGGTGTCGTACACCCTTATCTTGGGATGATGTTGGAGAGCGAGCTTTACTGGGACCAGAGATGGTTGTTGACACAGCCAAGAAGGTGAAGCTCATCAGGGACAGACTTCGCGTGGTGCAGGACAGACATCGGCACTGGGCCGATAGCCACCAGAGGCCGCTGGAGTTTGAGGTACAGATTTAGAGATAGGATTAGAAGTAGGTTGTATTTTTGTTTTGTTGATTGATCGTGTTTGACTTTTAGTAACTTGAGACCTTGCTTGTGATTAGGTTGGAGACATGGTTTTTCTGCGGATATCTCCGACTCGTAGTACGATACATTTTGGTAGAGGTGGGAAGCTTAGCCCGCGCTTCATCGGACCTTTTGTTATCAACGGGAGAGTAGGTGACGTGGCATACAGGCTAGACTTGCCACCTACACTAGTGGGAGTTCACAACGTATTCCAGGTATCACAGTTGAGACGGTATGTAGCTGACCCCAGCCATGTGCTCGATCATTCGGAGATTGAGGTTGGACCTACTCTCAGTTATCCAGAGCAGCCTGTGGAGATTCTGGATCGCCGAGAGAAGGTATTGAGGAACCAGGTGATACCCTTGGTACGCGCCGCATGGAGGCATCATTCTCCAGGAGAGTTTACCTGGGAGCGGGAGGATGAGATGCGCGAGCGGTACCCCTATCTTTTTGGACCTTGAGGTATACTTTTCTATCCTTCTCAGCAGTTAGTTTCGCCTCTAATTTCGAGGACGAAATTATTTTAAGGGGGTAGATTTGTCACTACCTCTTTTCTAGCTTGAGGGTATTTTGGTCATTTTCAAAATTTTGGAATTAATTTGGAATTATTATGTATTATTTAGATTTATTAGAATTAATGTGATTTTTGGTGATTTTTAGTATAATTGTTTTGGTGCTATTTTAGACTTTGACTGGTGTTGACCTTGGAGACTGTCTTAGAGGCTAACCTAGGTCATAACTATTGGGATAGGTTAAGTAACCCTAGCTTGACCTAAGTTAGTGGCTTTTAATTCATTAGAATTTATTAGGAGGAATTAGGAATTTATTTGATTAAGGAATGGCTTGTGAAATCACAAGTCATTATTGTGACTTAAAGCCTTAAGGCCCAACCAAACACTAGTGAACCTAGCCCATTCCAACCCACTTGGCCGGCCACCTAGGTCCCCTCTCCTATATATAATCCCTCCTAGAATTTAGGGCTAGCCTCCATTGGGATTTTTGCAAGTTTAGAAAGAGGTGAGTCCCCATCTTCCTTAAATTATAAAAATTCCTATTTAACTCCTTTTCCACCCAAATCAATTGCAATAGGACCTAAAATTACTGTTCTTGCTGTTGGTATTGAGTATTTTCAGGAATGAAACAATTTGGGGAAGTTTTGGTGGATTGAGGAACCACTTCCATTTGGGGCTTTTGAGCCTTTGCTCATCAATAGGTATATTTCAATCCCCTCCATGAAATTACTATTTATTTGCATTTCTAGCATGTCCTAGGTCTACCCTAGCTGTAGGACTAGCTAACCCTAAGTTTTGGGTCCTATACGTGTCTGTATCGGATACGTATCAGTTCGTATAGGCATGTGTTCGACGAAATGCCCCAAAGGACATTTCGGTTGAGTTTTAGAAATGTATTTGAATAGGAAATTAGGATTTGATCTCGCTTGTGTGATTCTTGTGTTCTGAACACATTTTCGTGTTGTGTCGTGTCGGATTTTGGACACATAGTGCCACACGCACGCGCGGGCAGGTGGCATGCCCTGCTGCTCGGGTGCATTTGCTCAGTACACACGGCATTTTGGCACACAAAATTTGACACACGTGTCATGTCCATAACTGACACGGGGTCCCCCAAGTGTCACGACCCCTAGTGTCGTGTCGGACACGGATTCGTGCGTGCACGAGTGTGCACTGTGTGCGTGTATTAGTGTTCTTGGGTTCTCGGTTTTAATTCAGTTTTTAATTAGTTTAATTCATGTTTTTATTTGCTAATTAGATCCTATATATCGTGTATAATCAATATTAGATTAGGTTTACATAATGGAATAAGATGTTGTTGTGGATTGATTCAAATTGGGTTAACTTTAGGTTCGACTGATACTAGGCTCTGATACATTAGTTTCCAGATTTCTAAACCCTCTAATTCCATGTTTTAATTATGTTTCACACTGTTTATATATCCCCACATGATTGTTAGTATATGTGAATGCAATATTTCGATTCAAATTGGTTTTTGAGTTAAGAATGGGATTTTGAGCTAGTGTGTTGGATTTCAAATTTCTGTTGAACTGATACTTGATTCATCCTTCCTTATTAAACTGGATTTATGTCACGTCCCAGAACTAGAATACTGGAGAGCGGGGGCAGACATAGCCAGCTACGTATATGAAATGGGATCCATCTCGCTATACGGTCACGGCTGTCTGGATACATGAGGGTTTATCTACAAGCCAACAGTCTCTTAAGGTCATGAACAAGCCTATTGTCTCAATCACAAGCAAGTAAGTAAATGTTACAAGATGTATAATCATTAAATATACAATAATAAGGCGTCCCAAATATTACATATTCAGCTGATCATGAAGCTAGTCGTTACAAAATGTTAGGACTAGCAAGAGTTTAGACATACATGATCAACCCTAGGATCTGTTAATCATGTTACAGCCCATAGGCAGACAGTAAGTAAAGTGCAATCGAGCTAAACAGGTGCTCGCCGGCTAAACGTCTCAAAAGAATATTTTTACAATAAAGTGGGAGATCAAAAATAAACCTGCTCGTTGCCAGGGTTCCGTCTAGTGGCCACCATCTGGATGAAAGGTCGGTAGATCCTCCGGAGCTGCTCCGAAATCTGGCCACACAAAACCAGCTGGATCAGATCCCAGAAAGAGCAAGTGCCACAAAGGAAGCTTCACTTAGGAACTAAAACCAGCAATCAGCACAAGATATAAATAAAAGTAAGAACTGGAAATAAAAAAATACATCAGGATGATATACGACGAGATAACCATGGAACTATTCAGATAACCAGGTTACAACCCGTAAACCAAACAAGGATCGGGGTTGTAACCCTTCGTCTGAACTGAAGTTGGAATTCTCACCATTTATCGGTAAAATAAATACAAGCATTCTGGTCATTCAATAATCTGGAACAGAATCAGGACAAGACTAGACTGGTTAGACTCCATCCAATCATTTCACGGCTAAGCAAGAACTACGGCTTGATTACTTTAACTAACTAGGGTTGTCACAAGCCTTATTACTAACAAGATGCAGTGAGATTATTCCACAGCCACAAGTCCTGCAGACCATCCAGGTTACCCGGGTTAAAAGAATTAGAGTTGAATTCAGGTGGGTACATCGTCCAGGAAACGAATGTACCCTTAGGTAGCTTGAAGGGTGCAACACATGACAGTGTGCTGGAAATATGCCCTACTCGACGGCAGGCTACAGATCCCAAGGCGTGCCCAGGTAACAGGATTGCCTGTAGCTGGGAGATCTCTTTATGACTAGTGTATTAATCTAGTTATTAACCTTAGTCCATTTCAATGGGTACTCCTGACCGTGGTACTCAGGAGTCCCCTCCTAGACATGATGCAAGACAAGACTGGATTATTTGTACAAGCACAATCGCCCACGGTGTCCAGGTAATTATACAGGTCATGTCAGGTAGCCGTCGCAACAGCTTATCAAGATATATCATGTCAGGTTTTCATGTCAAGTGTACTGGTCAGGAGTGCGCCACGACGGGCCACTATCAGGTTAGTCATATCAGGAGTGCACCACTACGGGTTACTGACAGGTCATGCTCAATTATCAGTTCTAAACATATCAAATGAATTCATGATTATCAAGTTCAGGACAAAAGGCGTAAGGATATAAAATGGACGTAAAATATCTAATAAAATATCAATATTCAGGGCTATAGAAGAGCCATGCGGCTAAAGCATATGCGGTCAGGAAATGGTGAGACTCATGCGGCCCAATTAAGAGAGCGCATGCGGCCAGGGTCACTGGATCACATGCGGCCAAGACAAGGGGGCGCATGCGGCTGGAAGTGCAAGGGCGCATACGGCCAGGGGGACGAGGGCGCATGCGGCTCCAAGATGTTAGGCCTCATGCGGCTGAGATCAATCAAATCCATACAGCGCAGGGTTCAAAACCCATGCGGCTGGAATCAATTGGATCCATGCGGCCCGATTAATTGAGTCCATGCGGCTCAGGTCAATCGAGTCCATGCGGCTCAATCAATCGAGTCCATGCGGCACAGATGGAAGCAGAGCTTATGCGGAAGCGGGGTCACGCGCCTATGCGGCTGCGACTCAAGTGGGGGGGCTCATGTGGCTAAGATAATTCATGCGGCTCAGAAGAGTACAAAGGCGCATATGCGGCCAAGAATGAGACTCAGCCTATGCGGCTGAGAGTCTCATGCGGCTCAATCACTTGCCGCATGAATTGATATGCGGTCAGGTCAGGTCTAAGCACAGTTCATCTTCTCCAAATTTCTGAGAAGATGAACACCATGGGAGCCAAGTTCTCAAGCTCCACAACTCCATCATCCGGAGCCCAAATCTGAACTTCCATAGGTCAAAACGGGGTAGAACAAAATTCTCTACAACATGGAACCATCAAAACTAGGAAATAACAAGATTAAGTAGATCAAAACCCAAAATCTGAAAATATGGTAAATATAGTTCTACAAGAATCTAGCCATGGAATGTGAAAATGTCAAGTTCTAAAGTGCTTTAGAATGTAGTAAAGAAGAGAATGGAGCAATAAAATCAGAGTTCCTCCATGAAGCAAGTTTCACTTGCCTAGACCTCTCTCTCCTCTCTCTGGTAGGTAAGGAAGTAAATAAGGAAGAAGAAGATGATAAATGAAGAGAGAGAATGAAGAGGGCTAATAAATACAAATGGTGGTGGTAGGCAGGGGGTTCACCTTGGGTTCATCATGAACCCAATCAAAACCAAGCCAAGCCGAACCAACTAATCCGAACCAGGAATAAACCAAGCCAAGAAGGAAAAGCTAAGCAAGGAACCAAGCAATACAGAATAAAATACGTACACGTATTCCAAAAATACGTAATACGAACCACAGGCATTACAATTTAAGTTATTCCTTTGAATATTGTTGCCTAACTGAGATTGTTCTTCCCTTCTTACATAATCGAGTTGAATTTTAATTGCAAACCTGAGATTCCTCAATCAATATTAACTGAGTTTTGTTGAATTAACTTGAATAGGTTTTTGCTGAACTGAGTTTGTGTTTCAAATACCTGAGATTACTCCTTGAAAATACTGAAATATAGTTTAGAATTATGTGCACTGATACCATTTCATAACTAGTTCTAATTACTTTCGAATTTGTAATTGAAAGTATTTCTATTTTTTCGGAAGAATGATTCAATTCTGAAAACCTTGATTGATTTCCTTTCCATCCTTCAACTGAGTTCTGTGTTTTGATAAACTGAAATATTTTCCAGTTATTCCCATTCCCTGAACTGGTTTCCTTTTCTTTTGCCATAGTATTAGTTTCCTTATAACTGAGTTTCATTTCTAATACACTGTGGACTGAAATCTAGGTTTTTGGGTTCTTGTTTTGAACTGGAATTTCAATATGGGTTTTCCTTTTTCTGAAATAAACTGTTGCCATGCCACATTGTAATTAGCTTCACTGATTTCCCTTTCCCTGTTTAGTTTCATTTCTAATACACTGTGGACTGAAATCTGGGTTTTTGGGTTCTTGTTTTGAACTGGAATTTCAATATGGGTTTCCCTTTTTTTGAAATAAACTGTTGCCATGCCACATTGTAATTAGCTTCACTGATTTCCCTTTCCCTGTTTTATATTGATATGTGTATAATACCTATAGGCTAATGTGTAATTTTATGTTATATTATAAAATAGATCAATGTGTGTATTCCTATATTAGATTATATAGCTATATCTATGTGTGTATTAAATATAGATATATTATCATGAGTGTAATGTTATGGTTTGGTTATAGGCATGATATGGCCTATGGGTAACTGAATGCCTAGTATGGAGTCTAGAATAGACTGTTTAGCCTTGATAGGACCTAGAATGGTTTGTTTGACCTAGTGAGACTAGTTTAGACTTGGTTGACCTAGGTTGACTTTAGGGTTGACCAGAGTTGACCAAGAGTTGACTTTGGTCTAGATTGACCTAGATTCATGTAGAATGCATTGATTTGCATTTTATTATCATTGTAGACTCATAGTGACTTGTACTGTTCTATAGGAGACAGACACCACTCCTCGGACAGTATATTTTCTCCATATTCTCAGGATACAGGTGAGTACATTCTCTGATCATTTCATATCCTGTATTAGGAATATATTTCCTGCTTTAGACTATTTTACATGATGCTGACACGTTGGAAACACGGATTAGTACTATATGGATCTTGTTGTGCGATGTTATCCTCTTAGCGGATACATCGGGTATTCGTGTTCGTGTACTTTATCGTGAACATCGTATACTCCTTGTATTTGTTACATTCGTGTACGAAACGTGTGAAATCGTGTATAATCATGTATTCACATGACCTTCGTGTACAATAACATAACTTAACTATATCCTTGTGTATTGATTGGGGCGGAGGAGTAGAAGTGGTTATGTATTCAATCCAGTAGATTACTCGTGTACAACCTCTGTAAATTACTCGTGTACAACATTGTGCCGTCTACATAACCATCTTGTGCTCTGAATCACTAGCACTGTTAGTTCTCTATATACTGTAGCTATTTATTTACAGTCTCTCTCTTTTTATCATATTATTCTTTCAGTATCTTGTATCTTACTCTCTAGCATGATTATATATCCTGACCTGCTATGATTGTTGAGATGTTCTGTACTCGCTCCTGTCCTGACTGGACCTGTTAAAAATTTTACAGAGGACGAGGCTGAGGCGTTCTGTCCTACCTACTACGGTGCTACGTTAGATGAGTGCCTGGACTTGGACCAACAGCAGGATCCACTAGCAGTAGATGAAACTCCCATATATTAGGATTGTCTTTACTTTACTTGGATTACTGTATATGGATTTCAGAGATATTTGGAACATGTATTTATTTATAGACACTTAGAGTTCTGGATTTGTATCTCTGTGATTTCTTCTGTTATGAATATCATCTTTTATATCATTCTATCTTATCATGTTCTACCTTAGATGTGATTGAGATATATTCTGTTATGTCACCCCCATTCGGGGAGTATAACTGTTTATTACCTTTAACTGTTAGATGTTGTGACCTAGGACAGCGTTCTACCGCCGACACTGCGGCGTAGGCTGGATGTACCCACATCTCGTGCCCTTACTCTAGGGTGCGGGTCGTGACAGTTTCTATCCTTCACATCCTCCAGCAGGCGTCACCCTTGAGTCCTTCCAGGCTTTGGTTATGGATCAGTTTTGATCTATGGATTTTCGTACCACTTTTAGCTATAGTTTTGCTCACAACCCTAGCGGTCCCATTCCCATGGTTCGTGATCCCTCGGTGATTGGTTATCATATTGATGATCCGGAGGCTCATGGATATTTTTACCCTACTATTGTTCGTTATGATCCACACCGCACTACTGAGTCCGGGAATCCTTCCTGAGCAGCAGATGATGATGAGGATGATTAGATGATGATGTCTAGTGATACAATGTCACTATTATGCTCTTAGTTGCATTTTTATTTTCATGTATTAACGATATATGCTTCTTCAAAGCATTATGCACTTTTAGTATTTTGAGACAATTTATTATTATTTTAGCACTCTATGTATGTATTTCTAGTTATGTGTTTTTATCTGTGCCTTACTAGTTTATGCACTATCTGTTTTTATCTCTGATAAGTACTTTTATTTTTTTGTCATTTTGATTATGTGACAAACAGGGAAGAATTCTATGATTTATACTTAAATAATATTGAATACTACATATACATGTTGCTCTAAAAATTTGGTTTGAGATATTTTTTGCTAGATTTTAAATGTTCTGAGGACTTGATCATTTATTGCGGGGAGCAAGCTAATGTACCATTGAGCAAGCTAATGTGCCAATACTACTATACCACTGTACCAAGCTACTTTCGTACCAGCTGAACATTTGTTAAATATCAAATCACAGTTTTGTCAAATTATCAAAATGGGGGAGATTGTTAGCCCATATAGTCATGATCAACCTGATTTCGATAATTGACTCAAAACTCTGACTTTGATACGTAAAGCAAGAAGACTACAGAAGACTGCAGCTGATCTCGTTAAGCAAACTTTTGTAATTTTATTTTGTATTTTTTATTTATCGAGTCTAGGTTATTTTGTGTGTAGGATATCACTGGCATTTAGAAGATAATTCCCACAAAAATAAAATCATCTTTTTTCAAACTAAGCCAACATCCAAAAAGTCATTTTGAACCAAAATGAAGCCTGAAATCCTAATAGCCGAACTCGGGCAGAGTTCTACCCGAACTCGGGCAGAGTTCCACCCGAACTCGATCTCCTTGAATCACTCATGGTCAGAATGAATACCTAGTCTTTTGGATCTCAAACGTTCAAAAAATTTAACATTGCCATAACCGAATTCTGCCCAAACGCTGGTTCAAAAATACCTATAAACAGAGAAGAATTTTTATTTTACTCACTCATCGCATTCTTCATCTTCTTTGTTCATTCTAAGCCTTCCTATTACAAAGAGCTTTTCAATCTTCAAATTTTAAGACAACTCTCATTCTTCTAAGTGTCGGTATGTTTCGATTAAGTGTTCGAGTTGTACATGCTTGGTGTATAAAAGCTTTTTAGACAGTTTTGACGTTTGTTCGTGGACTTCGGATAAAAACACAATGTTGTGAGAAGTTGGTATATCCTTCGGAGTAAAGCACGCGGTGTAACATCTATTTTAAATAGTAGATTTAACATCGAGCATGAGTACTCGAGACTAGACTAGTCCTCTCAGAGGAAAACTAGTATAAAATCTCGGTGTCTACGTATTGCTTCTATCTCCCTATTTAATTACTGCTTTACCTTATTGCATTTAATTATCTGTATATATTTGCCTTCACCTGCATTAACTTTTATTGGGATATTTCTTTCGCTACACTCTATTCACCCCCCTCTAGAGGTGTCATCGATCCCACGGGTAGGTTGTGAGCCTCCTAAAATTTGTAGAATTTAGTTTGAATTTTATTTAAATTATTTATTAATAGATATTTTCTACTATTATTTTTTATCATTAAATACTCTTTACTGTAGCTTTGATTTTAGAAGCACAACGAATGCCAATTCTTTGAATCAATCTTCATATGTTTAATCTATATAAGTCTATCTACATTTTGATATATCATGTCCCAGTCAAACTCATTATTTTGTGCTCTATTTTTATTACACAACTTTAGGATCAATTAGAACATTTTTACTATCTACCGTAATATTGTTGTTCCTTCTAGTTGAATTTCGAGACTCAACATCGATCCAAGTCTTTCAACCCAATATATAATTTTGACCTATTTTGAGCCTACTACATACATACAAATGATATCTCACTCAATTGAGTTCCCATGTGCTACTAATATTCAAATGACACACAATACCCATTTAATAGACTTTCGGAACCTACTTCGACTCGAATAATTCTACCGTTCCAAAACTAATCCTACAAGTTTATAAGGATTTTATTCGTCATTGTAAGGTTTTCCCTCACATCCATGCTTAAAGCAATGGTGAGGTTTTAATCTCTATTTGAGTAGCATTTCTCGACATTTAATTAAGGTTTTAGTGCTTTACTTTAATGAACAAACCAAGTGAAATAGCACATTCAGATAAGCTATATAGTCCAATTTCCCCCCTTGTAAACGAGAATATTACTTATACTCGGAGATATATTCTAGAGAAAATTAGATGTCAATAAACAAGGGTATATGTTAATGTGTTTGTTTAGGTTTTCTTCCATCTTACTTGGTTTTTTGGTATTCTATTCCAATCAGATGAAAACAAGTATCTCAATAAATTTGGTAGTCATCCTTTTGGTATTTGAAGCTTTTTTGCAGGAAGCTGCTTAGTGCTTGGCATGATTGTGATTTATGAGGCTTTTGCTACGCTTGAAACTACCTTTTTGTAAACTAGGTGGAAGGTTGCATACTTTTAGACCCTCTAAGACACTATATTAGCTGGAGCTTTGCGGCACTAGGGCATCGTTTTTTGAGTTTTTTATTTTCATACAGCAAGAAGTAATTGTAATAGATATGGCTTCTACAAAGTGGCGCATGTAATATTAATTTGTTACCTTCAGCTTACCGTGGATCCTGAGTAGATTTCTTTTTCACCACTCTTGATACTATTTTGATTCTTTTGAATCACTTGGTCTTGGCCAACTTATTGATGTTGGTGAGATACCAGTTGTTCGAGAGGTACCAAGCAGACCTGAATACGGAAAGAGGTGCAAAGCAACCTAGGGAATTCAAGATCAGTGACGAGAGGGAGTAGAATATTTGTTGTGGGGCGACATGCATGGAATCCAATTAAGGAGTTATGGGACCATCACCTCTCATCAGACATGAGGGAGAGTTGGTTGGGTTTCCTTCCTTGATTCAAGGTTTACAATGATAGTCTGGAGTGTCATGAATCATCGATCGACATGAGTTACGGCGAAGGCAACGGAGAATCTGTGGGTAAATCGGGGCTCAATCCAAAACAATAGTAAGCAATATAGTGCCCAATATATCATTTTGGCTTATTTTGTTCCATAACCTAATATGAAATTTTTATTTTCTTGCAGTATACCCCGCTTAGTATACTGCCTACAGGATTTTGGGACAATTTGGGTGTCTAATCAGCAAGGTTTTCAACTGTTGAATTGAATATGACATCCAGGATTGGTGTTAGGCTAATTTAGGAGTTTTATAATCATAAATTAGAGTTTCTTAGACTATTTAAATAAGTCTATGTGGGTTGTTAAAGTGAGTGCTCATCAAGGAGATTCGAAGAGACAATCCACACAAATCTACGAAAAAGTTCGTGCTTTGTCGTAGGTTCGCTTGGAAAGGTAGATATGTTGAGAGAGTTGTCTGATACGTTCAGGGAGATCGTCACAGAGTTGGTGAGTGATTTCTTTGTGTAATCTTTTTGATTTGAGATTTGTAAGGAATTAATTCCAATCAAGTATAAGCGTGTATATAGATTATAATTTGTTCAAGTGACGATGTTACCACATATACGATGTTGGATCGATCTGTCTTGGTTCTTGCGTAGATTGTGGATAGTTTTCTTCAAATTGGTGTTGAAGTTTTATTTGCTACGTATATGTTGGATGGACAATATTTTTTTTTTTTTACTTTTGTTTGGTGTTAGCACAGATGCGATTGTTTAATTTTATCAAGACATGGTAGGTTTCTTTTTTTTATGCTTGGAGGGACTTGTATGTAAATAACAAAATCTACGATGCTATATCAAAATATGGCAGATTTAAATGAGTTGTACCTAACAAAAAATTTCATATAGAGGTATGAAATTTGATTATTTAGGCAAAAGAGGAGAGCTTTGGGGTTATTACGGGGAGAGGACTAAGATGGCGTCCAGTACCATGCTAGGATTTGGCATCTAGATGGTGCCCAATATTATCTTTTAATTTTCTCATCTCCTTATATACAATTTTATCTTTTAATTTTTTTCATCAAATTTTAGATATTTTTTTAAATTCTAATATTAGAAAAAAATATCTTAAAGATAAGTTTTAAAAATAATTTAAAATCTTAAATATTTTTCTCAAATCTTAGATATAATTTGAAATCGGAGATAATTTTTTCAAATAAGATTTAAAATATCTTTAAGATAAGTTATGTTAGATATTTTTTCAAATATAATATTAGAAAGGAAAAAAAAACATCTTACGTGCTTGAAATCGTAGATAATTTTTTCAAATGAAAATTTTCCCCTACTAAATTAATTCCGTAAAATTACTTTTTCTTAGTAAAATAAGCACAATTCCGTAAAATTAATTTTTTTTAGTAAAATAAGAACATGGAAAAAATTTACGAAATTAACTTAGGTGTTTGATTGTCGTTATTTTTGCTCAAAAAGTTATTTTTCATGGAAATTGATATCCTCCTATGGGTAAAGACCATTATGTCTTAAATTTAGGTTAAATTGACATGATTTTCAAAGATAAAAAATAAATATATGAAAATAAAACCTAAAATATTATATTTGATACTAAATTATAAGATATTTTAATATTCTCATTTGATAGATTACTACATATTTTTGTATTCTCATCAGATAAATTACGAAATATTTTTATATTCTCATTTGATAAATTATAAGATAGTTTTTGTCTCCAAATATATTTATGAAATGCCCAAAAATTTAAAAAGTTTTATGAAAAACCCACCCCAAAATAAACTTTCATCGCGTGCCCAGCATAAACTTAAAAATTAAAAAAAGGGCACGGCATGACCCTTTTGCCCTTCTAATTTATTAAGAATATCAACAAACCCAGCAAGTTTTATGAAAAACGGTTCGATTCCAGAAGCTTGAGAATTAAATACAAAACCAAACGACTCTTCAAAAAAGTGTCTCTATCGCTCTCTCCTCTTCCATACTCTGTTCGGTTGCGATTTTAGGTCATCTCCTCCAAAAATCTTAGAAATTTCTTACAAGAAATCGCCAGCGAATCTCCATCACAATGTCGCAATCATCAGCAATGGATGTAGACCAAGTTAGAGAAGAAGGAGAAGAAGTAGTTGTTGGAAAGCAAACGAAAGGAGGGATGAAAGTTAAGAGGGTTGCTCGTAGACGAACCGCTCCAAAAGAAAAAGAAGTGCAAGAACCAGTAGAAGAACAAGAACAAGAAGTAGCAGGGGAGGAAGAAGAAGATCAAGAAGAAGGGAAGAAAAAAGGTAAAACTTTGAGACCTGTTCATTCTCCGTTTATATTGACGCGGCAAATGAAAATGATCATTCTCCGTCTATAAAATACACGGAGGATGCCCTTTCTGTGTCATTTGAACTAGAAATGGCCATTCTCCGTCTATTTTGAGACGGAGAATGGCATTCTCCGTGTTTAAACACACGGAGAATGGCATTTTCTGTGTTTTTGACCTAAAGAACGAGCATTCTCCGCCTAATATGAGACGGAGAATGCCATTCTCCGTTATAAAATAGACGGAGAATGAACTTTCTTCTTGTATTAACCTAGAGAAATTAACATTCTCCGTTTTACTGACACGCGGAGAATGCCATTCTCCGTCTATTTTATAACGGAGAATGGCATTCTCTGTCTATTTGGACGCGGAGAATGGCATTCTCCTTGTATTTTGACCTAAAGAATGCCATTCTCCACCTTATTGAGATGGAGAATATCATTCTCTGGGTCAAAATAAAGGCAGAATGCCATTCCCCGTGTTAATACAAAACGGAGAATGACATTCTCCGTCTATTTTAAAACGGAGAATGTCATTCTCCGTCTATTTTGACACGGAGAATGGCATTCTCCCTTTATTTTGATCTTAAGAACGAGCATTCTCCGCCTAATATGAGACGGGGAATGGCATTCTCCGTATTAAAACACGCGGAGAATGTCATTCTCCTTGTATTTTGACCTAAAGAATGCCATTCTCCGCCTTATTGAGACGGAGAATGTCATTCTCTGGGTCAAAATAAAGGGAGAATGCCATTCCCCGTGTTAATACAAAACAGAGAATGTCATTCGCCGTCTATTTTAATACGGAGAATGTCATTCTCCGTTTTGTATTAACACGGAGAATGGCATTCTCCCTTTATTTTGATCTTAAGAACGAGCATTCTCCGCCTAATATGAGACGGAGAATGGCATTCTCCGTATTAAAACACGCGAAGAATGGCATTCTCCTTGTATTTTGACCTAAAGAATGCCATTCTTCGCCTTATTGACACAGAGAATGTCATTCTTTGGGTCAAAATAAAGGGAGAATGCCATTCCCCGTGTTAATACAAAACGGAGAATGACATTCTCCGTCTATTTTAAAATGGAGAATCACATTCTCCGTCTATTTTGACACGGAGAATGGCATTCTCCCTTTATTTTGATCTAAAGAACGAGCATTCTCCGCCTAATATGAGACGGAGAATGGCATTCTCCGCCTTACTGAGACGGAGAATATCATTCTCCGGGTCAAAAGAGACGGAGAATGCCATTCTCCTTGTATTTTGACCTAGAGAATGAGCATTCTCCATCTTTCTAAAGCGGAGAATGAGCATTCTCCGTCTTGCTAACGCGGAGAATGGCATTCTCCGTTTTAAAACACGCGGAGAATGCCATTCCCCGTGTTAATACAAAACGGAGAATGCCATTCTCCGTGTCAAAATAGACGGAGAATGGTATTCTCCGTCTATTTTGACACGGAGAATGGCATTCTTCGTGTGAATACAAAACGGAGAATGCTCATTCTCCGTCTATTTTGACACGGAGAATGACATTCTCCGTCTAATATTAGACGGAGAATGGCTTTCTCCTTATTATAATAAAGAAGAATGTTGACGTAAACCTAATTGTTGTTGTTTTTAGGGAAAAAAACTGTCAGGAACAGAGAAGAAAGACTTTTTCGTGCAACATTCACCCCAATACTCTCTCTCATGGATGAGGTGAAGGAAAAGTTTCGCCATTTGCCTGAAGCAGTTGTTGAAAGCTTGAAGAATGTAGGATTCTACAACTTCGTAGATGTATTCTACAGAACTAAGGTGAAAAAATCAGAACTATCTAAAGTCACCCAAGGTCTGGAGAAGTTGATGGGGACTTATTTGGAAGAAGATGGAATTGGATATTTCCAATTGAGCAGCAGTGTCAAAGTAGCACCAACTGCTGATGAGATGGCAACCATTTTCGGTCTGCCAATGAATGATGACACTGAAGTTGATGAGAAGTATTTGAAGATCATTACTGAAAAGCAGAAGACCCCCCCACCAGCAGACTCATTCAGCATGTGTACAAAACACTTCACAAGATTGCTGAAAAATTCCAAGGGCAAAAATGCTGAAGTCTCAAATGCAGAAGTTAGAAAAAGGATATTAGAGCTGCTGGGGGGCGAAAATGCAAGTCCTGATGAATTGGCCAAGTTAATAGTATTCAACTTGTGCCAAACAGCATTCTTCACCAGAATGGGGGGGTCGAACTTGCCATACAAGTTCTTCGCTCTGGTGGAGAGCACAGATGTTATAAAAAGCATCTGTTGGCCTCGGATTATACTGGGGTATGTCATGGACAGCATAAAGAGGGCTGTCACAAAATCTGAAGATGGTGATGTTGATATATTGTACAAGAAGATTGAAGGTTGTACGATATACTTCTTGTATTGGTTTGCAGAGCACAGTCGACTGGTAGAGAGGAAGTGCAAACCAACAGTCGCATCTCCAAGATTCAATACATGGGATGGGAATAGAATCTCGATATTCCTAAAAAATGAATATCAAGGTGCTAAAATGGATTCGGATTTGATATTCAAGGATCTTGTTGCATTGAATGTTGATGAACTTGAAGAAGTCCCAGCAGAGCAGCAATGTATAGACGGTGGAGATAATTCTGTTGATGAAGAAGAACCACAAGCTGAAGCTCAAGCACCAGCACCCTCTACAGCTGACAATGTAGATATGTTGCGTGTCTTGCAGGAGAAATCTCAGCTTATTGCTGAGAATGAGCAACTCCAGGAAAGAGCCCAGCAACTAGCGGCAGATGTAGCCCAACAACGTGCTGTAGGGCTCGTTGCTGATGGCTTGGAGAAGGAGTTAGACTCTTTAAGGAACGAGAAATCGCTCCTTATTGATGATAATAAGAAACTCCTTAAGCGAGTTGAAGAACTGGAGGCACAGGGGTCGGAACTAGACTCCCTGAGAAAGCAGAAGTCTGAGCTTACTGCTGATAATGAGAAGCTTCGTCAACGTGTTGAGGAGCTACTTCTAAAAGGTAAGATTTTATATTTTTTGTCTATTTTAATCTGTAATTACATGTATCTAACAAGGAGAATGACCATTCTCCGTGTCAAAGTACACGGAGAATGAAGTTTTTTGTTTGTTTTGACCTATAAAATGTCATTCTCCGTGTCAAAATAGACGAAGAATGTCATTCTCCGTATTAAAACACACTTAGAATGACATTCTCCGTCTATTTTGACACGGAGAATGACATTCTCCGCTAGTATTTTAACACGGAGAATGACATTTTCTGTATTTTGACATAGAAATGACCATTCTCCGTCTGTTTTGACACGGAGAATGCCATTCTCCGTGTCAATTTAGACGAAGAATGTCATTCTCCGTCTAAATTGACACGGAGAATGGCATTCTCCGTCTCTTTTGACACGGATAATGACATTCTCCGTCTAAATTGACACGGAGAATGACATTCTCTGTCTATTTTTTACGCAGAGAATGACATTCTCCGTCTATTTTGACACGGAGAATGACATTCTCCAGATTAAAGTAAACGGATAATAATATTTTTCATTGTTTTTAAAAAGAAGATTATATAATATTGACATCATACCTCTTGTTGTTGTTTGTTTTTATATCAGTGAAAATGACAGAGGATCTGAAAAAAGAGAATGAAAAGCTAAATAATGATAATAACAGACTTCTAGAGGAAGTTGCATCGTTGAATGACGAAGTCAAGAATAAGAACGAAACAATCGTTAATCTTGAAGCAATGGCTAGAGCAATGGAAAGAGGGGATACTCAAGCAGTTCCCCAAAAGCATTACACAAGATCAAATGACCCTGCTGGAAATAAAAAACAATCAAATGCTGCAGATGAGGATGATTTTACTACATTGCAAAAGAAGAAAACATCCGATGCTACAACAAGTAAGAAGGCAGGTCCTGGTCGAAAAAGAAAAGCTCCTTCCAGTCCCAGAAAGATAGTAGCTCCTGCTGGGAAAAAAAAAGCTCCTTCCAGCCCTGAGAAGGTAGACAATAAAAAGGAGATGTCAGCTCCTGAAGAACCTGAGGAAGAATCTCCTCAAACAGCAAAGCTTGTTAAAGAGGGAAAAATGCTGATGCAATGTCCGAAGCTCAGACTTTGGAACCTTGCAGACGATGAGCTGAAGCAAGTATACAGGAGCATCGTATACTCAAGAAGGATGTCTCCAACGTAAGTATTCTAAACTTGAACCAATTTCTGTACAATTCACAAGGGAGAATGATCATTCTCCGTCTCATTTAAAACGGAGAATGACATTCTCCGTCCAATTTATAAACAGAGAATGATCATTCTCCGTTTATATTGACGCGGCAAATGAAAATGATCATTCTCCGTCTATAAAATACACGGAGGATGCCCTTTCTGTGTCATTTGAACTAGAAATTGTCATTTTCCGTCTATTTTGAGACGGAGAATGGCATTCTCCGTGTTTAAACACACGGAGAATGGCATTTTCTGTGTTTTTGACCTAAAGAACGAGCATTTTCCGCTTAATATGAGACGGAGAATGTCATTCTCCGTTATAAAATAGACGAAGAATGACCTTTCTTCTTGCATTAACCTAGAGAAATGAACATTCTCCGTCTCACTGACACGGAGAATGACATTCTCTGTCTATTTCGACACGGAGAATGGCATTCTCCTTGTATTTTGACCTAGAGAATGAGCATTCTCCGCCTTATTGAGACGGAGAATGTCATTCTCTGGGTCAAAATAAAGGGAGAATGCCATTCTCCGTCTATTTTAAAACGGAGAATGATCATTCTCCGTCCCATTTAAAACGGAGAATGACATTCTCCGTCCAGTTCATAACGGAGAATGACATTCTCCGTCCATTTCATAACGGAGAATGATCATTCTCTATTGGAGTTATTTTTTATGCAATTTTATTATTAGCCTATATTATTATCATAATCGAAACTAAATTTATGTGCAGTGATTATGTATACATGTACGTTCCAAATGCTCCAGAAGAATGTAAAATAAGAAGAAGAAACAATGATGTCAGCATGTTGTTAAATGCTAAAGATTTTCAAGACATAATAAATGAGGCGGATATAGAAGCCGGTGTTATGAACTACTTAATAAAGCTTATGAACGAAGTTCAAGCTGAATTAAGGCATAACATTCAGTCAAGCTCGCAGGGTGCACAATGTAAATGGTTTGCAATCATGATGCCCCATTCATTGGTAAGAATCGAAACTGAAAAATAAATATTAATGTGTACAGCTACTAATAGTGTTGTGAAAAACTAACTCATGATATTATTTTTTGTTTTTTTTCTTCTGGAAAACAGAGTACTGCCCGGTATGTCGATGAAAAAAATCCAACACCTGGAGCAGTGTATAATTTCAAAGTTGATATAGAAGATTTTATCATGGAGCTGGAAGATGACATTGAATGGCTATTCGTGCCACTCTTCCGCGAGGAGAATAAACACTATACGCTGCTGGCATTCAACTTCAGCTCCTATGTTTGGACGCACTACAACTCATTGCGGAAAAACACGGGCACTAAGGGAATCCAGGATGCAAAATACATGATGAATAAAATCGAGCCAATTATAATAAAGAAGATTGCATTGATGAGGAATAAAAGCCCAGCAATCCAGGAATACGAAACAACAGAGCTAAAGGTTTGCAAAGAATGCCCACAGCAACTATCACCCAGCTGCCTGCTGTATGTTACATATTATATTGAAAAGTTGTCGAGATCTCCATTTGATTTACAGAAGAAAACAAACAAAGAAGTTCACAATACTATTGTAAAGAGAAGGCTAAATTTGGCTAAGGCTTTGCTTATGAGTGAATGTGCACTTCCTTTTGTACAATAAAAGAAAATGACAATGTAAATTGGCTAACAAATTCATTGTATATATTCTGTTTGTCAGGTTTCTTTTGTAATGTATTTGTTTTCCTTTGTAATGAAATTCAATTTTTTGACTAATTTATATTGTTCTATATATGTAAATCTGTTTTGTTAAAGTTCTGTTGTTTGATTCAAACCTATAATGTCATTATCTGTGTTAATACAAACCTATAATGTGTGCATTTGGAACTTAGGAATGTCATTCTCCGTGTCAAAATAGACGGAGAATGTCATTCTCCGGGTCAAAAGAGACGGAGAATGCCATTCTGCTTGTAATTTGACCTAGAGAATGAGCATTCTCCGTCTTACTGACGCGGAGAATGGCATTCTCCGTTTTAAAACACGCGGAGAATGATTATTCTTTGTATTTTTGACCTAGAAAGGAACATTGTCCGTCTTAGTGACGCAGAGAATGGCCATTCTCCGTTTCGTATGAGACGGAGAATGTCATTCTCCGGGTCAAAAGAGACGGAGAATGCCATTCTCCTTGTATTTTGACCTAGAGAATGAGCATTCTCCGTCTTACTGACGCGGAGAATGGCATTCTCCGTTTTAAAACACGCGGAGAATGATTATTCTTTGTATTTTTGACCTAGAAAGCAACATTATCCGTCTTAGGGACGCGGAGAATGTCATTCTCCGTGTCAAAATAGACGGAGAATGTCATTCTCCGGGTCAAAAGAGACGGAGAATGCCAGTCTCCTTGTATTTTGACCTAGAGAATGAGCATTCTCCGTCTTACTGACGCGGAGAATGGCATTCTCCGTTTTAAAACACGCGGAGAATGATTATTCTTTGTATTTTTGACCTAGAAAGGAACATTGTCCGTCTTAGTGACGCGGAGAATGGCCATTCTCCGTTTCGTATGAGACGGAGAATGTCATTCTCCGGGTCAAAAGAGACGAAGAATGCCATTCTCCTTGTATTTTGACCTAGAGAATGAGCATTCTCCGTCTTACTGACGCGGAGAATGGCATTCTCCGTTTTAAAACACGCGGAGAATGATTATTCTTTGTATTTTTGACCTAGAAAGCAACATTATCCGTCTTAGGGACGCGGAGAATGCCATTCTCCGTGTCAAAATAGACGGAGAATGTCATTCTCCGGGTCAAAAGAGACGGAGAATGCCATTCTGCTTGTAATTTGACCAAGAGAATGAGCATTCTCCGTCTTACTGACGCGGAGAATGGTATTCTCCGTTTTAAAACACGCGGAGAATGATTATTCTCCTTGTATTTTTGACTTATAAATGGCCATTCTCCGTGTATCTAAAACGGAGAATGATTATTCTTCATGTTAAAACACACGGAGAATGGTCATTCAATACATTATAAAGTCAGAGAGTATAAAGGAGAATAAGTTCTTATGCTGTTAATATATATGTGAAACATCAAATATGCAGAATTCAAACTATTACCATTGATATCAAAAAATATAAGATATGTATTCAAAAAACAATTTCCAGTTATATAAAAGAAGGAATATATGTGTATGTATTAACGAGGGGGCGCTGCCCCCTGGACCACCGTAGCAGCACGTGGAGGCAGAGGACAAGTGCTCCGATTGTGATTGCATAATTCAAAACAATTCTGGCACCTTATCTTTCTCTTCTCTTTTCCCTTGTTCTCATATTTGCTCTTGTAACGGTCCGCTTTTGGTCGTCCAGGACCCCGTTTCGGAACAGGGGGTAGAACAACATCAGTGGGATTATTTTTAAACTGTTTTTCACAATCTGGAACTGGACGAATGGCACATGAATATAACTTCTGGTAATAATCTGATGTCCAATACTGCTCCACAAAGTCGTAAACAGATTTATCTGAACCAACTCTGATGCATTGTATTGCATGGCTGCATGGGAATCCATATACCTTCCATCTACGACAACTACAATGACAATCAAGAAGATTCACCATATGGGAGGAAGTATCTGCGATCACCTCAAATTCAAAATCATCGGACCGATATACCCTATAACACATGCCATCATCTGTAAGCTGCTTCAGCATATCCTCAGCGTATGGAGTCAATTTGCTATTCAAACCAATTGCATCCTTGTGGCGATCCGAAATCATCTTCATCATCTTCACACGGATGACATTTACAATTACTGATATAGGCAATTTCTTCTCAGCCTTTATCCATGCATTGAATGACTCTGCACAACTAGAAGCAACCTCACCATATCTACATCCCGGGAAGAATGCGTTTGACCAGTGTTCAGGTTTTTGTTTATTCATCCAATTCACAACATGACCACAATTCAGATCATAAATCTTCTTGTTTGCTTGTCTATACCCACCTTTATACAGAAAAACAAATAAGTAATAAAGAATTAGGTCAATTCACAAAATTATGAAAAAATAAGTGCATTCTCATAAGGATAATAGTCATTCTCCGTTCAAAAGCTAACGGAGAATGATATTCTCCGTTCTATACAAGACGGAGAATGGCCATTCTCCGTTTTAAAATACACGGAGAATGACTATTCTCCGTCTTACTGACGCGGAGAATGGTCATTTTCCTTGTTAAATTAAGGAAAAATGCATAGAAAATGTGCATATATCTGTCTCATTAACACACCTGGAGTTAGAGCATATACTGCTTGCCTCCAAGCTTCAAGTACATGCGGATACACTCTTTCATTTTCTTTCTCTTTCAGCGGTATGTTATTCTTCATGTGATAATAGCAATAGCTATGATAATCATTAGGAAACACTTTAGGGACTTCAGAAACTAGACCGGTGCCTTGATCCGAAAGAAAAACAATACGCCTACTACATCTAAGAACATTCTTTAGATTTCTAAGGAACCATTCCCAATTATCGTCATCTTCGCCTGAGACTATACCGTATGCAATAGGGTAGAACTGTTGGTTCCCATTCTTCGCTGTAGCAGACATCAAACATCCTCTAAACCTCCCTGTAAGGAATATGGCATCCAAATATAGCATCGGACGACAATATTGAAAGCCTTCTACGCAAGCCCCATATGAAAGAAAAAGCCGCTTAAAACAGGTCTTGAAGCGGAGAATGAGCATTCTCCGTCTTGCTAACGCGGAGAATGGCATTCTCCGTTTTAAAACACGCGGAGAATGCCATTCCCCGTGTTAATACAAAACGGAGAATGCCATTCTCCGTGTCAAAATAGACGGAGAATGGTATTCTTCGTCTATTTTGACACGGAGAATGGCATTCTCCGTGTGAATACAAAACGGAGAATGCTCATTCTCCGTCTATTTTGACACGGAGAATGACATTCTCCGTCTAATATTAGACGGAGAATGGCTTTCTCCTTATTATAATAAAGAAGAATGTTGACGTAAACCTAATTGTTGTTGTTTTTAGGGAAAAAAACTGTCAGGAACAGAGAAGAAAGACTTTTCCGTGCAACATTCACCCCAATACTCTCTCTCATGGATGAGGTGAAGGAAAAGTTTCGCCATTTGCCTGAAGCAGTTGTTGAAAGCTTGAAGAATGTAGGATTCTACAACTTCGTAGATGTATTCTACAGAACTAAGGTGAAAAAATCAGAACTATCTAAAGTCACCCAAGGTCTGGAGAAGTTGATGGGGACTTATTTGGAAGAAGATGGAATTGGATATTTCCAATTGAGCAGCAGTGTCAAAGTAGCACCAACTGCTGATGAGATGGCAACCATTTTCGGTCTGCCAATGAATGATGACACTGAAGTTGATGAGAAGTATTTGAAGATCATCACTGAAAAGCAGAAGACCCCCCCACCAGCAGACTCATTCAGCATGTGTACAAAACACTTCACAAGATTGCTGAAAAATTCCAAGGGCAAAAATGCTGAAGTCTCAAATGCAGAAGTTAGGAAAAGGATATTAGAGCTGCTGGAGGACGAAAATGCAAGTCCTGATGAATTGGCCAAGTTAATAGTATTCAACTTGTGCCAAACAGCATTCTTCACCAGAATGGGGGGGTCGAACTTGCCATACAAGTTCTTCGCTCTGGTGGAGAGCACAGATGTTATAAAAAGCATCTGTTGGCCTCGGATTATACTGAGGTATGTCATGGACAGCATAAAGAGGGCTGTCACAAAATCTGAAGATGGTGATGTTGATATATCGTACAAGAAGATTGAAGGTTGTACGATATACTTCTTGTATTGGTTTGCAGAGCACAGTCGACTGGTAGAGAGGAAGTGCAAACTAACAGTCGCATCTCCAAGATTCAATACATGGGATGGGAATAGAATCTCGATATTCCTAAAAAAATGAATATCAAGGTGCTAAAATGGATTCGGATTTGATATTCAAGGATCTTGTTGCATTGAATGTTGATGAACTTGAAGAAGTCCCAGCAGAGCAGCAATGTATAGACGGTGGAGATAATTCTGTTGATGAAGAAGAACCATAAGCTGAAGCTCAAGCACCAGCACCCTCTACAGCTGACAATGTAGATATGTTGCGTGTCTTGCAGGAGAAATCTCAGCTTATCGCTGAGAATGAGCAACTCCAGGAAAGAGCCCAGCAACTAGCGGCAAATGTAGCCCAACAACGTGCTGTAGGGCTCGTTGCTGATGGCTTGGAGAAGGAGTTAGACTCTTTAAGGAACAAGAAATCGCTCCTTATTGATGATAATAAGAAACTCCTTAAGCGAGTTGAAGAACTGGAGGCACAGGGGTTGGAACTAGACTCCCTGAGAAAGCAGAAGTCTGAGCTTACTGCTGATAATGAGAAGCTTCGTCAACGTGTTGAGGAGCTACTTCTAAAAGGTAAGATTTTATATTTTTTTGTCTATTTTAATCTGTAATTACATGTATCTAACAAGAAAAATGACCATTCTCCGTGTCAAAGTACACGGAGAATGAAGTTTTCTGTTTGTTTTGACCTATAAAATGTCATTCTCCGTGTCAAAATAGACGGAGAATGTCATTCTCCGTATTAAAACACACTTAGAATGACATTCTTCGTCTATTTTGACACGGAGAATGACATTCTCTGCTAGTATTTTAACATGGAGAATGACATTTTCTGTATTTTGACATAGAAATGACCATTCTCCGTCTGTTTTGACACGGAGAATGCCATTCTCCGTGTCAATTTAGACGGAGAATGTCATTCTCCGTCTAAATTGACACGGAGAATGGCATTCTCCGTCTCTTTTGACACGGATAATGACATTCTTCGTCTAAATTGACATGGAGAATGACATTCTCTGTCTATTTTTTACGCAGAGAATGACATTCTCCGTCTATTTTGACACGGAGAATGACATTCTCCAGATTAAAGTAAACGAATAATAATATTTTTCATTGTTTTTAAAAAGAAGATTATATAATATTGACATCATACCTCTTGTTGTTGTTTGTTTTTATATCAGTGAAAATGACAGAGGATCTGAAAAAAGAGAATAAAAAGCTAAATAATTATAATAACAGACTTCTAGAGGAAGTTGCATCGTTGAATGACGAAGTCAAGAATAAGAACGAAACAATCGTTAATCTTGAAGCAATGGCTAGAGCAATGGAAAGAGGGGATACTCAAGCAGTTCCCCAAAAGCATTACACAAGATCAAATGACCCTGCTGGAAATAAAAAACAATCAAATGCTGCAGATGAGGATGATTTTACTACATTGCAAAAGAAGAAAACATCCGATGCTATAACAAGTAAGAAGGCAGGTCCTGGTCGGAAAAGAAAAGCTCCTTCCAGTCCCAGAAAGATAGTAGCTCCTGCTGGGAAAAAAAAAGCTCCTTCCAGCCCCGAGAAGGTAGACAATAAAAAGGAGATGTCAGCTCCTGAAGAACCTGAGGAAGAATCTCCTCAAACAGCAAAGCTTGTTAAAGAGGGAAAAATGCTGATGCAATGTCCGAAGCTCAGACTTTGGAACCTTGCAGACGATGAGCTGAAGCAAGTATACAGGAGCATCGTATACTCAAGAAGGATGTCTCCAACGTAAGTATTCTAAACTTGAACCAATTTCTGTACAATTCACAAGGGAGAATGATCATTCTCCGTCTCATTTAAAATGGAGAATGACATTCTCCGTCCAATTTATAAACGGAGAATGATCATTCTCCGTTTATATTGACGCGGCAAATGAAAATGATCATTCTCCGTCTATAAAATACACGGAGGATGCCCTTTCTGTGTCATTTGAACTAGAAATTGCCATTCTCCGTCTATTTTGAGACGGAGAATGGCATTCTCCGTGTTTAAACACACGGAGAATGGCATTTTCTGTGTTTTTGACCTAAAGAACGAGCATTCTCCGCTTAATATGAGACGGAGAATGTCATTCTCCGTTATAAAATAGACGGAGAATGACCTTTCTTCTTGCATTAACCTAGAGAAATGAATATTCTCTGTCTCACTGACACGGAGAATGACATTCTCTGTCTATTTCGACACGGAGAATGGCATTCTCCTTGTATTTTGACCTAGAGAATGAGCATTCTCCGCCTTATTGAGACGGAGAATGTCATTCTCTGGGTCAAAATAAAGGGAGAATGCCATTCTCCGTCTATTTTAAAACGGAGAATGATCATTCTCCATCCCATTTAAAATGGAGAATGACATTCTCCGTCCAGTTCATAACGGAGAATGACATTCTCCGTCCATTTCATAACGGAGAATGATCATTCTCTATTGGAGTTATTTTTTATGCAATTTTATTATTAGCCTATATTATTATCATAATCGAAACTAAATTTATGTGCAGTGATTATGTATACATGTACGTTCCAAATGCTCCAGAAGAATGTAAAATAAGAAGAAGAAACAATGATGTCAGCATGTTGTTAAATGCTAAAGATTTTCAAGACATAATAAATGAGGCGGATATAGAAGCCGGTGTTATGAACTACTTAATAAAGCTTATGAATGAAGTTCAAGCTGAATTAAGGCATAACATTCAGTCAAGCTCGTAGGGTGCACAATGTAAATGGTTTGCAATCATGATGCCCCATTCATTGGTAAGAATCGAAACTGAAAAATAAATATTAATGTGTACAGCTACTAATAGTATTGTGAAAAACTAACTCATGATATTATTTTTTGTTTTTTTTTCTTCTGGAAAACAGAGTACTGCCCGGTATGTCGATGAAAAAAATCCAACACCTGGAGCAGTGTACAATTTCAAAGTTGATATAGAAGATTTTATCATGGAGCTGGAAGATGACATTGAATGGCTATTCGTGCCACTCTTCCGCGAGGAGAATAAACACTATACGCTGCTGGCATTCAACTTCAGCTCCTATGTTTGGACGCACTACAACTCATTGCGGAAAAACACGGGCACTAAGGGAATCCAGGATGCAAAATACATGATGAATAAAATCGAGCCAATTATAATAAAGAAGATTGCATTGATGAGGAATAAAAGCCCAGCAATCCAGGAATACGAAACAACAGAGCTAAAGGTTTGCAAAGAATGCCCACAGCAACTATCACCCAGCTGCCTGCTGTATGTTACATATTATATTGAAAAGTTGTCGAGATCTCCATTTGATTTACAGAAGAAAACAAACAAAGAAGTTCACAATACTATTGTAAAGAGAAGGCTAAATTTGGCTAAGGCTTTGCTTATGAGTGAATGTGCACTTCCTTTTGTACAATAAAAGAAAACGACAATGTAAATTGGCTAACAAATTCATTGTATATATTCTGTTTGTCAGGTTTCTTTTGTAATGTATTTGTTTTCCTTTGTAATGAAATTCAATTTTTTGACTAATTTACATTGTTCTATATATGTAAATCTGTTTTGTTAAAGTTCTGTTGTTTGATTCAAACCTATAATGTCATTATCTGTGTTAATACAAACCTATAATGTGTGCATTTGGAACTTAGGAATGTCATTCTCCGTGTCAAAATAGACGGAGAATGTCATTCTCCGGGTCAAAAGAGACGGAGAATGTCATTCTGCTTGTAATTTGACCTAGAGAATGAGCATTCTCCGTCTTACTGACGCGGAGAATGGCATTCTCCGTTTTAAAACACGCGGAGAATGATTATTCTTTGTATTTTTGACCTAGAAAGGAACATTGTCCGTCTTAGTGACGCGGAGAATGGCCATTCTCCGTTTCGTATGAGACGGAGAATGTCATTCTCCGGGTCAAAAGAGACGAAGAATGCCATTCTCCTTGTATTTTGACCTAGAGAATGAGCATTCTCCGTCTTACTGACGCGGAGAATGGCATTCTCCGTTTTAAAACACGCGGAGAATGATTATTCTTTGTATTTTTGACCTAGAAAGAAACATTATCCGTCTTAGGGACGCGGAGAATGTCATTCTCCGTGTCAAAATAGACGGAGAATGTCATTCTCCGGGTCAAAAGAGACGGAGAATGTCATTCTCCTTGTATTTTGACCTAGAGAATGAGCATTCTCCGTCTTACTGACGCGGAGAATGGCATTCTCCGTTTTAAAATACGCGGAGAATGATTATTCTTTGTATTTTTGACCTAGAAAGGAACATTGTTCGTCTTAGTGACGCGGAGAATGGCCATTCTCCGTTTCGTATGAGACGGAGAATGTCATTCTCCGGGTCAAAAGAGACGGAGAATGCCATTCTCCGGGTCAAAAGAGACGGAGAATGCCATTCTTCTTGTATTTTGACCTAGAGAATGAGCATTCTCCGTCTTACTGACGCGGAGAATGGCATTCTCCGTTTTAAAATACGCGGAGAATGATTATTCTTTGTATTTTTGACCTAGAAAGCAACATTATCCGTCTTAGGGACGCGGAGAATGCCATTCTCCGTGTCAAAATAGACGGAGAATGTCATTCTCCGGGTCAAAAGAGATGGAGAATGCCATTCTGCTTGTAATTTGACCAAGAGAATGAGCATTCTCCGTCTTACTGACGCGGAGAATGGCATTCTCCGTTTTAAAACACGCGGAGAATGATTATTCTCCTTGTATTTTTGATTTATAAATGGCCATTCTTCGTGTATCTAAAACGGAGAATGATTATTCTCCGTGTTAAAACATACGGAGAATGGTCATTCAATACATTATAAAGTCAGATAGTATAAAGGAGAATAAGTTCTTATGCTGTTAATATATATGTGAAACATCAAATATGCAGAATTCAAATTATTACCATTGATATCAAAAAATGTAAGATATGTATTCAAAAAACAATTTCCAGTTATATAAAAGAAGGAATATATGTGTATGTATTAACGAGGGGGCGCTGCCCCCTGGACCACCGTAGCAGCACGTGGAGGCAGAGGACAAGTGCTCCGATTGTGATTGCATAATTCAAAACAATTCTGGCACCTTATCTTTCTCTTCTATTTTCCCTTGTTCTCATATTTGCTCTTGTAACGGTCCGCTTTTGGTCGTCCAGGACCCCGTTTCGGAACAGGGGGTAGAACAACATCAGTGGGATTATTTTCAAACTGTTTTTCACAATCTGGAACTGGACGAATAGCACATGAATATAACTTCTGGTAATAATCTGATGTCCAATACTGCTCCACAAAGTCGTAAACAGATTTATCTGAACCAACTCTGATGCATTGTATTGCATGGCTGCATGGGAATCCATATACCTTCCATCTACGACAACTACAATGACAATCAAGAAGATTCACCATATGGGAGGAAGTATCTGCGATCACCTTAAATTCGAAATCACCGGACCGATATACCCTATAACACATGCCATCATCTGTAAGCTGCTTCAGCATATCCTCAGCGTATGGAGTCAATTTGCTATTCAAACCAATTGCATCCTTGTGGCGATCCGAAATCATCTTCATCATCTTTACACGGATGACATTTACAATTACTGATATAGGTAATTTCTTCTCAGCCTTTATCCATGCATTGAATGACTCTGTACAACTAGAAGCAACCTCACCGTATCTACATCCCGGGAAGAATGCGTTTGACCAGTGTTCAGGTTTTTGTTTATTCATCCAATTCACAACATGACCACAATTCAGATCATAAATCTTCTTGATTGCTTGTCTATACCCACCTTTATACAGAAAAACAAATAAGTAATAAAGAATTAGGTCAATTCACAAAATTATGAAAAAATAAGTGCATTCTCATAAGGATAATAGTCATTCTCCGTTCAAAAGCTAACGGAGAATGATATTCTCCATTCTATGCAAGACGGAGAATGGACATTCTCCGTTTTAAAACACACGGAGAATGACTATTCTCCGTCTTACTGACGCGGAGAATGGTCATTTTCCTTGTTAAATTAAGAAAAAATGCATAGAAAATGTGCATATATCTGTCTCATTAACACACCTGGAGTTAGAGCATATACTGCTTGCCTCCAAGCTTCAAGTACATGCGGATACACTCTTTCATTTCCTTTCTCTTTCAGCGGTATGTTATTCTTTATGTGATAATAGCAATAGCTATGATAATCATTAGAAAACACTTTAGGGACTTCAGAAACTAGACCGGTGCCTTGATCCGAAAGAAAAACAATACGCCTACTACATCCAACAACATTCTTTAGATTTCTAAGGAACTATTCCCAATTATCGCCATCTTCGCCTGAGACTATACCGTATGCAATAGGGTAGAACTGTTGGTTACCATTCTTCGCTGTAGCAGACATCAAACATCCTCTAAACCTCCCTGTAAGGAATGTGGCATCCAAATATAGCATCGGACGACAATATTGAAAGCCTTCTACGCAAGCCCCATATGAAAGAAAAAGCCGCTCAAACCTCATTGATGAATCATCTTTCTGGAAGTCGATAACGGAACCAATATTGGTTTCCTTTACCTTGTTCACATACCAACACAAGTCACTGTAAGATCTAACATCATCTCCGTACATTTCCTGGTACACCAGCCTAATTTCGTGGTATGCCTGTCCATATGTAACAGATAAGCCATAGTCGACCTTGAAATCATCGACAACAGATTTTGCGGACTTTTTAGGATGCATCCGAACAATGTCACTAACCAAACTTTTCACAAACTTTGCTGGAACAACCAGATTACCTTTATCCATATAGCCAGCTCCACAATTATGTTCTTCCACATACCTCCTCACCTCAAAAATTTGATTATCTTTCGAAATAGATATAGCATGGAAGCTCCACAAACAAGCATGTGTCTTGTAATTCTTGCAACAAACAATATACCTCCCCGGCTCAGATTTCAAAATGTGGAATGGATGACGAGATTCAAAACAAACCTTTCTAACAGCATTCCTAACTTCTTCAACACCATTTAGAAAAATCTGACCAACACCAGTAATTGATCCAGGCCACATATCCGATTTCCTCTTCTTCACTGTCTCAGTTGAGCCCTCATAAAATTGTACTACTCGTTTGTCCTTTACAGTAGGAGAACATCTACTCAAAGAACTAGAAGAGAAAGACGAAGGTCTCATGTGAAAGCTTTGACAAGGAAAAGATGTTGATGAAGAACATGGAGAGTGTATTTGCTCCACATATAGATCAAAACTCACATCATGAGTACCGTTAAAACCACCAACCAATGAGCGAAGCCAAAAATCACTTTCAACATACAGTTCAGTCCCATCAGAGTGCAAAAACCTGAAACGGATGGAAAGTGGATCCAAAGAACTCCATCGATCGCACACTTTATTCTTTAAAAAATCCACGGTACTTTCATGTGTGACACGGCAGAAAACTATGTCTCCCTTGAAACAAATGTTAACTAAACAACTTGATTCCATATCTTCCCCCCCTGATAACATAAAAACATAAGAGGCCACAAATAGAACAATAAAATTCTCATCTAATAATGATCATTCTCCGTCTAAAAATAACGGAGAATAAATATCCTCAGTTGGAACTAACTTATAATGATCATTCTCCGTCTAAAGTAAAACGGAGAATGTCATTCTCCGTCCTAATTAAGACGGAGAATGTCATTCTCCGTCCTAACTAAGACGGATAATGTCATTCTCCGTTCAAATTAAGACGGAGAATGGCATTCTCCGTCCTAATTAAGACGGAGAATGGCATTCTCCGTCCTAAAAACATACGGATAATGATCTTTATAAGAAGTAATTGTCATTCTCCTTTAAAATATAACGGAGAATGCTATTAGCATAAAATAACAAGATTAAATATCTCACTAACATTTTCTAAGTTAATAATCTTCATAACAAAATCAAATTCAGCATAAATTTCGAGAGATACGAAGCTGATGGATGAATTTCTACAGATCTGAACTCTCACCTTGTTTTAAGATCTATAAAAAGAAAAGAAGATCTTCTATCCACAATTGACCTAATCGCCGGAAACCACGAAGATGATGTTGATGATGATGATGATGATGATCGATGATGATGAAGGATGATCGACGTTCGACTGACGAAAACCACAGTGAACTACGAACGATTCTGCGATCTCTAATAAAGATTATATCAATGGATTTCAAATTTCTCGTGAAGAAGAAGAAGAATACGAATTTCTCAATCCAAATCTGAGTTTGCGAATTTATAATTATATATAGATGTCCAAATTTACGCGAAGGGGTATTTTTGGAATTATGATAATGGCAAATTTTGTAAATACATAGCAACTAGAGAGAATCTTGAAATATTTAACGTGTAAAAACTTAATTCTGGACATTTCATAAAAATAATCCAGCGGGTGGGCATTTCATAAAAGCCCACCCCGAAATTGGGCTTCTCAGCAATTTCCAGCATCTTTTATACTCATTTTTTTAATTTAAATTAATTTTCAAACTTATGTTTAAGATTTTTTTTTCTAATATTAGATTTAAAAACATATCTAAGAACTTACCTGTAAAGATATTTTAAATTTTATTTACAAAATTATCTACGATTTCAAATTATATCTTAGATTTGAGAAAAAAATATTTAAGATTTTAAATTATTTTTTTTAACTTATCTCTAAGAATATTTTTTCTAATATTAGATTTTAACAAATATCTAAGATTTTTTAAACATATCTTTAATATGTTTTTTTTCTAATATTAAATTTAAACAAATATCTAAAATTTGAAAAAAAAAACAAAAAAGAAGAAGATAAAATTGTATATAAGGAGATGAGAAAATCAACTTCTCACGTCACATATTACAAAAAAAATAAAAATAAAAATTGGACGCCATCTAAGATGGCACCCGAAAAAAAATTGTATGTCATCTAAGATAGTGCCAGATCCTAGAATGGTAGTGGATGCCATCTAAGATAGCGCCAAAAAATCTTCTCCAATGCAAATGTAGAATAAAATATGAAGTTGACATGGCAATGACATGGCAAGGAGAATGTGAAGTTGGTTGTCTAGATCTAGACAATGCGACTTTGTCTCCACATCATCAATTATGAATAGAAATATTTATAAAAAAGTTAAGAAGTGGAGGAGTTGCCTTGGAAGTTGGAAAAAATACTTTTTATTGTCTCCTCAATACTTTTGCATTGGAGAGAGTTTTTCTATCTTATTATCTTTTGAGATATAGTTTTGCTACATAAACAAGACATTGTCTTGTGGCTCATGCCACGTAGGAGCCACCTAAGACCCACAACACTTAATAAGACAATAGGGTTGGAGAAAGGAATCAAGCAGAGGTGGTGCTGCCTCACATAGCTTTCTACTCAAGAAAAGTTGGTAAGAAGGGCCATGACATGGAGTGAGAAAGTGGCCAAGCCTCATCATTACAACCTAAAAGCTTTATAGAGCAATCTATATATGCACCCAAAAAAAGAGTAAGTTAAAAAAAAAAAAAAAAGAGAATAAATGGGAACTCAACCCTTCCAAGGGTGATCCAGATGCTAACTTCCTTGAAGGAGAACACCCTCTGAAAGCACACACAAGATATAGCAAACGAGCAGTACTTGGCGAGAGAGTAGCGTGAGCAGCACTTCTGCTCTTTGCACTTTTATTTCCTTCTTCCATGGAATGGAATGCAACAGATGAAAGCTAAGACTGATTCAAAGGTATGAGTCACGCAAATTTTATTTTAGCATTGTTTCTTTTTCATTTTTTTGTTAAGGGTTCACCACTTGGTTTGGGTAGATGGAGATCTATTAACAAAGACATTCAGGAAGTGCATTGAATATGGATAGCCTGTTATCATGCATGCACTACATGTTAGACTAGGCCTTGTTTGGTACACTATAATGTAATCGTAATCGTAATGTAATCAAATATGAGTTGTCATTCTCTTCTTATGGAATCATTTTCGCAGATCATGAGTGAAATTAGGATCTTATGTCATTTATATTAGAAAGCTTAGTTATGTTGTTTAAATATTAAGTTATTTGGATTGGGTAAAGTTTATATTTATCTAGATTTGTACTTATCTAAACTAGTATATATGCACTTGTTTTGCACGTATTTTAATTGTCTTTTAATTAACTTTTTTTTGTATTTCGGAAGAGCAAAATGCACCAGAAGACTAAACTACATTTTTCTTAAAAAAAAATTATACATAATTACCTAGCTACTCTCACTAAATTTAATGATCAATTTTAATTAATAAAGTTAGGTAAAGCCATATTTGGAAGAAAAAATTTATAGTGAAACAGACCTTTCATATTATATAGTAGCATAGATGATCAATTTTAATTAGTAAATTCATGCTAAACCAGACCTTTCATATTATATAGTAGCATAGATATGCTAAAGCCGACCTTTCTAATTATACGAAACCAAATTAAATTGCATCTTTATTGTGGTTTTGGTTTCTCTTTCATTTAACAAATTGGAATGACAATTGTGTTGAATTGCACATGAAGAAATATGTTAATTAACTCACCAAAGGTTTTACGTAAATATAAGTGGCAGAGAATAAGGAAAACATGGAAAGAAAATTCCGGCAGTTTCATTAGCAAAACGAAGATTTGACATACCTTTTTATTCAAATCAGGTTTTTCAATAAAAAATAAAAATAATCTTTTAGAAAGTACTTTGTAAAGTACGCCAAAATACAGTAGTTTCCCGAATTTCATTCCAAAATGTGATTCTTACTACCGAAATTGTGTTTTGCAAATACGACTTGATGCATGTCCAAAGATAGTGTGGTCGCATTGCCCAAACGTGAGTATATCCAATGAAATCCTGTTTTCAGAAGGTGGCCTTAGCGACTACCCAATCTTGGAAATATTTTTTAAAACTGCCAGTACATAGAATATTAATATCAATATAATCTTATTTTCAAAATTCCATATGTTGTTTAATCAAAAAAAATCTATAAGTTGTGCAGTGATGAAATTATTGTTGGATTGTATCTCGTTTTCGGTTGAGCGCTCAAATGGGGGATGACAATGAAGTTGGTAATTTAGTCCCACATCGGTTAGGAGGTGGGATCATATGGTGTAAATAATTGGAATTGGTTCAGGCCTTACATAAGAATTCTCCTTTAAGGCATATGGACCTAATTCAATATCGCATCTCACGGGCCAACTCCGGTTCGGGTCACACCGCGTTCCCAACAAGTGGTATCAGAGCGAGGTTCGTTCTGATCTGATACCCAACGTGGTATCAGAGCCCATGGTTATGGGGCTGGTTCTACACGAGCAAAGGTAGCCGAAGTGTGCTAAGGTTGTTCGGTTAGAGGGATAAAGGTAGCCGGAGTGTGCTAAGGGTGTTCGGCTAGCGGGAACGAACACATGGTAGCCGGATATGCTAGGTTACTCGGTCAGTGGAAACGAGCTAAGGTGGAGATTGTTGGATTGTATCTCGTTTCTGTTTGAGCCCACAAATAGGGGGTGACAATGAAGTTGGTAATTTAGTCCCACATCGGTTAAAAGGTGGGATCATGTGGTATAGATAATTGTGATTGGTTCAGGTCTTACATGAGAATTCTCTTTTAAGACATATGGGCCTAATTCAATAGCCCACCTCATGGGCCAACTCCGATTCGGATCACACCGCGTTCCCAACAATTATTGGTGTTCTTCTATGTTTTGCTCTTTGCTTGAATTTTGAACACTTAAAAAAGCAAGATGCACTCAACGCATAGACACAACGTTAGACTATATACTTTTGTGGAATGGGGACTAAGAAGATTCTCCTAGTCATACGCCACATCATAATTGTAGCAACAAGCATTCCTATATTCGCATAGTTCTAACGAACTCAAGTCACCCTTGTGATTATCGAGGAGAGGCATAAGATTCTTATTGGATGGCAGAAATCACTGGGACACATTATTCATTCCATTTATAAAAATGGTGGGCATAGATCCCCAAAGGCATGCAACGCTGCGTGGAGTTGGCCCATGAGTTGCGATATATATTGAATTTGGCTCATGTCTTAAAAGAACCTTACGTCGTTTCCTAGCCGAATAACCTTAGCACCCCTGGTACTTTTTTTGTTCGTTCCCGCCAGCCGAACAACCATAGCACTCCCTAATTAGCACCCTTGCTACAACACCATATGACTCGAACCAATTAGAGTTCGTGTATACGCATGAACGTTCAGTACCATTTGTCTAATACCACTTGTTGGAAATGCGGTGTGACCGGAACCGGGGTTGGCCCATGAGATGCGGAATTGAATTGGGCTCATATGACTTAAAAAAGAATTCTCATGTAAGGCCGGAATTAATTACAATTATCTACACCTATGATCCCACCTCCGACATGATGTGGGACTAAATAACATACGTTGAATTTGCATTGCTTCCATTGTACCTTTCAATTGACGACAAGTACTTTCTCACAGCTCATTTAAAACAAATATAAATTTGTGTGTTCTATAGTTAAATTATTTAGGCATCTAAGTTATCGAAACAATCATGATTCAATAATTTAATGATTGGACTTCGGGAGCAAACTTACTTCTTTATGATATGATGGAGAAATCCCTTATAAGCAAGCTCAAAGATACACATTGTATGTTTCTTAAATCAGTGTCAATTTCATACTTTTCAGTGGTCTTCCCCAATTATACAAGGGTCTGCGCAAAGATATTAGTCTTAATCACACTGAAACGGTATTTGAAATATACTTGTCCTTGTACTTTAAATTGAGCTATCGTAGAATCATGTATCAAATATTACATTATATGATAATTATTTCAGGCATATTTGAGGTCAGACTAGTGATGCCAAAGAGATGGGAAAGAAAGGGAACTGGTTCACTGTTGTTCTAAGAAAGGCCTTCACTTCCTCCTCCAAAGATGCTCCAGTTAATGTAAGTTTGTTGTTGCATAGCCTAGCTGGGTAAGAATGACGCGAAGTTATGTACAAATTTGTCTAGTTGCCAAACACGCATTAAGCTTATGTTCGCTACTTATACCCAAAAAAAAAGTTCGCTGGTTACTCATATGAAGGTTTTGATGCCCTACCTTAGCAAAATACTTGGATACCGTGAGGCTTGTTGCTTAGGTTACTTTAGACATAGTCAAGGATTATATTGCTGTATTGTACTTCAATGCTTCATTACCTTTAGATCTTTAATTTAGTACCATATTTTTTTTCCTCCTATCTGTTGGTCCGTAACCTCTGAACACAGAAGAATAATATTGTTTTCGATCAAAAGAAAAACATGTAAGGACTGAAGTAATTCGTATAAACCTGCAAACGCACAATAACACAGCACAAATAGCACAATTGTGAACACAATGACTTTTACGCGGAAACCGAGTGAGGAAAAAATCACACGAAGATTAGAGCCCTACCTGGAAAAACTCTACTATTGGAATAAATGAATCCACCGATTCCCCCAACTTCTTCCATTTATTCACCAATGGATCACCACAACTCACAGATAACAGAAATTAATACAACTAAGAGAACAACAAAAATACCAAAATCAAAAATTCAAAATGACTAACTGATGTTGTCTCCCCTAACAATCTCCTCCGGAACAATCCACAAACTCTCCCCATATTTCTTCTTCCTTTTCTCAAGATTGCACCACCTCCTTGTGAAATTCTCACCCCTCTATATATGAAATTAGGTTAGGAAATCAAGTCATATACCCCTTACCAATCTTCCAATAATCATGACCGTTGGATCTGTTTAAAAATTCTCTCTCTCAAACCAATTTCTGCTCAGCTTAGACCCACCGACATATTGCTGGTAAACCATCAATTTGTTGGTGGTATGCTTCGTGAGCACAAAATTCACCAAAAGCTTGCTGGACATATTTTCCACTGTATAGCATGTCGTCCTTGCACCATCTTTATAACAGTAACACAAATACTAAAAAGCCTTCAATACTGACTCCAAAACTCGTCTCGTTTGCCGGCTTCGACTTTAGAGCTTCTCCGACACATGGATGACGCTTGTACTCCAGAGTGTTATCCACATAGGAAGGGAATCCAACCCAACAAATCTCCCCTTCTTGACTAGGTGGAGAATCTCACCATTCTTGTGATTTTTCTATATAATTGAAATTTCTCCCTCGACAGAATTTTTGGTACGCATATTTGCTCCATTGTCGTCCATGTCGACCTTCTCAAGCTTAGTGTCCTTTGCCTCCAAAATGTTATCTAATGATACCAAGTTGTAATATGCTTGGACATGCTATAGAATATTGGATTCTTACTAAAGTATATAGCACTCTAATTGTCGCATAACAAAATATGCTCCTACATCATTCCCATCCTCAGGATTTTTCCAGCCATAACAGCTCCTTATATGCCTTTGTTCCTGCAATAAACTCAGATTCTATCGTAGATAAAGTCACACTTATGTATTTGAGACTGCCAAGATACAATACCCCCTATAAACATCATCTCATAGCATTATGTTGATCTCCTAATGCCAACATACTTAGTCATATCAGTATTAAATACCCAACCAACGTCGACTTGTCCCTTGTACAAAACCCTTCAAATAGAAGTGTCCTGGAGATATTGTTGTTGTAATTGACTGATAATTTTATTGATAGTCCTCTTGGCTTTATATAGCCTTACAGTCAATATTACAATGATGGAATATCCTGTGGCATATTCTGGCATACCAAATATGTCCGCAGGATATTCCAATATTCTTTATGCTAATACAATCTACTAAATATGACATACTAAATATTCCAACACTCCCCCTATCTTGTCACATTCTCTAATCATGCTCACAGAGGTAAGTCCCTTGGTTAGTCCGTCTACTACCTGATCCCTGGTCGGAACGTGGCCAAGCTCCAGCAATCCGCTATTCAGCTTCTCTTTGATGAAGAACCTATCAATCTTGATGTGTTTGGTCCTGTCATACTGTACTAGATTGTTGGGGATACTAATAGCTGATTGGTTGTCACACCACAACTTCATTTTGGCTCCTTGATCCAGCTTCAGTTCTACCAGCATGTTCTTCAACCATAGCAGTTCTGCAACTCCCAGGGCCATAGCTCTGTACTCTGCTTCCGCTGTCGATCTGGCCGCCACAGACTGTTTCTTACTCCTCCAGGAGACTATGTTGTCTCCTACGAATATGCAATATTCTGAGGTAGACCTTTTATCATCGACATAACTAGTCCAGTCAGAACCACAGTAGCCTTCAATGCTCACGTAATTGTTCTTCTTGAATATCAGCCCCTTTTCGGGGGTACCCTTCAAGTACCTCAGAATCTAGTACACTGTATCCATATGACCCTTCGGTGGGTCGTGCATGTAGCGGCTCACCACACTCACTGCAAAGCAGATATCAGGTCGTGTGTGGCTCAGATAGATCAACTTTTCCACCAGTCTCTGGTATCTGTCTCGATCAACTGGGTCTCCAGTCTCGGCCTCCAACTTGAACCTCTGGTCTATTGGCGTTGCTGCAGGTTTGTACCCCAACATCCATGTCTCTGTAAGAAGGTCCAGTGCATACTTCCTCTGAGAAAGAACAATCCCCTCTGCGTCTCGAGCGATCTCTATCCCAAGAAAATAGCGAAAAAGACCAAGGTCCTTCACTTCAAATTCCCTGCCAAGCTTCCCCTTGAGTCGGGCGATCTCCTACTCATCATCTCCTCTGATAATCATGTCGTCCACATACACCGCAAGCATGGTGATATGGCATCCACTCCGTATGAAGAATACAGTATGATTAATATTGATCTGCTGATATTCCATCCCTATTATCGCCCTCATGAATCTGTCAAACCATGTCCGAGGAGACTGCTTTAGTACATAGAGGAACTTCTTTAACCTGCAGACCTTGTCCATTGTCTGGTTGGTCCCGAATCCTGGTGGTATCTCCATGTATACCTCCACCATATCCCCATGAAGAAATGTATTCTTCACATCCAGTTGGTGTAGCTTCCATCCACCATTCGCTGCCAAAGAAATCAGGGTCCTGACAGTACTCATCTTTGTGACTGGTGCAAAGGTCTCGTCATAGTCGATGTCGTATGTCTGACTGTATCCTTTTGCCACCAGTTGAGCTTTGTAGCACTCAACCTGTCCATCTGGGTTCTGCTTCACAGTAAAGACCCACTTGCATCCGACTGTGCTCTTCCCCTCTGGCAGTCTCACCATCTCCCAAGTGTGATTCTTCTCAAGAGCTCCTAACTCCTCGAGCATTGCTGCTTTCCACTTTGGATCATTCTTGGCAACTTGCCAATTGTTAGGTATAGTAATACTATCCAATGGTGCAATAAGTGCTCTATGAGAAGAGGAGATATGGTCATAAGAAAACAACAGAGCAAGGTCCTAACCATATCTATCTGAAAGATTTTCCGTATTGCTGCGAGTGGTCCTCCGTACTGATAATGGTGTGGGAGGAGTAGGGAGAATGATATCACCTGAAGGGGATGGTGGTGGTAGTGTAGGTGTCTCAAGAGTCGAGACGGATGCAGGCAAGGGACTTGGCACTGTAGGTACTGGTCCTGCAGTTTGCTTCCTTCTCCAGCTGTAGGTAAGTAACTCCCCCTGAGCCGTAGGCCTAACACCTCTCATCTCCTCCCCCTATTCCTTTTTACTTTTCTGCTCCTCCTCAACCGTGCCTCCATGTCAAACTCCTAAATCGGTCACCACCGAGCTCTCCTTCTTCCTCTCTTGCCTCATACTGGCAGTATTAGGCGTGTGGTTTGAAGTTCCCTCCTAACGGTAGTATGGCCCATGCTCCCGAAAGTGGACATCCATACTTACAATCCTCTTTTTTTTCACTGGACTCCAGCATACGTGTCACGCCCCGCTCCCGCAGGAGCGATCGTCCTCGCTAAGGCGTCATGCCGCACGGGCCTAGGTTGCACCCGTACAAGGCTAAGTCCAGAAACAGCCGATTTGAGCTAGGCCACAGAGTCGCACAGAGTGTCCCCATTTGCAGCGGAAAGTAAATGAACACAAATTGAAGCAAATTCAACTCTTTATTGATATTCAAGAAGTTTACAAGCGGTGCTAGGCCGATATTACAAAGCACTCAAGCTCTTTCTCTCTGAAACATAAAAGGCGTGCCAAGTGGCTTACAACATGGAATAATTCATGACGATGTTCCGATACATTATGTCATGTATATGGTGCTCCAGCTCCTTGCAACGCTCCAAGGCTCTAGAGGTAGCTACGCGCCTTAGCACGTTCGAGGGAAGCTCCGTACCCGACGACGTCTCCTGCATCCTGCAAGCAGACTGTGGGGTTATCAGTACATTGTTATGCACTGGTGGGGAGGCTAGCTCGCCCACAATGCTATCATTACCAAACACGTTCTATTTACTTTCGTGCATCTCTATCATTCATTGTCTTTCTAATCTTGCCTTAGGATCAATTTCATGGCATATGTCATAACCTATCCCGTGTTGCCAAATTCAAGTGTCGCATGGAAATACATGCACGACTTACCCATACTTACCGGCCGGCCTTTCCTGTCCAACGTAAACCAAGTTAGTCAACAATTCATATGAAATAACTTAACGTAGTTCATGAAAGCATTCAATGTCAAGTGCGTATCCTTGCCTCGGGTTCTAGCACGTCGTAAGCACGTTTTCTAACTCGTTTGCTCAAAGTACTCTTCATCATTTTTGTGTGTTATATTCAAGCCTATTCAGAAAGTGCTTTGTACAGTTAACTTAGACTACTTTGATTTCAATGCAAGGACTTGCACGTGGATTGCCACCAGCAAAGCCCACTTAAATCTATATGCACCGGTCGCTGGCATCACAAGCCATTTTGGACATATCCAAGCCGTGGTATTTCTCAACCAGCGTAGGGTAAGGACTGGCACACACCCCGTTAGTCTCTTGAAATACTCCTGCACTTACGTCCCCCGGGTGGCCGAGTCCGCACCCAGGCAGCCCGTAAGCCATGACTTGATCCCGCCTAGGCCGGCCACGATCCTCCCTTTGATCATGCCGCGGAATTCGTATCACCCGTGCACGGGTCCGTGCACGGGTCCGTCCACGACCATTTCGTATTTTATCGTCATAGGCTAACCCTTAGCCACAATGCGTTATCGACCAGGTTGGCGTCCGTGCAGCGCGGGTAGCGAGCCCCGTTGCACGTGTCCGTCACACATGTCGCTAACCATTCCTTTCCTTCTTATCTTTTATTCATTCCTTCTTTTCTTTCTTTCACTTGTCCATTCGTTCATTGATTCATTTTCGTATTCATCCTTTCGTTGATTCATTCATTCACTCGTTTATTCGTTCATTCTTTCATTTATACATTATGCAACTTCCCGTACGGGAGTCGTCTTGGCGACCCATCGGTCCCATAGTCTTTCAATGTTGCTAAACTCTACTCGGAACGACTATGTTGATAGTCTCCTCGTTTTATTGTTGTAAACCATTCATTATTTTCATTGTTGAACGCATAAGGGACTTGAACGTAAGCTTGTGCCTTAGAACGAGCGTGGAGCGCGGTGCGAGAGTTCTCGTATTTTCCATGTTCCTTTCCATATTCTATACAAGCATACAAGATGGGATTAATCCCTTAGCTAGGTGCGTTGGGTCATTTATTAGCATGCGCGGTGTTATCGCCTAGCGATTCTAGCAATAGTGTCCGTATTGTTATGTGTTTAGGCTAAGCAAAGACGGGTTCATCGGAGCCACCCACCTTAGCGATGTTCGTATCGGCCGAGCGACACTCCGAGTGCACCTTTGAAAGTCTAAGTCTGGATTCATCTTGACGGGCCAATGTAAGCCTTGCATCGATTCTTCATCTCGTCGATGCCAACTCTTCGGGTCGACGGCTCGCTTGAGTCGTTGCACTTGCCGTTTGAATCGGCGTTCCGCTAGGGCGGAGCGGGTCATTACATAATACACCACTCAAAACAAGTCTCGTCCTCGAGACTTCTTGAGTGTAGGTCATCCTACCGTTCCCTAACTCATGTCGTGTGCGTATCGTAGACAATTCCTATCGACTGGCCTTATCACTCGATGGCATCGAACTATACTCGATATCTTTCCAAGTTCCGTATCGCATACGTTTGGTCGATTTTTATTGAATAACTTTTCATTCATTTTAGAGTTGATGGCACTTATTCAATTCAAGCGTTTCTTCGACTCGGTTGCTATTTTGACGTATCATGGGACTGAAACGGTCGCACGAGGTGCGTTGAAATTCGTCAAATGCGAGTGTCGTAGGCTGAGACAAACTCACTTTCGTTTATGCGCATCGTAACACCCACTTGCAGCTGCATTCGAGTTCATCATATCGCTGAGTTTGGATCGTGCACGTATCCAAGGCGTCCCTCGAATACGTACAAGCTACTCGTGATATTTTTGATTTGCCAATCGCTTTGCTAACTTCGATTTAAAACCGAACTCATGTGTGTATCACATATTGTTTATCTCGGTCCTCGAGATGATTCGATTCGCTTCTCAAGCATTATTGTCTACGAAATCAGTATGATTTCTTCTTAGCGGGGTCGACCAAGCCTAAGTAATTTTCGTCCGATTCAAAACCAAGTATTGCACCATCATCAAGTATTTTTTCCTATCAACGATTCAATTCGTTATTCCAACTTTTACTTGCGCATCATCCATCCCTATCATTCCCTTCGTTTGGGGCCAATCTCGTCGTCGTTCACGCACACTCCCAGTTCCCCATCCTACTCTAAGTCTTGTTTTCCAAAGTCTATCGTCCGTCCAGACGATACTGTAAATGCCATCGCACAGGTTCAATCACTCGGCATAGGGTCGTCCGCCTATCCGCTAGGTAAGCTCACAAGGTCATAGTTACACGTCAGGTCCGTGGCTCGTCGCGCAAGGTTGTTGCACGATGCTCGCCCCTAATCCTATGGTCAGACCATTTGTTCGCTTGTACGGGAGTTTCTACCCAAGTTCGTTTTACTCAAATTTCTAAACATCGAGCATGATCACCTAATTCGCATCAAGACTTGCGTTGCACATATTCAATTACGTTCAATCACCAGTTCTAACCAATTCGTGTATTCGATCACAAGGTCATCCAGCTCGACAATACATTGCGTCCCAATCTCACGCGAGTCCGATTATCCACGGCGGTTCATGAATTACCATGCAACGCTCCTACGGAATAATCATTCTCATCGGGGCGTAACTCTTATTTGAGTTTTAGACTAACCCATTCTCGATACGCGGATTAGACCTACTCAATCCTTAAGTTCAATTCTTCAAGCACACAATTTCATTCTCGAGTCCACCTTCGCATCAAACCATAAGTCGAAGCAATCAGATTGCCACGCCATCCACGTTCAATCACTCCCGCTGTATGAATCACCATATCAGCGCTCACGCGGAGTGATCGTCATAATCCGACGCGACGCATGTGCGAAGCTGGAGTTGCGCTCGCATAAGACAAGAATGTCAACGTTGTGGTTGTCAACGAAGCAAATCCAAGCATTCACATTTTCATCCAAGCCAAATCAATTCGATAGTTTGACCGTCATGCGTTCAACTAGAAAATCCTCGAGCCAAATCTATCTTTCCCTCGACACATCTTTAACATCCCAAGTATAGCATCCAACGGAACAATAACATTTGCACGATCATCATTCGCAGAGTCAGAGTACCCTCAAGTTATCGCATATCGATCTTTGATACGCCTCAATACCATCGACGATATGCGTAACCTGACGATCTTCCTTTGCAACCGATTTCGAGTCGTGCGTTGATGTTGTTGTCCGAGTTGGATATTCTACAATTTCCTCGATATTCAAGATCAAGTTCTACTACTATTCCTCCAGCTAGTTTCAAGATCGTTGTTCAAACTCAAGTCACAATTCATTTGAATCAATCGGAAATCGTGCGCGTGATCCTCTAAGTTTTCCTCGATCAAGACCATTCATTTTCATTCATCGTTCCGAACCATTTTCTAACTCGCGTTGCCCATTGACAAGTTGTACAGCGACGTCTCGTTCGGGACTTTTGAAGTCACGGCCAACTAAGCGTGACACGTTCTAAGGCTTTGCGCGATCACATCGCTTGTTGACATACTCGTACGACCCGTAAATCCTTTAGTCTCGCTCGAACAATTTCTATGATGTCCATACACCACTCAGGGTTCGAGCCACTCGACTAGTCGTCGACACTCATTCTTATTCTTCTCCGAACCTATCACATACACCACTCGAATTCAAGCCATACGATCTAGTCCTCAATCACGTTCGCGTCATGCGCTAAGACATCCTTCAGATTCGTTCGACGAATATCTAGCGTAATCGCTCACGTCGCCTCGACGTACTAAGTCGTTCGCACTAATCCTCAAAATTTAATAAATCTTCCGTGCACGCCTAAGCGTTAGTTTGATGGCGTTCCTATCGATATACACTCTAAGTGTATCTCCGTTCCCGACCGAGCGGTACTTGATATTGCTTGCAACTCGATTGCACCAGGAGTCGAGGTGCGCGATACTCTGCACAACTTAGCCAAAAGGCTGCGTGCATAACCATCCCGTTCGAACTATACTTTGGTCTCGTGTACTCGTTTGCTGTCAGCGTAAGCTCATTCAAGCACGCACTGCGTTTGCTAACTCTTAGCATCGGTTCCTTCCAACTCAAGTACGTCGTGGTTTGGCATAAAGGCCTTCGCCTGTCGATTCCTTCAACCGAGTACTTGTACGAGCTTTTGAAAATATTAGACTTATTGTATGGAACATCCCAAGGCACAACGAGAGAGAGCGTACACTTCTTTTGTTTCAAAACCGAGCTTTCAAAAGTGAGAAAATTGAAATGAAGTCCAAGGACGTAAAGCCGTGCTCTGATACCAATCTGTCACGCTCCGCTCCCGCAGGAGCGATCGTCCTCGCTAAGGCGTGATGCCGTACGGGCCTAGGTTACGCCCGTGCAAGGCTAAGTCCAGAAACGGTCGATTTGAGCTAGGCCACAGAGTCGCACAGAGTGTCCCCATTTGCAGCGGAAAGTAAATGAACACAAATTGAAGCAAATTCAACTCTTTATTGACATTCAAGAAGTTTACAAGCGGCGATAGGCCGATATTACAAATCGCTCAAGCTCTTTCTCTCTGAAACATAAAAGACGTGCCAAGTGGCTTACAACATGGAATGATTCATGGCGATGTTCTGATACATTATGTCATGTATATGGTGCTCCATCTCCTTGCAACGCTCCAAGGCTCTAGAGGTAGCTCCGCGCCTTAGCGCGTTCGAGGGAAGCTCCGCCCCCGACGACGTCTCCTGCATCCTGCAAGCAGACTGTGGAGTTATCAGTACATTGTTATGCACTGGTGGGGAGGCTAGCTCACCCACAATGCTATCATTACCAAACATGTTCTATTTACTTTCGTGCATCTCTATCATTCATTGTCTTTCTAATCTTGCCTTAGGATCAATTTCATGGCATATGTCATAACCTATTCCGTGTTGCCAAATTCAAGTGTCGTATGGAAATACATGCACGACTTACCCATACTTACCATCCGGCCTTCCCTGTCCAACGTAAACCAAGTTAGTCAACAATTCATATGAAATAACTTAACGTAGTTCATGAAAGCATTCAATGTCAAGTGCGTGTCCTTGCCTCGGGTTCTAGCACGTCGTAAGCACGTTTTCTAACTCGTTTGCTCAAAGTACTCTTCATCATTTTTGTGTGTTATATTCAAGCCTATTCAGAAAGTGCTTTGTACAGTTAACTTAGACTACTTTGATTTCAATGCAAGGACTTGCACGTGGATTGCCACCAGCAAAGCCCACTTAAATCTATATGCACCGGTCGCTGGCATCACAAGCCATTTTGGACATATCCAAGCCGTGGTATTTCTCAACTAGCGTAGGGTGAGGACTGGCACACACCCCGTTAGTCTCTTGAAATACTCCTGCACTTACGTCCCCCGGGTGGCCGAGTCCGCACCCAGGCAGCCCGTAAGCCATGACTTGATCCCGCCTAGGCCAGACACGATCCTCCTGTATCACCCGTGCACGGGTCCGTCCACGACCATTTCGTATTTTATCGTCATAGGCTAACCCTTAGAGACAATGCGTTATCGACCAGGTTGGCGTCCGTGCAGCGCGGGTAGAGAGCCCCGTTGCACGTGTCCGTCACACCTGTCGCTAATCATTCCTTTCCTTCTTATCTTTTATTCATTCCTTCTTTTCTTTCTTTCACTTGTTCATTCGTTCATTGATTCATTTTCGTATTCATCCTTTCGTTGATTCATTCATTCACTCACTACCAAAATAAGTCATATTACCGACGTAATTTGCGACGTTTTCCGAAAACGTCGCAGATAAAAAACAATTTACCGACGTTTTCTTATGACGTCGCAAGACGTCACTACTAGCGACGTTCAGCGACGTTCAGCGTCGTATAGTAACTACGTTTGCGTATTGAAAAACTCACGTCGCGGATATGTCGGTGAACGTCGCTAATATCATTGATATTAGCGACGTTTGGCGACGTTTTTACTATGGCGTCGTTAATATCAATAAAGTTGCGACGGTTACCGACGCGCTTATGTTACGTCGCTAATGTGCGAATATAGGTCAGTTACGTCGCTGGATGTCGGTAATTGCGACGTTCAGCGACGTTTTTGTAATCAGCGACTAAGGAAACGGCGACAAAACTTAAACGTCGGTAATTGCGTCGGTGCTTCATATTAGCGACGGATTTTATTGTTTTAGCGACGTTTTTGGGCGTCGCTAAAACCACTTATTTTGGTAGTGACTCGTTTATTCGTTCATTCTTTTATTTATACATTATGCAACTTCTCGTGCGGGAGTCGTCTTGGCGACCCATCGGTCCCATAGTCTTTCAATGTTGCTAAACTCTACTCGGAACGACTATGTTGATAGTCTCCCCGTTTCATTGTTGTAAACCATTCATTGTTTTCATTGTTGAACGCATAAGGGACTTGAACGTAAGCTTGTGCCTTAGCACGAGCGTGGAGTGCGGTGTGACAGTTCTCGTATTTTTCATATTCCTTTCCATATTCTATACAAGCATACAAGATGGGATTAATCCCTTAGCTAGGTGCGTTGGGTCATTTATTAGCATGCGCGGTGTTATCGCCTAGCGATTCTAGCAATAGTATCCGTATTGTTATGTGTCTAGGCTAAACAAAGACGGGTTCATCGGAGCCACCCACCTTAGCGATGTTCGCATCGGCCGAGCGACACTCCGAGTGCGCCTTTGAAAGTCTAAGTCTGGATTCATCTTGACGGGCCAATGTAAGCCTTGCATCGATTCTTCATCTGGTCGATGCCAACTCTTCGGGTCGACGGCTCGCTTGAGTCGTTGCACTTGCCGTTTGAATCGGCGTTCCGCTAGGGCGGAGCGGATCATTACAATACGTACCCCTTCTGAGTCGTCGAGTAGCCCACGAAGATGCACTTGACTGCTCTAGGATCAAGCTTTCTAATTGAATGCCTGTTGTCCTTCAAAAAATATACAAACCCAAACACCTTCAGTGGGAGTATCCTACTATTATTGCCTTGCAATATTTCACATTGGGACTTCCATCTCAGGACCTTCGAAGGCATTCTGTTGATTAGTTGAGCTGTTGTCAACACTGCATGCCCCAACAGACTCTGTGGGACATTCATGTTGATCATCATGCTTCTAGCGACCTCTAGAAGGTGTCTGTTCTTCCTTTCTGCTACGCCATTTTGTGCAGGTGTGTATACACAGGTGGTCTGATGTTGTATCCCGTGTGCTGACAAGTATTCTGCAAGTATTCTGTTTGTATAGTCCGTTCCATTGTCAGACCTCAGTATCTTCACAATTGCCCCATACGAGTCTGGATATGTTTGTGAAAATCCTGAAAATAAGTAGGTACATCACTCTTATTTTTTATCAAGTACAACCAGGTGGCACGAGAAGCACAATCAATAAAGGAAACAAAGTACTTATAACCATTCATAGTATTAATGGCATATAGACCCTAAATATCATAGTGTACTACCTCAAAAATAGAAGAGCTCCTATGACCCGTACTAATATATAAACTCCTAATAAGTTTGCCTAACTCACATGCATCACATACTAGTTCTCTTTACTTGATTTCATAAATATCTGGATATAATTTACTTAAAGTGTTAAAGGAGGAATGTCCCAACCTCCTATGATGGAGTATCAAAGTATCCTCGGCCCTCATCTGCAGTCCTTCCATACCAGCCTTCTCTGCCATAGACATTAGTGCTAAGTTCAGTCCTTCTCGATCCAGATACCACGGTCCCTTATGCCAAGTGCCAGTCCTAAGTCTTCGTCCCGTATCTTTCTCCTGGAAGATCACCTTAGGGATATCAAAAGAAACAATGCATTTAAGTTGAAGGATTATAGAACTAATGGACAAAATACTGACTGGAAAGGATGGAGCATGTAAAATATTGGATAATTTTACTGAACATGTATACAGTACCCTTACCGACCACTGGCTGGAAAGTGCCATCAGCTGTCTGAATGCTATCTGCTGATGCTAGGTGAGTGTATAAGGAGAACTCATTAGCATTCTCCGTCACATGTCGAGATACCCCCGAGTCGATAATCCAGTCTGACGATTTAAGGGAAGCAATGGATGCAAGAGCAAGTGAGTCGTCAGTACCTTTTGATGGATGCGCATACATGGCGGCGTTGTCTCCAGCGAAGAATGAGGTGGACGCCTCCTCAGTCGCGCTCCTCATGTCTCCATCATTTGACGTTCGCTGCTTCCTTCTGAGCATCTCCAGCATGTCCACCAGTGCCTGATCCTCTTCGGTAAAGGTATCGTAAGCTCCTCCATCTCCTTCTGCTACTAGCAGGTTCGCCCGATAACCTCCTCGACCGCCTCGTCGACCCCCACGACCACGGCCACGTCCTCCAAAATGTCCTTATCCACCGAATTGTTTCCGTCCACCACTTGAATCTCACTCCTTAGGTGGTTTGGTGCAAGCATACCGATGGTGGCTCATCTTCCCGCAGTTGTAGCACTGCTGGTTGTGCTGCCAAGCCTCTCCCTTAGGTCCTGTGTCCCCCGAGCTGGTGACCGTCAATGCTGACTTTGATTTAGGAGGACCACCTGTCCCCGCCTGCAGTCTGATGCGTGTCTCCTCATGGATCATGGCTGAGATAGCCTCCTCAAAAGAGGGGATCTTCGGTTAGGTGAGAAGTAGGGCCGTCCTCTGAGTGAATGCTGCAGTCAACCCTTTGAGGAATTTCATCGTTCTCTCCTGTAAACATACATGTCTCTCTTTACACTTCGGGTCCCTGCAGCTTGCCCGATCTGAGGTGTGATCACCAGCCACAGACGCTCCAACTCCGTGGCATACTCCTGTACCGTCTTCTCTCCCTGTACGGTGTCGTCGATCGCCCCCTTAATCTAGAAGACCCGTAAGTTGTTCCCCACACCATCATAGGTCCGCCTCAACTTCTTCCACACATCCTTCACCATCTCAATGCCGTCTACTATGGCAACAATAGACTGGACTAAGAAGTTAAGAAGCCAGATGTAGATCACCATATGAGTGGACTTCCACTCGTCGTATCTTGTCGAGCCCTCGTCCGGCTCTGTCTTTTCGCCCGACAGTAACCCCTCCAGATTCTTTCCTGCGAGGGTTCGCGCAGGATCGCCTCACCCACCATGACCAACTCAGATAGGTAGCTAGTCCATCCAGCTTCAGATCGATGGAGGGAAGCTCCAACCTCATCGACGTTTCTGTCGTGCTCTCACCAGCCGACATCTTTATCAGCTTCATCAACGTCGCAATCTCCGCAGGATCCAGCTTCTTGATGATCTCCTCTATCGATCCACCTCTTCGATAATCATGTCACACCCGTCACATGAGTCAAGCTCGTCCTCGTCGTCCGTTTTTACATCCGAACATATTTTTCATCAGATCTAGGCCTTCGGTGTCAACTTTCGGAACAATCCGAACAACGGTGACGCCAGTTGTCACGACCCGCACCCAGTGTAGGGGCACGAGAAGTGGGTACGTCCAGCCTACGCTGCAGTATTGATGGTAGAACGCTGTTCTAGGTCACTATCTAATCAACAACTCACGCAATTATATAATGTACTTGTCAAATCTCAACTCCGAACGGAGGACAAGTATAGATATAATGAAATCTCAATCAAAGTCTAAGCACGATAAGATAACACAGAAGTTTATAACTAAAGACTAAATAACAACAACAAATATAAACTACTAAATAATAATATCTCAAACGAACTCAAATAAAAACTCAATATCTCAAGTTATTACAATTCAAGTTCTAAACATGAATCTAAAGCAAGTCTACTAGCTAGTCTCTCGATCACTCCTGAGTGTCGGGTCCAAAGGTAGCTAAGCCATCTCCTGCTCCATAGTAAGTAGGACAAGTGTCCTCATGACAAACATCTGTAATATTTTTAACAGATCCAGTCAGGACAGGAACGAGCACAACTCATCAAACTTTTTTAAGTAAATGACAAAGACTATAAAGCAGTTATAGACAGTTTTATTGATGAACATGGCAAAGTTTTATACAGGTGATGATATATAATAACAGTTAAAGTACAAGGGAAGTAATATAACAAAATAAGAGAAGAAATATGACAAGAAAGACTGTAACACAAGCTAGCTGAACTAGAGTAACATGATATAAGTCCAGATTGTACAATATAAGTCAAGCGTAACCCAACGTGAGTCTAATACAATATGAATCCAATATAAGATGAATCCAGTACAAGACGAGTCCTGTAAGTGATCAATGAATCCAGGGTGAGTCCAAACTATACTCTAACATTGTGTTTTAAAATACTGAGATCGATATGTAAACGGCTATAGGTAATACGGCACATCCCACACCTGACCAAGTGCGGGATGGCTAGCTTTCCAGTATAATTCCAAGGGAGGTGTTTCCAGTATAGGAAATGTTCACAAGTCTACCCCAATATTTTCCTGCCAAACAAGTACAAGAATCCATAACCCGACATGAAAGTAAAGTACAAGTCCAGCCAGAACATGATGATGCCAGTAGGTGATTCCAATGGTGATTCCAGAAATAGAGGCCAGACAAGTACAGTATGTGCGTCGCATATATGAATCCAGAAATACCAATCCGTGTTGTGATAGAAAATCAAATAGAACTATACTAGAAGCTGAAACACAGAAATCATCAAGTAAATAAAAACAACTATCAGAGAATGTACTCGCCTGATACCCTGAATGACTGATGAATATCAAATGTTTGAACCGGAGTCACAATGTCCTATTTAAAGCAATATAGGTTATGATGTATTCGATATAATATAATTGAAGTTTACAATACAATCTATATGATTTCTAGGTCAATCTAGGTCAAAGTCAACTCTGGTCAACACTGGGTCAAACCATGTCAACATCTAGTCAAACTAAGTAAACAACAAGGCTATCTTGGTCAACTGGTTAAACTTAGGCTATCAAGGGTCAATTTGGTCAATGGATAACTATTAAGTCAACCAAGGTCAACTATAGTCAACTGTAGTCAAACTAGATAGGGTTTGGTCAACAATGGTCAAACTAGCTAGGTTAGTCAATTCTAGGTCTAAACCAAGTCAAAGCCTATGCAAATCAAGTATTCAAGTAAACCATATAGCTAACTAACACATAGCCTAATCACATAGCACATAGCTAACATATTGAACATAATGAATGTGCTAAACTTACCATATTACACACATTATATATATACTACATATATATTATTCACAAATATATATATACACATATTGAATGGCTATATATATATATATATATATATATATATATATATATATATATAAAGAAGGTATATATAAAATATATATATATATATATATATATATATATATATATATATATATATATAAAGAAGGAAAGGGTATCAACTCTAGTGTGTGTGTACTGGTGTTAGAGGCAGCATGCTACTAGTAACAGTGGACAGTTACATACCATACAAAACCAAATTAAACCTAAACTAAAACAAGCAACATATATATATATATATATATATATATATATATATATATATATATATATATATATATATATATATTATATATATAACATATATAACATATATAACATATATATATATAACATATATAACATATATATATAACATATATAACATATAGATATAGAGAGATATAGATAGATAGGTGATAGTGTGAGGGTGTGTGTGTCTCAGTTTGTTAACAGTCAACATGTAGTTCGAAATCAGTTTTCAGTTTCATTACCTCAATCTAAGTTTTCAATATAAACAGTGAACATCTATATACAAACTCAGATTTAACTAAAGGAAAGGTCCACAGATGGAAGGTTGGGAAAAGGATAAGGAGAGGCGACCAAAGCAAAGGGAGTGAGAACTGGCTCGACTACTCAATCCATTCTCAATTATCATGTACAGTGACATATATATCAAAGCCCTAAACTCAGGTTTAAACGTGATCCCAGTTTTCATTTAGAAACCCAATTTCGAAATCAAAATGAATCCAATTGTTTCAGAAAAACTCAAATTCAGCATACCAACCTGGAAACAACATATCCCAAGGTTGAGATCTCAGGTTTTCTATATTAAACCAAAAACCCTGTTTTCGAACAAGGTTCATTTTCTCAGTAATTTAACAGTTTACATTTAAACTCAGTTATTCACAGTTTTGAATCCCAATCTCAGGTAACAATATACTGAGTTAACATATATCAACAACCAAATCAACTCATGCTCGGTTTATATATCAAGGCAAACTCAGTTTTGTATATTTAAAGTACCAACTCAGTTAACATGTTATCAAATCAAACCTCAATCCAATGTTCCAGTTAACAGTTAACATATATGTAAACTCAAACATCAACCCAGTTTGAATGTTAAGACTCAGTTTTGAATGTTAGACACTAATCTCAGGTTTCAGTCAAGCATGCCAAACTCAGTTTTAATGTATACAATATCTTTACAACTCAAAATTATGTAAACTTAGTTAACATATTAGATCCAACCCTGTTTAACATAACACCTAATTCTCAGGTTTGTATCAAGCAAACCCAAACAATCTACATACAGTGAACAAACCACAAAACCAACTTAAATCCCAGGTTTCGAGCAAACCCCAAATCTCAGGTTTGTGAACTTAGTTCACAGTTTTACATGTTTAAACCGTTAACATACAATTTCAGTTTTTTACATATCAACTTACAAACTCAGTGTCAGTAAAGAGAAACCCGACCAAATAGCATAGGAAAACCTAAAACATTTTAGGAAAAACGTATACAGTGGTGTCCCACATGTGTGTGCACATGTGGAGGGTGTCCACGTGTCCATACAATGGACACAAAGTGTCCAAATAGGGCAATTACAAAGTATCAGTAATCATGTATAAGAGTGAGCTCGTGCGGCGCGTTCGAGCCCTCGTGGACACGACACACGCCACATGGAGCCTTGTGCTCGTGTCCACACCTAGCCCAGGTGTAGGGCTAGGGATTCGAGTCCCTGACACGTCACCACGACTTGTCTAGAAGAGACACGAAGCCCGTGTCAGAAGCCACTGTTCGTGTGGGTGCAGACATTGTAAGTTCAGTGCAGGTTCGTTTTCGTGTCCGACACGACACGAGGTGTCGTGAAACTCGAGGAGGTCCTGACAGTGATGGCCCCCACCTCTGTGCCAAGTGGCACGTGTCCACGTGGCCTAGATGGTAAGAAAACAGTGGGTGGTAGCCGGGCACGTGTGCGAGACATCATGCTGTGGTTCGTGTCCAGATTTGGACACGGACACGTATCTAATCATGTTCAGAGTTACAGTTTTGAAATTCTCATATATAGGGCTACGTAAATATGTAATTAGTTTTGTAATTTAATGAAATTCATTTCTATGTGATATTTCACCAAACACTTTCAATAGCACACTGATACGTGTCCGATACGTATAACCAATGGATTCCAAATCCTACCAAACTTGATCTACAGGTCCTTGGTACCTAGATGTATGCATCTATGAAGAGAAGACAAGAATTTTAATGAGTTTGATGGGTTTTACCTATTGAGAGTGAATCTCAATGAAAAGGCCTAAGGAAGAGGGTTCTTCTCCAACTTGCAATGGTCTCAAGCCTCCAAATCCTTGCTAGCTAGCCTCCAATGGTTTTCTCTACTGTAGGAGAGTCCAATGCAAAAGACTAGGCTCAATTTGGAGAAGAAATGAAGAATTGGGGATAATTTAGGGAAGAACACTATTAGGGTTCTAAAGAGGCTATGTAAAAGAGATAAAGGGGTGCTAAGAGATGTTATATAGAGGTGGAGATCCTTTGATGGCAGCCTAGGATTATTTCTAGGGTTAGGATTACATTTCATGAGGTTTAAAGGCCTCTAGCTAGTTTAATTCTAGGCCTCAAGCTAAAGGCCCAAGTGAAAATATCTATCCTTAACAAATATCTAACCTCAACTTAATATCTAGATATTCCTAACCTTGTCATGATGGAAGCTTCTAATCTAATATCTAGGCTCATGGATAATATCTAGGTTAGGACAATTCTAGGTTAATCTCTAACAAAACATATAGCACATTATCACTTAATCAAAATCCTAATTAATTCAAAAGTCACAAAATGACCAAATATCCTTAGGCTAAAAAGTTACAATTAGTCATTCTAATTACATGGTTAGGTTCCCATAGTCATGGTTAGTCTCTAGACTTAATAATTCTAGAGTTACACTAGCAAAACACCAAGCACCAAATTAAATAGTATTAAATTAATTAAAATTCACCAAAAATCACTATCATGAATTAAATACTATTATTTAATAATCAATTTAAAATTACCCTTATTTTAGAAAAGTGGTTGTTACAAGTCTACCCTCATTAGAAGAATTTCGTCCTCGAAATTTAAGGTGATCGTACTCCTTCTAGTTCAAACCTCCAATCAATCAAGGTCGAGAAATAACTATCGTATAACATGCAATCATAATCCTGGTTGTGATTTCACAGTCTCGAACAGGATCACTATACTATCTAGCATATCACAAGAATATCCTGACAGGTACTAATAAAATCACACATGAAGGTGGGGAAGAAGAACAGGAAAGACAGTCCTGCTAACCCGTCACCCATACCGTCGGCCTCCTCGACCGTCAGCACGAAATCCCTGCCCCTCTGGGGTATATCCCTCTGATAGTGCGGGACATGGTGCTGAGCCACAGGTGGCCTAGCTCTCTCTATCTAATCCATAATACTCAAGTAACATCCATATTGATATTCCACTCCATCATCCTAGGGCACCCTCTATATGGTATCTATTCTACAATCTGATAATCATACCCGTCTATCCAGAACCATGTTACCAGAATCCTCATCACGCCTTTAAGTACGACAGGGATAATCCATAGAGTCCGCAACTAAGGTACATACCTGTAGAATCATGGTATTTAAAAATTTTGCATTGCCGCTAGCTTGGCTACGAAAACCTTAAATTTCCACAACCGAGAATTATATCCAAAATCAGACTCTATCTCATCGCCATACCAGCTAATATGGCTGTAGAAGACTCTAGATTTCATATCTGAGGCAACCTAGCCCATAAAATTTATCTTGGTAGAAAATCAAGTCAATGATGAAGACCAAGAATCAATTTCAATAACGAACAAGGAAGGTAAACAGAAACTGTCGGAATCGAATTTCGAGATAGTTCTAATGAGATTCTATAGGGTCATTTTAGGAATTTTCTCAAGTAGTCAAAACTGTGATTGAGTAACCTCTCACGCTAAAGCCTATTCCTTATCTCTTACTGCAGGCGCGCAGTAGTACAACTAATCGTCGCACTACCACGACTTCGCACTAAATGCGAATCTCTACCTGCATGGGCTACCACTAAAAATGTGTCACGATCCGCACCCAGTGTAGGGACACGAGAAGTGGGTACGTCCAGCCTACGCCGCAGTGTCGGCGGTAGAACGCTGTTCTAGGTCACTATCTAATCAACAACTCACGCAATTATATAATGTACTTGTCAAATCTCAACTCCGAACGGAGGACAAGTATAGATATAATGAAATCTCAATCACAGTCTAAGCACGATAAGATAACACAGAAGTTTATAACTAAAGACTAAACAACAACAACAATAAATATAAACTACTAAATAATATCTCAAACAAACTCAAATACAAACTCAATATCTCAAGTTATTACAATTCAAGTTCTAAACATGAATCTAAAGCAAGTCTACTAGCTAGTCTCCCGATCACTCCTGAGTGTCGGGGCCAAAGGTAGCCAAGCCATCTCCTACTCCAAAGTAAGTAGGACAAGTGTCCTCAGGGCAAACATCTGTAATATTTTTAACAGGTCCAGTCAGGACAAGAACGAGCACAACTCATCAAGAAATTCCAAGTAAATGACAAAGACTATAAAGCAGTTATAGACAGTTTTATTGATGAACATAGCAAGGTTTTATATAGGTGATGATATAGAACAACAGTTTAAGTACAAGGGAAGTAATGTAACAAAACAAGAGAAGAAACATGGCAAGGAAGACTGTAACACAAGCTAACTGAACTAGGGTAACATGATATAAGTCCAGATTGTACAATATAAGTCAAATGTAATCCCAATGTGAGTCTAATACAATATGAATCTAATACAAGATGAATCCAGTACAAGACGAGTCCAGTAAGTGATCAATGAATCCAGGGTGAGTCCAAACTATACTCTAACAGTGTGTTTTAAAATACCGAGATCGACATGTAAACGACTATAGGTAATACGGCACATCGCACATCTGATCAAGTGCGGGATGGCTAGCTTTCCAGAATAATTCCAAGGGAGGTGTTTCCAGTATAGGGAATGTTCACATGTCAAATCCAATATTTTTTCGCCCAACAAGTACAAGAATCCATACCCCAAAACGAAAGTAAAGTACAAGTCCAGCCAGAACATGATGATTCCAGTAGGTGATTCCAGTGGTAATTTCAGTAGTGATTCCAAAAATAGAGGCCAGACAAGTAAAGTATGTGCGTCGCATACATGAATCCAGAAATACCAATCCGTGTTGTGATAGAGAATCAAATAGAACTATACTAGAAGCTGAATCACAAAAATCATCAAATAAATAAAAACAACTATCGGAGAATGTACTCGCCTGATACCCTGAATGACTGATGAATATCAGATGTCTGAACCGGAGTCACAATGTCCTATTTAAACCAATATAGGTTATGATGTATTCAATATAATATAATTGAAGTTTACAATGCAATCTACATGATTTCTAGGTCAATCTAGGTCAAAGTCAACTCTGGTCAACACTGGGTCAAACCAAGTCAACATCTAGTCAAACTAGGTAAACAACAAGGCTATCTTGGTCAACTGGTCAAACTTAGGCTATGAAGGGTCAATTTGGTCAATGGACAACTATTAAGTCAACCAAGGTCAACTATAGTCAACTGTGGTCAAACTAGCTAGGGTTTGGTCAACAATGGTCAAACAAGCTAGGTTAGTCAATTCTAGGTCTAAACCAAGTCAAAGCCTATGCAAATCAAGTATCCAAGTAAACCATATAGCTAACTAACACAGCCTAATCACATAGCACATAGCTAACATATTGCACATCATAAATGTGCTAAACTTACCATATTACACACATTATATATATATACTACATATATATTATTCACAAATATATATATACACATATTGAATGGCTATATATATATATATATATATATAAAGAAAATATATATATATATATATATATATATATATATATATATTTTCTTTATATATATATTTTCTTTATATATATATATATATATATATATATATATATATATATATATAAAAGAAGGAAAGGGTATCAACTCTAGTGTGTGTGTGTGTGTACTGGTGTTAGAGGCAGCATGTTACTAGTGACAGTGGACAGTTACATAACATACAAAACCAAATTAAACCAAAACTAAAACAAGCAACATATATAGATATATATATATATATATAACATATATATATAGAGAGAGATATAGAGAGAGAGATATAGATAGATAGATAGATAGATGATAGATAGATAGGTGATAGTGTGAGGGTGTGTGTGTCTCAGTTTGTTAACAGTCAACATGTAGTTCGAAATCAGTTTTCAGTTTCATTACCACAATCTCAGTTTTCAATATAAACAGTGAACATCTATATACAAACTCATATTTAACTACTCAATCCATTCTCAGTTATCATGTACAGTAACATATATATCAAAGCCCCAAACTCAGGTTTAAACATGATCCCAGTTTTCATTTAAAAATCTAATTTCGAAATCAAAATGAATCCAATTGTTTCAAAAAAACTCAAATTCAGCATACCAACCTGGAAACAACATATCCCCAGGTCGAGATCTCAGGTTTTCTATATTAAACCAAAAAGCCTGTTTTCGAACAAGGGTCAATTTCTCAGTAATATAACAGTTTACATTTAAACTCAGTTACTCACAGTTTTGAATCCCAATCTCATGTAACAGTATACTTAGTTAACATATATCAACAACCAAATCAACTCATGCTCGGTTTATATATCAAGGAAAACTCAGTTTTGTATATTTAAAGTACCAACTCAATTAACATGTTATCAAATCAAAACTCAATCCCAATGTTCCAGTTGACAGTTAACATATATGTAAACTCAAACATCAACTCAGTTTGAATGTTAACTCATTTTTGAATGTTAGACCCTAATCTCAGGTTTGAGTCAAGCATGCCAAACTCAGTTTTAATGTATACAATATCTTTACAACTCAAAATTATGTAAACTTAGTTAACATATTAGATCCAACTCAGTTTAACATAGGACCTAATTCTCAGGTTTGTATCAAGCAAACCCAAATAATCTACATACAGTGAACAAACCACAAAACCAACTTAAATCCCAGGTTTCGAGCAAACCCCAAATCTCAGGTTTGTGAACTTAGTTCACAGTTTTACATGTTTAAAATGTTAACATACGAATTCAGTTTTTACATATCAACTTACAAATTCAGTGTCAGTAAAGAGAAACCCGACCAAATAGCATAGGAAAAACCCAAAAGATTTTAGGGAAAATGTGTACAGTGGTGTCCCACATGTGTGTGCACATGTGGAGGGTGTCCACGTGTCCATACAATGGACACAAAGTGTCCAAACAGGGAAATTACAAAGTATCAGTAAACATGTATAACAGTGAGCTCGTGCGGCACGTTCGAGCCCTCGTGGACACGACACACGCCACGTGGAACCTTGTGCTCGTGTCCACACCTAGCCCAGGTGTAGGGCTAGGGATTTGAATCCCTGATACGTCACCACGTTGTGTCTAGAAGAGACACGAAGCCCGTGTCAGAAGCTATTGTTCGCGTGGGTATAGACATTGTAAGTTCAGTACATGCTCGTTTTCGTGTTCGACACGACACGAGGTGTCGTGAAACTTGAGGGGGTCCTGACAGTGATGGCCCCCACTTCTGTGCCAAGTGGCACGTGTCCACGTGGCCTAGATGGTGAGAAAGCAGTAGGTGGTAGCAGGGCACGTGTTCGAGACATCGTGCTGTGGTTCGTGTCCAGATTTGGACACGGACACGTGTCCAATCATGTTCAGAGTTACAGTTTTGAAATCCCCATATACAGGATTACGTAAATATGTAATTAGTTTTGCAATTTAATGAAATTCATTTCAATGTGACATTTCACCAAATACTTTCAATAGCACACCGATAAGTGTCCGATACGCATACCTAATGGATTCCAAATCATACCAAACTTGATCTACAGGTCCTTGGTACCTAGATGTATGCATCTATGAAGAGAAAACAAGAATTTGAATGAGTTTGATGGATTTTATCTATTGAGAGTGAATCTCAATGAAAAGGCCTAAGGAAGAGGGTTCTTCTCCAACTTGCAATGGTCCCAAGCCTCCAAATCCTTGCTAGCTAGCCTACAATGGTCTTCTCTACTGTAGGGGAATCCAATGTAAAAGACTAGGCTCAATTTGGAGGAGAAATGAAGAATTGGGGATGATTTGGGGAAGAACACTATTAGGGTTCTAAAGAGGCTATGTAAAAGAGGCAAAGGAATGCTAAGAGATGTTTTATAGAGGTGGAGATCCTTTGATGGCAGCCTAAGGTTATTTCTAGGGTTAGGATTAAGTTTCATGAGGTTTAAAGGCCTTTAGCTAGTTTAATTCTAGACCTCAAGCTAAAGGCCCAAGTGAAAATATCTATCCTTAACAAATATCTAACCTCAACTTAATATCTAGATATTCCTAACCTTGTCATGATGGAAGCTTCTAATCTAATATCTAGGCTCATGGATAATATCTAGGTTAGGACAATTCTAGGTTAATCTCTAACAAAACACTTAGCACATTATTACTTAATCAAAATCCTAATTAATTCAAAAATCACAAAATGACCAAAATACCCTTAGGCTAAAAAGTTGTAATTAGTCATTCTAATCACATGGTTAGGTCCTCATGGTCATGGTTAGTCTCTAGGCTTAACAATTCTAGGGTTACACTAGCAAAACACCAAGCACCAAATTAAATAGTATTAAATTAATTAAAATTCACAAAAAAATCACTATCATGAATTAAATCCTATTATTTAATAATCAATTTTATAAAAGTTCAAAATTATCCTCATTTTAGAAAAGTGGTTGTTACACGAGTGTCGTCCATGCGTCAGTGTCGACAACAGCCGCAGGAGACGTACACGCCGTGGGGGAGGGGAGGGCGCCCGACGCATGTGCAACAGCATCGCAGCCGCAGCAGCAGCAGCCTCGAGGCACGTGGGGGCCGCGGGGGCTCTGGCTATGCGTGCGTGGGCTCTGGCCGCGTGTGGAAAAAGGGGGGTAGCGGCTAGGGTTTGGTAGGAATAGCGGAGGGGTGGTTAGGGTTTGTGGAAACTTGGCTTTGATACCATGTTGTAATTGATTGATAATTTTATTGATAGTTCTCTTGGCTTTATATAGCCTTACAGTCAATATTACAATAATGGAATATCCAGTGGCATATTCTGGCATACCAAATATGTCCGCAGGATATTCCAATATCCTTTATGCTAATACAATCTACTAAATATGACATACTAAATATTCCAACAATTGTAGCACCTTTTTGACTGTGCACCAATGCTCTCTTCTTGTATTGAATAGATAACAACTCACTGCTTCGACTTCATAAGAAGTATTTGGCTTTGTACAAACCATAATATAAATAAGCCTACCTACTACTAAAGCATAAAGCACCTTTCTATACATGATTTCTCCCCCTCGGTTCATGGACTTTGCTCAGTGCTAATATTGAAGTGAGCTGCAAGTAGGTACTCATCTTCTTTGAACCATCCATACCAAATCCTTGAAATACAACTCTGATATATTTCTTTCTAAGATAACTATAATATCTTTGACCCTCTCTCAGTTGATTTCTATTCCAAAATAGTCTTCATTGTGCTCAGATCCTTCATAGAAAAAGATTTACTCCATTGGCACTTTAACTCCGCAATCCTCGAATCATTACATACGACCAACCAATAACATGTCATCCATATAGAGCAAAAGAATGGCGAGGTCATCTTTGGCAAAATCCTTAACCAAATACATACTAGTCCGAGTCGTCTTGGCATAACCATGCTCTCCCATATATGACTCGAACTTCTTATGCCACTGCATGGAGGCTTCTTGAAACCATAGAGACTCTTTTTAAAATGACAGACCATATGATCTTTTAAAACCCTCTTTTATTAATATAAAATTCTTCCTCCAAATCATCATAGAGGAATGTCGTCTTCATGTACATCTGTTCGACTTCAAAGACTAGTGTTGTTACCAAACCCAAACTGTGCGTAAGGACGACATCTTAACGACCGATAAAAATATCTCATCAAAATTGACTCCTTTCTGCTTATTGTAGCCCTTGACTACTAGTCTCGCCTTGTATCGTGGGCGAGTAATATCTTCTCCCTACTTTACTCAGAACACCCAATTATTCTTTAAGGCCCTCTTGCCATTTGATAACCGCACCAGATCATAAATGTGATTATCTGTAGAGGATTCATCTCTTCTTGCATTTCCTTTATTTGCTCCTACCTATTCTTGTCCTCCATCGCCTCTGCCAAAGTTTCAGATTCTCCTCTGTCATGACCAAGCATTAAAATATATGAGATGATATGAGATGGCTATCTACGTATGTCATGCCCTACATCCAAAATACGGAGATCGAGGATGTAAATCAGCCAGCTACGTATTGTAGATTACACCAGTATCCTAAAATACAGTCTCATCTGTCAGGACAAGGGGGTCAGCTACAATCTAGCAGTCTCTTATGATCCACAAAATCCTGTTCTCAATCCAAAACAAGAAAGAAGCAGAAAGATATATCACATACATGTATACCTGTAAGGTGTCCCATACAAGATCAAGAAGCTAGTAGTATAAAATACGGTAAGATAGAAATTATATACAAGTATGAGTCCATATCTAGCTTCAGTCTATATACATGAACTAGTTGCCTTTAGGTGGGGAGCAACCTTCCAGAACTCAGACTGACATATACATGTGGCTAAATGCCCAAAAGAATAGACAAAATGTACAAAGCGGAAAAAAGAAACCCACTCACGCTCGTAGTGCACTGCCCTCTAGGTAGTCACTTCAAGGGTGAGATATGGAATACCCTCTGGCTCTACTACGATGTGGACTGTTGAGAATCAATAAGGGACTTTTAGTCCCACATCGGAATATGTTATATGTAGAGGAGCTAGACTCCCTATAAGTAGTGAAGTAGTCCATCAATAAAATTATCTGACTATTATTTTCTACATGGTATCAGAGCCATAACTCTCTCTCTCTCTCTCTCTCCACAAAAGAATTTTTTTTTTTCCTCCAAACCGCCGACCCCCCTCCCTCTCCCGTAGCAGTCGACCTCCCCCCCTCTCCCGTAGCAGCCGATCAACCCCCCCCCCCACCCCCTGCCGCCACCCTACCTACAGCCCTACCTCCAGCAGCACCCGCCGCCCCCCCTACCAACACCAGCGCCCGCCGCCCCCATCTACCAACAGCACCCCGCCGCCCTCTACCTCCAGCAGCCCGCCGCCCCCTACCTACAGCAGCATCCGCCGCCCCCCCCCTATTCACCCCCGACCAGAACCCAAACCCCCCCCCCCCGACCCCCCCTGACCAGAAACCCCCCCCCCCCCCCCGACCAGCAAACCGCCCCCCTCTCCAGCAGACGCCCCCCCCCCCCCCCCCCCACACAGCCGCACATCAACCCTAACCCTAACCCTAGTTTTTTTTCTTTCCCAATGGACACCCTAATCCTAGACCTAGCAGCCTTCTCAAACCCTAACCCTCGCTTTTAACAAGAAAAAAAAAAAAAACGGCGTATTTGGAATAGAGACGGCTGTCAAATCTTTATTTGCACCAACTCTGTTCCGTGCTTACGCCGTTTGGAACTAACAAATGCTTTATTTGTTATTCCTTCTTCACATCGGAATCTATGCAGAGACTGATCATGTCTTCTCTGGTGTCCTGACGTGTTCACTTTACATGCGCGTGCCGGTGCTGACCAAGTTAGTAGCGCATTAGTAAAGTCTCTGGCGTTGAAGAAGACGACGTCGACGACGACGACGACGAAGACGACGACGTTGGGTCGGTTGCAGACTCCGACGACGACAAAGAAGACGACGAAGAAGACGACGAATTGAGTTCACAGTTGAAGACGCCATGGATTCAATCAGTGGCAAACTGACGGCCGAAGAGTTGAAGGCCTTGGTTGATGATATCTTATCCAAGAGATTAACCGAGGTAATCCCACGTGTGATCCATACTGATGTGGATCCATCACCTTACAAAATGGGGAAGCTGGAGAAGCTGGAGACGAAGTTGGAAGGCACTTCCAACTACTTGAAGTGGTCGCGGCAGGCGATGCGGATACTGAAGGGACGTGGCTTGGTTGGCTATGTCACTGGCCAAGCCAAGGCGCCAGCCGATCACTCCACCAAGGAGTTTGCTGTGTGGGAGATTGTCAACAACGTCGTGGCTGGGTGGTTGACTGCCTCTTTAACCGACCAGGTGTCGGGCAATGTCGAGGCTATGGAGGCTGCTGCTGATATATGGCAAACTCTCAAAGATATGTACTCCGGCTCCGGCAACCCTATGCGAGTATTTCAACTACAAGATGAACTCGATAGGGTGGCCCAAGACGACCGTACCATCTCTGAGTACGCGGCCCTGTTGAAGAAGTATTGGTCTGATCTGGATCATTATGATCCTCTTGGGATGGAAGTTGCACAAGTCGATCCAGCCTTCGCAAAGTACTTTCAGACGTTCCTGGCTTATATTTCTCGGCAGCGTATGATGAAATTCCTGAAGGGACTACACCCTGTATTTGAGCAACGACGGAATATCCTCCTATCCCAACCCACGCTTCCGACCTTGGAAGAAGCTATAGCTGTTATGACACAGGAAGAAGCTCGACTGAAGTTGATGCCCAACAAGGGCTCCTCCCAGGGGAAGCCAGCCGCGGTTGAAAAGTCTGCCCTTGCTGCCTTCAATCAACCTCCTTCTATGGGTGGTGTTTGTCACAATTGTGGTGACTCCGGACATTACATCCGATTTTGTCCAAAACCCTTGCGCAATCAGTCTACTGATCGAGGACGGGGTCGTGGAGGCCGGCGTGGTGGTAGAGGAGGATATGCCGGTAGAAGGGGCGGACACAAAGCAAATCTGGCGGAGGAAGGGGGAGAGAATCAACTGGCTGCAATAACCCCGCTTGAGCGGGAGTTCCTTGAGAAGTTGCGAGGCACAAAGCTGGGTTCGGTCGACTGTCCTGGGGCGTCTTCATCCTCGGGCGATCACCTCACTTGCTTTGCCCAAACCAGCACCGATGATTCTGCACGTGCTTTTGCCTCTATCCATCAGTCAGGATGGATTATGGACTCTGGGGCATCTCGCCATGTCACGGGGTCCCGTGATGCGTTTCAGGGATATACTCACCTACCATTGCCGGAGAGTATTCAGACCGCTGATGGTACATCCAGACCTGTAGTGGGTACAGGCTCTGTCGCATGCACCCCTTCCATCACTCTAACCAATGTCTTACATGTTCCATCTTTTCCTGTCAATCTTTTATCCATTAGTGCCATTATACTTGATCTTAACTGTACTGTTTCCTTTGACATTCCTAAGGTAACTTTTCAGGAGAAGGGAACAGGACGACGACTTGGGACTGGCACATGGCATAAGGGGCTGTGGTATTTAGACAGGACTGGACTGGACAACGCATTAGCATCCTTGGTAGCAGCCGCACCACCAGAAGCTTCCTGTCGCAGTGTTGAAGCCGACTTGCTACTCCACCACCAGCGTGTCGGTCATTCCTCTTTTCCAGTTCTTAGTCGCATGTATCCGTCCTTATATCAAAGGGCTGATAAAGAGAAGTTATTTTGTGATGCTTGTGAGTTGGAAAAACATACCAGAAGCTCGTATGTAAGCTCGGAGAATAGGAGTTCAGCTGCTTTTGACATGATACATTCGGACGTATGGGACCCTTGTCCTACAACCGGAATTAACGGTTTTCGATGGTTCGTCACCTTCATTGACTGTTATACCCGCGTGACATGGGTCTACCTTCTGAAGAATAAAAGTGACGTCCTTGAGGCTTTTCGGGACTTTTATCGCCGGGTGGAAACACAATATGGCGCTAAAATAAAGTGTTTCCGGTCCGACAATGGGACGGAGTATACTAATAAGCAGGTTGCTGAGTATTTTTCCACCCATGGAATACTACATCAAACTTCATGTGCTTATACTCCGGCACAAAATGGTGTGGCTGAACGAAAGAACAGACATCTGCTGGAGGTCGCACGGACGATGATGCTGGCTATGAATGTCCCGAAGCACTTATGGGGGCAGGCTATTTTGATGGCCTCGTATCTCATCAACAGAATGCCGTCTCAAGTATTGGACTGGAAGACACCATTGGAGCTGCTTACTGGGGCAACTACATACACTGTTCCACCAAATTTTTTGGATGTGTGCTTTGTCCAAGATAATAGGCCTGGCGTTGGCAAACTGGATCCTAGAGCAGTTAAATGTGTCTTTGTCGGTTACACGGCGACTCAGAAGGGATATGCCTGTTGGAGTCCAGTCGAGCGGAAGATGTTTGTCAGCATGGACGTTACATTCAGAGAACTCGAACCATACTATGGTTCGGATGAAGGTTCAGCATTTGGTGACACATCTAACACAGGTGGTGTTCGATGTGAGGGGGAGATAATAAGCCCAAATGTGGTCGTCGGATCGGTTCCGTGTCCGGTTGTAGAAAACTGGACGAAAGGGGGAGAGCACAGTGACTCAGATACAGATGAAGAAGAAGAAGATACATATGTTACGCAGGGGGAGCAACAGACAAGGGAAAAGGAGCTCCAAGTCTACAGAAGGAGACAACAGAAGTCCAGTACTGTGCCTATGCCGTGCCCTGTGCCTACTATACCAAGTCCCTCGTCTACTCCTGCTCCAACTCCTGAAGATGTTGCCCCCGCACTGAATCACTCGGATTCTGATGCGGATCTCTCCGACTCGGATGGTATGATCTCTCTACCACCTATTGCTCCCTTAAGGAGATCTTCTCGCATCAATGCGGGTAAGGCTCCTGCTCGTTTTGATGATTACGAACATGACATTGCCAACTTCTTGTCTTATTCTAACATTTCTTCGAATTATCGAGCCTTCATTGCATCGTTAGACTCTACTTCGTTGCCCAAGTGTTGGCAGGAAGCAAAGAAAGATCCAAGGTGGAAAGCTGCAATGATGGAAGAACTTGGAACATTGGAGAAAAATAAGACATGGGAGCTGGTTCCATTACCCAAAGGGAAGAAAGCTGTGGGATGCAAATGGGTGTACACGGTAAAAGAGACGCCAGAAGGAAAGGTCGAGCGATACAAGGCGAGGTTGGTTGCAAAAGGATTCACACAGTCATATGGCATAGACTATGATGAGACGTTTGCCCCAGTAGCAAAAATGAGCACCGTGAGAACTCTGGTCTCCATTGCAGCGAACTATGGATGGAAGCTGTACCAGCTGGATGTGAAGAATGCCTTTCTTCATGGGGACCTGCAAGAAGAAGTATACATGGAGCTCCCGCCAGGATGCTACGCGACGGAATCAAACGGAGGGACGTCGCAAGGAAAGGTGTGTAAACTGAAGAAGTCGCTATACGGGCTCAAGCAATCTCCTCGAGCCTGGTTTGACAGATTCAGAAAGGCTGTTACAGGCATGGGATACCGTCAAACAAATGCAGATCATACGGTCTTCCTCCAGCATGCAAGAGGCCACATCACTATACTTGCTGTATATGTGGATGATATAGTGATCACAGGTGATGATGAAGTCGAGATCACTAAGCTGAAGTCAAAACTCGCGAAGGAGTTTGAGGTGAAGGATTTAGGAGCGATGAGGTACTTTCTAGGTATCGAGGTGTGTGAAGGCGAACAAGGAATTGTTCTCTCACAGAGAAAATACGCACTAGATCTGTTGAAGGAGACAGGGATGCTAGGATGCAAAGCAGCAGTCACTCCAATTGACCAGAAGTGCAAGTTGGGAGCAGAAGCAGGAGAGCCAGTTGATCGTGAAAGATATCAACGACTTGTAGGAAGATTGATTTATCTAGGGCACACTCGCCCTGATATCTCATTTGCGGTGAGTGTAGTGAGTCGCTACATGCATGATCCAAGAAAGGGTCATATGGAAGCAGTATTTTAGATCTTGAGATATCTGAAAGGAACGCCGGGAAATGGGCTATGGTTCAAGAAGAATGGACGCATAGAAGTTGAGGGATACTGTGATGCAGACTGGGCGAGCTGCATAGACGACAGAAGGTCTACCACGGGATACTGTGTTTTTGTAGGAGGAAATCTGGTCTCATGGAGAAGCAAGAAACAGTCAGTGGTAGCACGGTCGACAGCTGAAGCAGAATACAGAGCAATGGCTCTGGGAGTGTCAGAGTTGCTGTGGGTGAAAGCATTGCTGACAGAGTTGCAGCTGGATAAGGGAGCACCATTGCGTCTTCTGAGCGATAGTTCAAGCTGCAATAAGTATAGCTAACAATCCTGTTCAGCACGACAGAACGAAGCACATCGAGATTGATCGATTCTTCATCAAGGAGAAGCTGGAACAAGGGATACTGAAGATTGACCATGTCCGCTCAGAAGAACAAGTTGCAGACTGTTTGACTAAGGGTCTTAGTTCATTAAGTCTGTCAAAGCTATGTAACAAGATGGGGATGATCAATATCTATCGCCCATCTTGAGAGGGAGTGTTGAGAATCAATAAGGGACTTTTAGTCCCACATCGGAATATGTTATATGTAGAGGAGCTAGACTCCCTATAAGTAGTGAAGTAGTCCATCAATAAAATTATCTGACTATTATTTTCTACATGGACAATGGAAAAGTAGTTGTGCCCAAACCTTAAATAGTAAGTACCATAATAAAAGATCTACGGAAAGCGAAAAATGTTAACAAACAAGCAAGAATAGGAAAATTCAAGAAAACATTACTGAGTATAGAGTATAGAGTCGTGCTATGTCGATAAAGTAGTAGACTAACTCTACCTCAAACAAGAACAAGAGTTAGAATGCTACCCTTTGACATTTCGCGTTCCTATACATATGACTCTGATAGGAAATATAAATGACAGGGCATGAAATAATTAAAAACTTGTCCTTGTATGGGTACAATGGGCAGTAACGGTTATCATGTACTTGTACAAGTAGCAAGAAACTGCTACAAGTCAATTCCGAGCCAGGAGAGTATCGTACCAATACATGTCTTGATAACAGGACTTCACTTGAGCAAGAAAAATAAATAGCCCAAGATTTTAGAAAAGTTCATAGTCTCTCGATAGAGCATTAACCAACCATTCCAATCAAACAATAACAATGGGTTGAAAAATATTCATCAACAAACTAATCCACTAAGTCTAACCTAAAACCGACACGACATATACAAGACTGAATTAGACAGGAAATAAGATCAACCAAATCAAACACGATCAAGAAATTGTCTACGACTTACTAATTAACTAGATAGGGTTACCACATTTCCTGAATACTAAAATACAAGTTGAGGAATCTTAAGCTGTATACTTGTTGCTGACAACCGAGACTGACCATGGTAACATATACTAGACTTATACTTGATAGGTGTATTAAATAAATGACCGAAAGTAAACTGGATGATACAATACATAATCTGATTGACATCATGATCATACATATAAGGGGATCACGGGCATGCTCCTCAGGAGGTCACCGTGTCCAAAAATAGGTCCTCGTCAACATGCCAAGGAGGTACCACTACTAGAAACCCTAGCCAACGATGTCGCGTGAAACCTCAGATTCCTTTCCTCCTGATATATCTATATTTACTTAACTGTAGTCCATTTGATTCAAGGTTTACGAGTCGTGGTCTCTCGTAAGTCAGCCCTATATGGCGTACTCAAGAAGGCTGGTCTTGACCAGAGCTGAACTCATGTCGGACCTTTACTGGGACTATTGGCACTGATTGATTCGTATGTCGATACATTATTGATGCAAGCATTTTAATTCTACAAATATAATAAATCACGGTGTACAACCCTCAGTTGACTAGTACAAGTACATGAACAGGTACATGATCGATTACAGGAGTCTCATCGGACAATGCATTGGCTTGACATAAACTTAAAACATGTACATGTACTTGTACTAGAATAAGAGCCCTTCAGACTGTTCTCTGTGATCATGTACGAGATATAGGATGATAAGAAGGATAACGGAAGATCTACTTGCTTTAATTAAATACAACATAACTTGATATAACATATACAACATGTTCTTGAAATAGAAACTCAATTTGAAATCAACTAGAGCTAGAAAGTATCCTATTTATCCACATACAGATACAGACCAATACGGATTAATCAGGGATCCCAATCCCACCAAAATACATCCACAGGTGTAAAACAATATTATACAAGTCATAAAAATATTATGAAGTCATATCGGACAAGATAGGAACATGCGGTTACGTAATTCGAAACGTGTCAGGCAGTATCCAGTCTTATTATAGAGCTGAAGGTATACCGATGGTATACCAGCGGTATACTGATGGTATATTGTCGCTCAAATAATTTTTTGTCAAAATATAAATTATGCCCAGCATGCACAAAATAATACACCGACGATGTACTGGCGATGTACAGCTTGTGCAATTGTGGGACAAAAGCGAGTCCAGAAAAGTCCTATTTTTTATTGTTTTACAGAAATGTCTCGTATCTCGACACATACACTCCAAATTTCAAATTCAAATGTGTGTTGCATTCACTGCTAACTACTAGTGCTTTAAGTGAGCGCCAAGAAATACGTGCATCACTTCGAAATAATTTTGTGTTATATTCTCGACACGAAGGAACACACGTATCGTGGGGTCATTTCTCGGCTAAAACCATATCCGAAAGTTATGCTAGCAAAGTTGATCTTTTCGATCAAAACCATATATTTACATTTAACCAATTCAAGAAAAATAAAGACGAAAACCAAAGAAAGCATGAGGCCAAGCCGTATCAAGTAAGATGTAGTTGCCTCCACGCGTGCGATGCGACCAGTCGATCCACAATACTATGTTGTATTCGTGTCTACCACCAGGTTGGCCTAATGGCAGAGACCTCGCTCCCTCGACACTCGAGCTAGCGGGAAGAGTGAGAAGTAGAGAAAGAGAGGCTCGGGCTCCACTTCTCAAGAGAGAGAAAGGAAGAAGGAATAAGAGCGAGTAAAATAAAATAGAGTTACTCTTATAAAATTTTCCTCAGACAAATCACGACCGTTGGATCACGAGCTATATGTAGTTCCTAGCCATGGTTCATGTGGTATACAAAGGCATACAAAGGCTTGGTTTCCACTCTAAGTAGTACAGGTGGTATACCGATGGTATACCGGCAATAAAGGCATACAAAGTCTTGGTTTCCACTCGGAGTAGTACAGGTGGTATACCAATGGTAACCGGCAATATACTGCCTACTTAGCAAAATTCTGAAAAACCTGACTTTAAGGTGTCGATCTATACGCAGTTCCTAGCCAAGGTTCATGGCAGTGCCATAGGTCTTAACCAGTCTTAAGGAACAAATCAAACTCTAACCTAAGAAATCATAGCTTGTTGCAAAAGTCATTATTCAATTTAGAATACTCCTACGAGTATCGAGCTATCTTATGCGATACGCGATGCATTCTAATTAAGAAAAACTCAGAAAATATCAAGTAAGAAAACATGAACCAAATAAAGTACCAGCAGTCGAGATCTCACCTTAGAGGATCACAACATAATATTAGCATGCATCGGTTCACGTATCACGAGAAAACTCCAACTCTTGATCAAAATACCAAAATTACGAAATACGAGAAAAATACACAATACGATAAAAATACTGAAATACATATACGTATCCATATAAAATACCTATACCGAGAAATTAGTGTTATAACACTATCCTCCTTAGAAAAATTTCGTTCTCGAAAATTTAATAGGATCAAGCATAAAATCAATAATCAAGATACATGAAAAAATTTGATGAATCTTAACAAGTCAGGAATCATATGAAAATTATATCAAGCATGTAATAACATAATAAAATATCAATACTAAATTTTGAAAGCTGGTTAAACATGTAAGTAAAAGATAGGAATAATGAAATGCAGCTAAACTACATAAGTACAGAAATAAAGCTAAGTGAGAGACATAAAAGAAGAAATGGAGATATACAGAGAAATATACCTCCTAAGTCAAAGAAATGTGGATAATAGTCTCGCATGTTATTCTCGCACTCCCACATCGACTCACGAAGCGAGTGATGGCTCCAGCAACGCAAACCAACTAATAGTCCGATTCTGGAGTACCTTCCCTCGTTGGCCCAAGATAGAAATTGGTTGCTCCTTATAAGAGATGTTTGTACCAACGATTAGCTTTGAATGATCGAGGATATGACTCATATCTGGAATAAACTGATGCAACTGAGATACATGAAATACATCATCCACCTTGCGAAATGACGATGGAAGAGCAAGGCGGTAAGAAATATCGCCTACTAGATCGTGGATATCGAATGACTCAATGTACCTCAGACTAATTTTTTCCGGCACTCTAAATCTAAGAATTCCATGGTTAAGCAAAATTTGAAGGAATACATAGTCGTCGACATGAAACTCAAAGGTCTATGATGCTGATCAGTCCAATGCCTCTGACGATCCTGCACAACTTGCAAGTGCTCTCTGATTTGCCTGACCTTGTCCACTATCTACGTGATCAGCCAAGGTCCAAGCATATCTCTCCCCTACATCATCCCAAGCCAACAAATATTTGCACTCCCTATCATATGCCTCGAACGGTGTCATTTTAATACTCGTCTGGAAGCTATTATTATAGGAAAACTCCACTTGATGCAGGCAATCCTCCCACGAACCGCCAGAGTTGAGGGTACCGATCTAAGCATATCCTCTAATTTCTAAATTGTGGACTATCCATATGTTTGCGGGTGGTAAGATGAACTGAAACTCAATCTGGTGTCTAGGCTCAGATATGAGATTTGGCCATACAAACCCAGTGGGATCAACCCTAAGTAACAAGTACAACAAAGAAAGCACAAAAAGAGGTTGAAAGTCGAAATAAATCCACAACTACTATCTATCAAATCATATGAAAAAACATGTACAAAAGAGTCGATACGATACCAACACAAGATCTCAAAAGGACTAGAAAGTAAACTATCTATTGCATCGAATAATAAACAAAGCAATCCAACATCATATCACGACCAAACATGACCTACGACCGACAATCATTGCTACCTAGGTTGTACTAATTGCTAATAAGAATCACGTAGGGCACATGCACTACAGTTACCAAGGCTAGCCAAGCTACATAGAAATGCGAAATAACATGTGCAGCTGACCATTATGTCAATTACAGAAAATCATGTAAATCTAACGAATGAGTCAGAACATGACACCACACATGGATATCAAGTCTCTAGTATAGCCCGTATGGTTGTATAGACTATAGACCACGTAAATCCTTTTCCACCATTGATCTATGTGATTAAGCTAGTTATTAATCCTAAAAGTCATGTATAAATTTTGAGTTGTGGAAACGAATAATCGGTCATAATATGTCGTACCATGATGAGTACTGTCAAGGATGTAGGATGGCAAGCGTCCATCAATCACATCATATATGCACTTGTATATATCATCAAAAAATATGATACACTAGAGGACATCAGGTCGACCACTAGGCTATATGGCATACATGAGATAACACGTTTGTCAGAATGCTAATAGTTTATATATGTATGCCCATGAGCCTGGAACTATATACTAGCTATCTGGTTTGATTCACACACAAATAAGCCTCTAAGTGGCATTTCCTTGCATGAGTGTTATACCGCCGACATATTGCCATGACAAGGAAAACCTTAGCCTAGGGTTGTTCGAGTACCAAATGCAATTATTTTTTATTCAAAGGAAGCAAGCAAAAGTAGACTTCCCTAACTCTAGTCTATGAGGATAGTAAACATTCACTATCTTGCTAAGATACCGTGCGAGGGATCAGGTTGTCCGAGTCATGAACATGAAAAATGATCGAGCTACCATGATACATAATTTACGATATCGCATGGTATGTACAAGCATAGTAAAACAAATATCACTAGAATAGGCTATCATGCAGCCTAAGAACCAAGCAGGCCAATGGCAACACATGCCAAAACTAGAACAAGATATCGGACCAAAACGGTTGGGCTTGAGCGAGTGCACATGTATTGAGATCAAGTCATGTAAGAAGGATACACGCATGTTGTGTCTAAGTATACGTCGTACGAATGGGTAGACGTAACCGAAAAAATTTCACATGCCATTTCGATCGAGGATCTATATTCCCGTCGAAACTAAAATATAAGAATACATGCTACTCATCCAACCAAGTAAAAAAGAAATTTTGATCAATGAAATGTATCACATATAATAAGATGATAATATACTTAGAGATCTAGATGAGGAGAGACCGAATTGATAGACAAATTCGAGTGCTGATTTTACACACTATCCTGTTCTAGCGGCATACTACTGATATGCTGTCTGGCTTGATAGTGTACAAATTTTAACAGTTTTGCTTGATTCAAATTTCTAATTCATAATCGTTTCTCGATCAATTTTGATTCTTCAAATTGCACAATACTTTATACTGAAAATGTGAGGTGTGCAAACAAGTTTTTTGTCAAGAAAATATATTTACACTAAATTACGTTAATTTATCCCAAATCTAAAATATATGATATCGTGTCAGGAAATTAATGTTGTGGTTGTGGGTGGGTGTGCTCCCTAGCATGCAGCGGTCTTATGGGCTATGTGTGAATTTTTTTACAGCAAGCGAATACAGGAAAACAAAACGTTCAAATAAATACCCAATCCACACATTTATGACAAGAACCACATTGAATTTGAGATAAATGACATATAATAAAACCTCTAAGTGAATCTGCCTTAGTGGTTGTAATAAATAATGGAACAAGTCAAGGAATCACAAAAAAGTGAGGCATGCTTCCATTACCTGAGCATGGTATACTTGCCTTGACTCGGGAAGAAGGTCAAACTGAATCAAAACCCTGACTAGGTCTTGTATTCACCACCTGGTCGGGTATGGTATCGTATGCCTATCTCCTTCTTTAGCACCATAAGAAGGAGGAGAAGAGTGGAGGAGGACAATATGATTGTGTATCGTGAGTGTTGCAATTGAATGAGGGAGAAAAAGTCTACAAGTGAGTGAAAAGTGAGGGAGAGTATAGCTGGTATGGGGATCCCATGAATGGGTGCCAAGTGCCCCAATCTATGCCCTTACCTATCATGGCCCTCCAAAGAAGCACATCTAACTAATGGGTATAGGGAAGAGCCATGTCAGCACTACTGACTGAGCGAGTGCATCCAGAGCGATATACCGCTAGTATACCAATGGCACTAATTTTTCTCAATAATGAGCCAGGGCTTAGTTAAGGGTTATTCAATCTATGCACGGGTCCTATGTCGGATCTTTGGCATTGCTAGGGCCTTTTAGCGGTCTAGGATAGTCTCGATATGAGTTAGTTATCCAATAAAATTCATGAAAACATGCTTAGTTACATAAGTCGATTGCCTATTTAAGTTGTCATCGTTTTATCCTACGAGCGATACGTCCATATGATATCAAATACATTAATCAAGAAAACCATGAAATTAAGATCAAACATGAAATTCGGCTAGTAATACTTGTTTGTATCTTGTATGGCTACACGTGGCACACGAGTACTTAATAAGGTATTAGTATTAAACTCGAAACTAAAGAATATATGATACACACACGGATGTTCGTATGAAAATACGGATATCGAAAAATAGGGCTTACATCCTCAATTTAGTTAATAGCACGTACTCATTAGCTTAGTATCTCCATGATGGTCGACGCTCTCTAGTACCTCTCCTCAATAAAGTTTTTGTGTTAGTTGTTCAACATCAGTAGTCTCATCTTCTTTAGTAGTCTTATCTACATGCTCATCCTCCTAAAGATTTCTCTTATCATCCTCGGGGCTGATGATGAAGGTCAGGACCATCTTCATATATTACCTCCCTTTGGTTTGACACATCTGTAGTGACACCGGTAACTGGTTGAAAATGAAGTGACTCAAACTTAGGTAAATCCTCAGCCTCATTAAGCATCTTAGATTCTTGAATTTTAGTCACTTGATGAACCTTGATGAACACCACGTCTCGGTTTATGTAGAGCTTATTTTCCCATTATGTCGTAGAGTGTGTAGCCTAACTCATCCTGTCGTTAATTGACAAAGATGCATTTCCTCTTCTTTGCATCAAGTTTGGGCCTTCCATTGTTTGATACATGCACGAAGGCCCTGGATCCAGAAACTCGTAGGTGACTGTATGATAATTCTGTGACACTCCACGATTACCTATCATGTAAGTAGCAAACTATGACCTTGCATGAGACACGTGCACTGAGGCCCTCGAATTCACCCGCCAACTGTTATCATCGTAGGCGAGGTTCATAGTCAACTTATCACCTACAATGATAATATCACCTCCATGCATTGAAGCTGTTGTTGTAGTGTTCTCTCTTTGCTTCCTCTTGTCGTCCTTTTTCTCTCTCTTCCAAGTAAACTAATTCTTTTTAATGTGATCCTTCATACCATAATAATAGTACTCAGAGTCTTCGTACCAACCCTATGACTTTCCTCTGTTCTTGTCTTTGCCGCCTAGAACCCTACTTTTGCTGCTCCCACGACTCTTTGATACTTACGCCTTATACCGTGAAGAAGATGTGGCCAAAGATTTTTTTTGGCATCTACTTATTCAACAACAACCTCTTAGAGGACTCCATATTCTCGATATCTTCAGCAGCAGAAGTGATCATAGACATTCGTATGGTTTTCCATGCGCCTGACAAAAGTATGCAACAACCAATGCCTTTGAATATCGTCATCAAATTTGACCCCTATTGCTGACAGATGATTAACCATACCCTGGAACATATTCGCATGATCCGTTACTGGTGTATTGTCCTTATACCTAAGACTCTATCATTTGTTATATTAGAAACAACTTGTTGATACCAATCTTCTTGGCATATAAAAGACTCAAGCTTATTCCAAAACTTCTTGGCATGATCAATGTTCGCAAATGTGATTGTAAATAGCTTCATCTACAAACTATCTGATATAACCACATGTATGTTTATGCTCGAATGATCAATCTTCCTATGATTTATCACTGGCATTCTCACAAGCAAATACCGGTAGATGTAACTTCTTTAACAAAAAGTAGATCCTTCATTTTTTTCCCACAATTAATGATAATTTGTGTTGTGCAGATTAAACATACGAATTGGTTTCATGTCTATCTTTCCTACTCGATCAATCGATCAAACACATGACACCCTCCAACCATACTCTATATTACCACTCTGTTGGGAATTGGAGCCTCTGAATGCAAAAAAATAATACAGTTATCGATTGGAAGGAAGACCTGTAAGAATTGAACTAAATTGTAGAAACCTGCAAACACACAATACAACAACACAAACTACACAATCACAGGCACAACAAATTTTATGTAGAAAACCCAGTAAGGAAAAAAATCACGGGAGGAACGAAATCCAACCTAAAAAAGCTAAACTACTTAATAAAGGAATACACGGACTCTTCCAACTTTTCCTACCGATCCACCAATGGATCATTATAACTCATAAAAAATGGAATTTAATAGAATTGAGAGTACAACGAAAATACCGAAATTTAAAACTTGAAGACAATATAATAGGGTCGCACGGATTGATCGCCTCTCACACGATCCACAAACTCTCTCCCGGTTTCTTCTTCCTCTTCTCGAGGTTCTACAATCTCCTTGTGAAATTCTCATACCACTTATATGCAATTATCAAAAACTCAATCTCAAACCCAATTTTCGCTCATCCTAGACCCAGCAGCATACCACTGGTATGTCGACGGTATGTTTAGTGAGCACAAATTCATCAAAATTTTGCTAAACATATCCACTTTGTGTCATGCTACCGGTATACTGCATGTCGTCAGTATACCGGTGCCACTGATACTCCTCAAAAAAAATCTCTGATACTAACTCCAAACTGATTTATGTTTGTCATTTTCGACTTCCCGAGCTTCTCCAATATGTGGATGGAGCTTATCTCTGTCCATGGTGTCCCACATAGGAGGGAACCCAACCCAACACTATCAAACACATTTCAAATTCACATTTCCTCGTATCAACCACCTTAAATGATGAATATTCTTATTCAAGTTTCATAGGGAAGTGGACGGCACTAAAACCAACGTATTTTCATCATATGCTGATTTCTCATTTTTGTCCAATGGTGGCTAAAGTGGTGATATTGAATGCAGAATTCAGAGAAGAATGTAAAGGAGAAGAAAAAGTGGGGTTTGGGGAGATCAAAACATGGAGAGATCAATTCTTCCTTCATCCCACTCTACAGAGAACCAAGCAGCATTGAGAAAATCTTGGGCGATGCTGAAAAGGAGAAGCAACACAAATTATACAACGAGAACCCTAAGAAGGTTGAGCACATTAGAGCACATCATCAAGAGACAAACTTCAGATCACATCATCAAGAGACACATTACCAAGCAAATCCCCAAGAGTCCCTCAGGAATGTTCAGCAATTCAGAGCATCTACACTGAAACCAAATGTCGCACGAAATAAACGAGCCATCAGCCAAAATTTTACTCAAATTTCAGCAATCAGAATCCAAGCAGCTTACCGAGGTTACATGGTAAGGCATCTAGTTTCATGACCCACTTTTCAAAGTTAAATATGGAAGGAAGATAAACCTTTACTTTCCTTCTACAAAATTGAATCTAGAAAAAAATTCTGTCAGATAAAATAAATGAGCCACTTAACTTTCTTCTGCAATGTACTAGTAGAATTAGTGTAATCTTAAGAATGTTAAAGAACATTGTCTTACTCATATACCATCTATACTTCATAAGCAAGTAGACTCTCAATGATCTAGCATGCTAGTGCTCGTCTCCACAGTAGACATATAATATAATGTTTTCCTATTAGAACACTTCTGATTAGAATATTCAATCTAAGTTATGGTCGAGCCTCCTATCTTTTGTACAAATGCCATACAAATGCAGCATCAAAGTTCCTGAAAATTTTCTATAAGAGTCTTACTCATGGTTTCATGCATGCACATCAGTTCTAGTAAAACAGAGAAGGCTTTCCTGTATGTTTTATCGCAAAATTAGTTGCTGAAAATCAATATGAAATCAATCATGGATGGAGTTTCTGCATAAGAAAAATCATATAATGTAACTCTCACCTGTCTTCTTTTTTCTCGAGTAAAAATATTGAGGACGTATTATTAATCTTAATTAGATATAAATGTTTCAGAGATGCATAAATGACTCCATTGTAGTGTAAATCTTCACTCGGTTGTTATTATATACTTTGATGAGATGATGCAGGCTAGGAAGAGCTATCGAGCACTGAAGGGTCTTGTAAGACTTCAAAGGGTAATGAGAGGCCAGAATGTGAAGCGGCAGACCATGAACACTATGAGATGCATGCAGCTCCTGGTGAAAGTCCAATCACAAGTACGTGCAAGGAGGTTGCAGATGATGGAGAGCCGAAATCTTCAGCAGAGCTTGACTCCACGAAGGAGCGAAATGGATATGGAAAACAGCTTCAACAAATGGAGTTTAACACCTCAAGTAAGAAAATCCTACCGTCTCTCTCTCTCTCTCTCTCTCTCTCTCTCTCTATATATATATATATATATATATATATATATATATATATATATATATATATTGGAATAAGGGTAAATTTTATTCCACGCAAATCGTAGTAAAGGTACAATACACTATTCTCACATCTCTCCCTCCCCAGTTAAGGGGTCATTACAGATACATTGAATTCTATATTATGTAGAATTCCTACAGGCAGAGTAGCCAGTCCCTCAAAGATACGCCTGTTACGCTCCCTCCAGACGTGCCAAACTGATGCTGCAAGTCTAACTCTAGTAATCTTGGCCCAACCAGGGTCCATGCCTCGACGATCTTTGATCCAGCTGAGAATCCCCCGTATATCTCTAGCACTGCCAACTCCGCCCATCGATCGCATGCACTGCTCTGCCCAGATGTGCCAAGTCATTGGACACTCAAAAAATAGGTGGCCCATGGATTCTGCATCACCTGTATAGAATACGCACTTCGGGTCTGGAATCTGCATCCCAAACCTGAGAAGTCTGTCTCTCGTCATCAACCTGCCTAGAAGGAGTTTGTATGAACAAAGCTGTATTTTGCGAGCAATCCCCTTTGCCCAAATAAAGTCATACTCCGTAATCCTGTCATGTGGAGTCCGAACCATATTGTAGCAACTTTTAAAACGGAATATCCCGGACCCTCCATCCGAACCAGGTAAATTGTTTCTGGAATCGCTCCCACTGGGATTCGAACTCCTGACCACTTGGGCTGCATGCATCTCTCTTAACCACCAGGCTAGAGGTCATCTGCTATATATATATAATCGATGGAGATCTTGGGTGCGGGAGCGGGCGACCGAGACCGAGCGGCTAGGGTTCCTCCCCCGCGGCCACCTGATCCCCTCGCCGGCGGGGGGAGGAAGTCCGGAAAGAAGGGGGGACGGGCTGCCCCACCGGTCGGCGGCGATGCCCCCCCAGGCGGCGGGGGTGGGGGGGTAGGAGCAAAGGTGGGGGGGTCGGGCGGACCCCCCGGATCCGATGCGAGCGGCGGTGCCCCCCCAGGTGGTGGGGGCGGGAGCAAAGGTAGGGGGGTCGGGCGGACCCCCCGAATCTGCTGTGAGCGGCAGCGCCCCCCCCCCAGGCGGTGGGGGGGCGGGAACGAAGGCGGGGGGGGGGTCGGGCTTACCCCCTACGGCGGTGGGGGGGTCGGTTTCATTGTCGGACGGGGATCGGATCCTGCGGGGTGTCTCCAACGCTCCTAACTTCGAATTCGGAGCAAGATCTGGATCTCAGGGGGGCCAGATGGAGGGAGGAGGATGGACGACGGTTACGCGTCGTCCCGTAGCGAAGACCGGGAGAAAGGCAGGAGGACAGGGCCATGTTAGGGATCGCCATCCTGCTGACAGACGACAGGGCGGGTCAGGGGCGCGGCCATCGGCCCGTGGTCCCGTGGTGTCTGCTGGAAGATCGGTGGATTGGCGGCCAAAGGCGACCGCGACGGATAAGTGGAAGAGTAAGGTGGTGGATCTCGGCGATCAGGGGTCTAGGTCTCCCCTCCCGGAGGTTGTCCCCAGGCCACATGGGGCGACTACACGGCCGGCTGGAAGGTCCTGTGCAGATATTTGCAAACCTGTGGGGGCAAAAAGTCCCACATCGATGGAGTACGTGCCGCTGATCAAGTCAGGGAGGGGTTTCCGGGCCTCGTTCCCTGCGGAGGAGATAGAGAAGGTGACAGTATAATGGGAGAATACTCTGGTTTTGTACGTCCTAGGCAACAAGCTTTTCTACGGATAGATTCGGGATTATGCAGCACGTGTCTGGCAGCCTAAGGGGAGTATGAAGTTCTTTGCTCGCGAGAATGGCTTCTACTATGTGAAGTTTGGGCTTGCGGAGGATGTCCCAAGGATCCTCCAAGGCGTCCCCTGGACGTTCGACGGCAGGCTTATCATTCTGAAGGAATAGATCTCGGAACTTAGATATGAGAGGAAAGTCCTGAATGTCATTCCTGTATGGATTCGCTTCCCTGAGTTCCCTGTCCGGTTCTGGAGTATTCCATTGCTGATGCGTTTGGCGAGCTTGGTGGGCACCCCGATCAAGGCGGATGAAGCTACTGCCTTTCAGTTGAGGTTGATGTACGCCAAGATTTTTGTGGAGATTCGGGCTGGAGGGAGTTATCGAAGATGGTGGAATATGAGATTCCTTCTGGAGAGGTGCTAACCCAGAAGGTGGAATACGAATGGGTTCCACCTACCTGTTCACGTTGTACCTGTTTTGGGCATCTGGCCAGTGCTTGTTCGGCTGTAGGCCCTCAGGTGGAGCCTACTATTCCCCTTAGTGAGGCTCCAGATTCACCCTGCGACATGGATTCCAGAGATGACAGTGGAGAGGAGGTCTTGGTGGGAGGGGTTACCCATCCAGTGAGTGATGGCGGAATGAGCCTCATTGTCTCTATCCAGCTAGCTCCCATGAGTGGGGCGTTGACCACTTGCCTGAGACAGAGTAGTATAATTACCAGAGACATGGTGGCGTCGGGGATCGAGGCGCGAGGGGGTGGCGGACCGGCTGAGGGACAGGTTTACTGTAGGAAGCGACGTGCTGTTGGTCCGCTGAGTGACGGTCCTTCCAGGGAGGGGTGGCATCCTACTGACAGAGAGGAGACGGTGTGTGTTGACAATCCTGCCTGGGTGTTGGTGCTCTCTCAGGTCGCTCCCCAGCAGGCTATTCCGACTGGGATGGAGGAGGATCTATTAGCGTCGGATGTGGCACATTCTCCTGGTGCCGATCCGGATATTTTCCAGGGGACCCATCCTCTTATTAATTAATGGCTATTATCGCCTGGAATGTGAGGGGGACGTGTTCGCTAGGGAGGTGGAGAGAGATTTGTGAGGTTCTTCGCAGAGAGAAATGCGACATTTCTGTTCTATTAGAATCTAAGATCAATGGTGAAAAGACTCTTGCTTGGCGGACCCCATCTCATTGGGCCTAACTGCACAACCTGACTCTGTGTGACATAGCCAGGATTTGGGTTCGATGGAACTCGAAAAGCTGGGATGGTGACTTGATCTTGATGACGGAGCAGTTGATTGCCATCTCCTTCTCGAACAAGGGTGGCTTTCGGTTCTTGCTGGGGGCGGTTTACGGCCACAATGACAGAAGGAGACAGGAGTCCCTGTGGAGCGACATCTCCCGTGTTTCTGCTGCTGCAGATTCGTCGTCCCTTCCACTTCTTCTGATCGGAGACTTCAATGCCCTTCTGCACCGAGGGAAGAAGGTGGGCGGTCGTCCAGTTCCAAACTCTATCCTATATGATTTCCAGAGATGCCTCCTCCAAGCGGGGCTCCAGGGATTGTCACGCTCAGGCTTCATCTGGACTTGGCATAACAAAGCAATCTGGAACAGGGTTACATGCCAGCTTGATCGAGCCCTGGACAATGGAGAATGGTTCCGACATTTCCCCAATTCTTCGGCTGAGGGCCTGGCCGTTGGGACGATCGATCACCCCCCCATCAGGGTTGGCTTCACTTCTCGGTCTCCTGGAAAGTCCCGCCCTTTCAGGTACAATAACAGTTGGTATCTCTCGGAGGGCTACCTGGAGGCTGTCTCAGAGGGGCTTACTAGCTATCAGGAGGGGACGGCCCAGTTTCGCTTGGTACGTCGTCTCAAGGTCACGAAGAAGGCACTTCGGAGTTGGGTGAAGGGGTTGCCCAAGTCTACCTTAGAATATAAGGAGACGGAGTTGCGGGCTATCCAGCAGGACATGCAATCTGACATGCTTAATGGGGACCTGGCGGCAAGAGAGAAGGAGCTGATCGAAGAAGTCAACATCCTGCAACTGCAGAAGGAGATTAGCACGGCTCAGCGTACCAAATGTTCCTGGATCAAGGACGGTGACCGTTGTTCCAAGTTCTTCTATGATGTCATCCGGACAAGACAGCATAGGAATCACATCTCCCAGCTTCTTGATGCGGGTGGCAACCTGGTGGGGGAGCCGACTGAGATCCAGGGCAAGGCTGTCAGGTACTATTCTGAGTTATATTTCTAGACTGACTACCTGTATGTGTTCCCAGAGGTTGTTACGAAGAGATTGGTGACTCCGTATGGGAATAGCATTCTTCTTGCCCCTATTACTTTGGAGGAGGTGGAATCAATTGTCAAGTTGGCGGATCCCAACAAGGCTCCCAGACCGGATAGTTTTAGCAGTGGGTTCTACAATCGCCACTGGGACATTCTAAAGTATCAGGTCTTGGAGGTGGTGCAGGAATTCTTCACCAAAGGGAAGCTTCTGAAAGAGCTGAACCACACTTTCCTGATCTTGGTGCCAAAGAAGGAGGGAGCGACAGCATTGACGAATTTCAGACCTATTGCGTGCTGTAATTATCTTTATAAGATAATTAGGCACCTTATGTGTCGACGGATGGAGGGGATCATGCAGGACTTGGTATATCCAAACCAGGCTGCGTTCATCAAGGGGAGGTTGATTGCTGAGCACAGCCTCCTGGCTCATGAGATGGTGAGGGGCTTTAGCAAACCCGGAGGGGAGAAAGCATGTGTGAAACTGGACCTGAGGATGGCGTATGACATGGTCAATCGGGACTTCCTCTGTCATCTGATGACTGCCATGGGTTTCGCAGACCACTGGGTTGCATTGATCCGGGAGTGCATCACGTCCCCCACTTTTTCTGTCCTTATTCAGGACATTCCTTATGGGTACTTTCAGAGCAATCATGGGCTTAGACAAGGTGACCCCCTGTCCCCTTACCTGTTCACGCTTGTTATGGAATACTTCACATGTCTAATGGACCTGGCAGTGCACCGTGGGAGGCTGGTCCCATTGTTTTGGAGGGTTGATCTCCCAGTTATCCACCTTATATATGCAGATGATCTCTTGGTGTTCATCCAGCCATCGACGGAGGGTATGCAGACGCTTGCGGAGATTATGGGAGAGTTGAATTCCCTCTCGGGCCTTCAGATGAATAGAGAAAAGAGCAGGGTGTACTTCAGCTCCTTATGTCCCCAGAAGGAGGAGCGGGCCGATGTGCTGGGAATCGAGAGGAGTGATCTTCCGGTACGATATTTAGGAGTGCCTCTCACAGTCAACTATGCGCAAGATTAGGACTGCCATAGTCTGGTGGAGTACGTCCAGAGGAGAGTGGAAGGTTGGCAAGCCGCCGGATTGTCATTTGGAGGACGCATCGAGCTGGTCAGATCGATGATTTTGGTTGTGGCTCATTTTTGGCTGCAATCCATCCTCCTCCCTGTTGCCACTGTTAGGAAAGTGGAGCAGATCTGTGCAAATTTTATTTGGAGGGGGGTATGCATGCGATATCCTGGGAGCAGCTCTGTCGACCCAGGAAGGAGGGAGGAGTGGGGCTCAGGCCGTTGCTGGAGATTAGGGAGGCCTCCGCTCTTAAGCTGGTATGGAGATTCATCAACGGGGGGTCTCTCTGGGCTGACTGGATGCACAGCAGATACGCGAAGCAGGACAACTTTTGGATGTGTGGTACTGACAGACAACAATCACTCAGTCACTTTCAAGACTGTCTTACGACACAGGGGAGTTCTCAAATCTGCAATCCGGAAGGTCATGAAGGATAGGTCTGGAATAGACCTTTGGCGGGATCCTTGGATAGATCGACTTTCGCTATTGGACATCAGGGGAGCCCCGACACACCAGGAGGACAGGCGTGGTCTGACGTGCAGTCGTATCATTCATGACGGAGAGTGGAGGCCGGAGTCTTATCGGTTTACCGAGGAGCTGGGTGGGATCATTAGTACTATTGCCATTGATCCGGACTTACCTGCTGATCGGTAGATTTGGGAGCCGACAGGAGCAACTCCGAGAACTGGGGAGTTCCAATTCCAAAACTGCTACAACCTCATCCGGCGCACCTTTCCTCAGAGTTCTGACTAGAAGTTTGTATGGTGCAAGGGTCTGGCCAGGAAGATGCAGCTTTGTGTCTACAAGCTTCTACTGGGACGTCTTTTGACTAGGGATCGTCTGAGTTCGTTTGGAGTGCCGGTTCCAGATCCCAAGTGTGTGCTTTGCAGTCTGGAGCATGAATCTATAGGGCACATTTTCTTCGAGTGTACCCTGGCTTGACAGATCTGGTCTGAGCAGAGTAGAGCGTTAGGAGGGTGCGACTCCGGAAAGGGAATTAGGGACATCATCACTGTGCTCCAGGATAGCAGGGGTCGAGGACAGGACTGGTTCCGGACCGCCAGAGTTCTACTGCCTGCCTCAGTTTGGCATATATGGCGGAAACGAAACCGTCGGATATTTGAGAGGCTGGTCACCCCTCCGGTAGGCATTCTCCATAACATCGAGTTTGATGTAAATGCCATGGAGAATTGATGAGTAGAATTTCCACTTTGATTGTATGTTGTAAGATTATTGCATTACTTTTGGAATAAAATTTATCTTTTGTAAGATTATTGCATTACTTTTGGAATAAAATATATATATAATTTTTATTTTTGGAAAAAGGGTAAATTTTATTCCAAAATCAACTCAACTCATATAGCTTACAGTACATCCCATGGACCTCTCACCCTACTAAGGTGACATAGCATTTACATCAAACTCAATATTATAAAGTATGCCTATTGGGGGAGTGGAGAGCCCCTCGAAAATACGTTGATTCCGTTCCCTCCACACATGCCAGACAGAGGCAGCTAGTCGAAATCTGGCGGTCTTGAATCATACATGTCCCTACCTCTCTGGCCACGAATCCCTGTGATGATGTCTCATAAATCTCTGCCTGTGTCACAGCCACCCAACGACCTGCGGCACTGTTCAGACCAAATATACCAGGACACATTACACTCAAAGAACAAATGTCTCATAGATTCATTTCCTGCTTCACACAGCATACACTTGGGATTGGGAATGGGGATCCCAAACGTAATGAACCTATCTCTCGTCAGCAGTCGCCCCAACATCAACCGGTAGACGCATAATTGCATCTTGCGAGCCAGGCCCTTGCACCAGATGAAGTCATAATCCTCGCTCATAAGGTTCGTTTGGCGTACCAGGTTGTAGCAACTCTTGAATTAGAATTTTTCTGTAGCTTTAGGATTGACAGGCGGATCCCAAATCCATCTATCGGCTAGCTGACTCGGGTCAATGTCTACCTCTCGAATAGCCACTCCAAGCTCTGTCGTGTGTCGGTATAGCTCTGGTCTCCATTTACCATTCCTGATAATATGTTGACACTTCATCCCTTTACCAGCCTCCCTATGCAGCTGGTCACCCAGTATCTCTAGCAACGATTGACGCTTCACCCAAGGGTCCAGCCAGAGGTTAGTACCTGTTCCATCTCTCATAATTCGTCGAATAGAAGATTTGAGAACAGCTCTGTGTCGGAGAATAATTTGAAAGTCACCGAGTAGTTATTGTTGAGATCACAGGTCCAAAAGTTGCCCTTCTTCACATACCGACTAGACATCCAGTCCGTCCATAACGATCCGCCTTTGATGAACCTCCATGCCATCTTCAGCCCCGAGGCCTCCCCGACTGCCAGGAGTGGTCTGAGCCCCTCCCTACCCTCCTCCCAAGGTCGGCAGAGTTGTCCCCAGGAGATCGCATGGATGTCCCCTCTCCAGATAAAGTTGGCACAAATGCTCTCCACCTTTCTGATAGTGGCCACCGGAACTAGGATAGACTAGAGCCAGAATAGTGCCAGGGCAGAGTTGATTTACCTCACTAGCTTAATGTGACCCCCCAAAGGACAGGCCTACTGCCTGCCATCCTTCTACCCTCCTCTGAGCATACTCAACTAGGCCCTGACAGTGCAGTTCCCTCGCATAGTTAACTGTCAGAGGCACCCCAGGTATTTGACTGGCAGCTTCCCTTTTTCGATGCCTAGGATTGTCGCTCTTTCCTCCTTCAGCGTACAAGAGAGTAGAAATAGACTCGAACCTTTTCTTGGTTCAGTTGAAGCCCACAAAGCTTGTCAAACTCACCCATAGTCCCAGCTAGCGTGGTCATCCCTCCCATAGATGGACGAAGAAAAACCAGAAGGTCATCCGCATATATGAGGTGTGAAACATGCGGCATGATTTGCTTGTACAGAGGCACAACCTACCTACTATGCACCGCCATATCCATCAGGCAAGAGAAGTACTCCATGACAAAAGTGAACAGATAAGGAGACAGGGGCCCCCTTGCCTCAGCCCTTCGTTGCTACGGAAGAACCTATATGGGATGTCCTGTATGAGAACTGAGAAAGTAGGGGTCGAGATGCACTCCCTAATCCTCGATAGCCATATCTCGTCGAACCCCATAGCAACCATCAAGTGACACAGGAAGTCCTTGTTAACCATGTCATAAGCTTTCCTCAGGTCCAGCTTCACACACGCCTTCTCGCCCTCCGGTTTGTTGAACTCCCGCACCATCACATGAGCGAGCAGGCTGTGCTCTGCGATCGATCTGTCCTTGATGAAAGCCGTCTGGTTCGGGGAGACCATGTCCTGCATAATTCCCTCCATGCACCGACACATAAGGTGAGTAATTATCTTATAAAGATAATTACAGCACGCAATAGAACGGAAGTCAGCCAGCGAAGTCGTCCCTTTTATCTTCGGCACCAGGGTCAGGAACATGTGGTTGAGCTCCTTCAGCAATTTCGCCTCCTTGAAGAATTTTTGTACTGCTTCAAGAACTGGTAGCTTCAACGAATCCCAGTGGCGCTTATAAAATCCACTGCTAAACCCATCCGACCCTGGGGCCTTGTTAGGGTCCGCCTTCATGATAATAGCCTCCACCTCCTCTAGCCTGACCGGCTCAAGTAACTGGCTGTTGCCATACGGCGTCACCACCTTCTTTGTAATGATATCTGAAAAAATAGACAGATAGTCAGCTTGAAAATATAACTCTGAATAGTACCTGACAGCCTCCCCCTAGATCGCAGTAGGGTCGCCAACCAGCTTGCCCTCTCCATCAAGAAGACGGGAGACATTATTCCTGTGTTGTCTTGTGCGAATCACATCATAGAATAACTTGGAGCAGCGGTCCCCCTCCTTAAGTCAGGAGCATTTAGCGCGTTGTGTCGCACTAATTTCCTTCTGGAGTCGAAGAATGTTGACTTCCCCTATTAATTCATTTTTTTGTGCCGCTAAGAACCCATCCAGGATATCAGATTGCATGGAGTTCTGAGTAGCCCTGAGTTTAGCCTCCTTGTCCTCCGGAGATGGTCGGGTAATGCTCTTCATCCAGCTCCAGATAGCCCTCTTAGTACGTTTGAGGATGTGCACCATACAGAATTGAGCCGTTCCCTCCTGCTGATAGTGAATTCCCTCGGCCACTGCCTCCATATAGCCCTCGGACAAGTACCAGCTGTTGTTGTAGCAAAAAAATACGATTTTCAAGTGGGCCGCTCAGTGAAGCCGACCCTGATCGGGGAGTGATTACTAGTCCCAATAGCTAGGCCCTCTGCCACTAAATTTGGGAAGCAACAAAACCACTCACTATTACCCAGTGCCCTGTCAAGCTGGTAGGCAACTCTGTGGTGAACAACTTTATTGTGCCAGGTCCAGATGTACCCTGCTCTCTCCAGCTTCCTCTGGCCAGATTTTAGGAGACACCTTTGAAAGTCATAGAGGATCTGATCGAGAACAGGACGACCTCCCACCTTCTCTTGCCTGTGGAGGAGAGCATTGAAATCACCCAAAAGAAGCAAGGGGAGGTGCAGACTGTCCGCCAAAAGGCCCACATGGGAGATGTGCCTCCATAGGCCTTCCCTGCGCCGTCTGTCGTTGTGACCATATAGCGCTCCAAGCATGAATTGGAATCCTCTCATGTTTGTAAAAGAGATCGCAATAAGCTGCTCTGACATCAGGGTCAGATCACCATCCCAGTTGTTGCTATTCCATCTAACCCAGATCCTTGCCATATCACATATCGTCAGGTTATGGAGTTGAACCCAATTGGGGGGAGTCCGTCGCGCTAGCGTCCTCTCTCCTTTAATCTTAGTTTCCAGCAGTACAGAGATGTCACACTTTTCTCTGCGTAAGACTTCATTAATCTCTCTCCATCTTCTTAAAGAGCATGCACCTCTGATATTTCAGGCGATTATCGCCATTAATTATTAAGAGGGTGGCCCTCCTGAAACGCATCTGGACCAGTACCCGAGGATGGTACCACGTCCATCACCACCTTGTCCTCCTCCAAGCCAGGTATAGTAGTATGCCGACTCGCTATTTGGGTGCGCATCAGGGTCCAACCAGGGTTGTCCACACCGAGCGACTCTCTGTAGCCAGGCATGCGACCTTCCTCTCGTGGGTGTCCGTCATGTAGTGAGCCAGCATGTCTCTTCCTACTATAAACTCTCTCCTCGGACACACCACCTTCTCCCCGATGCTCTCTTCCCGACTCTGTCATGCCCCTGGTGATCATACTCCTCTGGGCGTTGAAAGTAACCATAACCCCATTGGGATGCTCCGGCTGCGGTGAGATAGTCAGACCCAGTCCACTGGCGTCTTTCATCTGCCGGTTTCCCTCCTACAGGCCACCCTCTACCCTCTCTTCTACTCTAATAGTCTCTGCCGTCCGAGATATTCCAGGGTCCACAGCTGTCTCCAGGGGAGTCACAGTCTTCTGAACTCCATTTGGGCATGCACTAGAGAAGTGACTGAAACAAGTACAATGGGAACAATCAGGTGCTACCCATTCGTACTCAACTTTCTGAGTGAGAACCTCCCCAGACGGAACCTCATACTCCAGCAAACTCGGGAGCTCTCTACCGACACTGATCTCCACGAACATCCGAGCATACATCAGTCTCGACCAAAAGGCAGTAGCAACGTCAGCCTTATTCGGTTTGCCTACCAAGCTGGCGAGCCTCATGAGCAGGAGGATGCTCCAATATCTGACTGGAAACTCCGGGAAACGGATCCAAACAGAGATAGCATTGAGGACATCCTTCTCACATCGCAACTCCGGAGTCCACTCTTTCAGAATAATCAGTCTCCCATCAAACGTCCAAAGCCCTCCTTGGGTAATCCTGACGTCTTTCGCAAGTCCAAACTTGACATAGTAGAAGCCATTCTCCCTCGCAAAAACCTCCATGTTTCCTTTTGGCTGCCAAGCACGTACCGTATATGCTCGGATATGCCCATAGAAGGGCTTGTTCTCCAGTACGTATAAGACCAACATATTTTTCCAGAAAGCTATCACCTCCGCTATCTCATCTGCAGGGAAAGAGGCTCAAAATTTACTCCCTGCCTTCTTTGGCGGCACATACTCCATTGACGATGGACATTTGGGTCCTACTGGCTTGCATATGTCTGCCCAAGACTTTCCCACAGGGCGAGTAGACGTCCCCGGAGACCATGGGGAGTCACTAGGGGGGAGGGACCCTAGTCCCTGGCCCCCAATGTTAGAAGCACTCCCTTTTCCTTTGTCCGCCGTTGTCGCCGTGGGTCGCCACACCGGCGTCCTACCACCAACACTATTTCCCGACCGTGGGAGTCTACCTAGGCCATAAGATGTCTTCCTCGTCCCTGAACCTGCTCCCGCCCTCCTATCGGGGGTATAATGCGCCTTTGGGTGCATCTGTCCACTACTCATTTCTTAACGCGAACCGCCATCCTTGCCCACACTCCTACCACCGCGACGTCTCGTAACCGTCGTCCATCCACCATTCTTCATCTGCCACCCTGAGATCCTGACATGGGTTCAGGTTGGAAAGCCGGCGATCCCGATAGATCTGGGACCCATCGATCGGGTCCGATGCCCGTCGTCGCCGTCGAGCCGCTCGGGGCGTTACCGCGTATGGGAGCTACCGCTCCGCCCGTCGTCGAGCCACCCATGGCCGTGCCGAAGCCGCGCCGATTTTGGTCGGCCCGCGCCTCTCCCTGTACACCTCAGCAGCTTGAACTTGTACATGCCACAACATATATCTCTTCGAGCCACATGTTGGGAACCCTTCGTAAGCATTCAATCTTTGTCCCCAAACATACTTTGACGGCCATCATCTGCCAGCCTCCATACTGAAACCAAATTGTAGCAAAAATTTGTACATGTCGCACCATCTTGAGAATGAGCTTCTCGCCAAGCTCTGTTGTTAAATACACATTGTCGATGCCCACAACTGCAGTTGTCCCCTTGTTACCCATCTTCACAGGTCCAAACCAACCGCCTCAGTATGACGTGAAGATCCTCCTATGCGAGTGGTGCAATACGATGCCCTCGTATGCATGAGCCAATCGCCGTCTTGACCTATTCCATAAGGTTCATCTGTGTCGATTTTTGTGATGATGATATGTCATCCTTGCCTTTAGTCTTCTCAGCTTTGAGCTTTGTGCAGTTCTTTTTAAAATAATCCATTTTGCCACAGTGATAGTAGTCTTCCCTGCGATCCACACTTATAGAATCCCGAGAACTCTCCTACTTCCTCGCCTGTGACTTGAGTCTTCCCTTTCCGTAGGAAGCAACCAGAATAGACTCCTGCGATGATTCAACAAATTTCTTATGCCAGACCTTCTCGTTCAACAAGCTGCTTTTGACTGCCTCCATCAAGCGCGGAGTTGCTCACCGATGCCACCAATGTCTCCCAGCCCTCCGACAAAGAACTCAAAAGCAAAAGGGTCTGAAGCTCATCGCCAATTACCATATTCATCGCAAATAACTGATTGATGATACCCTGAACCTCGTTCAGATATTGTGTCGAGCCACCTCTGTCTACTTTATGTCGACAAGTTGGCGAATAAGAAATGCCTTGTTACCAGTCATTTTTCGTTCGTACAGCGAATGCAGCTTCTTCCACAATGCTTTTACCGAACTCTTTATGGATACGTGATGAAACACCGAATCATCCAACCATTGGTGGATGAATCCAATGGCTTTCTGATCCCATCGCTTCCAGTCATTATCAGACTTGTCCGATGACTTGGCGTTGTCGCCCTCCAACGGACCATGTAAATCCTTTCACTAGAGTATGTCCTCCATCCTTAGCTTCCAAATCATCCAGTTCCACCTGTGAGAGTCAAACATGTGTTCATCTGCTCCGTAGACATAGTTGCACCTTCCCTCTCGAGAACCTGACAACTCTGATACCAATTGATGGCCCGAAAGCATTGCCAATCCCACCTGAAGATAGCCAATCAACGTCTAACAAAAGCGCCAAGCACAGATGAGAACACAGTATTTTTTGTCACCGTATAAATTGGACAAATACCAATCTTTATATCTTTCAACAAAATACAAGATTGAATACAAATTTGTTGAACCCTTTGCCTAAAGGTTCAACCTCCTCACCAAACTCAAGAAAAAGCAGCACTCGCCCTACTCGTAGCAATCTTCCTGTATGAGGACGACGACTCTATGCACAGATCTCCTCTCTGTTGTCTCGAACGACATGCCCTAAAAGAAAAATATGGACTTTCTCTTAGCTTTCTGTTGACGAACACCCTGAATCTCCTGTATTGTTCTCTCCCTTGTGCCTCCACCCTCAATGCATATAAATAGGTTGAGAAACCTATTTCAGGGTTTAGGAAATCTCAAAATAGCTCACCATCAGATCTGGCTATCAAACACATCCAACGGTGCAGATTAAAACCTAGAACTCATTCAACCCCGACCGAAACGAGCTCGGCCAGTGTTCGGTTTTGGACCCTACCAAAAGTTCTGACTGCAAACACACAGAACTCTGACAGAATTCTGTCTCTACCGAACTCGACCCGAGTTCGGTCCTGTCTTGGCAGAACGACCTCGACATCCAGACTCGACTCCAACAGGTTGCAGATTTGTTTACAAAAGATCTTCCAAGAGAAAATTTCTTTTTCCTCCGAGATAAATTAAGTATGCAGGACAAATACATTAAGGAGTGTTGAGATTAATGAATTGTTTGCTATAATAATTTAGTAAAATAAATTTAATTATCAATAGTTGTGTCACTTCCTAAAGGGTACGTATATGAAAAGGTGTCTCTCTTTAGAATAGTTGTATATCTTAGAAGAGTTGTTTCTCTGCGAATCAATTAAAGACTTGTGTCTATTCATGTAAAGGTGCAAGTGCACTTATAAATACCCAATGTAATATTCAGATGAATCTTTCAGAGAAATAAATAATACATTCAGTCAAAAATACTCTCTTGTCATATATACCTATTTCTCTGCAATAAAAATTCAGATTTATATTCTTTCATCCAACACAGACTCATACAAGAATTGCTTTACTTGTTTATTTATTATATAATTTTGTATATGAAACTATCTAAGCAACTATATTTCTGTTGGCCATTAATTGATTTAGAGTTCAAAGTTTATTTTATGAAAAAGGAAGAAGCCACTTATTTACTACTTAATTGGCCAATAGTTCTAACTTTGAACTTTGTAATGGCCTGAGACTGGCAAGCTTTGATGGTGTCTGTGTATGTTGGTGTAGTCTGTAGCAGAAGCTGATGAAGGGTGGGATGATAGTGTACTCACGAAGGAGGAGAGAGATGCAAGGAATCGAAGTAAGGTGGAGGCTGTGATCAAGAGGGAAAGAGCCTTGGCCTATGCATATTCTCACCAGGTATTCTACTGAACCTTCACATTGATCCTGTGTCTTGGTCCAGGTAAGAGTGGCCAGAACCAAAATTCACATGGAATACCTGTAGACCTTATTCCATACATTTTGGATAAGGGCTAACTAGATTTCGAACACTTCTAAACCTAGTTCAGACAAATGAATGCAAATTCAGCTCAATTACACCCAACCCACCGTAACTTCTTCTGATCCTATCAGCTTACTAGTTCCGGGAACATTTTGTTGCATGGTAGTAGTGTTAACACAATAGATGGACTATAGGTTTTTATTCAAGTAGTGGCATCTAGAATTGATGGGCTTATAGCATTAAATGACCATCAATTTTGGTGAGAAGGTGCAATTAACTTTCCCGTTGTTTGTATATTCAATAACAATATGCTTCTATTTGTTTGGAGATTCAGCAAGAATTTCTTCATTCCTAAAAATAATCTTAGTACATCGGAAAGCTTTGCTGCAGCAACATAGATTTTGTTATGGTAATAGAGCAACCTATGTTTAAGCTGCAACGCAAATCTAGTGTGCAGATTGAAAGAAATATACCGATGAGCAGATACAGGTCTTGACCAAGAAAAGTGGTATTCTGGAGAACACTAACTCATTGTTGCTTCTGTTGTATCTGCAGTTGCTAAAAGTCACACAAAAATCGGCCCATGCAGTACTGACAGACATCCGGTTCGGAGGTTTCCCTTTGTGGTGGAACTGGCTCGACCGCCAAGTCCCCAACGAACCGCACTCCAACACGCTTCCCATGACCCCTACAGCACCAGGACCAACACCAGCACCAGCACCAAAGTTGAAATCCACTGCCTTTGCTAGCACCTTGCAGTGCCCCAATAGCCGCAATGAACCAAAGAGACCAGTCCATGATGTTCTAGACGTACCCACTCCTCGCTCTGCCATAACAGTGCTGCCAACTCCGAGAGCCCAGCATCCGTCAGGTGCAACAAATAAGTGGCATAAAAAACAAATGAGAGATGACGATAGCTTGACAAGTTGCCCGGCATTCACAGCAGTGCCTAACTACATGGCCCCTACTGTGTCGGCCAAGGCGAAGGCTAGAGACAGCTCTGTCACAGCCAAAGATGGACATGAAGGAGGGAAGAAACGTTTCTCATTCAGTTTGACTCAGAGCATCGCATCCGTGGGTTGGAACAAGGGGCCATTCTTTTCGTCTAAAGAATCCGTGCCGATCCCGAGGAGATCAGGGAAGCACAGATCGACGAGCTCGATAGGGGGCATGAGTGTTGATTCTACTGTTTCTTTGCCTGTGAGAGTTGGTAGGAAGCCATTTAAGTAGTTGATTGTTTGTGAGAAGCATTTGGTTGTTTTGATGTATTGTACTCATTGGCTTGTGTGATCATGGTTGTTTCTTTGCTTGTTATTTGGGTGTAGGAATTTTAATTTGCTTCAGATATGGGGAAAAAAAGTGTGTGCAATGTACAATGGAAATATCCGGAATAATGTGTTGTACAAAAGAAAGCAAGGTCGTGCATTATATCTCTAAGATTCTGACATCCGTAAGTTGAAGTTGAAACGTGAATACACATGGATCCAAGGTATAGTTCCCTTTCCAACATGAATCCAAGGTAATTTCCTCGGAAGCTTGAGTTTGAGGATAAGTATATTAAGATGCGCACAACTAACTAGTGGAGTTTTCCCTATATTCTATGGTGGGGTTTGGTCATAGTTAATCCTATAAATTTATTAGAAATTAGTTTTATTAAGGAATAAATCCCTAAAATTCTCCAAAAATTATATAATCACCAAATAAATATATAATGCCCTAAAGTCAATTCCTAGGCTTAATTAGAGTCTTATACTTCTAGTCTCAGCCTACTTGTTGGTTTCCTGGCTACACTGGTTTAGTTTCACAATCCAAAAAGTCTAACGAATGCTGTTTAGATACGTTCTATCTCAATCTATACATGGTATTAATGAATTTTTGGGAGTGGATGTTACAATCTGCCCAACTTAAAAGTATTTCGCCCTCGAAATTACGAAAGCACTTAATATCCGATATTGTTTCCACCTTGAATATTTGAGTCATATTTCTAGAGTTATTCATCTCATCCTTAATTTCCTTATTAACTCATCCTCAAAAACCATATGGGAACTATCGAATATAGGAGTGGGGCTCCCTCCTATCTATCAAATCCTATTTATATTCAAAAACTTAGACTTTTATGTTCAATTCTTTCTTCCTTATCTTCAATAGGTAAACCTTGCTATACTTGTTGTTTCTTTAACTACTAGGAATTACGTTTCTCATGTTTATGGCTTATGTGCATCGTAGATCTCTCAACTTTGTACCTAATATTATATCCTTCTCAACCTTCTCTAAGAGAAAACAACACCACAAACATACCAACGTTTCATACTAGTAACTTCATATTACCACTGGAAATTTCCCTTTGGGTTATTTACCAAATTTTACACTTTGCTTTCAGTTACCTATTTTAATGCATGACATAAAAGATTGAATCCATTAAAATCATCTTAGGCTAGGGAGTTCATATTCCAATCACTAAAGGATTTTTCCATCCTCAAAGTTTTAACCTATAACACAAGTACTACATAATACAATGTAAATATATCTATCATTCTAATCACGAAGTCCTCAAGTTTGTCGACTCTTGTCTTCCAAATTCTTTCTTTCACTATGCAGCTACTCAATTAACCACTAGATTTTTTTGACATGAATCCTAGATAACCACTACCACTAGATCGATTTTTTCAATCAACCATTCATTTAAAATTTCTAGAACCTTTTAAATTGTTCATCGCTTCATCAAGATATTACCTAATCATTGATCCTCAATATAAGCACTATCACGTAAACCTAACGCAAATGAATCATACCTACTTCCCACAATAATTTCTTTATTTTAAATCTTTCTTGACCATAATGATAAATTAAGAGTTTTTATCGAGGCAGTACACAAATTACTCAGGGCTAGCCCAATATTGGGGATAACCCAATTTTGTGGAATATTTACTCAGGGCAGTATAAAACTTAGTAGGGGTTGCCCACCCTTCCCTCCCCCCAAACCCCCCTCCAAAACCCAAACATTCTAATGTTTACTCTCTCTCTCTCTCTCTCTCTCTCTTCAAAATCCTTTTTTCCTCCTTCCTTCACTTCAAATCTCTAAACTTCTTCACAATCCTTGTTAATGCCCAAATATCATAGTGTAGTAATATAAGATAGGTATAGGGTGAACTTTTAATGGATTTCTAAAATTTTGAACCCATTTTAGGGTCTTGAACTTCGGATTTTCATCGACAGTCGCGACTGGGAAGACTCGGGACTATACAAATTTTCTATATTCCTGATAACATACAGGACTATAGAAAATGTCTACAGTCCTGACAACATAGAGGACTATAGAAATTTTCTACAGCCATGACTGGATCCAGAATTTAAGGACTTGTCCAAAAAATTGACAGTCCTACCTATTGGAAGGACTGTTAAAAATTTTGACAGTCTTAAATGAACAACATATTTTGTTGACTGTCAAATATTTCGGCAGTTTAGTATACACGTAGACTATCAAAAATTATGATCGTCCTAAAGAAAATGTGTTGTTCATTTAGGACTGTCAAAAATTTTGATAGTCCATTATGTATTTAGGACAGCCTCGAGTAAATTTTTTTAGTGGAAAACTTGTAAATAAAAAAAATGGGCAACCCTGAGTAAGTTTTGTAGCACCTTTATAAATACCGTAAATCAATCAGTTTTAAAAATTAACAACCATTAATGCTACTCCTAAAAATTGACTTACCGTTCCTCAAACATTTATCTCTCCCATTCATTTATTCTCATCTATTATTTCTTCAAACTCCCTTTGCATCTTCTAGTCTAAATTACCAATGAATACTTCTTGCCAAAACCAAATAGTTTTAACCTCGATCATAATTTTCATTAGTCACTTTCAGTCATTGAAATTATATATAAATCTCTAATCATCAATCCTCTAGGTTACAAATCAATTATTAGTCATGCATAACTTCCCCTAATATTCCCTATTTATAATATTATTCTCCATATAATATCTTAGGTAGGTGTTTATCATATCCTTCATGATTGCTATATAAGTCAACTATTTAATTACTCGAGATTGTTGATTCTAACTACCCACAATTATCTTTGATAAACCTATATAGGTGCAGCTAAGGGCAATAAAGGCTTACCGTAATCTAGTACTTACTATAGGCATACCTTCATCTATCATATCCTCTGCATACCTTCATCTATCGTAAACTCTATATCATACATGCATCATAACTATACAACAACTTTTATCAACTTCACTAAACAAAAGATCCGCTTATGGTATTTTCTAATCCAGTCATTGATAATTAAAGGCGACAATGCTTTAGGGCTGGGTTGAACAAACCATACAATATCAATCAAGATTAGGGTCAAACAAAACATGTAGATATTCAAAAAAAAATTCAAGAATGGTATGAAGTCAATTTAGATGCATATAATAATCTAGGTAGAACTTGAGAACTATAAACCTCCGTGATCCCATTATCTGAAATTCTGCCTCACTAGTATGCCTCTAGCTGCAAGAAATCCTAATTTCATAATACAACGGATGGTTGCAAAGCATATCTGACTCGCCAAATAATATAGGTTCTCTAACCTTCCCTTGGCCAAATCTATGAGATATTTCCAAAACAACTTTAGCAAATAACCGAGGAGAGCCAATTACGACGTCAAAAGGAAAAATCTCAATCGAGTCACAACAAAGAGAATAATACGGGAGCAATCATGCTGGAAAGTAAATAACGCAAAAGCAATCATTCTAGAAGGATCCTAGAGAAACATATAATTCTAGCTGTGGATGTATCCACAAATCTTAATTCTTACTTAGTCGATGGCTTGCAGTAGTACAACTAACCTAGGCACTACTAAGACTTCACACACTTTGCAAAGATTAGGCATGTATGGGCCACACAAAAATTATGTCATGCCTCAGTCCCAAAATACGTAGGAGCTAGTTTACGCAACAATGGCCAGTTATGCATCAAGTGGACTCCGGCCCAACTTAAATATGTATACGATGTCCATGTCATAAAAACTATCCATATAAAATATCAAGTACATCTACGACACTACCTATGAAATATGAACTATATATAGCAAGAAATAAAAAAGAAGAACATGAAGAAGGTAACAACTAGGTATACCTGAATTTTGAAGAAACAATCTCCCCGTAGTCCTTTGAAAGTAGTTCAGCAAATAACATGGAAGAAAAGTAGGTCCTCAGAGGGACGTAACAAGATACATAATATGCATGCCATATAAGATAAATAATAAATACCAGCAAGGGAACAACACATACTCATGGAACAACCACTCACAAATAATCTATGTGAGCATGCACTTGAGGACAACGTTTCCATGCATGAGCTTTCCTGAACAAATAATAATGCACGGACAACAAGTAGCCCTCATCCGAGTCATTAGCGGCCAGCATGTAAAAAAATAAAATAGCAGGCCCTACGTTACAATGATATCGTTGAGTCGCATACACGACCCATCCAGTATGACACTACAAAGTTGCAAGTCAAGTCCAGTTATATACACAAGTAAATACGAGATACCAGGCATGCAATACAACAAAAATTAATGTACCATACATATTAAGTGTCAACAAGAATACTCATGTAACATATCATGGAAAACCAAAGTAATAGTATAATAAAAGAAAGATTGATGATATGCTCAAAATAAGTAAATACTGAGAATCAAATAGACAATGTATATTTACTTGGAGTTTGTCCAAGCATGCAGAGTTCTGAGATCAAAGTCTAGCTAGAACTATCCACGAACGAACAAGCTATGACCATCATGAATATATACCAATCCCAATAACAAATATTCATACAAATACAAATAACCATTTGTAACTTAGGAAGGTGGGATCGGTCCAAGTCGCCTATCACCTACGCCCCCTAAGTTGTTTATTAGTCATAACATATAGTACTAAGTTACTCTAGTCTCTATAATCAATATTTGTTTATTTATATTATGATTTGAAAGTTATAGGTTCAAAATACCAAGTTTGATCTCATAATTTGTGCAACAAAGTGTACGACATACAAATCGAGACAAGATGGTTAATCACAAGGTTAACAATCTTATTTCGGTGATTCGTACGGTCATTTTGTCAATTTCAGCAATACAAATTAACTAGAATCGACGTATCTTAGTATCGATGCACATATTTCGAATTATGAACATGATAAACACTAATTACAATATAAAGATAGGGTGGTTTAATCAATTAAACAATATTATTATGCTAAAAAAAACTTAGTATCGTAGGGTAAAAAGCCTCTACGATCGCAATAAAATTAAAGGATCAAAAGTGCGACGGTTGGATCTTTAAGAAAGTCCAAAATACTAATTCTGGATGACAAGAAAGGATTGGGGTTGTACATAGTATATTATCAGAATATGTGTGATCCAACCATATTAAAATTAATTTATATGAGAAAGTATACTTGAAAACGGACCAAGAAATAGAGGTAATGGCGTGAAAATACGGGTCCTAAAAGATGAGTATGTTGTTTGACTCAATACAGACATGACGTGCTAATACGATCGATTTTGGTCGACCAACCTTATCGTGATCATGCCAACCTCAGCATGTTTAAAGAGAAATACGTCATGAGTGCAACAACAAAGCCCGATCGTGAAATCGGCCGTTGGATCTTGCGTGACGAGTCTCTAAAATTACTGACACAAAACTGATGGATATGTCCTGAAAATCTAGACACAACTACTAATTCCTTGGTGTTGGGTCGACTTAAGAGGACTGGGAATAGACTCATGGATCCGGCTATACACACCCCAATACTTACTTAGCACACCCCATTTAATTTTTTTTTCCTATTCTACCCATGCTGAGCACACACCATGCTCCCCTCCCCTCCCCCGTCCACCGACCCTTCTCCTCCTCCTCCTCCCCCGACCCGCCTCCGACCCTCCCCCCTCCCCCGACCCTCCCCCTGCTCCCCTCCCCTCCCCCCCCACTCCACCGACCCCTCCGACCCGCCTCCTCTTCTTTCTCCTCCTCCTCCCCCCGACCCCCCTCCTCCTCCTCCTCCCTCTCCCCCCGCTCCCCGATCCCCGACGGCCGACCCCATAAACTGTTGTTGAAACAAAAAAATTGAAAACAATTTGGGTGTATTTGTTGGAACGAAGCACGAAAACCGTTCTTCCAAACCAAAAAATCCTGCGAGAGAACCGAGCAAAAGCACACAAACCAAAAATACCAAACACAACCGCAGACACAAAGATTTTTGACGTAGAAAACCCTTGTGGGAAAAACTACGGAACGATCGGAGTCCAACCCTGAAGAACCTCCTCTAATGGAATAAAGGGAATACACCCTCACAAGCTCCTCCCGATCCAACGCGGATCACCACAACTCACTTGAAAGAAGAATTTTTTTGATTGCGGACTCCGAAGAACAAGAGATGCCAAAAAATTATTCGAAGCAATCTCTCCTTCACAATAGTCCTTAATCCTCTCTATCTCTCAAAGATTGTAAAACACTCTTGTTTTTTTAGATGAGTTTTCAACTAGCATGCATCACCCATTTATAAGCCCTTGGTAATCCATACATGGAAGGTCAATATATATGGAAACTTCCAATATGCATCAATCATATATTTAATGGAAATCCAATCATAATTGGCTTGCCATAATTGGAAGCCCAATTATATAGAAAGCTACTATATGAAGGGTCCAATCATAGATATATGATCAAAGTAAATATGGAAATTCAATCATATATTTCCTTACCATATATGTTCCAAAATAGGATCCATGCACTCTCCGAGCTTCTCCGACACACGGATGGCGCTCGTCGCTCTCCAGGGTATTCTTTACATAGGTTGGGAACCCCACCCACTCCAACAAATCTTCTCCTTCACAACTAGATGGAGGAACTCGTCATCCCGACGATCCGCCTGCAGTACTCAAACTTCTCCCTTGGTAGAACCTTCGTGAGCATATCCGCTCCATTGTCATCAGTATGGACCTTTTCAAGCATCGTGTCCTTCTTCTTAACCACATCTCGTATCCAATGATACCGAGTCTCAATGTGCTTGGACCGACTATGAAATGTCTGATTCTTCACAAGGTGAATAGCACTCTGACTGTCGCAAAGCAAAATATACTGCTCTTGCTTCAGCCCCATTTTCTGCAACAGCTTTTTCAACCACAGTAACTCCTTGCAAGCCTCCGTCGTCGTAATATACTCTGCCTCTGTCGTCGACAAGGTAACACACTTCTGCAACCGCGACTGCCATGATACCGCTCCTCCAACAAACATCATCTTATAGCCCGAAGTCGATCGTCTCGTGTCTACATCTCCAGCCATATCAGCGTCGGTATACCCAACCATCTTCGGCTCATCACCACCAAAAGAAAGTCTCCAATCGCAGTGCCCTGAAGGTATCGTAGAATCTACTTGACCGTACTCCAATGTACCTTTCTAGGATTTAAAAGATACCTGCTAACTGTGCCAACTGCATGAGCGATGTTTGGCCTCGTATACATCATAACATACATAAGGCTTCCCACAGCTGAAGCATATGGAACCCGCTCCATATCTTCTTTTTTGTCCTCGGTAGATGGACACTGTTCCTCAGTGAACTTATAGTGGGCCACAAGGGAGCAACTCACTTTCTTCGACCCGTCCATACCGAAACGCTGAATTACTCGATGAATGTACTTCTTTTGGGACAAGTGTAGCAACTTGGACTCTCTCTCTCTCTCTCGGCTGATCTCCATCCCAAAAATAGTCTTTGTTGCACCCAAATCCTTCATAGAGAAGGCCGTACCCAGTTGGCGCTTCAACTCCGCTATTCTAGTGGCATTCCGACCCATTAATAGCATGTCATCTACATAGAGCAATAAAACAATAAAATTATCATCGGTAAAATACCTCACAAATACACAATGATCCGTCGTCGTCCGTGCATAGCCATGCTCCCCCATAAACGACTCGAACTTCCTGTACCACTGCCTCGGACCCTGCTTCAGACCATACAACTCTTTCTCAACCGGCAGACTAAATGTGACTTGTCCTTCTCACAGAATCCCTCTGGCTGCTCCATGTATAACTCCTCCTCAAGGTCACCATGGAGGAATGTCGTCTTCACGTCCATCTGCTCGACCTCCAAGTCGAGACTGGCTGCCAATGCTAGCACCACCCAAATAGACGAATGCTTGACGACAGGCAAAAAGATCTCATCATAATCTATGCCTTTTCGCTGACCGTAGCCTTTAACTACCAACCTCGCTTTGTATCGAGGGCGAGTAGCATCATCCGTCTGCTTTACTCTAAACACCCATCGATTCTTCAAAGCCTTCTTTTCCTTTGGCAACTGCACCAGCTCATAAGTGGAATTGGCGTGTAAGGAACTCATCTCCTTCTACATAGCCTCCATCCACTCTTGTCTGTGTTCGTCTTCCATAGCCTCTACAAAACTTTCGAGCTCTCCCCTGTCAGTCAATAGCACATACTCACCTGGTGAGTATCTCGTAGATGGTCGACGCTCTTTGTCGCTCCTTCTCAGTGGAGCCACTGGTGCTGGCTGTATACCAACAGCTTCCTCCTCTTCAGGAACCGCCTCCCGGCATGCTCATCCTCTTGAGGGACACCCTTACCACCATCAGCAGGCTGATGATCAAGGTTGGAAGCAACTCCATGTACTGGATCCCCCATAATTAGATCCTCTGTGATGTCCTCTGAAAAAAGTTCGAAGCGAAATAACTCTAACTCAGGTAATTCCTCAGCCTCAGAAGGCGTCTCAGAATCATGAGTGTTGGTCATGGTCTGATCCTCGACGAATACCATGTCTCTGCTTCTGTATAGCTTTTTTCCCACCGGGTCGTAGGGTCTATAGCCAAACTCATCCCGATCGTAGCGGACAAAGACGCATTGCCTCGTCTTCGACTCAAGTTTGGACCTCTCGTCCTTCGGTACATGCACGAAGGCCCTACAGCCAAACACTCGCAGGTGATTGTATGACGGTTCTTTATCGTACCAAACTTTGTCAGGCACATCACCCTGCAAAGGAGCACTAGGAGATAAATTAATAACATAAGCAGTTGTGAGAAGAGCCTCACCCCAATAACTGTCCGACAAGTTTGCTTCTGACAGCAAACACCACACCCTCTCCATCAGTGTCCTGTTCATGTGCTCCGCTACACCATTGATCTGAGGTGTCTTAGGCGGAGTCTTCTGGTGTCGTATCTCTTGCTCTCTACAATAAGTATCAAAGGGACCAATATATTCGTCACTGTTGTCGGACCGAACACGCAATAACTTCTTGCCCGTCTCTCTTTCAATAGAGGCCTGAAACTCTATGAAAGTAGGTAGCACATGATCCTTGGTCTTTAAGGCATAGACCCAAACCTTCTTGGAACGGTCATCAATAAAAGTTACAAAGTAAGATGCACTAACAATAGATTTTACCTTCATAGGACCGCATACATCCGAGTGAATCAACTCGAGCAACGCCGGCTTCCTTGAACTTGGGTGACTTTAGAAAGATACCCTATTTTGCTTTCCAGCTAAGCAGTGCGTGCACTTCTTCAACTTTTTAGACTTGAGCCCTGGAATCACCTTTCTGTTCACCAAGTAGCTCATCCCCTTCTCGCTGATATGGCCGAGCCGCCTGTGCCACAACTCGGTAGACGCATCACTGACGACGTTCACCTCCTGTGCTCCCTGTGCGCTCCCTCTATATAGTAGAGACCAGACTTCTTGCTTCCTTTGGCAATCACCATCGAACCTCTGGAAAGCTTCCACTGGCTATTCCCGAAGAGACTGAAGAACCCTCGTCATCCAACCTTCCAACTGACACCAGGTTGAAACGGATGTCAGGGATATGACGAACATCTTTGAGAATAAGAATTGCACCCGTCTTCATTCTCAAATGCACATCTACAACGGCAACCGCCTTCGACACATCTCCATTGCCCATCTTCAATACTCCACAGTCGCCTGTCGTGTAAGTGGCAAATAGTATCTTGTTGTGAGATACGTGTGCTGAAGCCACTGAGTCCACTAGCCAAGAATTATCATCGCAGACGAGGTTTGTGATAACCTCATCACCTACGACGATCATATCGCCTCCATGCATCGAGGCCGCCGCTGTAGTGTTCTCGTCTTGTTTCCCCTTGTCGCCTTTCTTCTCTCTCTTCCAAACGAAACAGTTCCGCTTGATGTGGCCCTTCTTTCCACAATAGTAACACTCCGAGTCCTCGTAACGACCCTTAGACTTCCCCTGCTCTTGTCTCTGCCACCACCTGGACCCCTGTTTTTGCCCCTTCTGCGGCTCTCTGAAACCAATACCTCTGAGTGGTAGGATGTGGATGAAGTGCCCTGAGAACGTCTCCGCATATCTTCATTCAGCACCCCGCTCTTGGCAAACTCCAGACTGACCATGCCCTCTGGAGCAGAAGCGATCATAGATACTCGTACGATTTCCCACGAGTCTGGCAATATACACAGCAGCCATAGTCCCTGAACCTCGTCATCGAACTTGACTCCCATCGAGGATAGCTGGTCCACCACGCCCTGGAACTCACTCAAGTGATCCGTAATGGATGCACCATCTTTGTACCGCAGACCCATCATCATCCGGATCAGAAACAGTTTGTTTATCCCGGTCTTTTTTACGTACAAAGATTCTAGCTTCTCCTACAACATCTTTGTATGCTCAATATTGGCAACGTGGTTGTACACGTTCTCGTCAACGAACTGCCGCATGTACCTACACACCTGTATATGCTCGAAGTTCCAGTCCTTATGGGATTTGTCACTGGACTTCTCGGATACAAATACTGGAAGATGCAGCTTCTTGACGAACATCAAATCCTTTATTTTGCTCCACCAATAATGGTAGTTGGTATCGTTCAGGTTCACCATGTGCATCGGCTTCGCGTCCATCTTTGCTTCCTGGTTTGACTGTCAACTCCTGACACTTCTTTGAACCCAAAGCTCTGATACCACTCTGTTGGAAACGAAGCACGGAAACCGTTCCCCCAAACCAGAAAGTCCTGCGAGAGAACCAAGCAAAAGCACACAAACCAAAAATGCCAAACACAATCGCAGACACAAAAATTTTTGACGTGAAAAACCCTTGCGGGAAAAACCACGGAACGATCGGAGTCCAACCCTGAAGAACCTCCACTAATGGAATAAAGAGAATACACCCTCTACAAGCTCCTCCTGATCCAACACGGATCACCGCAACTCACTTGAAAGAAGAAATTTTTTGATTGCGGACTCCGAAGAACAAGAGATGCCAAAAAATTATTCGAAGCAATGTCTCCTTCACAATAGTCCTTAATCCTCTCTCTCTCTCTCTCTCAAAGATTGTAAAGCACTCTTGTTTTTTTGAGATGAGTTTTCAACTAGCAAGCATCACCCTTTTATAACCCTTGATAATCCATACATGGAAGGCCAATATATATGGAAACTTCTAATATGCATCAATCATATATTTAATGGAAATCCAATCATAATTGTCTTACCATAATTGGAAGCCCAATTATATGAAAAGCTACTATATGAAGGGTCCAATCATAAATATATGATCAAAGTAAATATGGAAATCCAATCATATATTTCCTTACCATATATGTTCCAAAATAGGATCCATGCACTCCCCAAGCTTTTTCGACACACGGATGGCGCTCGTCGCTCTCCGGGGTATTCTCCACATAGGTTGGAAACTCCACCCACTCCAATAGTATTCACGGGTAGGTTCGCCCCTAGTTTGTCGACCTCACAGAGGAATGTTCGACCCACGACAGTCGAACGATAGTGTGTACGCTTGACCAACATATGTCAAACATAAGATGGCATATTCGATTAGAACATGTTCGACCAGTGTTTGTCGAACAGAAGAAGACATGTTCGACCCGTATTTGTCGAACAGAAGAAGATATGTTCGACCAATATTTGTCGAACAGACCATTGCCCGTTCGACCAGTATTTGTCGTGCTAATTGCAGAATATGGGGTGTGCTCGGCAAGGGTAGAATAGAATTTTTTTTAAATGGGGTGTGCTAAGTAAGTGTGGGGTGTGTATAGCCGGACCCTAGACTCATATGGAAGATGAAAGAGAGGGGTCATATTGGTGGTGTGGATTTTGATTTGGGTGTAGAAAATTGACCGAACATAGGGAGACACAATATGTGGTGGCGACTGGACACAATGGATGTAAGGTTTTATAAAAGAGGGGTTGCTCACTGCTGCAACTACAATTTATATAAAGGCGCTGCTACCTTGCCCGTGCGTGGGCCAGCTCGCCACCACGTGGCGCTACTCCATTGGCAGGTCAACCGGCATGGGACCCATGCAAATAGGGGGAACCAATAGGGTTTGGCCACGCAGGAGGGCGACTATTCCGACTGCGGCCAAGTTAGCATTTTCCTTTATATAACAGGGTTAGGTCTTGGGTCTTTGCTGGCCAACCCTCTAAGTTTATTTTAGGTCAACGGCTCAAGACAGTAGGTGGCCTGGCTGTTATATATATATATATATTAGTTCTAACATATTAGTTACATATATATGATGTTATTGGCACTTCTAAAATATTATCCTGCACTAATATGTTAGAACTAAAATATATATATATATATATATATATATATATATATATATATATATATATATATATATATATATATATATATATATATATATATATATATTGTAGAAATATATATATATATATATAAAAAAAAAAATATATATATATATATATATATATATATATATATATATATATATATTGTAGAAAATATATATATATATATATATATATATATATATATATATATATATATATATATATATATATATATATATATATATTGTAGAAAGGTAATTTTATTTATGCATAAAAGTCATGATACATCGCAGCTAGATTAAGCGTCACCACGTGATCGTCTCATACATGATACATCATATTCAATATTATGAAGTAGCCCCCTCTCTGACATATGGATAGACTCGAAAGTGCGAGCGTTTTTTTTCTCTCCAAACGTGCCAAACAGCTGCAGCTAGCCGTAGACGTGCTTCTTAGTACCACTAGCAACCACTCCGCTTTCTTCCTTTCTATCTTCTGAGCCACTTATTCAATGTCATATATATATTGCTTGTTGGGAGATCAAGTTTGCTCTCCTGCATTTGCCAAATACGGTAGGTCATCTCACAATTGAAGAAGATATAACTCAAGGATTCTGCTTCCCGCCCGCATAGGACACACTTATTCGAAGCAATATTTATGCCAAACCGCCCCCATACGATCCAGAGTGAGCAGCCACCTCATGAAGAGTTTATATTGTTAGTGCCGAGGCACAATTTTTCGATAGAAAACTGAGAATATGAAACAATTATAAAAACAATGTTCCAACGCAACACTTCTAGGAATGTTGCGCAAGGATAACGAAGATCTAAAAAGATATCGTTATGATATTACGAGAATCAAAAAGATTTCGTAATCACAGCAATCAGATCGTAGTACTTCTAAAAAGAAGATACAATCAGAGTTACTGGCAGCAACGAAGAAGGTGACTGGCGAAATATGGAAGAACGCCTGCTGGGGTGAATGATCACCGTTGCTCAAAGCTTTATTCGTGCTACACGAACAGCTTCCAGGAACCAGCAAGTTCGTCGAAAAACTTGGAACACTCCTGCTCTTCTGACTCCTCGGACGGACACGAACTCCCGTGCAAAAGCAACGCTGGTGCGGCGCCTTTTCCTCTCTCTCTCTCGAAGGCTGCAGATCAGAACTGTGTTAAAGAACACGTCTGAAAATCTCTGTTTTCTTGTGTTAAAGAACACTTCGTAAACTTTCTGGTGACTTCTCTTTCTATTCTGTAATGAGACTTGAGAGAGTGGATGCCTTATATAGGCCCTGCAGCAACTGGACGGTTGCCACTAAATTAGGGACGTGGTAATAACCACCCCGAACATGTAGCAACCGTCCAGAACATGCTAACGCACGTTCTGCTGCCAACTGCGCACACCCAGCGCTCTCCTTGCACTTTGCACAACAGAGCGCGTACTGAACTGCGCACACTGCGCGCACTGCACGCACTGTGCACACTGCGCACACTGTGCACACTGCGCAACCAGCGCAACCCAGCGCACCCAAGCGCAACCTGAGCGCAACCTAGACGCGTACCTGGGCAGCACAACTGGACTTGCGCACCTGGGCATGCGCAACTGGGTAGCGCAACTGTGCTTGCGCAACGTGGCTGCGCAAGTGGTTCGCACAACGAGCGCAACTAAAGCGCACTATGCGCCTAGCGACGTGTCACGCCCCGACCCGGAATCACCCGAATCATCGTCCTCGCTGGGGCGTGATGCCGCACGAGCCTGGAGTTACGCTCGTGCAAGGCAAGATGACAAGTTCTCAAATGGTTATCTTTTGAGTTGCTATTCACAACGAAAGGAAAACAGAGTATACGAAACAAATCTTTTTATTGATATTCAAAATCGGATTACAAGGCTTTCGATAGCCTAACAACATATGCTAGATTGGCTACAACACTCAGGTTCTCTCTTGCCCACAAAGGATTTCACCGTTCCATACATCATGCCTTCTATATCTCGGCCGCATCAATCCAGTTGCATAGTCCGAGCGTCCAGCGATCGCACGCTTCAATACGCTTTGGCATTCCAAGCCTCAACGCGTTCAAGCAACGCTTCGCCGCGAGCAATCCATTCCCTGCACCCTGCATGAAGCTGGTGGGGGATCAGTACGATCGTCCTCGCATGTACTGAATCAAAGATCATCTTTCCAAACCGATATTTGTAATATTTATGTTGAATCATGCAACTTAGCTTATGATCTTGCTATGTTCTCCTTAGGGTCAATTTCATGTCGTAATTCAAAAGCGTAAAGCATGTTAGCATAGCAGCATGTTATCGAATTGAATAGGCAAGCAAGCAATTCCGTGTTTGATTCGTGGCGCGACTTACCAAGCCGACGCACCCGCCCTTGCACCGACGCAAGGTGAATACGCCTATCAGATTTCCCTGTCATGTTATAGTGCTCTCTATGCGGATCTACACACGCACGATATAAGTGTACCTTGTGCTTTTGACCCAGGATCCGTCCATGCAGGATATACGTATACCTTGCACTTCCAATCCATCGCCCTTAACTATATGAAGGTCACTAGCTTGTCACAGCTAGAATGGACTTATACTCATCGAATCGAAAACATAAGACGATGGTAACTCTGTGCGGTTGCTAACCAACAATCAGAGGCCACCGAAATAATCGCGCGCAAGTGGCTTATCACATTCACTAGAAGGTCGCTACCCGTCTAAATGAAGTGCACCAACAATGCCGAAAACGAAATCCCTCCTAGGCCGAACGGTCCCAGCGCCCTGGCGCGCCGCGTTCGAGGGATGCCCATACACGGGCTTTTATATTCTTTAAGTCCATTTGACCATTTAACCATGCAACGAACCTTATATTTCATACAACCAAGCAAGTTCGCTTATCGCTATTTCAATTGGCACAATGCCCGAATGTCCTCAACGAACGCCCGTAGGCCGCGAACATTTCGAAGGGCACCATGCCGCATTACCATCTCGCAATTCTCCGTTAACTTTCTATGTTCTTACGTTTCATTTTTCGTTTCAATGTTTCAATGGCATCATGCCTCAACTCAATGCTCGTCAACCGAACGACCCGAAGGTCTCGAACACCTTTCGAGGAATTATGTCATACCCGACAGTTCCGCCACATTCATGCTACAACTGTATTCTTTCGCAACGAAGCCATCTTTTATTATCCCGTGCACGTAGGCACGTTTCGACCGTATTCCGATGTTCTATGACTTAGCATTCAATGTCCGTGGCTTGCGCGCTAGGGCGCTCGCCTATTGTCTTTCAATGTTCTAGCCGTTCTAACTCGTGCGCGAAGGCACGGTATGGTTCGTGCACTAAGGCACTTGCCGAGTACAGTTATCCCATGTTATTTCGGCTTGCGCACCGAGGCGCTTGCCTTAGCGATATCCAATGTTGCGTAGCGACTTGTGCATTTGATGCACGTTTCATTTCAATTGTACTAACTTAGTGTTCGACACACGTTATGATTTACTTCCGACCGGACCACGCCCGTGGCGTCGATAGGTTAACTTTTAGCATACAATGATATATTTGACTTATCGAATGAAGGAGTAAAAAGAAGTCAATCCTCCCACCTTGAATCGATTTGCCTTAGCGTGTCCAAGTCTCAGCCCGTCGCAAGGCGTCGATTTGGTTCCGCGGACCCCTTACTAAATATTGCCGAAGATCGACCTCTAATATTTTCGCGTCAAAGTATAACCTGCACACGAAACCAACTAAAATCAATACTTGCATCGATTCGGACTTGCACCTTGGTCGATTCGATTTCTTAGAAACTTCGAGCCGATTCAACGCACTCATCCTTCGGGGCAATGCGGCGCTTCGCATCGATTCACTCGATGCATTCTTCGGGACAAGGCAACTCTCGTATCGATTCGCATCGATACTTAATCGGGTCAACGCAACTCTTCGAGTCAACGACTCAGCATAATGCACCGTGCGAAACGGGGCATTACAGAATATACCACTCAAAACAAGGTTCGTCCCGAACCGAAACCAATACTAAATTTCCAAGGGTTTCATTAGATCGTTCCACGATCTCGTCTCACCATCGTTTGGATCGTACAACTTAGTTTGGAATCATACACATATTTTAGGCGTCCCACCAATATACGTATTTCAGCCAAGCTCAGTTGTAAGATATCGGAACAACGCTAACATGTAACTTCTCATTCTCAATCACTTACCATCTCGTATTCTCAATCGGACTTGGCTCTATTACTTGTTCTCGCAATTCTAGCACACATGCATATTGATACATGCGTGATCATCCAACAAAATCAAGGCACATGATGCGATTCAAAAATCGCATTTCTCACTTTGTATGTTTCATCGGGACTATCAATTCTACGCGTCGCGTAAAGCCGTCGCGCATCCGATCATAACGAGTCTCCGCAACGCCGAACATAATTTCGATTCACGCAAGCTCAATTGCAAGGTGAATCCGAATCTAATGACATGACTCGTAAGCCATTCCCTTATCGTTTCCTCTCGTGCATAGCACGTTCCTCGCAATCGCCTAGACTTATCATCAATATGCACCGTATTATATTTGTTATCGGTGCAATCTCATATGCGATATCGTATGGGTCATCTTACGGTCTGCAGCATTCAATTTGATTTGGCGGTCAAGTCTTCTAGGGTCAGCTGCCCCGAAGCTACGCTCGATAATTGTGGATCATTAACGAAGGACAGTTTAATACGAACCATGCTATATCTTATTTTGGAGCCAAATCACGTTCCGACGATTCTATACGAATACCCAATTTTCCGAACAAAACCATTTCTATCGGCGCAATCTTAGCGCAACTATCCTTCGAGTAAGGTCATGCACTCCGTCGATGATTCTGCTATTCACGACGCGTCTACTCGCATTGAGTTCGAGTCTATCTTATTTCGCGGTCGACACACGAGATGCTATACGCATCGAGCAATCGTTGATGACTTATAGTCTCGCCCTGATCAATCACAAAATTTACGATCAACCAAGTTCGTTCATTCTCGCATCGTTACTTACAAAATTTCATAGCGCGAGGCGCACTCTATTTTGTATTCTCACGTCGTTTACATTTCCTTACGTATCAATCTCGATACGCCGTATCCATTTCGATAACGTAAGGGTCAACTTTGAATCTGTTTCAACGTCAACTTAGTTCGCATCGCATACATCCAAGTTCGCAACGAACTTTTCCATACGTATCGACTCGTTCTCCAATTTTGCCGCATCCCGCTATACTTCGATCGCGTAACTGAGTTACCGATTATCCAACATCGAACCCTCAAGTCATACGATCTCGCCCTCTAAGTTTCGCGTGTTTTCAATCGTACTCAAATGAGTTTTGCCGTAACGTAACCAACTATTTCTTAGGCACGATTACTCCCGTCAACCAACTCTTCACCGAAGTCGCATATCGTGCGATTCAATTACAATTTGCATCGCCCCACATTTCTATCAAAATTGCAATTTGTGCGATTCGACTCGCCTAGCCGAACATTCCTATTGAGATCGCAAGTCGTGCGACTCATTTATAAGTTCAAGTTTTCCCTTCCCGTCGATCCGATTATTGCATCAAGGCAAAAATCAATTCGCTAGTCTCGGTCGTCCGACCAACTTATAACTTTCGTCCAACGTATCGTTCATCGATACGAGTCCCGCCTTATCGTCCCAACCGAATTTCGAAGAACACTTGCATCAACATACCGTCATACAAATTTTCAATCGAGTCTCGGTACTACCCCGTCCGTTGCGGACAAACCTTCCGCAATTCTCACCATACGTCGATGCAATTCATCGCATAAGGGGTATTGCATATACCACTCTGAATCGAGTCATTCATCGAACCGGTGGTATGCCATATACCACCCGGAATCAAGTCATTTCCGTCGCAACGTACTCTTTACAAACCAACGATCTCTTCCGACTCACGATTTCCGCAGTGATCGTGCTTGATCACAACCGTAACTCTGATTAATCAAAATTCGACGCAACTCGGCCAATGTATTCATTTGCCAACACAGTTCGACGCGCAACCGAACCGATTTCGTTTCTCGATTTATAACTTTTTTATTTTCTTTCATTGCATCTTGTGCAAAAATTCATTTTCGATATCCGTTGCACTTCGTGCATCGATTAGTTTGATACGCGTTGCATCACGTGCAATAATTTTACTTTCAATATGCATTGCACATCGTGCAACGATTTACTTCCGATATTTACCGCACCTCGTGCATCGATTTATTCTCGACACGCATTGTACATCGTGCAATATTTCATTTCTGACATTCAAAGTCAATGCTCAAATCCGTTTCAACACATTCGATATTGACTTATCACTTTCCATCGTAACGCACATTCGAAATCGATATGTGAATCCGTTTCAACACATTCCATATCAACTTTCTTCGACTTTTCAACGCATCATTTACAATCAACGCATGGCAATTGCTGCAGCAACATTCCACGACTATCATTGTATCAATGCAACCAACATTTCTCGTATCGTTCGTTGCAACCAACGAATATCTCGAATTACAATTCACGACGTGTTGCATCCCGCGGCAACAAATCTTTGAATTCACATCTCGTAACTTGTTGCACTTACAGCAACAAACATTTTCCGACTTTCCCACGAACACCATGTAATTTCCAAACAACACACGGCAAAATTACATGGTTTGTATTAGACTTATTGTATGGAACATCCAGTGCGACATCGAGTAGAGTCAAGAGTGATTTCGATTGGTGGTGGGCAACTTTTAGAACTGAAATGAAGCAAGCGTCCAGAGGAAATTGAGCCTAGAGCTCTGATACCAATTTGTCACGCCCCGACCCGGAATCACCCGAATCATCGTCCTCGCTGGGGCGTGATGCCGCACGAGCCTGGAGTTGCGCTCGTGCAAGGCAAGATGACAAGTTCTCAAATGGTTATCTTTTGAGTTGCTATTCACAACGAAAGGAAAACAGAGTATACGAAACAAATCTTTTTATTGATATTCGAAATCGGATTACAAGGCTTTCGATAGCCTAACAACATATGCCAGATTGGCTACAACACTCAGGTTCTCTCTTGCCCACAAAGGATTTCACCGTTCCATACATCATGCCTTCTATATCTCGGCCGCATCAATCCAGTTGCATAGTCCGAGCGTCCAGCGATCGCACGCTTCAATACGCTTTGGCATTCCAAGCCTCAACGCGTTCAAGCAACGCTTCGTCGCGAGCAATCCATTCCCTGCACCCTGCATGAAGCTGGTGGGGGATCAGTACGATCGTCCTCGCATGTACTGAATCAAAGATCATCTTTCCAAACCGACATTTGTAATATTTATGTTGAATCATGCAACTTAGCTTATGATCTTGCTATGTTCTCCTTAGGGTCAATTTCATGTCGTAATTCAAAAGCGTAAAGCATGTTAGCATAGCAGCATGTTATCGAATTGAATAGGCAAGCAAGCAATTCCGTGTTTGATTCGTGGCGCGACTTACCAAGCCGACGCACCCGCCCTTGCACCGACGCAAGGTGAATACGCCTATCAGATTTCCCTGTCATGTTATAGTGCTCTCTATGCGGATCTACACACGCACGATATAAGTGTACCTTGCGCTTTTGACCCAGGATCCGTCCATGCAGGATATACGTATACATTGCACTTCCAACCCATCGCCCTTAACTATATGAAGGTCACTAGCTTGTCACAGCTAGAATGGACTTATACTCATCGAATCGAAAACATAAGACGATGGTAACTCTGTGCGGTTGCTAACCAACAATCAGAGGCCACCGAAATAATCGCGCGCAAGTGGCTTATCACATTCACTAGAAGGTCGCTACCCGTCTAAATAAAGTGCACCAACAATGCCGAAAACGAAATCCCTTCTAGGCCGAACGGTCCCAGCGCCCTGGCGCGCCGCGTTCGAGGGATGCCCATGCACGGGCTTTTATATTCTTTAAGTCCATTTGACCATTTAACCATGCAACGAATCTTATATTTCATACAACCAAGCAAGTTCGCTTATCGCTATTTCAATTGGCACAATGCCCGAATGTCCTCAACGAACGCCCGTAGGCCGCGAACATTTCGAAGGGCACCATGCCGCATTACCATCTCGCAATTCTCCGTTAACTTTCTATGTTCTTACGTTTCATTCTTTGTTTCAATGTTTCAATGGCATCATGCCTCAACTCAATGCTCATCAACCGAACGACCCGAAGGTCTCGAATACCTTTCGAGGCATTATGTCATATCCGACAGTTCCGCCACATTCATGCCACAACTGTATTCTTTCGCAACGAAGCCATCTTTTATTATCCCGTGCACGTAGGCACGTTTCGACCGTATTTCGATGTTCTATGACTTAGCATTCAATGTCCGTGGCTTGCGCGCTAGGGCGCTCGCCTATTGTCTTTCAATGTTCTAGCCGTTCTAACTCGTGCGCGAAGGCACGGTATGGTTCGTGCACTAAGGCACTCGCCGAGTACAGTTATCCCATGTTATTTCGGCTTGCGCACCGAGGCGCTTGCCTTAGCGATATCCAATGTTGCGTAGCGACTTGTGCATTTGATGCACGTTTCATTTCAATTGTACTAACTTAGTGTTCGACACACGTTATGATTTACTTCCGATCGGACCACGCCCGTGGCGTCGATAGGTTAACTTTTAGCATACAATGATATATTTGACTTATCGAATGAAGGAGTAAAAAGAAGTCAATCCTCCCACCTTGAATCGATTTGCCTTAGCGTGTCCAAGTCTCAGCCCGTCGCAAGGCGTCGATTTGGTTCCGCGGACCCCTTACTAAATATTGCCGAAGATCGACCTCTAATATTTTTGCGTCAAAGTATAACCTGCACACGAAACCAACTAAAATCAATACTTGCATCGATTCGGACTTGCACCTTGGTCGATTCGATTTCTTAGAAACTTCGAGCCGATTCAACGCACTCATCCTTCGGGGCAATGCGGCGCTTCGCATCGATTCACTCGATGCATTCTTCGGGACAAGGCAACTCTCGTATCGATTCGCATCGATACTTAATCGGGTCAACGCAACTCTTCGAGTCAACGACTCAGCATAATGCACCGTGCGGAACGGGGCATTACACGACGATGCTGACGTACTAAGTGCAAAGTGCGCCAACAAAATGCCACATTACGCCTCATGAGCCCATGAGACCGAGTCCGAGTCCGAGTCGCTAAGCCCCTACGGGGCTTAGCTCCCATGGAAATGAATTTCCCAAGAGCAAAAAGCATGAATGCTTTTATTGTTGATTTAGCCCTTTTTCCATTAGAAAAATAATCCCACATGGCACACCCATGTGCACCTCCACACCACATGTGCATCTCTAAAATAGGAAACCTATTATATAGAGATACAACTCCTTTGGTCTAGCCGATGTGGGACTAAAATTCACATAGAAAATGACCAAACTCCAACAATCCCCCACATATCTCTATATATATGGGTATAAGTGTTCCCCACAGTAACTGTCCATCATGCATTAGGAGAGATGTCGCTTACGACTTGAATCTTCCCGTGTGGGTCAAACAACAGACTATAAACAAGAATGGACTAAGCCTTGAATTATGCATCATAGTTGAAATTCTTTTCACTCACATAATGTAGTTACGTGTGCTTCTGGCTACACATTAAAGGCCCTGTGCCAGCCTGGTTTCAGTGTATAATTTTGGGCGTCTACAAGTTTACCCTCAAGAGACGGCCTGATATCTCTTTGTCCATACACTATAGGTGAGTTCATTATAAAGAGACATGGCATGAAGCGCTTTGCGCTTCCCTTGCGGTGCTACGCCGCTATGACATGGCTTAAAGCCGAGGCCTTACCCCGTACCGGGAACCTCATCGTAGTGTCACACTACTGTAGCATGAGGCAACCGCCTCTTTGTAGTGCCAAACTACCCAGCATGAAGCCTTAGGCTCCCTTGCGATGTTACGCCGCAACGACATGGCTTGCAAGGCCGAGGCTTTATCCCTAACAGGGTACCTCATGGTGGTGTCGTGCTACTGTAACATGAGGAACTTCTCCTCTTTGTAGTGCTGACTACATCCCTCTTTATTTTTATCATACAGCATTAGGCTAACTGCCTATTTGCGGTGCTACGCCGCTGTGACTTGGCCTGCAAAGCCGAGGCTTTATCCTATTACTAGGCAATACCCCACATATAGGAACCTCATTGTGGAGTCACCCCACTGTAGCATGGAGTTTCACTCCTTGTAGTGCTGCTCTACCGTGTCTCCTGTAAAGCACACCAGACATTCACTTTGCCTGAGAACTCATTAAGGCAATTAAGCCAACCTTCCCACAGGAACCATTTTTTTGCGGAAAATAACAGTAGACAATAGTGGTTATAGGTCCGTAACCTCTCCATGCCCAATAGAACATGTACCCACCGTTCCTGATATTCTTTCGATTAGTGGTCCTCCCTTGAACCAAAAGCTAGATGCCTAGTAGATAAATCTTTGAACTAATAGCATAAAAATTTATGGTAGGAATACAATAATACAATATCAGAATGCCTTCAAGCCCATTTTACAAGCTGTGTCATCGACCAGCTGGCACTTGAGGCCCTTGGTGAACGGATCCGCCAGGTTCTTCTGACTCCGAACATCAATAACTGCAATAACACCTCTCTTGATAAGTTCGTGTACTGCCCTGTGCTTCAACCGCACAGTCCTCTTCTTCCCGTTGAAGAGGTCATTTGATGCCACCGCCGCAGTCGCCTGGTTGTCGCAGTATATCGGTATCGCCGGTATTTGTGCCCCAACCATTGAAAGATCATACATGAGCTCCCGAAGCCATTCTGCTTCCTCGGCTGCGGTATCAAGTACAAAGAACTCAGATTCCATGGATGACCGCGAGAGCATAGTCTGCTTCTTCGACTTCCACGATATAGCAGCTCCATCCATTGTAAAAATGAATCCACCTGTGGACCTCTCGCTCTCCACCTCTGAGCACCAGCTGGCATCACTGAAGCCTTCCATTACTGGCGGATCTCCGCTGTAGTACAGTGCATATGTCTGAGTCTTCTTGAGATATCTTATAACCCGTTTTATAGCTTTCCAGTGTTCAGCACCTGGGTTACTCGTGAAACGACTCAACATTCCCACGGCGAAAGCTATGTCAGGCCTTGCAGCAGTAGTAGCATACATCAAACTTTCGATTACGCTTGCATACTCCAGCTGCCTGACGCTTTCCCCTGAATTAGGCTTCAGCTTCAGATCACACCTGTACGGCGTATCGATCCCTGGAAGATCCCGATACCCATAACGAGTGATCATTTTCTCAATATAATGAGACTGTGACCGCGCTAGTCCAGTGTCTGTCCGGATGATCTTGATCCCTAAGATCACATCAGCTTCCCCCAAGTCCTTCATACTGATCTTGCTAGAGATGAACTTCTTTGTCTTAGTGACACATCTAATATCCGTACCTAGGATAAGCATGTCGTCCACGTACAGACAAACGATCATACCTCTTCCATCAGCGAACTTCATGTAAATACACTTGTCCGTATCGCTGACCATGTAGCCATTTGACCTTATAACTTTGTCAAATTTCTCATGCCACATCTTAGAAGCCTATTTAAGACCGTACAAGGATTTTACCAACTTACAGACTTTGTCTTCAAGGCCCCTGATGACAAATCCCTCTGGCTGTTGTATGTAAATCTCTTCGGTCAGCTCGCCATTTAGGAAAGCCGTATTCACATCCATCTGATGTATCACCATCTTATGTATTGCTGCGAGAGTAATCAACATTCTGATGGTGGTCATCCGGGCTACTGGAGCATACGTGTCAAAATAGTCAATCCCCTGCTTATGAGAAAATCCCTTGGCTACCAACCTAGCCTTGAACTTGTCAATAGTTCCGTCTGCTTTCATCTTCTTCTTGAAGATCCATTTGCATCCGATGGGTTTCGCTCCTTCAGGAAGATCAACCAACACCCAAGTGTTATTTGAGGTGATGGAATCAATTTCATTGTCAATCGCCTCCTTCCAAAAAATCGCGTCTCTGGTCTTCATCGCCTCATCATAGGTAAGCGGATCAGCTTCTACATGATAGGTGACAAAGTCACTTTCGAAGTCCTTCGGCCTCCTCACTCGCTTCGTTGACGGCTCAGCGAGATCTGGTTCAACCGTTGTTTCAACAACAACATCTTCTTGGACCACATCCTCATTGAAGACCTGCGCACCCTTATTGTTCTTCGGACATCCGCAAGAACAATATTCTTGTGCCTTGCAAATTTGTCTTCAAAATATTCTGCATCGCGAGATTCAATGATATGATTTGACTCAATATCAAGAAATCTCCGAGCATCACTCTTCTTGGCATACCCCAAGAAGATCGTCTTAGTAGTCCTTGTCCCAAGCTTCTGAATCTTTATATCTGGAAGCTTGACATATGCCAGACACCCCCACACTCGAATGACATTCAACTTAGGTCTGACCTTGAACCAGAGTTCATGAGGAGTAACGTCTGAAGTTGCATGAGGCACTCTATTTAGAATAAAAGTGGCCGTCAATACAGCTTCTCCCCAGTAGCACTTAGGAAGACCAGCAGTCAACAACATTGAGTTAATCATTTCTGTTAACGTTCTGTTCTTCCTCTCTGCTACACCATTTGATTGAGGAGAGTACGGAGCCGTAGTCTCATTGACAATTCCATGTTCTTTGCAGAACGATACGAATTCATGAGACCTGTACTCCCCACCTCGATCACTTCTTATCCTTTTGAGTTGTTGTCCAGTCTGCCGCTCAGCTTCGGCTCTGAACTCCTTGAACTTCTCGAATGCTTCGTCTTTAGCCTTCAGCAAGTAGACGAATGCATACTTTGAGAAGTTATCGATGAAAGTTATAAAATACTTAATCTCGGCCTTTGTAGAGAACTGTTTGAAGTCACAGATATCGGAGTGTACCAACTCCAGAAGATCTGTACTTCGATTAACCCGAGGAAAGGGTTTCCTTGTGATCTTTGTTTGAGCACAAACTTCACATTTCTCTACCTTACCCCCACACTTGGAGATAAGTCCTAGACTAGACATTCTGTTTATTCGTTTACAATGAACATGTCCTAGCCTATTATGCCACAACTCAAGAGTATAAGCAGAATGAGTGACTTTATTAATCACATTAATTACATTGGACTGATTTACAAGCTGAATTTTGAACATTCCTTCGGTATAAAAAGCTTTCCCGAAATATGTTCCTTTAATAGACATTACCATCTGGCCAGCATTGATGTCCATCTTGAGGCCTGCTTTGCAGAGTAGGCCTCCTGAGATCAGGTTCTTGGCGATAGCAGGTACGTGCTTCACGCCTTGAAGCGTCAGAGACTTCTCCGAAGTCAGCTTCAACACCACCGTCCCGATCCCGAGCACTTCAGCTTGTGTCTGGTTCGCCATCATAACCACTTCAGAAGTAGGTGTATAGGTGGTGAACCACTCCTTACTGGAGCAGACATGGCAGGAGGCTCCAGTGTCTACCCACCAGTCAGAGTCAGTCCTTAACGCATCAACCTGTACAATCATAGCAATAATGTCAGTGATCATAGATACCTTACTAGGCTCTACTTGCTCTGATTGCTTGGTTTTTGCTTTGCACTCATTCTTAAAGTGGCCCTTCTTGTCGCACTTGAAGCAAGGCATTTGAGACTTTGGCTTCTTTTTCTTGATAGAAGTTTTCTTGAATTTTAGATTGTCAGAGTCCTTCTTCTTGCTGTGGAAAGCCGTCTGCTTTCCCCTTGGTTCCTTGGTCTGAACCAAATTGGCGTTAGCCAATTGCTTGGACAGTGTGTCCACCTTCAGTTGAGCCCGCATCTGGTCCTCAACATATATTTCCTGCAAGAGATCTTCAAGGCTGATCTCAAGCTTCTTCCTATGCATGTTTGCATAGAATTTGCTCCACCCAGCGGGGAGCTTTGAGACAATCCCTCCAACAACAAACTTGTCGGGGAGGGGCATTGCCTCGTCTTCCAACTTCTGTCGCAGTTTCAGGAACTCCTTTACCTGCGACAGCATAGACTTTTCGTCCTCAAAGAACCACTTGTGATATTTTTCAACCACAAATATTTTACTGCGGTTCTTGTCTTCTTCGTAGAGTTTTTCTAGAGACTCCCATATGTCTCTAGCGATATTCTTCTTAGAATAGGATTCTGTTAGGGAATCCTCCATAGTATTTAGGATAAGCAACCTGCAAATGCTATTCTCCCTTCTCCACTTGGCCTGAAGTTTAGTAGCCGCAGAGATTGCGACAGCAGACCCAGTATCTGGAACGGTAGGTTCCTCTTCAAGAAGCACGTGATCCACGTCTCTGAGTTGAAGAGTGAGAAAAACCTTCCTCTTCCAGACTTGATAATGCTTTCCATCAAACTTTTCTAACTTGCAGAAGTCAGTATTGAGGAGTGAAGCATTAACATTTTCCATCGTAGCAATAAAGCTTTGAGATTGTTAGTGCCGAGGCACAATTTTTCGATGGAAAACTGAGAATATGAAATAATTGTAAAAACAATGTTCCAACGCAACACTTCTAGGAAGGTTGCACAAGGATAATGAAGATCTAAAAAGATATCGTTATGATATTACGAGAATCTAAAAAGATTTCGTAATCACAGCAATCAGATCGTAGTACTTCTAAAAAGAAGATACAATCAGAGTTACTGGCAGCAACGAAGAAGGTGACTGGCGAAAGATGGAAGAACGCCTGCTGGGGTGAATGATCTCCGTTGCTCAAAGCTTTATTCGCCCTACACGAACAGCTTCCAGGAACCAGCAAGTTCGTCGGAGAACTTGGAACACTCCTGCTCTTCTGACTCCTCGGACGGACACGAACTCCCGTACAAAAGCAACGCTGGTGCGACGCCTTTTTCACTCTCTCTCGAAGGCTGCAGATCAGAACTGTGTTAAAGAACACGTCTGAAAATCTCTATTTTCTTGTGTTAAAGAACACTTCATAAACTTTCTGGTGGCTTCTCTTTCTATTCTGTAATGAGCCTTGAGAGAGAGGATGCCTTATATAGGCCCTGCAGCAACTGGACGGTTGCCACTAAGTTAGGGACGTGGTAATAACTACCCCGAACATGTAGCAACCGCCCAGAACATGCTAACGCACGTTCTGCTGCCAACTGCGCACACCCAGCGCTCTCCTTGCACTTTGTGCAACAGAGCGCGCACTGAACTGCGCACACTGCACACACTGCGCACACTGCACGTACTGCTCACACTGCGCAACCAGCGCACCCGAGCGCAACTGAGCGCAACCGAGCGCAACCTGGACGCAACCTGGGCGCAAAAAGCATAAATGCTTTTATTGTTGATTTAGCCCTTTTTCTATTAGAAAAATAACCCCATATGGCACACCCATGTGCACCTCCACACCACATGTACATCTCTAAAATAGAAAACCTATTATATAGAGATACAACTCCTTTGGTCTAGCCGATGTGGGACTAAAATTCACATAGACAATGACCAAACTCCAACATATATAAACACAGATGTATCTTCCTCGGAGTTCCATTGCACCACACTATTTCTGCATACCCCCACTTATTATGCGCAGCCCTCGCTTGGTCGTATACATATTTAGGCATAAAAATGCCTCTTGGTGATCCCGCCCATGCCCAGGCATCCATGGTGAGGCTTGGTCGATCTGGACTTGCCAGATGAGTAGTGTGACTTGCCGCGCATGCCGATTATCTTCCGCTCTCCACTCCCCTTTGTGTATGATACTGGCCACTTTAACCCCCACATATGCCTCTGGAGATGCGTAGTTCCCGACCCAGCTGAGCAGGCCCTTGTGCTGAATCTAGGGATCTAGCCACAGGTCTGTATCTTCCCCATTTTTGATTATACGCTCCAAGATTCATTGTTATTAGATGAGTACGTCCAGAAGTTAGTGTTTTAAGGTACCTGGTGTAACCTCGTTTTTCCGAATTATTGACTTTTTTGTATTTTTTCGGGATTTTATAATTTAGTCATATTTTAGTTAATGGTTTGTTTATGGAATATTAATTTTTATTAGTATCATGACCTGGTTTAAAATATTTTGGCTATTAAGTTATTATGAATCTAATAATTATTTAATTTGTTTTCTTATTCTTAATAAAATAATTTTCTTGATAAATTAAATTAATTACTTAGCTCAAGAGAGCAATTCAAATTTTGTACAAATTAAGTTTTCCTCCATTTCTTTTTCCTCTCTCCAAGTTTCTAACAAACTTCCTACAATCCCAGCAACCTTTCTAAGTATTTTTTCCTACAATTTATAATAAATCATATCTTAGGGGTCTTTTTAGTAAAATCCCAATTCTTTCCTAAATTTTATTTAAATCCTCTCTCTCTCTCTCTCTCTCTTTCTCTCCCACATTTCACTTTTCCTCTGTGAAATCGGAGAGAGTAGAGCTCCCTTTCCCCAAATTTCCCTAACCCTAGCTTCGAGGTTTCCGGCCATGGCGAGTCCAACGACCGACTTCTCCTAACAACGGGGACTAGACTTCTCTCCGAGTAGGCACGACGGTTTCTCGACGAACAGGCGGTTGCGTGATCACTCCTCAATGGCGCACTTCCAGGCGGCACGGCCCCTCTTCCTGTTAGCCACGACAACGGAGCTTCCACTGACGGCAAGTAGCACACGACTTCCTCCGACGATCATTCCTTCCTCGATTCGCATTTTCGGACAAATCGATCAAGTTCTCCTGTAAGTTCATTTGATTTCTCCTCAAATTTACTCCATGATCATTCTTCTGAATCAAATTTTTTTTTCCCAGTATCGATCTACTGTTGGATCTGACCGAATTAGAGGAGAGCACTGTTCGAATCAAGAACACCACAATTCCCTATTTTCTGGTAAGCATCGATCTTAAGTTTTGATTAGATCTAACATGGATTGATGTGTGGTTGTTGAATCGGCATGCGTCGTTATTTTTGATTTGAAAGGATCGACTGATCGGAGGAACACCAGTTAGAGGACGACGAGGATTGTGTCATTTGTAGGTATTTGAATCCTTCTTTTTTCGATTTTGGTCAGAAACGATTTGAGATCAAGGAATCCTGTTCTGATCTAGATTGATTGCTTGAACCTGACCGATCGTCTCTCTGATGAACAGATCTACTTCCATCAGCTGATTGGAAGCGAATTGGTTGAGTGACGAACGAATTGAGACCTGATCTTCTTGGATCTTCGGTTACAATTGGATATAAGGAATTGTATCCGACTCCTTGGATCGTGTCCTCAGTTTCAGTATTGGATTTTCTTCTCCAGGTATTAATTTACCTCCTCCCTGTTAATTTCTTTGTTATAGAGTAGTATATGGTGAACAAATCAGGTATAGGGGACTGAGTTAGCTCAGCTTGTGACCGGTTCTGTTTTGTGTCCAGCTCATTCGTGTTTAGCGGTGTATCAAGGACAGAGGGCCAATCGAGTTGGAATGTACATTTTGCTGTGCTTAAGTATGGATAGCTTGTGTCAGCATTTTAGCTCGTGTCCAATCCGATCGGTATCCAGCTCTGGTTATATTCCATTTTGGTTCGTGTCCAACAGTGATAGGTATTCAAGCGTTGAAGCTGTACATGAAGGGGTTGAAGTATTAGAGGATGGCGCGGGCGTGTATTTTTGAATCGTGGGAGTCTGCAGATGTTCGTAGTTGGTTTGTATACTCATAGGTTCTTGCTTGTATAATTTTGGGGGTTCTACTTGCGTTTTTGTTGAAGTTGGCTGGGTATTTATTTCCAATTCGTGCAGGGAGTTTGAGAAGTGTTTTATAAATGCTGCATTTTGGTTTTTGTGATGCTTAATTGGAGTTTGGTCGAAATTGTAGCTAGGTTCCTTAGTGAATATTCGGATAGGGTGTTCTGCAGTTTATGTTTTGATTCAAGGTTACTAAAGTAGCCGTTGGGTTCAATTTAGGTTCATGTTGGATGGTTGGGCTGTTGTGATTAGGAAGCTTTCAGGAGGTTGGGCTTGAAGTGAACACTTGAGCAGGACTTTTTCTTAAGATAAATATTATTTTGACTTAGGCTGATGTAGTGGATAGTTCTTGATTGACTCCAGTAAGTAGGAGTTGTTGGTTTAACTGAGTGTTGTTGTTATTCTCCTTTTATCATATTGCAATAACTATTTGCTAGGATAACTTGGCAATTGATATCAGATATATTTAGCCACGTTTTAAAACCAGTTAAATAAACTATTATATCAATGTTTTGTATATATTACCAAATTATATAGTTTTTCCATCCTCTGATAAGATTATATTTATCACCTTATTGTTTTCTAAAAATAAAGGGTACAATATTATTATTTTTGGTAGAATTTTCAAATGTCTATATAATAATTGTTAAATTGTTAAAGGTTTATCTTATAAAATAACTTACTAGCTATTTATGCTTATTAGACAATTCTTTAATATTACAATAATATTTAGCTACTATCAAGGTTGTTAATAGTTAGCAAGATTATGGGATAGAATCAAATAGTATTTTAGTTAGTTAAAGTTTAGACCCTAACCAACTTGCAACAAAACAAGTGAACATTTATGCTCTACTATTCTTGGGCTACCAAAGTAAGGCAAGTACACCGACTCGAACCCTTTACTCTGTATTTCTGTCTTGCTTCATGTTCTCATATTAACACGTTGTACACACGATTGTTCATTGTTCATCGTTCATCGTTCATAGTTCCTTGTTCAGTGTTTTTTACTTGTACATTGGGATGGAAAAATACTACAGATATGTGACCAATCCTATATTAGCTAGGCATTGACTAATGGATTAGGTCTCACATCGTGGACGTGGGATTCTAAGTCGTACCATTATTCATGTTCTCTTGTATCCTGTACTACCCCAGCCGGTCACATACTCTGATAGTTATTTCAAATGCATGTTACACTGATAGTCTAGTTCATTGTTCTGGATCTGGTACTATAGTTTCATCGTTATTCTTGTACTACAGTTTCATATTGCAGTTCTTGTACCATAGTTCTCATTGTAGTTTCTTTTTCATGCATTTCAGTTTACTTTGTTTAGTGCTTCTTGTCGGGGTTGTACTTTGCTCTCTTCCTGACAGGATACGTTGCAGGTATGTTTGAGGATGTTGTTCCATCTTTATGGGCCAGAGACCGAAGCAAGGATAGAGATGCCTCATGATAGACTTAGAATTTTAGAGTTATAGTTCGATCCTTCTTAGATCGTTTAGAGATTATCATGTACTTTGTATTCAGGTTTCAAGATTGTACATTTTATTCAAGTTACCGGATTTGTCTCCGGCGTTATCATTTCTCTAATTGTATTTAAAATAATTATGGATTGTGGTGATATTGGGAACGTGTATAGCAGTTGTGTTGTCTTATGTACTTTGTATCTTGGAGTTTTTTAGATTGTACAGCATACTGCGTTGTGTCTTCCAACGTAGGCTAGGCGTGTCCGACTCGTGTCCGATTATTCGGGAGCGGGTCGTAACACCTGGCCCTCAGCCAATTGGCCCATATAGACCTGCCCTGAATGAATCGCCATATAAGCTTTCACCCTGCCATAGTACGCATAGTGCATAAGGATCGGAGTGCGACCCCACCTTCCTCTCTAGGTCGATATAGATCTGTCCATGCAATCGTATGTATCACGCCCCTCCATATGAACTCCGCACATAACTTTTTGAGCCTGTCAATAGTAGTGAGCGGGAGTAGTAAAGACTTTAGCCAGAAGCTTGCTATATAGTGGATGACTGATCTTACCAACTCGATTCTTCTGTCGAAAGAGAGGTTTTTGGCCTACCACCCCTTCATACGCTGCTGTACAAATTCCACTATGCTTGAGCAGTCAGCGTCCTTCGTATAGTTCACCAAAAGGGGGATCCCCAAGTATTTAACCGACAAATCTCCTTTGGTGATACCCAATGCTGCTACCAACTCCTCCTTCTATAGACATACTTTGTTGAAATAAATGGTGCTATTATCTTTATTTAATTTTATCCCAGACTTCTCACCGAATTCTGCCAATACCTCTGAGAGAGCATCAAGACCAGTCCGCGTGGGGCCCATGAAAACTAGCAAGTCATCCGCATATATGAGTGTAACACCCAGTTTTCTAAAATGAGGATAATTTTGAAATTTAATAATTTTAGACTTTTAATAATGATATTTAAATCATGATATGATCCTTGGTAATTTTAAAATCATTTTTAAACTATTTTAAATCATGACTTATGATTTTGGTATTTGGCTAGTCCAACCTTAGAGACTGTTGACCTAGAGCCTAGCCATGTGATTAGGGTATTCATGAATCATCTCTAGCTTGAGGGTATTTTAGTCATTTTTGTAATTTTGGAAATTATTTGGAATTATTTAGTATTAATTATAATTATTAGAATTTTTAGTGATTTTTAGTATGATTGATTTAGTGCTATAGTTGACTTTGACTATTATTGACTTAGGAGACTGTCCTAGAGGCTAACCTAGGTCATGACTATTTGGTTAGGTTATGGAACCCTAGCTTGACCTAAGTTAGTGACATTTAACTCATTATAAATTATTTGGGGAAATTAGATTTTGATTTAATTAGAAATGGCTTGTGATTTCACAAGTCATGACTAATGACTTAAGCCCATAGAAGCCCACAAGCCCAACACCATGTAAACCCTAACCCTAATTGCTATGGCCAGCCAACCCACCTAGGGAATCCTCCCTATAAGTACTCTTCTTCATTAGGGCTAGTCTCTTTAGAAATTTTCCAAGTTTTAGAAAGAGGTGAGTCTCCATCTTCATAAATCCCTAGAAATTCCATTTTATCTCCTTTTTCCCTCAAATCAATTGCATTAGATCCTAATTTTAGTATACTTGCTGTTTGTGGTGTTCAATCTCAGTTTGTGAGCAATTTGAAGAAGTTTGCTAGCAAGGAGAACCCCCCCATTTGAAGTTTTCTTGCATTTGGACACCAATAGGTAAATCTATATAAAATCTAATAATTCTGGATTTCTTTCCATGTAGACCTACCCTAGGTGTCCCCTAGCCATAGGAATTGATTTCGTGTCCAGATGGGCCCATTTCGTGTCCGTATTAGACACGTATCCGACTGTGCATATAGGCGTTTGATGAAATGTCCCAAAGGGCATTTCGATCTGATTTCAGGGAAGCAATTGAATAGAAAGTTAGGTTTTAACCTCGCTTAGGGGTTTCTAGTGCTCTGAGCATGTTTTGGTGTCGTATCGAGTCGCCACGGACACACGAACACGCGGGTTCACGTGCGAGCGCGCGAGCACTGTAGCTGCCCTGATGCTCGGGGTTGTTTGCGAGCAGCAGACGACACTTCGACACATAATACTTGATACACACGATGGGGCATCCACTGACACCACGTGTGTCAAGTTACACGACCTCTCGTGTTGTGTCGGACACGATATTGCGCGTGCATGGGGAATGCACTGTGCGTATCAGTGCACTGTTTTGGTTCACTGTTTTGATTTCATTTTAAATATTTTAATTAGTGATTTCAATTGTTAATTAGGCCCTATACATGATTAATGATCTATGGTTAATTAAGTTTACATATTAGAATAGGTATTTGATGAGGAATTGGTTTCGAACATTGGTTAAATGGCATGTTAGCTGATACCTGTTACTAATACTATTTTTAAGTATTCCTAACTGTTTAATCCCATTCCTATTGATGTTTCAACCTCTGTTAATTACCCCCATGTTGTAATTCATGTTTAGCTAGGTATTTACATTCGAATTTGGCTTTGGATTTGAGAATGGAATATTAGACAATTGGTTGGATTTCAAAATTTACTGATAACTGAGAATTGATTCTCTAGAATACCTATACTGATCTCATTTTCCTGAACTGTAAATAGGACTGAATAGCCTATAACCTGAGAAATGAATTTTCCCAGTTTTCCTAAGCTTCCAACTGATTGCCATGCCACTGTTTCTCTTTTAACATTGTTCACTGATTTTCCATCTCATTTGCACTGTTTCATCCCTCTACCTGAACTGAATTCCTATTTAACCTGAGTTGTATGTTTCCTTAATAAACTAAAATTTAGTTTTAGATATATGGACTGTCAACCCATTGCATAACCTTCAATTGCTTATTTTTCCAGATTTTCCTATTGATTAATTAGCACACTGTTTCCTGTCAACTATTTTTCTAAAACCTGTGAATGCATTCATTCCTAATCTGAGATTGTTCCCTGTGAAATAATAACTGAGTTGGTCATGCCACTGTTTTCTTAATCTTCCTGCCAACACAAACACTCTCTTGTCTTTCACTCTCACACACAAGTTCATACCATTTTAGCCTCACTGATTTCCTTGTATCACTTCACTGTTTTCAGATTGCCACTATTTTCCTGTTTCCTACATGATACACACACAAGTTTGCCATATACTATTTTTCCTACACTCTCAAGCCTAACATGAACACACACATGCCATGTTCACACCTTAATGCCACACTGTTTTACCCTCACTGTTCCTGTTTTCCCTGTTTTCCTGCAATCACAGCCTCATGTATCACACACACACACATCCTCACTTGACAACACTCTCATGTCTCACTAGCACACACACACAACTCTCTGGACACCCTCTATGTGGCACTCACACCCACACTTGAACACATACACATCCATTTCCTATTTCTCTATGTATGAGTACATATATACATGTATATATATTTGTGAGATATATACATAGTGTATCCTATATCTATGTGTGTGTACTATTATATATATTGATATATATGTATATGTGATATATTAGGGGTAACCTATAAGCTAATGTGTATTCTATATTATATTATAAAGCTATGTCTATATGTGTATTATATATTAGATATATATTTGACATGTAGTCATGTGATTTGTGGGTTGGTTCATAGGCATGATAGCCTATAGCCTATGGATGTATCTGTGTGTCAGTATAGAGTCTAGTTAGACTTGCATAGTATCACGACCCGCACCCGGATATACGGATACGAATACGTGGGCCACGCCCAGCCTATGCCGCAGTATCGGCGGTAGAGCGCTGTCAAGTACTCTATACTAACTACAACATCTAGAGATCCATAACTAGAAATGTACTCATGTTACATCACGAAAAGTAAGGAAGATAAGACAAGAAATAATAACAATATCACTAGAACAACTAGAATCTACAAGGATCATAAGACAGAAAGATAATGAAGGAACAACAAGACTAACTAAGGAATAACTACCAGGCAACTCACATAGAGGAACAGTGAGAACCACCTCAGCTAGAATCATCCTGCAGTCCAACAAATGTGGCACAACTACTCCTAAAATTTTGTCAACATATCCTGTCAGGATGGAACGAGCACAAATCTCAAATAACAGTTCTAGTTAGACGATATTGAAAATGTAGCAGTAAATATGGAGAATATACAAGGTAAATAATGTGTACATGAATCATGGTAAGGCATGTCAAGACTGTAACTGAATGTAAGAACAAGAAAACAGTATATCATGTACAAAAATCTGGAACTATATCTATGTGAGTTTAGTATTAGTTTCAACATATGATGGGCTTAGAACTTGATACAATGTTTGGCCTGGCTAATCATACGTGAGTGTATGATTAACACTATACAATGATGATACAATGATACTGTGGGGTATTGATCACATATCTACGCTAACACCCCCATCCCTGACTAATATAGTGGATCCAGTCATGACACGTCATGACACGCATTATCTGGGAAGTAGCTCTCCTTCACAGGAAATCGTGTCTATACAATGAACAAGGAACAAGGAAGACTTGCACAAAGCATACCATATATAAAAGGAATAACATCTTATGACGGGATCCAGACAATACCAATCCGTGTGAACAATGTGTCAAGAGAACAAGGATATCTACACTAAATACTAGAAACAAAGACGATATCATAAAACAGAAATATTATCAGAGAATGTACTCGCCTGGGGTCCTGCTGTCAATATGAATCAGGGTTCAGAGTAAAACCACAGACCTAAAGATGAAATAATACAAGAGCTGATCAGGGTCAAAAGACATACTAAACATCTAGGTCAAACTAAGTCAAACTAAGACAAACTGGGTCAAGGTTGACGTACAGTTGACTTTGGTCAACTGGTCAACTCCGGTCAACTCTAGGTCTATCTAGGTTAAATAGGTCAATGGTTGATCTACAGTTGACTTGGTCAAAAAGTCAACGTTGGTTAAATCTGGTCAAACCTAGGTCAAATGTTGACTCTACTTCGACATCTAGTCAAAGTAGTCAACCATGGTCAATAAAGGTCAAGATAGCCTCTATAAACATCTACAATGTCAACTTATGAATTTCAGTGATTTAGAATCACTGAAATCGACAGGTCTCTAGAACAACCAAAAGGAGAAAATATTATAATAATAGGGTGACACAAAAAGGGAAGAAATCTACAGATGTTGTCGGATGATGAAGCTAACATCACCAACGTGTCCAGAATGGTCAAAATAGCTAAAATAGCCTGTCCAAAAGTTCAATTTGGACACAGGGGCAAAATGGTAATTTCGGGCCAAAATGATGTCCGTCGTTGGACACACTTTGCACCAAAAAACGTGCAGAAATAAAAGTGCACAAAACCTAACAATTTATATGTCCACAAATCCAGAATGACGATACGAATCCAACGGTATATCCAGAATTGGATTCCGTTGACCCGATCTCAAATTGGTCCGTTGACCAGGACATTGAAATTCCGATTTGCACGGAAAAGCGTGTCGGAGCCAATGTCCTCAAAACTCAGTAAATTATATGTCAACGAGTCTAGAATGACGATAAACTCAACGGTATATCCGGAATTGGATTCCGATGAGTCGAACTCAAAATGACCCGTTGACCCGGATGTTGGTATCCGACTTGCACCGAAATGCGTGTCGGAACCAATGTCCACTAAAATCTAGCAAATTATATGTCAACGAGTCCAGAATGACGATACGAACTCAACGGTATATCCAGAATTGGATTCCGACGAGCCGATCTCAAAGTGACCCGTTGACTCAGAAAGTGGGAACCGCTTTGCACCGAAATGCGTGCCAGGGCCCACGTTCTCCAAATCAAGCAAACTTTATATGAAAACAGGCCAGAACGACGCCACGAGTCTACTGGTGGTGTCAGAAATTGAATCCAGAGTCCCGGGGTCAAAAATAGAATTTTACAAGTACAACTTAAAGAATTCGAACGGCCAACTTTGGCGTCAAATTCGACCGACCTAACTAGCTCAAACTGAAATGGAATCTAAAGGGGGCAGGAAGAGGGTTACACCAGCTGTGCACCGGAACTGGTGGCACGCAAAACGGAGCTACGACGACGAAGATACGAACCCGCGAAGTTGGCATCGCAAAACTGTCCAAAAATAGTACAAATTAAAACGTCAACTTGGTGGCCGGTTTTGATGTATCAAACGACGAAATTAACGGATGAAATTTGACAGAGGTAAAGAGGGATATACCGAGATTGCGACAGAGCAAAACGTTCGCCGATCCAACGGTCGGATCTCCCGAAAAATATGTGCGAAGTCGCTGTCCTGAAACACAATTTCTGAAACTTTCCCGCGCGCGCGTCGACGGGACTCCGTGCAAAACGCATGAATCGGGTACGTGGCACGTCGGGGAAGGAGACGCTGCCCCGGGGGTGGTCGCCGGAGCTGCGCGCGACTAGGGGGAGGACGCCGGCGGCGGCGACGGCCGCGGCGGCGTGCGGCGCACGCGGTTGCTGTTGTGGCAGATGCTGCCGCAGCTGTTGCTGCCTGCTGCCGCTGCTGTTGCGGCCGTCCAGCGGCGGCGACGCGTCTAGCGGCGTGGGCGGCACCGACGGGGGTGGCCGTGGCGGCGGAGATGGTGTGGGGGTGGTGGCCGTGTGATGGTTATGGTGATGGTGTAGATGTTGATGATAATGGTGATGGTGTGGTGATGATAAGAATGATGATGATAATAAAGAAGAAGAAGGAGAAATATGAAGAAGAAGAAAAAATGAAGGAGTAGAAGTGAAGAAGAAGAAGGAAATGAAGAAGAAGATGATGGGAAGGGGGCTGCTCGTACAGGAGAGGGGGGGTTTGCTTGTGTTGTGATGGGAAAGGAGAGAGAGAGGGATTATATAATATATATATGTGTATATATATTATATAGAGAGTGAGAGAGAGAGATATTTATAAGATATTTAGAGAGAGAATGAGAGAGGGGAAGTCGGCTGAGTGTGGGGTGAGGGGGGTTCTCTTGTGTGTGTGCACATGAGTGAGAGGAGAGATGTAACACATGTATACATGTAGGTATATATAGAAATGAATTGTTGAAAATAATTCATTAGAAAATTCAAAAAAAATAATTCGAAAAATTCAGGGGGTTTACATCCTACCCACCTTATAGAAATTTCGTCCTCGAAATTAAGGTTGTAGTAGGGGTAAAACAAGATAGAAAGTTTTAGGCAAAAACTTAGGCACGATCATAGAATGACAAGTTTGCACGATTAAGATATTCAATTCACAATTATTCAGGCACGGTAAAAATTTTCGCACGATAGAATCAAAATATGAACAGAATCATATAGGCACGATTATAGATAAGTTAAGTCATTGGGACACGATTCAGAAAATGAGACTCCGGCATAATCAAGGATAGTTTGAAGCCTAATCGTGATTGGAATAGAATTTAGTCATTTGCCAGAATTGAATCGAAAGTTTAAAGCACGAGTGATGATAGCATTGTCTAATCACGATGAAAATAAATAATTTAGTCTCAGCACGATTTAAATTGTTCAAGTTTTGAGTAAATCAGAATTTGGGCAAGATGGAGAACAAAATCAACGAAGTCTGGACACGAGTATCTAAGAAGGAAATCATATCACAATGGAATTCGAAACCATTTAGGTTTAATCAACAATCAATACTCTTTGGTACGATAAACTAGACAACCAGAATCGATTGGTCAATCAGAGAGGATCAATCTCATGATATCAAAATATAATAAACAAATCAAGGATGTGGAATTGAATTGCTTCTGTTATCATAGAAACCAGAATATGGGATCGTAGGAGGAAGCCGGGGTAATCATCTCGCTCTGCTTCGACTACTACCAACAATGTCTACTCCGAGACGGATGATTACGATACTTCCTCGATTTCTCCCAAGATAAAAGATGTGAAAATTCTAAAATTTTCAAGGTTTTCAAAGTATGGCTGACAGAAGTAGATACGATATAGGTAATTGGTAGAACCAAGACATAATTGATCAAGACGGAGGAAGTAAGGGTAAGATGAGGAAATCATCATGCGATGAGAAAAGAAATTAATGAATGATAAACAAGAAATAATGGTAGGAATTATCTTGCACAATTGGTAAAAGAAGTGAATCAACTTAAGATATGACCTGATAACCATACACGTCTATCCAAAATCATGTTGCCAGAATTTACGTCACGCCAGTAAACATAGCTACAATAAACGATAGAGTCCATAACTAAGGTATACACCCTATAATCATGTCATCTAGATTCCTTACCACGCCAACCGGTATGGCTGCAAGAGAATCTAAATTCCATAACTAGGATAGTATATCCAAAATCAGGCTCCATGTCCCTGTCAGGCTAGCTAATATGACTGCGATAAATTCCAAACTCCATAAGTAAAGTAGACACTTACTGTTCTCATCGTCCTCATCCAAAATATGTTTATCAGGATATCTTAACTCAATTCTTAAAAGAATTATCCAAAACAAAATCAAAGGTCAACAACGAATATTAAGATTTAAAATTCAACAACAAGTCAAGGGTAAGTTAATAGAAACAACGGAAACAACTTCCGAGATAGGATTCAGAGGAAAATCTCAGAAAAAGTCCCGAGGGTACTACCTAGGTCAAGATAGAAAATGGTGGAATATAATCTAAAACAAACCTCGACCATGATACGAGGTTGGTAAATCATATTCTCTCCCCAACCTGGATGATATTTAAGTCCAACTTATACCTTCCCTCTGGGATCCACAACTCATCCCAAGAAAGAATAAAGTTTGATACGGACAATATTTCAAAAATCAGGACGGACAGGAACAATTGGGAAAAGTTTCGAAAGTTCGAAATAAGATTCCCAGGGGTCATCCCTGGAATCTACCAAGAGTTCCTAATATGTGACTGAGTACCAAATCCTAAAATATTCCATTACTCAACCTTAATCCTAGGGTAGGCTCGCAGTAGTACAGATAAACTCTAGTACTACCACGACTTCGCATTAATTGCAAAGACTGACCTGCATGGGCTACCACAAAAAACGTGTCACGACCCGCACCCGGATATACGGATACGAATACGTGGGCCACGCCTAGCCTACGCCGCAGCATTGGCAGTAGAGCGCTGTCAAGTACTCTATACTAACTACAACATCTAGAGATCCATAACTAGAAATGTACTCATGTCACATCACGAAAACTAAGAAAGATAAGACAAGAAATAATAACAATATCACTAGAACAACTAGAATCTACAAGGATCATAAGACAGGAAGATAATGAAGGAACAACACGACTAACTAAGGAATAACTACCAGGCAACTCACATAGAGGAACAGTGAGAACCACCTCAGCTAGAATCATCCTGCAGTCCAACAAATATGGCACAACTACTCCTAAAATTTTGTCAACATATCCAGTCAGGATGGAACGAGCACAAATCTCAAATAACAGTTCTAGTTAGACGATATTGAAAATATAGCAGTAAATAGGGAGAATATACGAGGTAAATAATGTGTACATGAATCATGGTAAGGCATGTCAAGACTGTAACTGAATGTAAGAACAAGAAAACAGTATATCATGTACAAAAATCTGGAACTATATCTATGTGAGTTTAGTATTAGTTTTAACATGTGATCGGCTTAGAACTTGATACAATGTTTGGACTGGCTAATCATACGTGAGTGTATGATTAATACTATACAATGATATTGTGGGGTATTGATCACATATCTACGCTAACACCCCCATCCCTGACTAATATAGTGGATCCAGTCATGACACGTCATGACACGCATTATCTGGGAAGTAGCTCTCCTTCACAGGAAATCGTGTCTATACAATGAACAAGGAACAAGGAAGACTTGCACAAAGCATACCATATATAAAAGGAATAACATCTTATGACGGGATCCAGACAATACCAATCCGTGTGAACAATGTGTCAAGAGAACAAGGATATCTACACTAAATACTAGAAACAAAGACGATATCATAAAACAGAAATATTATCAGAGAATGTACTCGCCTGGGGTCCTGCTGTCAATATGAATCAGGGTTCAGAGTAAAACCACAGACCTAAAGATGAAATAATACAAGAGCTGATCAGGGTCAAAAGACATACTAAACATCTAGGTCAAACTAAGTCAAACTAAGACAAACTGGGTCAAGGTTGACGTACAGTTGACTTTGGTCAACTGGTCAACTTCGGTCAACTCTAGGTCTATCTAGGTTAAATAGGTCAATGGTTGATCTACTGTTGACTTGGTCAAAAAGTCAACGTTGGTTAAATCTGGTCAAACCTAGGTCAAATGTTGACCTAGGTCGACATCTAGTCAAAGTAGTCAACCATGGTCAATAAAGGTCAAGCTAGCCTCTATAAATATCTACAAGGTCAACTTATGAATTTCAGTGATTTAGAATCACTGAAATCGACGGGTCTCTAGAACAATCAAAAGGAGAAAATATTATAATAATAGGATGACACAAAAAAGGAAAAAATCTACAGATGTTGTCGGATGATGAAACTAACATCACTAACATGTCCAGAATGGTCAAAATAGCTAGAATAGCCTGTCCAAAAGTTTAATTTGGACACAGGGGCAAAACGGTAATTCTGGGCCAAAATGATGTCCGCCGTTGGACACACTTTGCACCGAAAAACGTGCAGAAATAAAAGTGCACAAAACCTAACAATTTATATATCCACGAATCCAGAATGACGATACGAACCCAACGGTATATTCAGAATTGGATTCCGTTGACCCGATCTCAAATTGGTCCGTTGACCAGGACATTAAAATTCTGATTTGCACGGAAAAGCGTATCGAAGCCAATGTTCTCAAAACTCAGCAAATTATATGTCAAGGAGTCCTGAATGACGATACGAACTCAACGGTATATCCGGAATTGGATTCCGATGAGCCGAACTCAAAATGACCCGTTGACCCGGATGTTGGTATCCGACTTGCACCGAAATGCGTACCGGAACCAATGTCCACTAAAACCTAGCAAATTATATGTCAATGAGTCCAGAATGATGATACGAACTCAACGGTATATCCAGAATTGGATTCCGATGAGCCGATCTCATAGTGACCCGTTGACTCAGAAAGTGGGACCCGCTTTGCACCGAAATATGTGGCCGGGCCCACGTTCTCCAAATCAAGCAAAATTTATATGAAAATAGGCCATAACGACGCCACGAGTCTACTGGTGGTGTCAGAAATTGAATCCGGATTCCCGGGTTCAAAAATAGAATTTTACAAGTGCAACTTAAAGAATTCGAACGGCCAACTTTGGCGTCGAATTCGACCGACCTAACAAGCTCAAACTGAAATGGAATCTAAAGGGGGCAGAAAGAGAGTTATATCAGCTATGCACCGAAAATAGTGGCATGCAAAATGGAGCTGCGACGACGAAGATACGAACCCGCGAAGTTGGCGTCGCAAAACTGTCCAAAAATAGTACAAATTAAAACGTCAACTTGGTGGCCGGTTTTGATGTATCAAACGACAAAATTAATGGATGAAATTTGACAGAGGTGAAGAGGGATATACCAAGATTGCGACGGAGTATAAATTTCGCCGATCCAACGGTCGGATCTCCCGAAAAACATGCGCAAAGTCGCTGTCCCGAAAACACAATTTCTGAAACTTTCCCGCGCGCACGTCGACGGGACTCCGTGCAAAACGCACGAATCGGGTACGTGGAACGTCGGGGAAGGAGATGCTGCCCCGGGGGTGGTCGCCGGAGCTGCGTGCGGCTAGGGGGGAGGTCGCAGGCGGCGGCGACGGCCGCGGCGACGTGCGGCGCACGCGGCTGCTGTTGTGGCAGATGCTGCCGCAGCTGTTGCTGCCTGCTGCCGCTGCTGTTGCGGCCGTCCAGCGGCGGTGATGCGTCCAGTGGCATAGGCGGCACCGACGGGGGTGGCCGTGGCGGCGGAGATGGTGTGGGGGTGGTGGCGGTGTGATGGTTATGGTGATGATGTGGATGTTGATGATAATGGTGATGGTGTGGTGATGATAAGGATGATGATGATAATAAAGAAGGAGAAGGAGAAATATGAAGAAGAAGAAAAAATTGAAGGAGTAGAAGTGAAGAAGAAGAAGGAAATGAAGAAGAAGATGATGGGAAGGGGGCTGCTCGTACAGGAGAGGGGGGTTTTGCTTGTGTTGTGATGGGAAAGGAGAGAGAGAGGGATTATATAATATGTATATATATATGTATATATATTATATAGAGAGTGAGAGAGAGAGATATTTATAAGATATTTAGAGAGAGAGAATGAGAGAGGGGGAAGTCGGCTGAGTGTGGGGTGAGGGGGGTTCTCTTGTGTGTGTGCACATGAGTGAGAGGAGAGATGTAACACATGTATACATGTAGGTATATATAGAAATGAATTATTGAAAATAATTCATTAGAAAATTCAAAAAAAATAATTCGAAAAATTCAGGGGGTTTACACATAGCCTTGTAGTGGTGTGTACTAGCTAGTATAGGCTTGTATGACCTAGTATAGACTAATGTAGACTAGTAAGACCAATTTAGACTTGTTAGACCTAGTTTGACTTTTAGGGTTGACCAGAGTTGACCAAGAGTTGACTTTGGCCTAGATTGACCTAGATTCATATAGAATGCATTGAATTGCATCTTGTTATCATTTTAGACTTGTTGTGACTTGTGCTGTTCTGATTAGGAGTCAGACACCTCTCCTCGAACAGTACATTTCATCCGAACACTCAAATACCAGGCGAGTACATTCTCTGATCATTTCATAACCTGCTTAGAATTATTTTCCTGCTTTAAATTACTTTACTTGTTACTGTCACGTTGGTCACACGGATTAGTACTATATGGATCCCTTCTTGAGATGTTATCCCTTCAGGGAGCATCGGGTACTACATGTTCTGTGCGTTCTACTTACATGGCGTATCACTATGCTTCATTGGTTTATTGATCACTTGTGACATGTACTCTCATGATCACAGAGTCTTCCTTGAATCCTTATCCCATTTATTGGGTTTTCTAGAATCCCTATTTATGGGACTACCATGTACCACCCTTCGGGGGCCGTTACATAGAATCATAACATAACCTGGTTGGATCCTTGTGTATTGATTGGGGGTACGGGGGAGTATAAGTGGACATCTGAATAATATCCAAGTAGTGTAGCATCAGAATCATTCCATAGTGTAGCATCAGAATTATCATATTCTATTTACATGTCTATATTGTACTCTGACTCACTAGCCACATGATAGTTCTCTATTTATAGTAGATATTTCTATTACAGTTCTCTCTCTGTTTACATACTGTATTTCTTTCAGTACCTGTATCTTACTTTACTGCATGATTATATTTTCTAACCTGCTATGAACTGTTGAGATGTATTGTGTTCGCTCCTGTCCTGACTGGACCTGTTGAAAATATTACAGAGGACGAGGAGGAGGCCTGTGGATACCTTCTACGGGGCAGTTAGGCCTTATCTCAGGAGGACCCAACTCTAGCTGATGACATTACCCCATTGCTTAGACTAGCTTAGTTAGGCCTTATCTTACTTATGTTGTCTTGAGACTGTTTTAGTTAGACTTATTTCTGTCTTGAGATCTGAGTTGTATATATTCTTTCATATTCAGTAGCTGAGACCATGTATTTATGGATATTGATGAGATGTTATCTTAGACTTTCTGATCACCTGTATTTCCTTGAGTTCTATATCATATCGTGCTTTCTTCTTCCTTAGTTGTGATTGAGTTTATTTACTGCTATGTCACCCCCATTCGGGGAGTATAAACTGCTTAGAATTATATTGTTAGATGTTGTGACCTAGGACAGCGTTCTACCGCCGACACTGCGGCGTAGGCTGGACGTACCCACGTCTCGTACCCTTATTCTAGGGTGCGGGTCGTGACACATTTTTAGTGGTGGCCCATGCAGGTCGAGTTTATGTAGTGGTATTTGAACTAGAGTATCACTACAGCCTGCAGTAGGATTAGGATATTTTGAGGGTACTCAATCACACTAGGAAAACTCTTAATCAGATTCCCTCATCTAAATTATTGCTTATTGACTTCCCTTGAATATAAACTGTCCCCCTTTGAATTTTCTCTTCATTCTCAGAAATTGCTTCTTGTTTTGATCTGTCTTCATGATGGTTATGAAGACACGACCTCATCGCTCCGGCCCGGGGAATACTATCGAGAGGCTGGCCACCTCTCGTCATGTTCATCAGGGCCTTGAGATCGCAGCTCCTATTGTGCCGACTCAGGTTGGCATTTCTGCTACATTGGAGGTGCACCTCTGTCTGTACAGAGACTTTTTTCCCGTTATTTTCGATTTCTCTCAGCAACAGCGGTTCATGCAGCATCAGCAGCAGACCAGGGAAAACCAGCAGGACGAGCTATCGTCATGACAGTCGAGGATGCACAGACCATTGGAGATCTTGCTGCAAGTTTCGTTCTTCTCGATTCCATTCCCGTAATTGTCTTTTATAACTACCTTGAAATTCGATTCCATCTGTTCCTTGCTGATTAATTAATTTTTGTCATATTGCTCTTTTGTTATGTTGTTTTTTCTTCTAAGAAAATCATGTGGGCTAGGTCACCTAAATCATAGGATCTAGAATCTTTGACAGTCATGTTAGTAGGTATAGTGAGGACACGTAGTCAGATTTTTGGATGTATTTTTCGGGTATGAGAATTTAAGGTTTTCACCGTCGCATGCGGCAATGCGAAAATTTTAAATACCATGAACCTAGATGTACGTACCTTAGTCAAGGACTCTGTAATTATCATAGTCTTGCTCACTAGCATGATGAAGACTCTGGACAACATGATTTTGGACAGACGCATATGATTAACAGATTGTATCTTGAGAAGGTGTTAAACATCATACCCTTCTGTTGTTGTAAATAACTTAGGAGTAGGGATATTTAGTTTTGTAGAGCTTGTTCATAGGTGGTTCCTTCATAGTATAATGATATGACGACTTGTAGAGTGTCTGTACCCTAGAGAGGATAGTTAGTATTGGTATTAGAATAGTAACCCATTGTAGATGTTTTTTCGTTATTTATAATACCAATCAGTTTACACATAGGATGTTAGTATACCTTACGGCCTTCATGATTGTTATTACTTTCCTTACCTTTTTTCCAGTGAGACACCCACGACCAGAGCCTGTCCTTGAGTATAGTTGCAGTTCACCTAAGACTGAGAGGTATATATATATATACATATATATATATATATATATATATATATATATATATATATATATATATATATATATATATAGGTTGCAGATGATATTGGCATATGGGATATGGGCTGGTTGGTACCTATAGATCATTGTTGTATAGGATTATTGACATGTTGTTAGCCTATGTTGGTCCACTTCCTATTTTAGTAAGTTCTCCTTGTGTTGAGTTCAGTCTTGTTGATCAACCTTTATAGGCAGTGTGAAGACCCTTCACTAGATACCCTGTTCCCTTGGTTCAGACTTGTACAAGTTGTTCCCTGCACTCAACTTTCAATACCTACCATGTTGCATCATAGATTTCACTGGACCATTGTTCAGACCCCAAATTATTGACTCACCAATATAACCATCAACCACTTATCATATCCTGCACATCTGGAGAGTCAGTATCATACATATTAGAGGTCTGTACTCATCCTCAGTTCTGTGCATGGTGACATACTGCATCTTTTAGCATATTACTTATTGATGGCCTTGCAATATCCTTCATTAACCTGCAGTACCTGCCCTATAGTGGAGTTTAAACTTTTTTTTTGGGCATGGTTGTTCAGTCCACTTGGACAGTTGTATACATTAGAGTATAATGTGGGTTGTTAATAAGAGTTCTCCCTTGATCATTATTTTGTCCCCTTCATTCTTAGAAACATATGATACCTGGTTAGCCCATCTGTCCAGATACATGTCCAAACACATTCTTTCATTGTTGGTTCAGTCTTCTAAGCCTCTACCTGAGCATTAGTTCATTTTCCATGTATAGGTTTTCCTTCACTTTGACTTTACAAGTGGACCAATATCCTGTCCTTTAGCTTATAATTTTTAATCTCCTTAGCATCATACCCTTTAGCCTACCCTGATGATTCAGACCATTCATCCTTAGCCTAGTTCTAAGCAATTGTTTCAATCCCTTATAAGTATAGTCTACTTAAACCCTTGGTTGATCAGTCATATACATAAACAGATGATATACTTATGATACATGTGATGGATTGTTGTTTTTGAGCATATATATATGTGCTATTTGGGTTTGGTGTGCTCAGCTTGTAGGTACTTAGTTATAGGTGACTTGATAGGATTGGGAAGTTAAGAGCTAGCCTATTATAGAGTTTCTCTTTTTGCTAAATTCTGGTTGCCAACACTTAGGTAGCTAACATAGGTAAAGTTCTAAGAAGTTGACCAGCAGATGACCAAGTACTAGGATGTTGAGAAATTGACTAGTGATTGACCCTTGACTATGTTGACCTAGAAGGGGGTGCGACCATCTTAATTTCGAGGACGAAATTTTTATAAGGTGGGTAGGATTGTAACACCCAATTTTCTAAAATATGGGTAATTTTGCAATTTTGTAATTTTAGTCTTTTAATAATGATATTTAAATCATGATATGATCCTTGGTAATTTTAAAATCATTTTTTAACTATTTTAAATCATGACTTATGATTTTGGTGTTTGGCTAGTGCAACCTTAGAGACTATTGACCTAGAGCCTAGCCATGTGATTAGGGTATTCATGAATCATTTCTAGCTTGAGGGTATTGTAACACCCAGTTTTCCAGATGAGGGTATTTTTGAAATTTTGTAATTATTATTATTAATTATTGATATTTGATTCACATTATGATTTTTAGTGATTTTTAATAATTTTAAACTATTTTAAAACTGGTTTAAGTCATGACTTGTGATTTTGATGTGCTGCTAGTGAAACCTGAGAGACTGCATGACCTAGAGCCTAACCATGTCATTAGGATGTTTAATTATCATTTTTAGCCTAGGGGTAATTTGGTCATTTTGACTTATTTGAATTAATTGGTGATTTGTTGAATTGGTGAATTCTAGTTTGACTTTGACTTGTTGAGACCTAGTGGACTAGCCTAGAAGCTAACCCTAGCCATGGTGACCCTAGTCTAACTTGAGTTAACCTATTTTAGACATTAGAGAATAGTTTTAGAATGAGGGGATTTGGTTTAGTGAATTTAAGTCATGGTCATGAAATGACTTATGACTTAATGGTTTAATTGATCATGACTTAAGCCCATGGGCCATTTAGTAAACCCTAACCCTAATTATTGAACCTATGAGCAGCCACATAGGGATCCCTACCCTATTTAAACACTTGTTCATTAGGGCTTGCCCCTTTTTATCATTCCTACACTTGGAGAAAAAAATGTAAGTTTCCCCTTCCAAAAATTCCCATTTTATTCATTTGATCTCCTTTTTCATCCTAGTCTTTTGCATTGGGTTCTAAATTGAGTTTATGGACTGTTGGTGGAGAGCCATTTCAGTTTGGGATCAATTTGGAGCATTTGGCCATCAAGAGGAACACCCCCCATTTGGAGCTTTTCTATGCAATTTGCACCTATAGGTAAAACTCTTTAAATTGATTTAAATTTTAGTTTTCTTTGCATGTAGGGCTAGATCTAGGAGTCCCCTAGGTGTCCCTAAAATTTGGGTGAATTTTGTATCCGTTTGGTGTCCGTATCGGACACGTGTCATAGGGTATGTTAAGTGTTTGTTGTAATGCCACAAAGGAAATTTTTATGTTGTTTTTGAAAACTATTTGAATGGAAAATTTGTTTTATATGTGTTTATTGATTTCGTGTCCTACTGAGCACAATTCTGGACACGGTCGTGTCCAAAAATTGGACACACACGCACGCACGGGACACAGCACAGGCCCCGTACAGTCCCCTGCTACCCGACACTCCTGTAGGACACGACACGAACTCCCAAGACCCTATTTTTGGCGTAGAGGTCGGGGCAACCTCTGACACCATCCTCCCAAAATTTGGGGTGGGTTGGTGCAGTGTGCAAGGAGTTCTCCTCCTCGCACTGGTCGCACTGGCCGCACGCGCGGGCTGTGCACGCGAGCGTTTTGGCCACTGACACGGCTCTAAAGCCGCCACGACTGTAGGGCGTAAAAAGTGCTTCAAAGAAAGAGTCATCTCATTCATAAGTGATCTGCTTTACGCCTAGCAGAGCGGGTAATCTCTTTACGCCCAAGACTAGGCTAATCGCTTTACGCCTAAGCAGGATGATCATTTTACGCTCGGGTCTACATCCATGGTTTTACGCCAAGGACAGAGCAGCCACTTTTACGCTGGACAAAGCTGTCAAATCTCGCATTTAATGTTAACTCTGACATGGAGATATTAATGATGGCATATATCACAAAGGGATTTATTTTTACACAGAGACCAATATTGTCGTTTAGTGTGTGGATTGAGCTACTTTACGCTCACACTACGGCTTCTTTTTACGCACGAAGATTATACGAGGCTTTACGCTCAACAGTCGACGTGTGCGTAAAGTCTATTTGAGCTGCTTTTACGCTCAAGGTTATTTAATAACCACTTTACGCGGGAAGTCTATGTCAAGGCTATTTTACGCCAAATCTACTGCTTTACGCTCAGAGTACATTGGGGTTATTTTTACGCCCTATTCTCCTCTACCAGTTTGGAACGTGGTTTGCTTACGTGGCTTTCATGCCATTCTTCTCGAAGAACGTGTGTACATGCATCCTATTCTTACTGAAGTGATGGGACACACGTCAACATATGCAGAGGATGGCTTCGATCATGGGTGGCAGTTGTTAGCGTAAAGATGGAACTGTTGCTGAGTTTTTACGTACAAGAGCCCAAGTCTATAAATAGACTTATTTTTCTCATAACGAGAGGGGAGGAGAGACATAGAGAGAGGAGATAATACAGAGATCAGAACTTAGAGATTTTGATTCTCCAGAGCATTCTTCTTCAACCTTTCTTTCAGAACAGAGTGAAGCAAAGCAGAAAAGCATTCGGCCTCGCCATCAGTGCCCAAGTGTGTCGATACCTTTCTGGTGACTTAGTTCTTCCAATTGTTCTACTTCAAGCAGTGATCTTCATCATCATCATATGGTTCAAGGAACAAAGTGATCATTTACGAATTAGACTTCCATAGCAATACTTTCCCAGAATCAAATTTGTACTTCTTGTACTTTTTTCTCGTTTTATTTTCAAAAGCCAATTTCTCCAAGGTATTTTGTTAAGTGAAACAAAAAATGGCGACTCTGCTGGGGACGACCTTCTCCTCTGACGAGGAGGCAATTGCTCAATATGATGATATTTTGGTCGGTTCGACCAAGAAGACCCTGGTTGTGCACTTCGACCAGACTGCCTACGAAGAAATGCTCCGAACTGGGGGTGGTTCTCGCTGCCTCAATGTTCAAAAGTCTCGCAAAGCACGAAAAGTTTGGATCCCTAAGTCCAAAGTAGCTGCTGATCTCTCTGTTGCTTCTGATAACAAGGGAATTCTTCCCTCTCTTGTCGTAGGGGCTCCCATTCATAACGAGGCAGTCCTTACTTCGGCGTCGCTCTCTAAGTATGACAATTTGTCTTCCGTCTATGACGGTGTAGATGATCAGGTTCCACGCCCACTGCGTAAGAACCAGGTTTTACGCCTACTGGGTAAAAACCAAGTTTTACGCTCAAGGCATAAGAATGAGTCTTCCATTTGTAATGTGGCAGATTCTAATGCTTCCGAGTGTAAAAATAAGTCTCCCGTCTGTGACGTGGTAGCCACACACAAATTACGCTCCTCGCGTAAAACAAAATCTTCCGTCTGTGACGTGGTAGATAATCAATTTTTATGTTTTACGCGTAAAGGTAAGTCACCTGTCTGTGACAGTGTAGATAAAATTCACAACGATGTTTGCACATCTAATGTGAATGTACCTAAACGCATACAGCGTAAAAATATTGTTGGTAAAACTTCTGTCCTACACCAACAACCTTCTTATACTGCTTTACGCAAAGTACCAAACTTGCAAATCACGCGCCATGAAGATGGAGTCCTTCGTGCTCAAAAATCTCAAGATTTACGCACACAACTCAAAACGCGTAGAAATGTACAATTTGGTTCTGTGAATGCTGCTATTAATCTTCTTTACACACAAGGTACTAAACGTTTTTCTACCCCTAATGTGATAAAGAAGAATACTCCCTCCACTCCTTCTGACTTACGTGAATTGCTAATGCAAAAGCGTAAAAATTCACAATCTCCGGTGACGCTCCCCCAAGAAAAACATCATTGTAAATATCACCAGGTTGTGATCAATTGTTGTTGTTCAGCTTCAAAACGGTCAGTTTTTGATCGATTGAGTTTTAATTCGCTTCAACATCAAGCTGAAGACCAAAAAGATGAGCTGTCATATGCATCAGTCAACATGTCATCTCATACTAACAGAGGACGACGTCCGAGACGGAACATGTCCCAAACTCCTGGTCAACAACAGTTCAACAGACTTCTTGATTCTTTTGAAGGAGTATATCAGAATACTCGATCAAGAAGACAAAGGCAATTGCAGACTTCTGATTCAGAAGCTGGGGGTACTCAATCTTTTGAGTCTGATACCGATAGTGTGGATTCATACTTCTATACAAATCCTTCCGTATCTTCACGAGAGGTTGAATCCTATGCTATTGGAGATGAACCAGAGACGTCATCTGCTAATACAGAACAACGTCTCACTGCCATTGAGCAATTACTGAAAGATATGCTTAACATGGTGCAAAGTATGCATCAGATAATTTTGGATCAGTAAACTGCTCAACCGACGGTAATAACACTAGTACCAGTAGCAGCACAAACTCAAGATAGTCAAGGGGCTGAAATACCTTTGAATACTCAAGAGCCAACCGTTAATCAGAATTCTGCGTCTCCAGATCCCATCATCCCTGAAGATATACCACCTCCAGTCGGGGTTACGGTACATCCAACAACCATTCAATCAAATATGCTTCTCCAAACCAGTGAAGCCATTCAAGCAGTGCGTGAGCTCAAAGCACAGTTTGAAGTTTTGAGGCACAAAGATCAACTCCAGAGGTTAGGGATCATGCAACCTTATCCTCCTCATTGGAATAATGTACCCTTTCCACAGAAATTCAAGCCACAATCTATGGTTTTGTTCGATAGAAAAGCATCTCCCAGTCAATATATTAATTATTTTAATATTATGACTGTACATTTGCAGAAAAATGATGCTCTTCTTACTCGAGTGTTCATCGGGTGCCTGACAGGTTCAGCTTACGACTGGTATCGTAGTTTATCCGATAATTCTATTTCGTCTTTTGACGAATTCAAGGCAACGTTTCTCTCCCGTTTCTATGAAGGAGGTATGGACATGAACATGTCTTCCTTGATAGAAATTAAACAAAAGAAGAAAGAAGATACTCGGACGTTCATCGAACGTTTCCGACAGGCTACTTTAAAGATGCCTCCTGGTATGCCAGATTCAGCGTTGATTGATACATGTAAGATAAATCTGCGACCATCCATCGCTGTTTTCACGGGTTCCCAATTCTCAGATTGGGCTTCGTTTATCATAGCAGCAGTTTCTGCCGAGACCAATGGTAGGTTGGCTCGAGAGCATGGGATGATTTTCACTTCAGAAGATAAAGGAAAGAAAAGTAATCCTAGTAATAATCCTGGCAATCATAATATGAGAGGAAAAGATACTCTTATGGTCAATCTTTCCAAGAATAAAACGACGTCGAACAATCAAGAATCTTCCAGGCCAAAGGAAGAATATTCTTTTGACGAAAGTGATATCCCAGGGATATTTCAGTGTCTGGTGAAGAGTGGTAAACTTCAGATTTCGGAACCAAAGAGGCCTAATGAGGTAAATCTGACTGATAATCCTAAATATTGTATCTATCATAGATACATTAATCATCCTACCAGTGCTTGCTATGTCTTGAAAAAGAAAATCCAAGAGCTGATAAATGGTGGTGCTATTGCTTTAACCAATGATGACCATATGGTTACGGCCAATATGGTTTCTCTTCAGTTCGGAGATTTTCCTCCACAGCAAGTCCCAGATGGAATTATCCCAATTTCGAAGGCGATGATGAAGATCGTGAATATCCCGCCTGTCAGAGAAGAAAATGCAGGATTACTGTCGCTTACACTAAAGAATGGTAAAATCATGTAGGTACATCCTGACTTAGTGCCTGAGTTGGAAAGTGAAGATAAAACTTCAAAATCCAAGAAGGGCAAGAAAGTCAGAACCTGCAACATGATTTCCCATGTTATTCCAGATCCCGATGACTCGGATCACCTATGGGATGGCCTTTCTTTAGAAGATAGACTGAAAGGACTGAACATCTGTCCTCTAAGCCTAGCTCCTCCTACCAAGCTCAAGCTTACTCATCAGCAGTGGCTAGCCATGAATAGTGTCCCTTTATATCGGGCACAACAAGTCTTTGCTGCTTATGAAAAAGCTCCGACAGGAATTTCTCCTCGTATCCCGAATCCTTCTCCTCCTGTAGTTACAGAGACATTTATTCCTTATTCTCCTGTGGATATAGAGATCCCTTCTTCTTCCTCTGAGGAACCATTTGCTAAAAGTCTACTGCCCACTCACTTGTATAGTCAGCAATCTGTTCATCTCATGAAGAAGATGGGTTATGACTTTCAAAAGACAGAAGGTTTGAATTATGATAAAGGAATATGACTTCCTTTATAGATTCAAAGTCAAAATTCTACTATTGGATTGGGTTCTGAAGCTCCTCATAACAATCCACACAAGAAGAAGGCTAAGAAAGGAAAGACAAAATCCTGTAATATGGTACTTCCTTCTCCTGAGTCTGAAGAAGAATCTTTTGCTGGTACAAGATCTGGAAAAGAGTACCATAAAGACTATGAGGGATCCTCCAAAGAAGCTGAAGACGTAGTGGAGACACTACCAACTCAATCCTCTTCTGTTCCTGCTAAACCTTCTGTGGTTGAAAAGGGGAAACAGAAAGCAGTACGCTTCGACGTCCCATTGAAGTCTACTTCCAGTCAGAGGGTAGTGATGAAGCCTTACAAATTTGATATTCTAGCTCAGTTAGCCAATACTCCGGCTAGACTATCTATATTTGAGTTGCTTCGCCTTTCCAGAGAAAGCAGAGAAACTTTGAGTGAAGCTTTACTTCAAGCAGATTCATGCTTGGCTCAACTCAAGACTCCTGATAATATACCAGTGTCATGTCCACAATGTCATAGTGTGATGGAAGCGATTCCTAACATCACCTTTACACAAGAAGATATGCTGTTGAAGCATAACAAGCATGACAGGCCTCTGTGCTACACCGGGTATATTGGATCCACTAAAATTGACAGGATTTACATTGATCCCGGATCCTCAATTAGCATAATTCTTCAGAGTATGCTAAGACCCCTGAGGATCCCTACTAGTGATTTGACTTACACTAGTACTACGATAGTCGGTTTTAACTCTGGCAAGAGCAAGCCATTGGGGAAGATTCGTCTGCAGATTCAGATTGGTGATCTTCGAACCATGGTAACTTTCTATGTTATCAACTCAGACGTCTCCTATAATATCCTTTTGGGGAGACCATGGATTCATGAGCATAATATTGTACCTTCAACTCTCCACCAATGCTTCAAGTATGTGGATTCCCAAGGAGTTGTGAAAACTGAGTTTGCTGATATCAATCCCTTCAAGGGTGTCGAAGCCTATTTTTCTGATTCAAGGCTTTATAAACAAGAGCATGTGAAAGAGATATCAGACATGGCTGAAGATCAATCACCCACTGAGGATCAGTCTATTGATGAAGATCCGCCAGAGGAGCAACATTTGAAGATCATAGTCAAGGGACGAATCCAATCCCAATCTGTCAATGATCAACCTCTGATAATCAAGGTTAAAGGAAGAACTCAAACTTCGTCTGAGGAATCAACAAATATTCCTGCTAAAAGCCAAGCTCAACCTTTTATGATCAAGGTCAAAGGGCGTACTTCTTGTACGAATGATCCAGAACCACCATTAATTGTCAATCTTGGCAAAACTACGTAAAAGACAGATAATGGTCCACTGATGATTAATCTGAAGCGTAGCAGTCAAATTATAAATGATGTAAATATTGATCATTCTGTATCTTTTGATATCAATGAAGATTTCCTTTTCGAGTATATGGCTGTCAAATTCATTGAAAGGATGACCTTATCTTCTGATAATCAAAGTCATCCATACAAAAGCGACATTGAGCCAGAAGAAACTTTACAATCGATCATAAGGAAAATTCTTTTCCTCCTCATGTAGATGTTGGACCTTATGCTCAAAGGTTCCTAACATCTTCTTCTTATCTTCTACCTGTGGCCGCTTCATCACAAGCTTGCGTAACTTTTAGACGTCACAAAGAATCTTATTTCGTGGTTCTGTCTGATAAGAAAAACAAGCGCCAAATTGTGTTTAGCCTGGCTAGAAATATCTCTGTTGCTCAGGCAGATGAGTTGAAGGATAAAGACAAGGGAAGAATCCGAATTGACAAGTATAGTCAACAATCTATCAAGATTATCCAGAACATGGGCTATGATTTGAAGACTATGCAAGGTTTCAATCAAGGCAAGGGTAGACGACTACCATTATGTGGTGATCCATTTTACCAAAAGACTTGTCATGGGTTGGGATATGATCTGTCCTACATGTTTAATGACGATATACAAGAAGAATTCTCTTCTAGCTCTTCGCAATCATCGGATTCAGAAGAAGTCCAATTCATTGAATCTGATATGTCTCGTTCCTCATATGATAAATCTGAACAAATATTCTCAGTCAATATGGTTCAAATTGATGATGAATCAGAGCCATTTGAGAATGATCCTTGGGCACAAAAGATGGATACTCAGTGGGAACTCTGTTTTGAACAGCGATAGCCACCTACAGAAGATGAGGTCATCTAGATTGATGTTGGGGATGGAACTACATCCAAACCAATATTCATCAGTAAAAATCTTGCTGAAGATGAAAAGGAAGAGTTGATAAAACTTATCAAAGAATATATTGACATCTTTGCATGGAGTTATGAGGATATGCCAGGGTTAGATCCTAAAGTTGCTACTCATAAACTCAATATTCTGCCCAATGTCAAGCCTGTAAAACAACAACAACGACGTTTTAGACCAGATATGATGGATGCAATTGAAGCAGAAGTCAAAAAGTTGATCACATGTAGATTTGTTCTTGAAGAGCAACACCCGGATTGGGTTGCCAATATTGTTCCTGTCATGAAGAAGAACGGAAAAGTCCGAGTTTGTATAGATTATCGAGATCTTAATGCAGCTTGTCCAAAAGACGAATTTTCACTTCCAATTACTGATGTCATGATAGACAATACATGTGGTTTTGAACGCATGTCTTTCATGGACGGATTCTCAGGATACAATCAGATCAAGATGCATCCAGAAGATGAGAAGCACACCGCTTTTTGTACACCACTTGGGGTCTACTGCTATACAGTTATGCCGTTTGGTCTTAAAAATGCCGGTGCCACATATCAACGGGCTATGAGCAACATCTTTCAAGAACATCTACGGAAGATAGTTGAATGCTATGTAGATGATATTGCTGTTAAAAGTCGATCAAAGGATGATCACATTCAGGACTTGAGGATAGTATTTGAATTGATGCGCCAGCATCAATTGAAAATGAACCCTACTAAGTCTTTCTTAGGGGTTTCCAGTGGCAAATTTTTAGGATTTGTCATTACTTCTCAGGGTATCCACGTTGATCCTGATAAGGTTAAGGCAATTCTTGAAATGCGTCCTCCTCGCAATCTGAAAGAACTCCGTGGCTTTCAGGGTCGTATTGCTTATATCAGAAGATTTATATCTAATCTTTCTGGAAGATGTCAACCTTTCTCCCGTCTATTAAAGAAAGGTGTATCTTTTGTTTGGGATGAAGCGTGTCAGAAAGCCTTCAATGACATTAAGCAATACCTGACGAACCCTCCTGTCCTGGTACCTCCGGTGGTAGGAAGGCCATTTTTGCTATATGTTCGAGCCTTGGATCATTCACTTGGCGCTCTTCTTGCACAGAAAAGTGATGTGGGTCATGAACAAGCAATTTATTATCTGAGCAAAATAATGGTCGGAGCTGAACACAGGTATACTCCTGTAGAAAAGGAATGTCTAGATTTGGTTTTTGCTGTCCAAAAGACAAGACATTATGTGACAGGGCAGACTATTCATGTCATCTCCAAAATAAATCCCATTCGGGTATTGATGAGAAAACCTAGCATTCTTAACTCCAGGTTGGCCACTTGGGCGATGTTGCTTACTCCTTATGACATGGTTTATGTACCTCAGAAATCAATAAAGGGTCAAGCATTAGCCGATTTCTTGGCTGCTCACCCTATACCTGAAACATCAAAATTATATGAGGACATTCCAGATGAAGTCGTGGATTGTAACCTGAATTTGAAGAATGACATATGGCAATTATATTTTGATGGGGCATCATGAGTAGGACCTAAAGGCAATATTGTCTCTGGGGTAGGAATCGTCTTGGTTTCTCCTGACAAAATGGTCATATACCGTGCCTATTCTCTCAATGAACCATGCTCCAACAATGTAGCAGAATATAATGCTCTATTGATCGGTCTCCAAGTAGCAAAACAACTGGATATTGAGTTCCTAGAAGCTTATGGAGATTCTCAATTGATCGTTAATCAAGTTAGAGGGACTTATGAAGTCAGAAATCCTGATCTCATCCCTTATCATCATGTGGTAGTCGAGTTGGTCCTTTCATTCAAAGGATTCTTCGTTGAATTTGTACCACGCTCTCAGAATGTGGAAGCTGATGCTCTTGCTAGTTTAGCTGCAGACCTGGCTATTCCAATCCGAAGATAAAATACAATTACTTTGTTGGATCGAGACTTGTTTTGTGTCAAGAATAATTTGTACATTGAACAAAGTTATACTACAGAATTAAGTTCCCAGCAGAAAGATTGGAGTACTCCATTCATTGATTATGCTGTCCATGGGATTTTGCCTGAAGATCCAAAAAAAGCTGCATCAATCAAAAGACGATCGTTTCGATTTTATTATGATTCGTCTTTACATATGCTATACCGTCGTTCTTATGATGGACTCTTGCTGCGTTGTCTCTCAGAAAGTGAAGCTAAACAAATACTGCAAGAAGCTCATGATGGTATTTGTGGTGCTCATCAACCGGGTCCTAAATTACAAGATCGCATTCGAAGAATGGGATATTATTGGCCTTCTATGATAGCAGATGCCGTAGACTATGCCAGAAGATGTAAAGTATGTCAGATTCATGCTGATTTTATTCATCAACCGTCTGAATTTCTACATCCTACAGCAGCCTCTTGGTCCTTTGAAGCTTGGGGTATGGATGTCATTGGTCCTATTAATCCACCTTCTGTCAAGGGACATCGGTTTATATTAGCTATAACCGATTACTTTTCTAAGTGGGCAGAAGCAATTCCCCTTGCTGAAGTGAAAACATCTAACGTGATCAGCTTCATCAAGCACCATATCATTTATCGCTTCGGGATCCCTCGACGAATAATTCATGACAATGGTCCACAATTTGCCAGTCAGGCATTTTATCGATTCTGTGATCAGAATCGAATTTAGAATTTGGCTTCTACGGCTTATAATCCAGCTACTAATGGTTTAGCCGAAGCTTTCAATAAGACGATCATTAAACTTCTCAAAAAGTTTGTCTCTTCTAATAAACGTGATTGGAATGAGAAACTTGGAGAGTGTTTATGGGCTTATCGAACAACAGTCCGGACTCCTACTGGTTTTACACCATTCTCATTGGTTTATGGATGTGAAGCTGTCCTCCCATTGGAAATCCAGATCCCATATCTACGAATAGCCATTGCTAATGAGCTAACTACAGAGAATAATGATCGCTTACGACTCCAAGAACTGGAAGGATTGGATGAGAAGCGTCTTCAAGCACAACAGCATATTGAACTATATCAAGCCCGTATATCTCAAACTTTCAATCGTAAAGTGAAAGAGAGGGTATTCAAGGTTGGTGAACTTGTATTAGCTGTTCGAAGACTGATGGTAATGACTCATAAAAGCAAAGAAAAATTCCAAGCAAAATGGGAAGGCCCTTATGTAATTGAGTCCGTATTTTCCAATGGCGCCTATCGGTTATCAAAGCCCAATGGAGATCTACTCATGATGCCGATCAATGGCAAATTTTTTAAGAAATACTATGTGTAAAAAAAAAGGGGAGACAGAATGAAAATAAAGTTTCTTTTATTACTATTTTTGTTCAAAATAGAAGATTAAGGACGAGGGCCACTCCCTTCCTTATTGAATACATAGTCAGCCAAAGCATAGAAGGCATCGTTGCCTGAGGTCATAAAAAACTTGCAGGCAGCCATCCTCAGCACTTCGTCTTCAGGAGTTTTTCCTGGCTCTACTAAGAACGCAAGGATATCTTGTGGTGGCTTAGGCGTAGAAGAGCTGTTGCCTACTTGAGTCGGGCCCGCCACTGTTGGCTCAAGGGGACACATCTCAGTGACATTCTCAATTTTCTTGGAGACTTCATTCTTTTGCTGTGCATCCTCGGAAGACATTTCCAATAGAGGAGTGGAAATAAGAATGAAATGTTACAGAGAGTTCTCGCCTATTTATAGAAGAGGACTATTGATGAACCGGTCTTTGAGATTGAGAACAACTTTTCATTCCCGAAAAGACCTGTCCATTCGTTCTATCGGGTTCATTCATTTAATTGCGAAATCGAATCAATATTTTCTTTTCCCGAAAATTACGATTCATTCATACATTAAGATGGACTCATATGCTCATGACATCTGTCTTCTTATTCCCCAGCTACCAAAGTTTGGTTAAGCTGATTTCTTGTCTCCTGGGAGAGGGATTTTAAATCTTCTATTTCATCAATTTAAAAAGAGGGATTCGTTGTTTATCATATTTTTATAACCTCTGGATAAATACTAAATCCACCTACTTTTCCTATCTATCATTTCTATTTTGACCTCTGCATAGATATTAATATAATTTTCTTGAGTTCTTACATACTGTCACGTCCATATTACCTCTGATAGTATTATACTCTAAAGAGGAAAACAAGATTTTATTATCTATCATGTCCATATTTTATCTAGATAGATACAAATCATTGAGCGTAGAAGAATTATCATTTCCATTCTCATATCATAAAAGTCTATTATATTTCTTAGACTTTCTCACAAATCACAATGGAAATCTATTACATCTTGGATTTTCATTCTATACACCAACGATAACCTAATAGAGATCTATTTCTTCTTTGGATCTTCTTTGACGGGTTCGTTGTTGGTGGCAATTCCTGACTGTCTGAGCTCCAGTGGCAACCAGAGCAGTAGGAATCAAATTCTGGTCTTGTCACGACCCGCACCCTAGAGTTAGGGCACGAGAACGTAACAACGCCCAGCCTACGCCGCAGTGTCGGCGGTAGAACGCTGTCCTAGGTCTCAATGCATCTAACAGTATAAGACTAAACAGTTTATACTCCCCGAATGGGGGTGACATAGCAGAATGTAAACTCAATCCCATCTAAGGTAGAGCATAAAGGAAGATAGATAAAACATGAAATCGAAAAGAGATACAACAGATAGAAGTCTAAGTGTCTAAGATACAAAATCAGAATACATCTCAAAATCCAAATACAGTAATCCACAAATACAACTCAAGATGACTGAAAATAAACTATAAGCAAAAACCCTAGCTATCTATGCAACCTCTACTGTCTCCTCTAGGCTAGCAGGCAACCGCCAGGCTATCTGTAAAATTTATCAACAGGTCCAGTCAGGACAGGAGCGAGTATAGTACATCTCAACAGATCATAGCAGGTTAGAAAATATAATCATGCAGTAAAGTAAGATACAGGTACTGAAAGAAATACAGTATGTAAACAGAGAGAGAGAGCTGTAATAGAAATATCTACTATAAATAGAGATTAGCAGTGACTAGTGATTCAGAGTACAATATAGACATGTAAATGGCCTGGGATGATTCTGATAAGACACTAAGGAATGATTCTGATAAGATACTACTGGTGTATTATTCACATGTCCAATTCTACTCTCTCGTACCCCCAATCAATACACAAGGATCCAGCCAGGTTATGTTATATGATTCCATGCACGGCCCCCGAAGGGTGATACATGGATGTCCCATAAATAGAGATTCTGGGGGTTACCCAACAGTGTAAGATTCAAGAGACTGTGATCATGAGGGTACATGTCACAAGTAATCAAATGAACCAAGAAGCATAGTGATACGCCATGTAAGTGAAACGCACAGAACACGTAGTACCCGATGCTCCCTAAGGATAACATCTCAAAAAAGGATCCATATAGTACCAATCCGTGTGACCATCGTGACAATACAAGTAAAGTAATCTACTGCAGAAAATAATTTTAAGCAGGATATGAAATGATCAGAGAATGTACTCGCCTGATATCTGAATGTCCAAGGTAAAGATACTGTCCGAGGAGAGGTGCCTGGCTCCTAATTAGAACAGCACAAGTCACAACATGTCCAGAAGAGTAATATAAAGCACTACAATGCATTCTACATGAATCTAGGTCAAACTATGCCAAAGTCAACCCTTGGTCAACTCTGGTCAACTGCACTAGTCAAACTAGGTCAAGCTAAGTCATGTCCTAACCCAGCAAGTCTTACTAGGCCTAACCAAGACTATCCTAGCAAGCACACATCAATACAAGGCTATACAAGCCAACATACACCCAACTCTATATAGCATGCAATTATTCAATACTCAAATAGGCAAGAATTCATATTAGATATACACTAGGTAATCTATTACTTTAAGCTATACATGTCTACACACATATACACATGCATATATTGGTATTCAATATTAGGTCTATAATCATGACATTTCAAATGGTTATATAAACTCATATATTACAACACAATATGCTAACATATATATAATATACATACATAGCTAAGTTAACTATATTCATAAATACTTATTTAAGAGGCTATGTGTGTGTATGTGAACATGGCAAAGGGGCATATGAGGGTTAAATGGGCATACATAATGTATACATATCAAAGAGTGTCAAAGTGTAAGTGAACAATGTGTCAAGTGTGATAGTGTCAACATAGTGTAAGGGGGTACATGAGGTAATATAGGATTTGTGTTAACATAGAACATTACATCTCATTAACTTTTATATTGCATACATTACATCTATTATTATATTACATTCATGCTTGCATTCATTCATCATTCATTTATTCTCTTGCACTACTATATGCACCATACATTACATACTATGGAACCTACATATTCATTAAAAGCCATACTTATACATGCTTATATTAGATAGGATACTTACACCTCATACATCATTTATTTAACCATTTACTCATGCTTGCATTCTCTATTTAGTTACATAATGTATATACATTAACATGGGTTAAAATCAAATAGAACATTATATTACACACAAGGGTGCACAAAATGCATATGCCGAGTAGTAACTCCTACTAATAATCAATACTGTACCAATTTAGCATGAATTAAAATTTAGGATTAAAGTATGTTATAGATCTATGTGTTAGCTTTCCGAAACTTCAAACGGATCGCGTTTTCGTTTCCGGAAACTCCCAAAATCGCAAAAACACCGAGAACGCGTTTGTCTTTCATACAGCTGACACTCAAATAATTCTCCAGAAAGTTATAGAAAGAATTAGGCCTATTAATACATGTTTTTGGAAAGCTAACTTCAATACGCTTCTTTTAAAAAAAAGGGAGATTAAACCGAGCTTTGAGCTAGAAGTTATGACATTTCTAAGTTAGGGCTGAAATTAAAAACGTGGATAAAAATCATGACGGATTTGGGTAGTTTGAGACAAAAGAACACAAGTATATAACATAATATATCAAGAACTCACTCTCTACACTAATATATATATGAGACACTGTAGAACACATCTTCAATACAAAAATATGAGATTAAACATGTAATAATTCATTCATACATAACAACAACACATAGTGTGTCCAAATTTGAGATTTTTCCACATGGACACAACCACAACACAAAGGACACTCCTATGACCTCCAAATGGACACGAAATGGACACAAATGGAGATACAACCATGGGGGTCATTCCTATGGGTTCAAAATAGACCTATATGCATGAGGAAATGAAAAGGAGAAGGGATTTATACCTCCCGGTAGATCTAATCGAAGAAAAGCCTTCCCGGAGCGGCACCGACACGTAGAGATTCCAAAAGGACACGAACGAGCTCCGAATCCTCCCAAACTTGGGTAGCTTCCTCCTTGGCTAGCATGGAGAAGGAAAGAAGAAGATTTGGTGGCGAAATGGAAGGATTTGGTGGAGAAATTGCTAGGGATTGCTCTCTAGAAATTTGGGGAAGAACAAGAGAGAGAGAGAGAGTGTGGATGAGAATAATGAAATGAACTTGAGCCTATCCTCTCCCAAAATGGCTGGCCATATGGGGCTATTTGTCCTATTATGGTAAGGTCCAAAATGCCCCCACTAACCTATTCTATGAGTATTAGGAAAGGGCTAATTGGTTGGGACTAAATTAGTCATTCTAAAGTCTCTAATCACACTAACCTTATCCATAATAATTAGTCTAACCTCTAACTAAAATATTTCTATCATATGGACTAAAATTAATATTATGTGGGCCATGCCTAACTAGTGTGTGGGTCCCACTAGAGTTAAACTACCCCCGGATCCCCGTTTCAAGTCGGATTGAGTTGAAATTCGAACCCGACTCAAATAACCCCAAAACAATATTATAAATAATAAAATAATATCAAAATAATTCAAAGAGGTCAAATGCAAAAATATCCTTAGGCCAAAAATGACATTAAAATATCATAATCACATGGTTAGGCTCTAGGTCAAACAGTCTCTAGGGTTTCTCTAGCAAAACGTCAAAACCACAAGTCATTGATTTAAATAATTTTAAAATGATTTAAAATCACCAAAAAATCATATCATGAATTAAATATCATTATTAAAATAATTATAAATACGAAATTTCAAAATTATCCTTATTTGAAAAACTGGGTGCTACAACTCTATCCACCTTAGAAAAATTTCGTCCTCGAAATTTAAGATCGATAGTACTCCTTCTAGAGCCTCTAACCTACCCAATATCTAAGGTAACACTTCCTAACACTGGAATAATAAACGGACATCTAAATAGTGTCAATCTAGGAATACCTCCAATACTGCTCTACTGTACGGCGGTAATGGAACTTCAATAAAATATGGACTGAAACCTATATCCAAGGGACTGGACCTATTTTAAAGTGGTCTTAACTAAGAATGAAAAGGAACTGATCATAGGCTATAGGTATGCTCAAACTATTATCTTCCTATTAACCATCTATTAATACATTCTATTACCATAGGAACGATGCATTACTAAGACATATAGGCCCCTATCTCTCATAACACATTTATACTCACCAAAAGACTAGTACATCCTATCAAGGCTGATACTATAATCTCTCATAAATCTCATAAGCTACATGTTTAGAGACACACATCCCCACATCAAGGACTAACATATATATATATATATATATATATATATATATATATATATATATATATATATATATATATATATATATATATATATATATATATATACAACTGATACTAATGGGGTGACGTCCCTATTTCCCAACAATCAAGGTCTAAATTTTTTTTATCTAAATCATGCAATTTGAAGGAATAGTATACAAGGTCAGGGCATACCGTAGCAGTTGGAAGTCTCACCTAGGTGCACTGGTCATTCTAGGTCAAAACAGTACTATGGTATCAACACTCAAACAATCTAGGGTGTCTTAATTGGAAAGGTAAGGGAACAACAATCATCAAGGTTGTAGGGCTGTCTACCATCCTATATAAAAATTGGTCATTAACAAGCAACTAAGAAATTATTAAAAGGTTACTATTCCATAAAATGGCAAAAATTGAAAATTTAGGCACAACAAATCACAAATAGATTTTGTCTTGACACGATCTAAGTTGATCAATTTCCGGATAAAACGAGATTTGGGCAAGAAGGAAAATCAATGAAATCAAAGTATGAGCACGAGCATCCAATGATGGAGGTTCAGGTCATGATTAAATTTAATTCGACTGAGTACGAATTCGAGGTTCATAGGCGAAGAAAAGATTTTAAGGAGAATTGTCAAGGCTGTCGCGAATGAGACTCTAGGGTCAAGTTTAACTATGTCTCCATTCTCGTAGATTGATACATGAAAAAGCGAACCAAAGTGCAATAGGTTGATCAGACCATCATGTACCGGTTCTGATTAGACAATATGTTAGTGGGTGGTCACCCAATAAAATATGTCATGACCAAGCTCGAAAATAGATAAGCTTGCAAAACTAAGGCTAATTTAGCAGCACAAAATATAAGGGTGGTAATGATGAAAGGAATTACATAGTCCAAGTTTCTTAACCAACGGGTCAAGTAATCAGATAAGGTACAAGGTTAAGCATCTAAGGAAACAAGCAGAACACCATCACATGTCGGGTTGAAAGAATTGAGTCAAGGCTGGATTTCTAATTGAAATAAGAAAAAATTTAGTATAATGGTAGAGGTTATAGTTTAGCCAGTTGACCAAAAAATTATATCAAGAAAATAAAGTACAAGAAGACGGGTTTTAGTGGGACATGATATACCTACACGAAGGTGAGCTCGTCTAGGTCTTGCATATAAGATTTGTTGGAGGGTAACAGCTAGTATTATATTCCGAATATCAAAGTCACGATAAGGAACGTCAAGGATCTCAATTAGAAAGTGGGAGTTCAAGAGGTGGTAATTAATGCACAAAAATAATGAAGATCGAGTTAGTCATCTTCTTCTGATACTCTTAAGTTCATCTGGTCATAACTTGCCAATCATATCTTTACCTCACCAGTCTCCATATGAAAATTTAACCTTTACTTAAACCCTTACCATGACTACCGTAGGCAATTCCCAATTTTCAAACATCACTCTTGAAGCACAACCCTCACATTTAGGAATCAACATTAACCATTTATTTAAATTTCCAAGTTCTTTCACCTTGTCTTAAATTTGACCCAAAACCTCTAAATCCCGTTTACGAATTCCTTGAACTTGTTCAAATTGTTCTCCTCGTATTATTTAATTTAAATCTCTAGGACTTACAAAACTTATCTTTCATCATAAAATCAACTTCCGTATTTTTTTCGACATACACCCTTGAATATTATTCTCCTAAAAATATTTCACAACAATCTCTAAACTTCCATAACTTTGTGCTCTTTCTATCCCTAGTCATTTTCTCGCAAAATCTTGTTTAATATCCTTATTAAACACAATTAACTTCTTTTTTCCATTACTAACCTTCTACATAGCCTCAGAGTAAAAGTTTTCCCCAGAATCAATAACCAAGATTTTCTAAGTTCTCAAAACTAGGTTGACCTCTGATATCCTCATTAGTTTTGAATACACCTATAAACTATCTCATAACCCCAAAATTTCTGTAAATGTAATTGTTTCCAGATTGGCAGTATACATCTCCTTATTCTATTCGAGACCTTTACCACATTTCTATCTCAAGTTTCCATATGGAACACTCCATATTTGATTTCCTTTAGATCATCATAAAATAACCAGTTACGTCTTCTCTGAGCTACATAATTTACGTCACTTCCTTAGCCTTCCCCATGTAAAAGATACGAAGATTCAAGGGTTTCGAAGTACATCTGGTAGGGACGACAAGATATGGGTAATTAATGTAATGAGACAGAGTTTAAGATAAGAGGTAAATAAGAATGCAAGGGAATAATGGCGAGAAAGAATAATGAAGATATGTTCCTTCTTTTCGGTTCAAACGAGAGGAACCCATCAAGCTTAAATTCAATAGCAAGGAATGAGGGTGAATCCAAACAAGAGGAAAAGGAATTCCAATTGAAGTTCAAAATGAGTTTCTCAGGGGTCGTCCCAGAAATCTCTCAAAGAATCCTAAGTGTGATTGAGTACATTGGATTTGAAAATATTAATCTAAATACAAAATTAAATCAACAACTACAAAATTTTATCAAAATCATCAACTAATACCAGGATTCAAAGTTCTACAACGAATCCACAAAATCAAATTCAAATCAAGGAAAAAGGTGAATCAAAACAAGGAAAAGGAGTTTAAATCGGAATTCAAAATGAGATTCTCAAGAGTCATCCCAGGAATCTCTCAAGGAATCCTAACAGTGATTGAGTATCCTCTCATCCTAACACCTTAATTTATATATCCTATAGCAGGCTCGTAGCAGTACAACTAAGTCATTACGCTACTACAAAATTGTACTAATACGAATCTTGACCTGCATGGGCCACCACTAAAAACGTGTCACTTCCCGTTCCCAGAATACGTATTTATTTAATAGTTACCATGTATTATTCTGTATTTAAATTTCTGTAAATTTATGTTAGTTAATTAATCTGCTCTTTAAATTTTCATGTTAATTTATTTCCTGCAATTTTATTTCTGCACTTTATTTTCTGCTTTTATTCCTGCATTTATTTTCTGCTTTTACCTCTTTGCTTTGCTTGCGGGTTGGCCTTGGATGAACCCATTGGACCCGGCCCAATACTCCCACCTACCACCACCCCTTCATTTAAAGCCCAAAACCATTTCTCTCTCTTCATTACTTCTTTCCATTTCACTTTTTCTTCCTCATAACTCTCCCACCAACCTAGAAGAGATATGCAAGTGCCAACTTGCTTCTTGATGGATCCACATTTTTATTGTTCCATCATCTTCCTCATTTGATGCTAAGTGTGTCACGACCCGCACCCTAGAGTTAGGGCACAAGAACGTAACAACGCCCAGCCTACGTCACAGTATCGGCGGTAGAACGTTGTCCTAGGTCTCAATGCATCTAACAGTATAAGACTAAACTGTTTATACTCCCCGAATGGGGGTGCCATAGCAGAATGTAAACTCAATCACATCTAAGGTAGAGCATAAAGGAAGATAGATAAAACATGAAATCAAAAAGAGATACAACAGATAGAAGTCTAAGTGTCTAAGATACAAACTCAGAATACATCTCAAAATCCAAATACAGTAATCCACAAATACAACTCAAGATGACTGAAAATAAACTATAAGCAAAAACCCTAGCTATCTATGCAACCTCTACTGTCTCCTCTAGGCTAGCAGGCAACCTCCAGGCTATCTGTAAAATTTATCAACAGGTCCAGTCAGGACAGGAGCGAGTACAGTACATCTCAACAGATCATAGCAGGTTAGAAAATATAATCATGCAGTAAAGTAAGATACAGGTACTGAAAGAAATGCAGTATGTAAACAGAGAGAGAGCTGTAATAGAAATATCTACTATAAATAGAGACTAGCAGTGACTAGTGATTCAGAGTATAATATAGATATGTAAATGGCCTGGGATGATTCTGATAAGACACTAAGGAATGATTCTGATAAGATACTACTGGTGTATTATTCACATGTCCAATTCTACTCTCCCGTACCCCCAATCAATACACAAGGATCCAGCCAGGTTATGTTATATAATTCCATGCACGGCCCCCGAAGGGTGATACATAGATGTCCCATAAATGGAGATTCTGGGTGTTACCCAACAGTGTAAGATTCAAGAGACTCTGTGATCATGAGGGTACATGTCACAAGTGATTAAATGGACCAAGAAGCATAGTGATACGCCATGTAAGTGAAACACACAGAACACGTAGTACCCGATGCTCCCTAAGGATAACATCTCAAGAAAGGATCCATATAGTACCAATCCGTGTGACCATCGTGACAATACAAGTAAAGTAATCTACTGCAGGAAATAATTCTAAGCAGGATATAAAATGATCAGAGAATGTACTCGCCTGATATCTGAATGTCCAAGGTAAAGATACTGTCCGAGGAGAGGTGTCTGGCTCCTAATTAGAACAGCACAAGTCACAACATGTCCAGAAGGGTAATATAAAGCACTACAATACATTCTACATGAATCTAGGTCAAACTAGGCCAAAGTCAACCCTTGGTCAACTCTGGTCAACTGCACTAGTCAAACTAGGTCAAGCTAAGTCATGTCCTAACCCAGCAAGTCTTACTAGGCCTAACCAAGACTATCCTAGCAAGCACACATCAATACAAGGCTATACAAGCCAACATACACCCAACTCTATATAGCATGCAATTATTCAATACTCAAATAGGCAAGAATTCACATTAGATATACACTAGGTAATCTATTACTTTAAGCTATACATGTCTACACATATATACACATGCATATATTGGTATTCAACATTAGGTCTATAATCATGGCATTTCAAATGGTTATATAAACTCATATATTACAACATAATATGCTAACATATATAATATACATACATAGCTAAGTTAACTATATTCATAAATACTTATTTAAGAGGCTATGTGTGTGTATGTGAACATGGCAAAGGGGCATGTGAGGGTTAAATGGGCATACATAATGTATACATATCAAAGAGTGTCAAAGTGTAAGTGAACAATGTGTCAAGTGTGATAGTGTCAACATAGTGTAAGGGGGTACATGAGGTAATATAGGATTTGTGTTAACATAGAACATTACATCTCATTAACTTGTATATTGCATACATTACATCTATTATTATATTACATTCATGCTTGCATTCATTCATCATTCATTTATTCTCTTGCACTACTATATGCACCATACATTACATACTATAGAACCTACATATTCATTACAAGCCATACTTATACATGCTTATATTAGATAGGATACTTATACCTCATACATCATTTATTTAACCATTTACTCATGCTTGTATTCTCTATTTAGTTACATAATGTATATACATTAACATGGGTTAAAATCAAATAGAACATTATATTACACACAAGGGTGCACAAAATGCATATGCCGAATAGTAACTCCTACTAATAATCAATACTGTACCAACTTAGCATGAAATAAAATTTAGGATTAAAGTATGTTATAGATCTATGTGTTAGCTTTCCGAAACTTCAAACGGATCGCGTTTTCGTTTCCGAAAACTCCCAAAATCGCAAAAACACCGAGAACGCATTTGTCTTTCGTACAGCTAACACTCAAATAATTCTCTAGAAAGTTACAGAAAGAATTAGGCCTATTAATACTTGTTTTTGGAAAGCTAACTTCAATACGCTTCTTTTAAAAAAACGGGAGATTAAACCGAGCTTTGAGCTAGAAGTTATGATATTTCTAAGTTAGGGCTGAAATTAAAAACGTGGATAAAAATCATGACGGATTTGGGTAGTTTGAGACAAAAGAACACAAGTATATAACATAATATATCAAGAACTCACTCTCTACACTAATATATATATATATATATGAGACACTATAGAACACATCTCCAATACAAAAATATGAGATTAAACATGTAATAATTCATTCATACATAACAACAACACATAGTGTGTCCAAATTTGGAATTTTCCCACATGGACACAACCACAACACAAAGGACACTCCTATGACCTCCAAATGGACACGAAATGGACACAAATGGAGATACAACCATGGGGGTCATTCCTATGGGTTCAAAATAGACCTATATGTATGAAGAAATGAAAAGAAGAAGGGATTTATACCTCCAGGTAGATCGAATCGAAGAAAAGCCTTCCCGGAGCGACACCGACACGTAGAGATTCCAAAAGGACACGAACGAGCTCCGAATCCTCCCAAACTTGGGTAGCTTCCTCCTTGGCTAGAATGGAGAAGGAAAGAAGAAGATTTGGTGGTGAAATGGAAGGATTTGGTGGAGAAATTGCTAGGGATTGCTCTCTAGGAATTTGGGAAAGAACAAGAGAGAGAGTGTGGATGAGAATTATGAAATGAACTTGAGCCTATCCTCTCCCAAAGTGGCTGGCCATATGGGGCTATTTGTCCTATTATGGTAAGGTCCAAAATGCCCCCACTAACCTATTCTATGAGTATTAGGAAAGGGCTAATTGGTTGGGGCTAAATTAGTCATTCTAAAGTCTCTCATCACACTAACCTTATCCATAATAATTAGTCTAACCCCTAACTAAAATATTTCTGTCATGTGGACTAAAATTAATATTATGTGGGCCATGCCTAACTAGTGTGTGGGTCCCACTAGAGTCAAAATACACCCGGATCCCCGTTTCAAGTCGGATTGAGTTAAAATTCGAACCCGACTCAAATAACCCCAAAACAATATCATAAATAATAAAATAATATCAAAATAATTAAAAGAGGTCAAATGCAAAAATATTCTTAGGCAAAAAATAACATTAAAATGTCATAATCACATTGTTAGGCTCTAGGTCAAACAGTCTCTAGGGTTTCACTAGCAAAACGTCAAAACCACAAGTCATTGATTTAAATAATTTTAAAATGATTTAAAATCACCAAAAAATCATATCATGAATTAAATATCATTATTAAAATAATTATAAACACAAAATTTCAAAATTATCCTCATTTGGAAAACCGGGTGCTACAGGTCTTCTCTCTCAGACGAGAGGAGAACCCCAGGGTATGGTAGCCCGACGGCGTGTTGCTGCCAATACAACTGGTGGATTAGGGGCGGCCTTCCAGAGGAGATAAGAATGTATCCAGCATTGGAATACGATTTCTAGTTCTTCCGCGAAAGGAACTCTACTACCCGATTTCTCGGGGTAGAGTTGACTCCACCGTCCAACTCTCCGTGTATAAAGGCTCTTTCTACCAACAGAGGAAGACCCTTTTATCCCACGAAGAGTTCTGAGTTGTCTGATTTGTGCGTCAAAAGCGCATGAGCTCCCTGATGTTGATGTCAGAAGAACGCTCCTCACAGCGTCAAAATCGCCAATGCCGGTTCTGGAGAAGCTGTTCAGCCAAACTTCTGCAGAAATCAACAAAGAAAAAGTGCTTTAAACAGAAGTATTATCAGATGCGTATTAAATGCTAACTAAAAACAGATCACAAGGCTTTTTACGCCAGTGCTTCAGCAAGGCTTTTTACGCCAGTGCTTCAGCAAGGCTTTTACGCCAGTGCTTCAGCAAAGCTTTTACGCCAGTGCTTCAGCAAGGCTTTTACGCCAGTGATTCAGCAAGGCTTTTACGCCAGTGCTTCAGCAAGGCTTTTACGCCAGTAATTCAGCAAGGCTTTTTACGCCAGTGCTTCAGCAAGGCTTTTTACGCCAGTGCTTCAGCAAGGCTTTTACGCCAGTGATTCAGCAAGGCTTTTACGCCAGTACTTCAGCAAGGCTTTTACGCTAGTGATTCAGCAAGGCTTTTACGCTAGTGCTTCAGCAAGGCTTTTACGCCAGTGATTCAGCAAGGCTTTTACGCCCGTGCTTCAGCAAGGCTTTTACGCCAGTGATTCAGCAAGGATTTTACGCCAGTGCTTCAGCAAGGCTTTTACGCCAGTAATTTAGCAAGGCTTTTACGCCAGTGATTTAACAAGGCATTTACGCCAATGCTTCAGTAAGGTTTTTTACGCTCGTCAAGAATTTACGCTCATGAATAGCTGTTTTTAACAAAAATAATTCGAAGATAGATACTTGCTTACGATCGGACTTACCACTAAAGTTGAATGGTTTGGCTCTAATAGTGGTTGAATCCACGTCTAAAGACTGGGCGTACAAAAGAACGTCGTGGGAAAGCTCCGCCATTGTCATTTGTTGGAGAACAACATCGCAGAAAGTTATCTTCAGAGAAATGAGTACGAGAATATATGAAACATTCTCGGCTATTTATAAAGACTGAAGAAACTGTTGAGATGAGTCTATTTCGGGAGAAGATCCTATTTAAAGGCTCTCGTAACCACAAGACAGATGCCACGTGTTGGTTTGTTTCTTGAGAATTAACAACCATAGAAACAGTCAAAAGAAGTGCATAAACAAGTGCGCATCAATAGATGAGGTCAGCAGCAAAATTTTATTTATAAAGGGAGAAGTGGACCCCTACAAATTAAAGATTCGCGATACATAAAAACATCATTATTTCTCTCCTTCGTTGGGCTGACGAAGGGAGACGCCTAGTTCGTGCATATTGCGAATCCCGGAGCGGCGCATCAGATTAAGAAACGCTTCGGCATCTCCTGGCCCTTCGTACGCAGTTGGGGGACCACCATCAATACGATTAAAGACGGCAGGAGTTACTCCAAAACACTCTAAAAGGACAGAGCATCCACTTTTACGCTGGACAAAGTTGTCAAATCTCGCATTTAATGCAAACTCTGACATGGAGATATTAATGATGGCATATATCACAAAGGGATTTGTTTTTACACAGAGACCAATGTTGTCGTTTATTGTGTGGATTGAGCTACTTTACGCTCACACTATGGCTTCTTTTTACGCATGAAGATTATACGAGCCTTTACGCTCAACAGTCGACGTGTGCGTAAAGTCTATTTGAGCTGCTTTTACGCTCAAGGTTATTTAATAACCACTTTACACGGGAAGTCTATGTTAAGGCTATTTTACGCCAAATCTACTGCTTTACGCTTAGAGTACATTGGGGTTATTTTTACGCCCTATTCTCCTCCACCAGTTTGGAACATGGTTTGCTTACGTGGCTTTCATGCCATTCTTCTCGAAGAACGTGTGTACATGCATCCTATTCTTACTGAAGTGATGGGACATACGTCAATATATACAGAGGATGGCTTCGATCATGGGTGGCAGTTGTTAGCGTAAAGATGGAATTTTTGCTGAGTTTTTACGCACAAGAGCCCAAGTCTATAAATAGACTTATTTTTCTCATAACGAGAGGGGAGGAGAGACATAGAGAGAGAAGAGAATACAGAGATCAGAACTTAGAGATTTTGATTCTCCAGAGCATTCTTCTTCAACCTTTCTTTTAGAACAGAGTGAAGCAAAGCAGGAAAGCATTCGGCCTCGCCATCAGTGCCCAAGTGTGTCGATACCTTTCTGGTGACTTAGTTCTTCCAATTGTTCTACTTCAAGCAGTGATCTTCATCATCATCATATGGTCTAAGGAACAAAGTGATCATTTATGAATCAGACTTCCATAGCAATACTTTCCCAGAATCAAATTTGTACTTCTTGTACTTTTTTCTTGTTTTATTTTCAAAAGCCAATTTTTCCAAGGCATTTTGTTAAGTGAAACAACGACACATACCTAGGACACGGTGCAGGGCCATGGACACGTAGCTCTATATGTGGCGAACATGTGGATGTGACCTTGGCATGTGTCGTACAACGTGTCGTATCCTGGAGTGACAGACACGCGTGCACGACGCTGTCTGTACACAGTTTGGTGTCTGTGTACGAACAGTGTTTGGATACGACTGTATCCCTTGGTTGGACACGAATGCTTGGGTTGACACGTGCACGTGTGTGTTACTATTTACCAGCCTTTAATTCATAGTTTTAACATGATTTTGGTACTCGAATTTGGATTTCCCATTCCCGACTGATACGTGAGTTTCAGTTTTGAATCCTGAGTTAATTTCCTGTTTAAAACTGAATTTTTGGTGTTTAAATTGACATGTCGATTCATACACATGTGTAATTACATTACTTGAATGCTGCTTATTGACTGGTCTAGGGTTTCTAGATTCGAAATGGGTTTTGATTGATGAACTGATATGAATAAACTGCCAATGTAACATTATACACTGTTTTGAATTTCCTGAACTTTAAATTCCCTATTAAACTAATTTTTGGTGGTTAATTGCAATGTTAGATTCAATTACCTTTGTGTAGTTTACTGTTAGTTGATTCATGATTGGGTGATGTTAACACATAAGGGGGTTTTCGAATTAGTGTTAATGGTTAGGCTCAATGTGAACTGTCATTTTATTTTTATTCTTGAAAACTTAAATCTGAGAATTAGCTCACTGTTTTAACTCAAAAAACCTGGAACTGATTCATCCTCCAGTTTTGACAATTCAATTGGTTTTTGAGGTTTTTTGAATTTGCTAACTAATGATAATTGATAGTGTTTAACCTTGTAGTTGTGTGGGTTTATTTGGGATATTGATATGGTTAACATAACCATTCATTCCTAGGTTGGGGACTGTCCTTGCCACATTGCCTAAGATTTAATCTCAGTTCATGTACATTGTTCAGTTTCCTATCCACATTGACACCCTACCATGGATACACTACACACTCTTTTCAAATTCTGAGACTTATTTCCATCTTTTTAAAAACTGTTTTGATGCTTCCTTGCATATTTGATTCATGAACATTATAATACCTATTTTTTTATATTTTCTATTCCCAACTGAGTTTAGGTTCTACTGATTTCTGAGAAATATGTAGGGTTTATGTTGGTGTTGGGAATTGAGATTTAAATTGTGTTTGGGTTGGATTATAGGGACTGTCAATAAATTCCTGAGAATACTATTCTATTACACTCTTACAGATTTTACAATGTCACACACACACACTCAATATATATTCACACACACACACACATCCTATTTGATACCCCTGTCTAACTGAGGACAGCCCTACTACATATACATTCTAACTGTCCTATACACCACACTAAATTCCTGAGAATAGCCCTACTTCACACAATGTTATGGATGGTTTGAATCATGAACTGTAATGGAATTCACACACACATTGTTCATGCAACTGTCCACTCCTACACACACTTTGTCACTCTCATACATTGACACTAATACATTTTCCTATTTTAATTCCTGTTAACACCCTTGTAACACACATATTTCACTGTATCATGCTCATACACACACACACCCCTCTCTCTCTTTTCACTCTATATATGTACATATATATCTATATACTTGATAATAGTGTGGTGGATGTGTGTGATATTATATTAATGTAATGTATATACAATCTGTGTGATATAGCCTATATGGCCTATAGCCTATATGCATGGCACATTGCACTTGGGTGTATCCCTATGTGATTAGGCTAGGCATATAGCCTATGGCTCATAAACCTGTGTTTCTGGCTTGAATGCCAGTGTAGGAGTGTAGTTGGCTTGTATAGCCTAAAAATTGAGTGTGCTTGCTATAATAGGCTGGGTAGGCCTAGTAAGACTTGACTAGACTAGTATTGACCTAGTTTGACTATTGTAGTTGACTTAGGTCGACCCAGAGTTGACCAAGTTTGACTTGGACCTAGTTTGACCTAGATAATTGACCAGGGTTGACTTAGAGTTGACCTTGGCCTAGATTGGCCTAGAAATCATGTAGATTGTATCATAACTATCATTTGCCTTATTTTAAGCATATTATAACTTGTACTGTTCTATTTAGGACATTGTGACTCCGGTGCAGACATCTGATATTACACTACTCTTTTCAGAGTATCAGGCGAGTACATTCTCTGATAGTTCTCTCATTTAATTGCCAGTTACTGTATTTCAGTTCTATTTAGTTTTATGTGATTCTCTGTTACAATACGTATGGATATTTCTGGATTTATGTATACGACACACATACCTTACTTATCTGGCCTCTATTACTGGAATCACTGGAATCATTCCGGAATCTATTACTGGAATCATTCCGAAATCTATTACTGGAATCATTTCGGAATCTATTACTGGAATTATCATATTTTGTTCGAACTCACCTCGATTCTCGTATCGAATTCTGGATTCATTTGTTTTACGGGGCGGAGAAATATTGAGTAAGACATGTAGACATACCCCAAATCTGGAATCTCCAACTGAAATCTACTGGAAGCATAGCCATCTCTCGCCTGATCAGTGAGAGATGTGCCTGATTACCCACAGCCGTTTACATGTCGATCTTGATATTTTAAAACACACTATTAGATTAGCTGGACTCACCTGGATTCTTGATCACTACCTAGAATCATCTGGTACTGGATTCATATTATTTTAGATTCATCCTATACTGGATTTATTATAGTTTTACACTTGTTTTGCAATTACTTTCTGGACTTATTTTGTTACCTTAGTTCAGCTAGAATTATTTTACAGTCTTCATTGCCATCATTCTTCTCTTGTTTTAGTTACTTACTTTTCTTGTATCTTACTGTTTCTCCATACCATCACCTGTATATAAACTGCCATATTCATCAATAAAACTGTCTATAACTGCTTTATAGTTCTCTGTCATTTACTTAGGTTTTTCTTGATGAGTTGTACTCGTTCCTGTCCTGACTGGACCTGTTGAAAATTTTACTGATGATTGCCCTGAGGACACATGCCCTACATGTTACAGATCAGGAGATGGTTTAGCTACCTTTGGCCCTGATACTCAGGAGTGATTGGGAGTTTAGTTAGTCTGTCTTGTTTTAGTTTTCCTGTTTAGAACTGGAGTTGTATATAGAGATTTGAGACTTGAGGTGTATTTGAGATTGTTGAGTTTGTTGTTATTTTATTAGTAGTTTATTGTCTTCAATTTCTTAGTTATATTTCAGTGTTATCTTATCGTGCTTAGACTGTGATTGAGTTACACCATATCTTATACTTGTCCTCCGTTTGGAGTTGATCATGATGAGTACACTATATACTGCATGAGTTGATGGTTAGTTAGAGACTTAGAACAGCGTTCTACCGCCGACACTGCGGCGTAGGCTGGGCGCTGTTACGTACTCGTACCCTCATAGTGGGTGCAGGTCGTGACAGGTATTTTAGTCATTTTTGTAATTTTGGAAATTATTTGGAATTATTTAATATTAATTATAATTATTAGAATTTTTAGTAATTTTTAGTATGATTGATTTAGTGCTATAGTTGACTTTGACTAGTGTTGACTTAGGAGACTGTTCTAGAGGCTAACCTAGGTCATGACTATTTGGTTAGGTTATGGAACCCTAGCTTGACCTAAGTTAGTGATATTTAACTCATTAGAAATTATTTGGGGAAATTAGGTTTTGATTTGATTAGAAATGGCTTGTGATTTCACAAGTCATGACTAATGACTTAAGCCCATAGAAGCCCACAAGCCCAACACCATGTAAACCCTAACCCTAATTGCTATGGCCAGCCAACCCACCTAGGGAATCCCCCTATAAGTACTCTTCTTCATTAGGGCTAGCCTCTTTAGAAATTTTCCAAGTTTTAGAAAGAGGTGAGTTTCCATCTTCATAAATCCCAAGAAATTCCATTTTATCTCCTTTTTCCCTCAAATCAATTGCATTAGATCCTAATTTTAGTATACTTGCTGTTTGTGGTGTTCAATCTCATTTTGTGAGCAATTTGAAGAAGTTTGCTAGCAAGGAGAACCCCCTATTTGAAGTTTTCTTGCATTTGGACACCAATAGGTAAATCTATATAAAATCTAATAATTCTGGATTTTTTTCCATGTAGACCTAGCCCTAGGTGTTCCCTAGCCATAGGAATTGATTTCGTGTCCAGGTGGACCCATTTCGTGTCCGTATTGGACACGTATCCGATGTGCATATAGGTGTTTGATGAAATGTCCCAAAGGGCATTTCGATCTGATTTCATGGAAGTGATTAAATAGAAAGTTAGGTATTAACCTCGCTTAGGGGTTTCTAGTGCTCTGAGCATGTTTTGGTGTCGTGTCGAGTCGCCACGGACACACGAACACGCGGGCACTGTAGCTGCCCTGAAGCTCGGGGCTGTTTGCGAGCAGCACACGATACTTCGACACATGATACTTGACACACACGATGGGGCATCCACTGACACCACGTGTGTCAAGTTACATGACCTCTCGTGTTGTGTCGGACACGATATTGCGCGTGTATGGGGAATGCACTGTGCGTATCAGTGCACTATTTTGGTTCACTGTTTTGATTTCATTTTAAATGTTTTAATTAGTGATTTCAATTGTTAATTAGGCCCTATACATGATTAATGGTCTATGGTTAATTAAGTTTACATATTAGAATAGGTATTTGATGAGGAATTGGTTTCGAACATTGGTTAAATGGCATGTTAGCTGATACCTGTTACTAATACTATTTTTCAATATTCCTAACTGTTTAATCCCATTCCTATTGATGTTTCAACCTCTATTAATTACCCCCATGTTGTAATTCATGTTTAGCTAGGTATTTACATTCGAATTTGGCTTTGGATTTGAGAATGGAATATTAGACAATTGGTTGGATTTCAAAATTTACTGATAACTGAGAATTGATTCTCTAGAATACCTGTACTGATCTCATTTTCCTGAACTGTAAATTGGACTGAATAGCCTATAACCTGAGAAATGAATTTTCCCAGTTTCCCTAAGCTTCCAACTGATTGTCATGCCATTGTTTCTCTTTTAACATTGTTCACTGATTTTCCATCTCATTTGCACTGTTTCATCCCTCTACCTGAACTGAATTCCTATTTAACTTGAGTTGTATGTTTCCTTAATGAACTAAAATTTAGTTTTAGATATATGGACTGTCAACCCATTGCATAACCTTCAATTGCTTATTTTTCCAGATTTTCCTATTGATTAATTAGCACACTGTTTCCTGTCAACTATTTTCCTAAAACCTGTGAATGCATTCATTCCTAATCTGAGATTGTTCCCTGTGAAATAATAACTGAGTTGGTCATGCCACTGTTTTCTTAATCTTCCTGCCAACACAAACACTCTCTTGTCTTTCACTCTCACACACAAGTTCATACCATTTTAGCCTCACTGATTTCCTTGTATCACTTCACTGTTTTCATATTGCCACTATTTCCTGTTTCCTACATGATACACACACAGGTTTGCCATATACTATTTTTCCTACACTCTCAAGCCTAACATGAACACACACATGCCATGTTCACACCCTAATGCCACACTGTTTTACCCTCACTGTTCCTGTTTTCCCTGTTTTCCTGCAATCACAGCCTCATGTATCTCACACACACACGTCCTCACTTGACAACACTCTCATGTCTCACTAGCACACACACACAACTCTCTGGACACCCTCTATGTGGCACTCACACCCACACTTGAACACATACACATCCATTTCCTATTTCTCTATGTATGAGTACATATATACATGTATATATATTTGTGAGATATATACATAGTGTATCCTATATCTATGTGTGTACACTATTATATATATTGATATATATGTATATGTGATATATTAGGGGTAACCTATAAGCTAATGTGTATTCTATATTATATTATAAAGCTATGTCTATATGTGTATTATATATTAGATATATATATATTTGACATGTAGTCATGTGATTTGTGGGTTGGTTCATAGGCATGATAGCCTATAGCCTATGGATGTATCTGTGTGTCAGTATAGAGTCCACTTAGACTTGCATAGCCTTGTAGTGGTGTGTACTTGCTAGTATAGGCTTGTATGACCTAGTATAGACTAATGTAGACTAGTAAGACCAATTTAGACTTGTTAGACCTAGTTTGACTTCTAGGGTTGACCAGAGTTGACCAAGAGTTGACTTTGGCCTAAATTGACCTAGATTCATATAGAATGCATTGAATTGCATCTTGTTATCATTTTAGACTTGTTGTGCCTTGTGCTGTTCTGATTAGGAGCCAGACACCTCTCCTCGGACAGTACATTTCATCCGGACACTCAAATACCAGGCGAGTACATTCTCTGATCATTTCATATCCTGTTTAGAATTATTTTCCTGCTTTAAATTACTTTACTTGTTGCTGTCACGTTGGTCACACGGATTAGTACTATATGGATCCCTTCTTGAGATATTATCCCTTCAGGGAGCATCGGGTACTACATGTTCTGTGCGTTTCACTTACATGACGTATCACTATGCTTTATTGGTTCATTGATCACTTGTGACGTGTACTCTCATGATCATAAAGTCTTCCTTGAATCCTTATCCCATTTATTGGATTTCCTAGAATCCCTATTTATGGGACTACCATGTACCATCCTTTGGGGGCCGTTACATGGAATCATAACATAACCTGACTGGATCCTTGTGTATTGATTGGGGGTACGGGAGAGTAGAAGTGGACATGTGAATAATATCCAAGTAGTGTAGCATCAGAATCATTCCATAGTGTAGCATCAGAATTATCCTATGCCATTTACATGTCTATATTGTACTCTGACTCACTAGCCACATGATAGTTCTCTATTTATAATAGATATTTCTATTACAGTTCTCTCTCTGTTTATATATTGTATTTCTTTCAGTACCTGTATCTTACTTTACTGCATGATTATATTTTCTAACCTGCTATGAACTGTTGAGATGTATTGTGCTCGCTCCTGTCCTGACTGGACCTGTTGAAAATATTACAGAGGACGAGGAGGAGGCCTGTGTGGTTACCTTCTACGGGGCAGCCCTAGACGACACTTGTGAGTTGGACTCTCAGGAGGACCCAACTCTAGCTGATGACATTACGCCCATTGCCTAGACTAGCTTAGTTAGGCCTTATTTTACTTATGTTGTCTTGAGACTGTTTTAGTTAGACTTATTTCTGTCTTGAGATCTGAGTTGTATATATTCTTTCATATTCAGTAGCTGAGACCATATATTTCTGGATATTGCTGAGATGTTATCTTAGACTTTCTGATCACCTGTATTTCCTTGAGTTCTATATCATATCGTGCTTTCTTCTTCCTTAGTTGTGATTGAGTTTATTTATTGCTATGTCACCCCCATTCGGAGAGTATAAACTGCTTAGAATTATATTGTTAGATGTTGTGACCTAGGACAGCGTTCTACCGCCGACACTGCGGCGTAGGCTGGACGTACCCACGTCTCGTGCCCTTATTCTAGGGTGCGGGTCGTGACAATGAGGTATGTAACAAGTAGGTAGACATACTGGAACAATGGCACAATCCGGTGCCCACATACTGCGATATCCATCAAGCACGTGAAGTACTCAATAACGAGAGTAAACAACGGGGGGGGGGGGGGGAGAGGACAACCTTGATGAATTCCCTGATTGCTTCTGAAAAATCCCTAAGGTTGGCTTTTGACAAGTACTGAGAAAGATGCTGACGATATACACTCCCTGACGTAAGCAACCCAAGATTTATCAAAGCCCCTATACACCATAATGTGACAGAGGAAGTCTTTGTTCACTATGTCGTATGTCTTTCTTAAATCTAGTTTGATACAGGCTTTGTTAGCACCCGACTTGTTGAATTCACGTGCCATCTCGTGACCCAGCAGACTGTGTTCAGTAATCGCCCGACCTTTTATGAAGGTCGGCTAATTCTTGGAAATAAGATCCTGCATCACACCCTCCATACGACGACACATTAGATGAGTAACGATTTTATAAAGGTAATTGCAGCAAGAAATCGGCCGGAAGACCGTCATGTCCGAGGCTCCCTCCTTTTTTGGAATAAGAGTTAGAAAGGTGTGGTTGAGTTCCCGAAGAAGCCTGCCGTGCGTAAAAAAATGTCCAATCACTTCCACCACCGAGTCCTTGAGCTCTGTCTAGTGTAGCTTGTAGAATTTGCTACCAAACCCATCTAGGCTGGGGGCCTTATCGGGGGGGAGGGATATGTGTGTGTGTGTGTGTCTATATATATATATATATATATATATATATATATATATATATATATATATATATATATACGGACCTTGTGGCCCAGTAGTGTGGCCATGGACATAAGGAGTGGCAACCTGGGCTCGAGCAATAGCGGCTCCAAAGGTAAGTTAGGTGTTAGGATGTGAGAGTGTCTTTCTATGTGTGTGTGTGTGTGTGTGTGTGTGTGTATATATATATATATATATATATATATATATATATATATATATATATATATATATATATATATATATATATTGTTTTATATATCAAGAGTTTTTATCGTGGCAGTACACAAATTACTCGGGGCTAGCCCAATATTATGTGTCCTAGTTTTGTGGAACATTTACTCAGGACAATATAAAACTTAATAGGGGCTGCCCACCCTCCCCTCCCCCTAACTCGCCTCTCAAACCCAAACATTCTAACGTTTACTCTCTCTCCCTCTTCTCAATCCTTTTTTCCTCCACTTCAAAACCCTAAACTTCTTCCCAATCCTTATTAATGCCCAAATATCATAGTGTAGTACATAAAATAGGTATAGGATGAACTTTCGATGGATTTCTAAAATTTTGAACCCAATTTAGGGTTTTGAACTTTGAATTTTTTTTGGCAGTCGCGAATGGGAAGACACGGGACTGTAGAAATTTTCTATAGTCCTGATAACATACAGGACTGTAGAAAATGTCTATAGTCCTGACAACATAGAGGACTATAGAAATTTTCTACAGTCATGACTGGATTCAGGATTTTAGGACTTGTCAATTTTTTTGACAATCCTACCTATTGGAAGGACTGTTTAATTTTTTGACAGCCCTAATGAACAACATATTTTGTTGACTGTCAAATATTTTGACAGTCTAGTATATACGTAGACTGTCACAAACTATGACATCCCTAAAGAAAATATGTTGTTCATTTAGGACTGTCAAATTTTTTGATAGTCCATTATGTATTTTGGACAGTCTCGAGTAAATTTTTTACTGACAAACTTGTAAATTAAAAAATGGGCAACCCTAAGTAAGTTTTGTAGTACCTTTATAAATATTCTAAATCAACTCATTCAACTCCTAAAAATTGACTTACCGTTCCTCAAACATTTATCTCCCATTTATTTATTCTCATGTATTATTTCTTCAAACTTCCTTTGCATCTTTTAGTCTAAATTACCAATGAATCCTTCTTGCCAAACCAAATAGTTTTGACCTTCACCATAATTTTCGTCAGTCACTTCTGAATGTTGAAATTATATATAAATCTCTAGTCGTCAATCCTCTAGGTTACAAATCAACTATTAGTCATGCATAACTTCCCTTAGTATTCCCTATTTATAATATTTATTCTCCTTAGAATTTATTAGGTAGGTGTTTATCATATCCTTCATAATTGCTAGCTATATAAGTCAACTATTTAATTACTCGAGATTGTTGATTCTAACTACCCACAATTATCTTTGATAAACCTAGGTGCAGCTAAGGGCAATAAAGGCTTACCTTAATCTAGTACTTACTAAAGGCATACCTTCATCTATCATACCCTCTACATACCTTCATCTATCGTAAACTCTATATCATATATGCATCATAACCATACAACAACTTTATCAACTTCACTAAAAAAAGATCCGCTTATGGGATTTTCTAATCCAGTCATTGATAATTAAAAGGTGGCAAGGCTTTAGGGCTGGGTTGAACAAACCATACCTATATCAATCATGATTAGGGTCGAACAAAACAGGAAGATATTCAAAATGTTTCAAAGAATGGTATGAAGTCAATTTAGATGCATGTTGGGGCACAACGGAAATAAATCCAAGAAATTAGAGAATACCTTAGAGAAAATTCATAACCACAAAGATAATGATTTACGTGGTTCTGCGTATATGCCTACTTCCACGGATGAGGGTGATTCAGTTCCATTATAAAGAAGAAAAGGAATTACAATGACTCTCTCAACACTTCTCTCCTTGCTCTCTCTCCCCCTCTCTGTCACAAAAATAAAGAAGAAAAAATCTTTTAAACTTTTGTGTTGAACTTATTCAACAACTTTAGCTCTCTTGTGTTGAACTTATTCAATAACTTTTATTGAGAATAATCAGATATCTCAATGAGAACCTATAGACCCCTGTAAATAGCATGTCATGTGTCCATATATATATATATATATATATATATATATATATATATATATATATATATATATATATATATATATATATATATATATATATATATATATATATCCAATCATATGTAGGCTTAAAATCAAATCTTATGTAGGTTCAAAATCCAATCTTATGTAGGATTACCATATATATGGTCAAAGTCAAAAAAAACAATGGGCCTATAGGACATTTTCCTTGATATCTCCACCTCGGTAAGATTTTGCCATAGAATCTAACCGACACTTCTCCACCGCACAGCTTCACCAAATCAACCACTCATCAATTATGCCCATAAAAGCCTCAAGAAATAGGTAGGACTTAGAGCAAGTCCAATCATATCATGACCCGCGTCCGCTTTTCGGGATACGAATACGTAGCCAAGTCCAGCCTACGCCGCAGCTTCGGCGGTAGTACGCTGTCTAGGTCTCCATTTCAAAATCATATACAATAAAATCATATCTAATTGCTTATTCACAATAATTATTCAAATTACAAATCCAATAATTCACCAAATGACATTCGATAACAAATCCGCTAAACATTTAAATAAAAGAAACTTACTAATCTATCTAGAATCTAAGGTCGACCTCTAAGATCTCTATCTCCACCCGTATGGTCCATAGCACGAAAGTAGAAAATATGCCAAGTCACCTACAACGATCCAGTCAGAAAAGGAGCAAAGTACAACCCTATTGCATTTATGTAACTTAATACAAAATAAATCTAGACAATAGAGATGCAATGTAACAGTAAAGTAATATGTATATGAACTGGAAACGATAACATGTATAAGAAACTACTAGCAGGAATATGTTGAACAAGACAACTGGAAAATAAACACGAATAAGTAAAACTAATCAAACAGTGCTTTGAAATACCTTTCGACATGTGAACAATTGGGCTAATACGACACATCATAGATGGCTAACACACATTTTTGGTACGTTTAACCCAGTAAGGTGTATAACTTAGTTATCATTCATTAAACATTCACTGGAGTTTGTTCCCACATCTACTTAGCATTTTCCCTCCCGACTCACTAAACATTCAATAAATTGCAATGATACAATCAAGTTTATCGTGTCACAAGCGTGTCTCAAAAGAATACTCAATAAAACACAATGAAAGACAGCATTATAAGGCAATAAGCACATAAAGCAATAGTGTACTTGCCTTAAGATAAGTTGCAGTTGACTTGTGGGATACAATCTCAATTTGGTTGAAACTTGTTGTAATTATGGCTAACCGCTACTAATTCGATGAATCACCGACCATCTATAGGTTCTACAAATTAAACAAAATATTAAACTAGTTTTTAATTTCTAAAAAAATAGTATGCTATAGATCTTTGTAGGGGTGAGCATTTGGTTAATTCGGTTCCAACCGAACCGAATAACCAAAAACTGAATTCGATCGAAAACCGAATAAGCAAAGCCGAAACTAACCAAATTTGTCCATAACCGAATTAAACCAAACCGAATTAAATCGGTTCGGTTTTTGGTTTATTCGGTTTATTTGATTTTTGATTTATTTGTACATTTTTTTAATATATATAGTAACTAAATATACCTATATATTTAGTCTATACCTATAGTATATACCTATATATATTTAGTATACACCTATATATATATATATATATATATATATATATATATATATATATATATATATATATATATATATAATTTTCTTATTCGATTTTTGGTTTTGGACCGAAATCGAAACCCAAACCCAAAACCGAAGCCGAATAAGAAAATTTAATATTTTCAAAACCGAAATCGAACCGAATTTTTTTAAAACCGAACCGAATCTCTTATTCAGTTCGTTTTAGTTCAATTTTTGGTCCAAAATCGAATAATGCTCACCCCTAGATCTTTGTGTCAGCTTTCCAAAATATTAAACGGTTCATAAAATGGAGTTCGGGATCTCCCAATATCTCAAAAACAGTACGACATGTCAATTTTTTGGACAACTGGCACTCAAATAATTTTCCAGAAATTTACTTCCATTATTACAGAAAATAAATTATAGATTTGGAAAGACAACCTCAATGCGGTTCTAACAAAAAAACTAGAGGGGAAACGGAGTTCGGAGTTGGTCGCAACAGCCTCGCGAAGTTGCTATAGCTTCAAAAAAATAAGGCTGAATTTATGACGAATTTTGGGCTATTTTGGACGAAAAAGAAAGAATTTTGAGAAAGAAAAAATATGAGAGATGTTCATAAGGATATATATATATATATATATATATATATATATATATATATATATATATATATATATATATATATATATATATAATGGGTAGCAATCATCTGATTAGGATTCGAGAATTAGGTTGGAAGAATTTTGGTGTTGGAAGAAAATAAGAACAAGTCTCTCCTATATATAAGTGGGAGGTATCCTAAATAGGGAAGGATTAGAAATCCTATGGGTAAATCTTTCCGTAAGGTTAAATCAAATCAATCATAGACTGATCAAATCTCAATATATTAATTGGTCATAATAATAATTTAAAATAATATCCAATATTATCAAATAAAATTTAAAGTATATTCATATAAATCCAAATCTTATAAAAATAATTTAGCAAATCTTTTTATTGGCTAAAGATAATAATCATTAATTTCAAATCAAAACTAATCAAATCAAAATATAATATTTGATTACAATAATAATTCAAAATAATATTTAATATTATCAAATAATATTTAAAACATATTTTATAAACTCAAATTTTAAAATAATTTGGCAAATCTTTTGTCATTCAAAAATATTTATAGTTATAGAAATTGAAATAAATTTATTTCAAACTCAAAATATTTAAAAATAAAATAAATAAAATTTTGAAATAATACGGGAACATGGGTTACAAATCTACCAACCTTAGAAAAATTTTGCCCTCAAAATTTCAAAGGATACGAATAGGCTAAGAATATAACCAAGAAATAATACGATTACGATCAAATAGGTCATGAATGATCGTGAATATAATCGAACTCAAGAAAATATACGATCTGACACGATTAGAATATAGTCAAAAGCGTTAGTAAAAATCTAGGATTGGTTAAGGATATAATCGAAATAGAATTTGCTCAACAAAAAAAGTCATTAGGCATGATTAACTATTAACTAAAATTATCTAGGCACAATTATAGAATCAAAATCTCGATACGATTAGAAATCTAGCGGAAGAAAATCAAATAGATTTTAAAGAATATTATAAAACAAAATGACGATTCAAAAATAGAAAGATAAAAAATAAAGAAAAGTGCAGAAATTTTTGAACCATGAAAATCAATAGTCAGATATCAAATGGATATAGTCTCTATAGTATCCGAAACCGTAAGCATGTCCAAAATTATTTTACCGAGAATCCATGCCTCGCCAATGTACATCTGAAATCACCCAATGAGTCCCATGTGTCGTTTGCAAATAAATAGCACATGGAAACTCGATTGAGTGGCACACCTTTGGCATGTGTGTCATATGCTCAAAATGGGTCAAAATAATATATTAGGTCAAATGGTTTTGATCAATGTCGAGTCCCGAACTCAAGTTCGAAGTTAGATCTAGAATTACGATAATCGATCGAATGGCCTAAATTGACCCGAAGTTGCATGGAGTCAAAAGAATGTTAGGGGATAAGTTTAAATGGGACATGATATACGAAATTGAAGGTCAACATGTCTACTTCGAAACTCATGAAGGACGTTTCAAAAGATTTGCATGTCTCGTGCTCCAAAAATAAAAGCTACGAAAAGTATGTCTAGAGTCATTTTGATATAAAATCTAGTTTAAAATATAAATAACTATTTTAAATAAATAAAATAAAATTTAAATAATATCCAAAAATCAGGAGCTTATACTTAGTTACTTTGTTACTTGTCTTTATATTCTATTTTCATCTAGTGGTAGTGGATTTATCTCCACCGGACGTGACTTGAATTCTTGATTACTTGAAACTTCAGTTTATATTTATTTTCATTATGTAGTTTCGTCAGTACTCATTCGTTACTCATTTGATTTACTTGTATCTTTGTACTTCTGTGGATGAGATATAGACTGCCATGATAGCTATAGATTCTGTGGACTTAAGCTTAGATAGACAACTTAAGCACATTATTGTGGTTCCCTAGATTGGGATTATCCTTGAGAATGTACTAACTGGCTGAGTCACGTGCTAGTCCCGTAACTTTTGGGACTAGGGCGTGACACAAAAAGTGCATCATTTTTGTTTGATAAAAAGAAAATTCGTGTAAATCGATTGAAATCATCAACGATAACAAAAGCATAGAGTTTACCACTAAGACTAGTGACTATACTTGGTCCAAATAAATCCATATGCAGTAATTACAAAGGTTTAAAAGTACTTACAGCGTTGATGGATTTAAAAGAAGACCTAGTTGCTTTGTTTTTCACATAGTCAACATATACCATATCTCTCTTGAAAGTAATCTCTAGTAAACCTTTTATCAATTCCTTCGTGGATAGCCTTAAGATAGTATCCATATTGGCATACCATAGTCTCATGTGCCATGGCCAACTTTTATCTTTTTTGACTAATTGGCATTTATCTGTACTATTACATAATCTCTCAAATTGTTTCCGAATGAGACGTATCCTTCCTTCTTCATCGATAGCATAGCGAATAGAGATGCATCATTAGTCATGTGCTGCGAGCACCCGCTATCGAGAATCTATTTGCTTCTAGCATGAGAGGGTTGGCCCACCTACAAAACAAGTTAATGTGACCTTTGGTACACATTTCTTTAAGGGTCCAAAAATATTAGTCTTTGGTATCCAATATATACATTCATGTCTAGTTTTCTAATTCTTTAATATAGTAAAATGTGTCCTTATTTACCATAATAGTTACAGATAGCAGAGGTATTGATGTTGGGTGTCATAGTGTACACATGTGATTTATGTGTCTTTTGTGGATACTTGTAGACGAAAGCATGATGATGTGTAGCATTTGGTTTATTTTCTTTCTTTGATTGTGTCCTATCATGTGTACGATGTGTCATTGGATATATCTTTGATTGGGTAATAGGTATAACTTGTTTTCCTAATTTATCTTTAAATTTTTAGAGATTGCACATGCCTCTTTATATTTGGCAAATATAGCATCTATCTTCTATGCAACTATACAATATTTCTTCTTCGCTAAATCATATAAAGCATTGAGCTTTGCATACTCATTATCTCTCTTTTCGATATTTTTGATAGCATCATGCAGACTCAACTTAAGAGGACACTTCTTCCGTGTTACTGATGGAAGGTGTCTCCCTTATATCATTCACTAGGGTAGATAACCTTTCAATCTTAGTCGTGTATGCTTTGATCTCTTTTTGAGACAGTTTGTACTTGTCAAGTACCTTCTTGTGTTCATCAAGCAAATCACTAAAGGCATTAGAAAGTTCATCGAAAGTAAAATCATCATACAGAGAGTTAGTAGATACCTGATCAAATTATCACTCTCCAGTCCCAAAATCCATAAGGACTACAACATGTGGCATGCTACAGACACACTCCATAGGTATACCCAATTTAATGAACCAATAGAAAGTATATTAAGCTGTAAAATATAATCATAATCATAGCAGACACAGGCATCTATACTCATCCACAGATACAAATATGAAATAACAAGAAACATGACATCATCGTGTTGAATAAAGGAAAATGAAATAATATCAAATTGAAATAAAATAGTCACATGGAAAAACCCATGGATACAAGTCTCAGCAAAATAAAATGAATGGTAAAAGTCTCAAATAAAATGTAAAAGAAGTCACTACAAGTCCACAGCTCTGACAGAAAATAAAATATCAATAAAAGAAGAACTACTCTGGTGCAACCTCATCTTCCTCAGCAGGTACAAAAGACGAATATACTCGTCAGGAAAGATCTCGTCAGCTATATCTGGAGAATAACTAGATATGCCCGTACTCCTCAGGAAAGATCTCGTCAGCTATATTTGGAGAATAACCAGGTCCTCAGGGGATATAGCAAGGCACATAATATACAAGCTAAAGTACAGTAAATTAAATATCTTAGGTAACTAAACCAAACTGACGTGATACTTTGAGGACAACGTTCGCAAGCGCAGACATCTTTAAAGTAAAAGACATCCGGGTCTGGCGTACATATAGCCATAGCTCTGGTACTGGAGTCTCAACAGTAACTAAGAGAGGTTGTAACTCAGAAAACACGGCTCCTCTCAGAATAAATATATATACATATATATAAAGTGTAAGTGCACATCATGGCCTGTCCAAGTCCTCAGGGGACATAGCAAGGTACACAATATACAAGCTAAAGTGCAGTAAATAAAATATCTTGGGTTAAACCAAACTGACGTGACACTTTGAGGACAACGTTCGCAAGCGCAGACATATCCAAAGTAAAAGACATCCGGGTCTGGCATACATATAGCCTTAGCTCTAGTACTGGAGTCTCAATGGTAACTAAGAGAGGCTGTAACTCAGAAAACATGGCTCATCCTCGAATAAATATATATACATGTATATAAAGTATAAGTGCATAGCATGGACCGTGTAAGTAGTAATTATCCTCAACTCTCAAGAATCAATAAGTTGCATCCACAACTTACCGTTTCTGACCTCTATCTAGATGGAAAATCCTATGACACATCTAAAAGAAAAATATAATGACAACCACCAATCTTAACCTATAGGTATCAGAAAATTTAGTAAATCAGAAAATCTAGCACAAGTATTAGAAATTATATATATATATCAATCACGTGTCACATCCTACAGGTCTCAGTGGAAATAAAATCCATAAAATCCCAGGAAGGCTCTACATATCAATACTAGATAACTTAATAGTTGAATGCACCCGAATATAATCCGGAAGCACGTATTGATATACCCACTAAGATCCAAGACAATAGAATAATTACAAGAAATAAAATAAAAGATAAACGTAAACTGATAATAGCAAGGTGCACTTTCCTGATTCCGCAGTGTGAATATGAAAAGTAGCTTTCCTGTCCACGCCTCTGGAATCAAATGCTCCTAAATAATTAATAAACTACTTTAAGTATTTAATCATAAATTTTATAATATGACTTAATTAACTAATTTATTATTACTAAACATAATAACTATATCCAAATATCTCATGGAATTATTTAGATTCATACACAACATTACGCATGTTCTATGAGACATAGTGACCTAGGTTTACGATTTTCGACTTCCAAAATTTTTGGTTAAGCCCCAACTTCGAGGGCACACATAAAAACCATCTAAAATTATTAAAAAAATTATTTTATACATAATTAACTCTGAGTTTCCAGATTTGAAATTCCAAAGAAATTATATCGCTAGTTGACTTCTACTTCAGCTAGTCTATCCAAAACTTGTCCGGAACATTGCCAACTTCCAATATAAGTAAAAATACATGAAATGTTATTTTAAAATATATTTAATACTGATTATTTCACAGAAATAAACTCATATTTGATCATCCTCTCGGTCTCTAATTTATAGATATTCTATGTTAGTTGTTTATCCGAAAAGTTAGTATTTTGATCCCTATTTTTCCCGATCAGATCTAAGATGATAAAAAAAATTAAAATTAAAACTCATATTTTATAGTAATAAACCTACATTAGATTCGGTTTTGAATAATTCTAACAATATCATAGGGTTCCTTTACAATGGTGCTAAAAATCAATGCTACTATAATTTTTCATAGGGTTCCTTCACAATGGTGCCAACCGATTTCTCAGCAATCCTATATGAAATCTTTAGAGATGAAAATATAGGATAAAAGAGATCAAAATCTAATTTTTATGAAATTTAAATTCAGATTTCCTACGGAATTATTAACATGAATTCGAGATGGAAAAATATAGAAACTTACCGAAATCCTTTACTAGAAGGGTTGTGGGTGCCCCTCCTTTCCAAAGATCCCAAAATTTTTGTCTTGCTTGCTTGCTAACCACTTCTTGATGGGTTTGAAGGTGTTGGCAATTGTTCTTGAAGGTTAGATGGTGCTTCTAGGGTTTGTTTGGTGGAATTTGGATGGAAGGATGATGAAAATGATAAGCTTTGTAATGGAGGAGGAGGTGTTTGATGAAGAAGATGAAGATGGAAGGTTTTGGGCTTGGTATTGGACGAAATTTTGGAGAGGCAGAGGTGTATGGGTCGGCCAAGGAGAGGGGAGATGGTTTGTGATGGTTAGGGTTAGGATTTGATAGTAGTTGATATATATATATATATATATATATATATATATATATATATATATATATATATATTGGATTGATGGGGGTTGGCCACTATAGGGCTGCTCTTGGGGTGGCTGCCCAAGATATGATATCTCATGTTGGGTTGGATTTGGTTGGTTTGGGTTTTGGGTAGTCAGTCAATTGCCAACTAGAATGACACCTATTATAGAACTTCCCTAAAATAGAAACATATAAATTTTAAATATGTATATGTATAAAAATATATATCAACATAAAGGTATTTGAGAGTACTACAAGCCTACATAGGTTTGGATTGGTTTGGAAGAAGTTCGGGAAGATATGGTACAACCGGGTCTCCTATAAAGTCAAAAAGGCTTATATAACTAATTAATTAATCAAAATATGACTTTGGCCACAACTTGAATTGTTAACATACAAGGGACTAAATTATGACTGTCATCCCTACCATGACAAGTATGCTAGTCAAGGCACCCGACTACACTGGGCATGCCATAATTTCTAGTCAACATGCATATCCAAACTAAATCATGACTATAACCCAATTTTTTATAATATAAATAGAAATAAAATTAAGTAAAAATAATTAAAAATCCAATAAAATTATATTTAACCCAATTAAATATTTTTTAACTTTTTACCGGTTTTACATCCTTTCCTTCTTCAAGAATTTTGTCCTCAAAATTAAAAACAATGTCATATAGAAAATTGGAAACAACTAAGAAAATACAATAAAATTACGTACCTTGATCCTCAAACAAATGTTGGAAACGCTCTCGCATGGAATCCTCACGCTCCCATGTAGACTCGCCCGATGAATAATGTTTCCAAGTAACTCGAACAAGTCTAATGGTCTGACCTCACAATACCTTCTCGCTACGGTCAAGAATCCGAACTGATCACTGCTCCTCGTAAGATAAAGTCGGGCCAACTGTAAACTCAGAATGATCAAGCACATGACCAGAGTCTATCATATACTTTCTTAACTGGCCACATGGAATACGTCATGCCCACCTTCTAGTGATAGAAGTAATACAAGTCGATATGCCACTTCTCCAACTCTCTCAAGAATATCAAAATGACCAATGTACCTTGGACTTAGCTTTCCTTTGCGACCAAATCGGATGGTACCTCAAGTCGGTGATGTCACGCCCCGCTCCTATAGGTGGGATCGTCCTCGCTAAGGCGTGATGCCGCACGAGCCTAGATTGCGCTCATGCAAGACGGGTTCCATAACGGCCGATTTCAGTGGCTGCGACGGATTCGTCGCACAGAAGTCCCAAGCAGAGACATTGAATATGCTAGCAGAAATTTAGAACAAAACACAAGTCATTCAAAGAAGCTCTTTATTGATATTGAAACAAGGATTACAATAGGACGCAAGGCCAAGATTACAAGTCACTTGTAACGCCCCAGTCCCAAAATACGTAGGACTAAGTACGTAGACATGCCAGCTGTATACATACAAAGTACAGGGGTCTTGTATGTATACAAAAGCTGTAAAATACAGTAATCCAAGACAAACTAAATCTCATCCACAATGAAAAAAATAATAATATAAAAATTAACTTGAATATTTATGATACATTCGTTGGGCGGAGACAAAGTCTACTACCAACTATCTCAATGAAAGAAATGTACAAGAATCGATTAATAAAATGGTAAGACGAACTAAGCGCAATCGTCTTCGAAGGGGTAGAGAAGACCACGGCCTTGGCTAGGATACCTGCGGAAGACATGAACACACACCTGGAAAAAAACCAGGTCCTCAGACAGACGTAGCAAGATACAGGAAGAACAAGCTAATATGAACTGTCAGAATAATAAAATAATATATAAAAAGACTATCCTAGACACAAATATGTAAAGGAGATTCTAACCGCCTAATGTGCAATTTAGAGGACAACTTTCATGCGCATAGGTGGGATTTTAGGCTATATGTACGTAACTGGCATCCAGTTATCTGTATCCGGCCGTAACGTCCAAAACGTCAGAGGGTATCTGCAAATATATCGCCACAGTTCCATCCGGAGACTGTGGTTTACCTGTTTGGATTCCCATACGCACTAGCGACTGTCCTTCCCCAATATTTCCCACACTGTTTAAGTCATGTCCATGGCTCGTCGAGTTTTGTAACTGCTTGAGTCTCTAAAACCCTAGTCATAGCAGTTACGATCATCTACCGTCACACGACTTTAGAGATAGCTAGTCAATAAGTCGTGCCCCTAGCAACATGTCTCAAACCCTGTAGTGTGAGTGTCACAGCCAAAGGAGATATAAGGATATCCCCCAACAAGAAGGTAGTCCGCTAACACTAAGTCAATATGCATAAAATAAAGTAACGACTAATAAAGTCGCTTGCACCCAAGTGTGGCTTGGATGCGCAGTTTATAACAAAGGAAACTAACAATATGAAACAAAATAAATAATGCAAAAAATAAATAATTTGACAGTTAATTAGCAAGGTATACTTGCCTAGTAGGACTCCTGGCGTGGTGAGATGCTCATGGTGGCCCAACATATGGCTGCGGGGATACAACCATGTAATACGATCTTTGATGATGGCATGGATTGTTCTATCGGATCCAGGTCGGTCTAATTGGTTAGGGTTGACGAGAGGACATATCGAATTGGCGAGAGAATAAGAGAAAGGGGATTGGTCATGGGCTGGGGGATAATCGAAGGAATTTAAAATATATATAATTTTAGAAACTATTTGCAATCCTCGAAAAACTATGTTTTATTTTTCAAATATATTTTAAAATCATTGTAAGTCAAAAATTATAAATTACTTAGGTAGAAAACATTATAACCATATTTTTAAATACCATAGAAAGTAGTATAAATAAATAAATATATTTTAGGTCAGTATCACACAAAATTATATTAATACTTTAGCCTTTAAGCCGAATACCATATTTTGAAAATAGCTAGAAACATAATGACAAAATATTTTTAACCTTAATTTGTCAAAGAATCATTTTTAGATTGAAGAGTCATAAATTAATTTGAGAAAATGATACAATGATATTGTATATAGAATATCAATAATATTACTAGTAATTTGTAAGAATATATATATATATATATATATATATATATATATATATATATATATATTAAAATTTATAATACTAATACTAACCATAAATCTTTAGTCAACTGTAAAAATAAACAATACTAATAATAATAATAATAATAATAATAATAATAATAATAATAATAACAATAACAATAATAATAATAATTATAGTAATAACAGATACTTTTTAAAAAAAATTATAAAGAAAATAAAACAAAATGTAAAAACATCAACAGCAAATACACCCATTACTTAGGTTACTCTTAATTATTGAAAGGGGGAGAGAGAGAGAGAGTGAGAAAAGAAACAGAAAAAAATGGGAAAGAAAGGAGCGGGCGGCGCTGTGGTCGATTGGGCGGCGGACGTAGAGCTACGGCGACAGTCATCGGGGCCGAGCTCGGCGCTCAGATCGGCAAGGGCGCGGCGGAGAGGAGGGGTTCGGTGAGCGACGATTGGGGAGATAGGGCGGGAGGAGTCATTGGGAAGCGGCTCATGCGGAGGTGGTCGCCGGAGAACGGGGAGCGGCCGAGGATGAAGCGGCGGAGGCTGAGGTTCTCGATCGGGCGGAGGCGGAGAAGATGGGCCGGGCGGAGGAAGAGTGGTGAGCCGGAGCTCGGCGGAGGGAGCTCGCCAGGGGTGGGGCAAGGTCGGCACGGGGGTTTCGGTCGGAGGGGCGGAGTAGAGAGGAGAAGGGAGAGGAGGAAAAAGGAAGAAAGGGGGCGGAGCTCGCCGGAGGGGAAAGCTGAGCGAGTGAGAGGGAGACGGTAGCGGGGCAGAGCTCTGGCATCGGCGCAGCGGCTAGTGCAGCCGGAGAGGCGCCGCGGGGCGGAGACGGGTTTGGGAGGTCGGGAAAGGCTTCGTCGGCGATGGCGGGTTTTGAGGGGGTGCACGAGCGCACGGCTCGGCAGAGCGCTGGGAGGCGCAGCGACCTTGCTAGACGAGGGGCGGAGTCGGAGTAAGGGAAGTTGGGGCTAGAGTTCCAGATCTGGGTGGCGTGAAGGGTTCGGGCCGGGGAAGGAGGCGGCTAGGCAGAGTTCATCGGGGAGGTGGAGGTAAGGGGATTTGTGTTTTATTTCTTATTTTTTTGGTGGTTGGGCGTGCCACGGCGGTTGTCGCGGTGGCTACGACGGTGACATTGATGTTGATGGTGTTGGTGACAGCGGCCTGGACGGCCGCGACGATGGTGGCAGTCGGTGGTCCAGGCATGATGGGGGTTCCAGGAGGAGGACGAAGGGATCTGGTGGGCTGGCGTGGGGTCTCGATAGTGGTGGATGGTTATGCGAGGTTTAGGGTTTTGGGTCGTCGTGTTGGGGCTGTCCGACACGACAGAAACGGGGTCGAAAGATGTGTCCTGCGCGACACGGGACAGTCAGTGTCCGGGTTTGTCGGATGAGTAAAAGTTGTATATATAGAAAGGAAAAATTAGTGGATGGGAGGGAACACGGACACGATACACGAATTTTTGGGTTGTGGAGAATTTTGTGGATGGTAGAATTTATGGAGGAGTACCTGCCTATTTGTAGGACGTAGGAATTCCCAGTTGGATAAAGATTAGGATTTATTTAAAACTCAATTTGATAACTCATGTATTAAATTAAATCAATGAAATCAAATCTAAATTCAAATCAAATCCAATTTAGATCTAATTAAATTTTTAGTTTAAAATCAAATGAAATAAATCAAATTTCAAATATTTAACTATTTAAATAATTCCATTAATTCAAATCAAGATTTAAATCGCCACAAAAATTTTGAAATACATTTTTCAAAAATACTAATAATATTAATTTCAAAAATAATAAATATTTAAATATCTTTTTGAATAATAAAATATTAATATTAATAAATTTTGAAAATTAATTTAAATATTAATAGGAACTACTTCAAAAATACCTTTGAAATAATTTAAGATAATTAATAAATAATTTCGAGAATTAATTTATACATAAATTAGATCTTACGCCCTTTTTTTATAATGATAAAAATAAAGTAATTACTATATATTATTTTGAAACTATAAAAATGGAAAATTATTTTTCTAAAAATATTTACGCTCGCACATATTCGCACCCGTCGAGCAATTACGAAAAATAAAATTTTGCGCACGACATAAAATGCAACTACGCGACGTAAAATACAAAATTTTAAATTAGTACCAAATTTAATAATAAAAAATATAGTAAAATTTTAGGAGTTTTACATTCTACCCAACTTACAAGAATTTCGTCCTCGAAATTAAGAATAAGTAGGGGGTGAGAAGATACAAGGGTACGATCAAATCGTTGGACGAGGCAAGGAAACAACATTTAACACAAACATGCATTAGGGAATCGTGATTTAGATAAATACGAAGATAATGCACGGATATGGTAATGGATGAGGGTCGCTAGCTAATGCAAGATAGAGAAGGATTTAAGGGTTAGGTAATGAAGGTAAAGTAATTAGAGAGCAAGGTACATGGTTCCTTAGAGTGAAGTTTAGCGTCTAGGTTTAGGGGTGGTTAAGGAAATAATTCTAGTCATTTCTAGATTTCAAATGTTTAGAGATCACGATCAAGAGTCGAAGGATAGGGCGAATAACTCGAGGCGAAGTTGTAAATACGTGGCTTGGTTGATGGCCACTATAACTATTATGGTCATGGAAAACACTTGGTGTCTATCCATTAGGTACGAGTCTTCGTCTAATAAGTGAAAGATGCGAACCAATATGAGTCCAAAGAAGTTGTTTACGAATATCAATATATGGTTCAAAGGCGAGAGAGTAATTCAAAAAGGATTGCCAAGGCTGTCGCGGATGGGACCCTAGAGGACAAGTTTAACTATGTCCCCATCCATGTAGAACGATAGTTAAAAGCGAACCAAAATGCACTCGGTTGATCAGACCATCATGCACCGGTTCTGACTAGACAATATATTAGTGAGCGCGCGCTCAATAGCATGTGTCTTGAACAAGTTTGATAACGGTTAAACTTGTAAAACTAGGCTTTAGTAGCAACATTTAGTCAAGATGGTAAAATATAGGCACGTGAGATTATTATTGAAAGGGACTAGAATTAGTTCGAACTCCTTAAGAATCTAAGTCTTGTTTGGTGTCTATACAGTCGACCTACTGTTTACTTGCTTAAGACTCAGTTAAGGTCACAAGGAAGGTTAGGTCGTAAGTCATTCTACCCAACTTACAAGAGTTAAACTAGTTGGGTGATGGGACAATGGATCATGTCCACCTAGTATGGGTTACCTTATTAATCTCTATCAAGCACGAAAGAAGGACACGAATCATGATAGAAGGGATCAAGCAAGATGTAACTCGATGAGTCAAGTGAGAAGGCGGTCAAGTATGTGGATGAGATCCTATACTCTAATCCTATACGCAGACTTGCTTGGTATGGTAAGTAACAAACCAATTTATCTTGACCTGCATGGGCCACCACAAAAACATGTAACGCCCAGTCCCAAAATACGTAGGACTAAGTACGTAGACATGCCAGCTGTATATATACGAAGTATAGGGGTCTTGTATGTATACATAAGCTGTAAAATGCAGTAATCCAAGACAAACTAAATCTCATCCATAATGAAAAAAATAATAATATAAAAATTAACTTGAATATTTATGATACATTTATTGGGCGGAGACAAAGTCCACTACCAACTATCTCAATAAAAGAAATGTACAAGAATCGATCAATAAAATGGTAAGACGAACCAAGCGCAATCGTCTTCGAAGGGGTAGAGAAGACCACGGCCTTGGCTAGGATACCTGCGGAAGACATGAACACACACCTGGGAAAAAACCTCAGACGGACGTAGCAAGATACAGAAAGAACAAGCTAATATGAACTATCAGAATAATAAAATAATATATAAAAAGACTATCCTAGACACAAATATGCAAAGGAGATTCTAACCGCCTAATGTACAATTTAGAGGACAACTTTCATGCGCATGGGTAGGATTTTAGGCTATGTGTACGTAACTGGCATCCAGTCATCTGTATCCGGCCGTAACGTCCAAAACGTCAGAGGGTATCTGCAAATATATCGCCACAGTTCCATCCGAAGATGTTTACAAAAACAAAAGTATGAACTTTATTGATACAAACTTTGTAAAGATTACAAGAATTCTGGAAAAGTACAACTATAGGAATCCAATCTAGAAGACGATTGCTTTATCCCTTGGACGATGTGAACTTTGAAGACTGTAGCCTCTGAAGTTGACTTGAAGGCAAAAGCCTCGGAAGAATGCAGCAGCACTTGGGCAAGAACTCATGAACTCTCTGAACTTTAATGTCTGACCTCTGATTTATGTTCTCTGATCCCCTTGAATGGAGACTTGAAACTCTATGTATAGAGTTCTAGAAATAACTAATTTTCAGTTATTCTGGATGGCGCAAGCTGGATTGTACAGGAATTGGATTGCACAACAGTGGACTGCGCAGGCAGTTGTCTGATCATGGGCCAACTGTCTGGGACACATGGCATCATTTGATAGAAATGCGCATGATCGTGCATAGACGGTTGCCACGTAATGTGCAATTGATGGCATGAATGCTACGTGTACTTTTGTCAGAATGAAGTGCGCCACATGAATTGCGCTGACTTCAAATTACACAGAGATGGATTGCGCTGAGATAGATTGTGCTGGCATGGATTGTGCTGCATGTACAGCTGTCCTCGAGTGCTGTGCGGTGCAATAAACGAACAGTCTCCTCGTTCTTCGTGCTGTCAGCTGTCAGAAAGATTTGATTTTTTCAGATAATGATGACACTGCCACGTCAGCCTGTGCAGTTGAAAGTGTGCGCAATCGAGTGTGCACAATCTGATTGTTGCGCAATCTGATGTCTGCGCAGTTCATTTAAAAGTTGTATTTCTTGATTTTTTTGACTTTTTAATAAGTGCAACTTGATTTTTTAGGACCTACAAGACCCCCTTCAAAGTTTTCGAAAGTTGAATTTATTCAAAATTTCGAAATACTTTGAATTTTGAATTTTAAATCAAGTTGCGCATGAGCTGTCTGCGCAATCGATCCCTATTTTTTCGGCACAATCTGAGGCGGCCGTTCTCTTTTGAAAAACTATAAATAGTTCCCCATTCCCTCTCTGTCATTCTTTACTTGTTGTTTCGAATTTCAAAAAGAGAAACTTCTTGAGCTTTTCCGATCCTCCTCATCGATCTTTATGGCCCCCAAGCGATCCTCCGCCGCTGCCAAGGGCAAGGCCCCCGCCGAGCCTTCGGCTAGGGTTGTGCCCCGTCCATCTCGACATGAGACTGCGCATCCCGCTTTGCTAGGTAGATGATTCAATCGAAAACTCTTTTTAGAGTTCTTCGACTTCACTGATCTTCAAGATTCATCTCTTTTTAGAGATGTGATCATACTACGCCACCCTCTTTAGGGTTTTGGTTGCACGAACTAACTATTCTTTATTTTTATGAAGAATATCTTTTTGTACGATCGGTTGAATTGTGCTGGCAAAAGTCAGCGCAATCGGCTGATTTGCGCAAGCTTTATCAACGCAATCCGATGGTTGCACAATCTGGTGGTTGCGCAATCTGATGGTTGCACAATCTGATGGTTGCACAGTCTGATGGTTGTGCAGTCTGATGGTTGCACAGTCTGATGGTTGTGCAGTCTGATGGTTGCGCAATCTGATGGTTGTGCAATCTGATGGTTGCGCAATCTGATGACAAAATTTCTGACTTTGACTTGTACTGAATTCTGCTTTCTTCTGTTGGATGGAGTGAATACCAGAGAAGATCCCGACTATGAAACTTTTGTAGAAACTCTTTCAGAATCTGAGTTCAAAAAGGACTTGTCCCACATACTTTTTTTGCAATATGCACTTTCATCCTCTCGCCAGACTATTCTGATAGCACAAGATAATGACACATTGCTATGCCTGATGAATGGACAACCTTTACAGACTGTTGATGCTGTCACCCACAGAAAACCTATGTTCCTATTTGGTGAAGCAATTGACAAAAGTTTTCAACCAAGACCACGTGTTGAGCAGAGAACTTTTCAGTGGAAGGAGAAGCTGATTTTGCTACCAGATATTGCCAGGTGCCTTCCTTTGGCACGATATGCTCATGCTAGCTACCCCAGGAGAATGGACTGGGACATCACTCCTCTTCAGCAGGCTCGGACTGGAAAAATCTGTGCCAAGAAGGACAGAGACATGTTCTATAGTTCCTCAGAACGACACAGTACGGTACTTAGAGGATTGAAACCAGGGTGCATCCCTCCGGAGAATTCTTCTCTATTAATGCCTGTAAGGATTCCAATCTTTGAAAATGAGTATGCAAAAGTTGAAGGCAGTTACCCGGATCAAGACATCCGGTTGACAGGTCTAGTAAACCCAGACATCAAAAGGTTGAGCAGCATAGCAAATTGGATACTAGTTCAATTTGGAGACAAACTCAGAGAGATTGAACTGTATGAAGCGGTACATGCTACCGTATATGGCTTCTACCCAAACCCTCATCTGTTTTCAGCACTGGCAGAGAGGTACAATTACAGGACAGGGACGTTTATGACGCCCTGTGGAGAGATGGGGTTGGCTCTCCACGAGATGAAGTATATCTCGTACTTACCAATGGCAGACTTTCCTTATGAGGAGTATGTCCTACCAATGACGAGTTAGAGAGACTGCGTCGAGAGAATTTGAAGATGGTAGACGTCTTTGACGAGTTGTTATGCCATTACAACGTATGCGCTTTCTACTACAAGAGTGGCTCATTTGGTACATGTTATTCTTTGAAATGGCTGACTTATCTTTTTTTCAACCATATCATTGAGAAAAAGACAAAAGAAAATGATTCCTGCAATCCAGACTTCTTCCAACCTCTCATCCATAGCGAAGTGACAAAGCTGATGGAGGAAAATAAGAAACTGGATACTTTAGTGGAGGATGAACATCAATATCCGCCTCTTAAAGTTGGAGATTATGTTGAAAGCCATTTAAGAATGGGCTACAGACCCATGTCCAAAGAAGCCCAATTAGCAGGATTTCTGACGTACTGGTTTCTGCCGCTTCGTCATGCCTGGGGCAGGTGCAGTAGACCGCTTCCACCGCGGTGTCCTTTTTGCTGCTGTCCGGTTAGTCTTCGGCTATCGGATGGATCTACTATCAGCGATGACTTGCAGAATAAATGCGGGTCTTTGTTTGTATGTAGATTTCATGCTTAAGGGTAAGTGTGATAAAGGTAATTTCCCCAGACTAGAATTACCTTACACTTATTTATTCGGATGGCTACTCCTGCACCACCCATCTCTGATGAATCCTGCCATGGGGGCAGTGGATGGCAGTTTTTTATGCCGGTTCTCACAGAGCCGATGGCTATACACTAGCCTGAAAGATTACAGACGCACTTTAAATTTAGGCAGAGCATAGAATTTTTTTTGTACTCTCCCTCCAACGGGTTATGAATTCAAGGCATCCAAGATGGTCGACCTTGGGAGGCAGCCTATAGGTCGAATAACTTTTGAATGGTTAAAAGCAATCAGACCGTCACATCTCGTATATAGATTTGAGGAAGAATGCTTTCTGGAGCCATATTTGCCGAGTCGCTTCGCTCGACAATTTGGGTATGACCAGTTCCACATGGGGAATGCAATAACTTGCTTACGAGGAACAGGATACTTGATCGACGGAGCCAGAGCGTGGGCTTATTACAACGCTCGAGACACACGAGCAATGTTCTCGATGCCACAGAGGAATAATGCTGGTCCAAGAATGCTATTCACATATTCCCAGTTTTATACAGCTGCCAACACCTTTGCCGAAAACTTTAACCTTGTGGATAGTTTTGCGACGGCAAACCGTCTGAGGAAGGGAGCAACTGATGTACTGGCTCCTAACAATGATGAAGAACACGAACCAGTGGATGATCCCCTGGAGGCTTCCAGGGAAGTCAATTTCCCTGAGGAAGTTAATCAACCTATAAGAGTCTCTCTGAAGGTTGCTAAATCTCCGGCCAAGGAGAAGAAAAGAAGAAGAGAAGAGCCTCCTACCCCCATTATGAAGAAGAAACTAATTCTAGAATATTCTTCATAGAAGGTTACGACCAAATCTCAATTTCGGCAGCTGGTCGAGACAATTCAGCAGGAAGAAGCCGCTACACCAACTTCTGTTCAAAAACAGATCGAGGCAATAAATGCAGAGAGTCCTGAAAGATCTCTACACAGAAAGAAAAGATTGGTTCGCAGAAGACAAATTTTGTCTTCAATCGTGATAGATGCTGCAGCGGGAATTACCATGCCCTCTCCAACCCCTGTTTCTGAGACTGGATATAAGACTCCTAGTCCGGAATAGAGGGAGGATATTGAGCAGAGGGAAGAGCTGGTCCAGAGAAATGAGGATGAAGAGCCTAGGAATAACATTGTAGAGGAATAGCACAATGCTGCACGATCTCCTTTGCCAACAGCAGCGAAAGTTCATCTTCCTGTCACACCGGGAGCAACCCTTGCTGAAGAAGATCGTTTAATGATCGAAGCTTTATATGATTGTGACTTCGGTTATCAGGAACAAACTGATCATGCCGCTGATGCTGCTAATGAAGAGGTTCCTGAGGACAGCGAGAATGAGGAGAGCACCTCATCAGCAACTACTGATGAAACACAAGATCCAAAAGAGAATGTCGAAACTCAGAGATCCCCTCAAGACACTCTGATTTCTGAAAAGGAGGCTGAGGTGCCGAGATCTCCAGAGAAGGCTACTGATGAAGAGATGGATTTGGAGAAAACTCCAGTTGCTGCTCCCAAAGGTATTGTAATGAAATTAGCGATCTTCTTTCAATAAATGACTTGATAGTTAACATCATTACTTTTATCCCTACAGAACCCGGGTCCTCTTCTGCTCCTCAAACATGTATGGACATAGTACTGGCAACGACAATTACCAGTTGTAGCCGCCATTTATCTTGTGGCTCTGAAGCAGGGAGTAGCCAGGCCGTAGCGTCTGAAGCTACTTCTGCTCAGTTAAAGTCTGTTCATGCAGATGATAGTCCTGTTGCTGAATCCACCCATGGTAAGACTGCTTTCACTTTTAATTCTCTTTAATAATAGCTAATGACAGGCAAAGTGACAGTATTTAATTTTGCAGAGGAACAACCAGGAGGAGCAACCAGCTCCACTTTAGTTCCCTTATTCAAGGAGCCTGCTGCTCAGACACGAGAGATTGAGCGTCCTGCGATTTCGTCATCAACAGGAGTAGCTGCGACTTCTGGTGCTCTGGCGACTAATCAGCTTGTCATCCAGTCATTCACCAGATGCTTTTTCGAGTCCTTAAGACCACTGATTAATAGAATGATGGATAAAGAAGATGTTGATTTTTACATGGTTAGAGGCCCGACCTCTTTCTTGGTGAATGCCATTCGGGAGCAAGGTGATGAAGCTCAAGCCACTTTCCTTGACCATATATTGAATGAGCTGGAAATCTCTATGAAGAATTATAAAGATCTCAACAAAGGGGAAGTGGAACCTTTGGTGCAGGCAGAGTTCGAACAAATGGCTCAAGCAGCTGCAATTGAAAGAGTGAACCTCCAAAATTTCTTGGATGCTTATACTACAAAAGCTGCTGAATATAATTCTAAGTTAGAATCGGTGATCTCAGCTGCTGAGAGGAGAGAGAAAAGAATTGCTAATTTGAGAGTGGAAATTGCTCGTCTTGAAGAGGAACTAGAAAATGAAGTTACAGAGCACCAGACAGCAGTCCAACAAATTGATGCTCTTACTTAAGAAAGAAACGAGTATGTAGCAGCACATAATGCTGAAATCACGCGCCGAATGGTCTCTATGCCCGTTTTTAATGAAGAATCGGGAATGGAAGAGGCCAGGAGGAAAGTGATGGCATCACGTGAAGAACGGTTGCAGACTCTAAAACAACAGATCAATAATCTAATAAAGCCTCCGTCTTAGTAGAAAGACCATTTTGTATCTTTTTGTCTTTCTTCATACTATGCATGTAATGTCTCAAATTTTGATCAATAAAAGACATTTTTTGTTGTGGCTCTATTATTTCTTGCGTATCTTATCCAGATACAAATAATAGCGATAGAAAATATATTCAGAGGTACATGACATGATATATTTCTTGATTTTTAGAAAATAATTATATTCATTATATCTGCTCAGAGGTAATATGGACGTGGCAGAATATAATTTGTCAAATATGATTATTTCAATAGATAACTTAATCAAAGATGATCAGTTACTGATGTGGATGAAAATGAACAAAATAAATCGTCATAATGAACGGATAAACCGTCGGATGATGGTGAACGGATGAACCGTCAAGTGATAATGAATGAACGGGTGAACCGTCAGATGGATGTGAATGAACGGGCGAACCGTCTGATGAATATGAACGGATAAACCGTCGGGTGATAATAAATGAACGGATGAACCGTCTGATGAATGTGAATGAACGGGTAAACCGTCAAGTGATAATAAATGGACGGATGAACCGTCTGATGAACGTGAATGAACGGGTGAACCGTCAGATGATTTTGTCATTTTGTTGTCTTGAGAATCTTTGCCTATAAATAGAACAGAAATCTGGAAGGACTGATCATTTCCACTTCTTAACAAAAAGATGTCGTCCAGAGATGCATCCAAGAAAGTCGAAGTCACCCCAAAGGTTGAAGCGGGCTTTGAAGAACATCCGGCCGAACTGGTCCAATCAAAGCAGGCAGAGGCAGGCAAAGGTTCGTCTGCACCCAAACCACCGCAAGATATCCTGGACTTCCTGCTTGAACCAGGAAAGACTGAAGAGGAAGAGGCCATGAGGATGACTGCCTGCAAGTTCCTCGTGTGTTCCAGCAAAGATGTTCTCAGCACTTTTTCTAATTATGTCTTTGATAAGGATGGCAGTGGTCCCCGTCCCAATGTCGATAAGGATGACAGTGATATTCCTTGATATCATGTAATCTCATTTATGATGAAGTAAAAAATCAAACTTTATTTATGAATTGTCTGATCATATTTACATGAACTTCTGTTACATTTATACATAATATTTCTTGAGGAATTTGCCATTGATAGGCATCATTGCAACTCGACCATCTAATTCTGCAAGTTGATATGCTCCATTTGAAAAGACTTTGCTGACAACATAAGGTCCTTCCCACTTCGCATCGAACTTGCCTTTGCTCATGTGAGTCATAGTCATAGGACGCCTGACCGTTAGAACAAGTTCTCCTTGCTGAAAGGCTCTGACTTTAACATTGCGGTTGAAAGTCTTCGAGATGCGGGCTTGATACAACTCAATATGCTGTTGAGCTAATAGCCGCTTTTCATCGAGCGCTTCTAATTCTTAAAGTCGGAGAAGATTATTGTTCTCTGCAGTGAGTTCATTAGCAATGGCAATCCTTAAAGAAGGAATTTGAAGTTCTAGAGGAAGAACTGCTTCACAACCGTATACCAGAGAGAAAGGTGTAAAGCCTGTGGAATTACGAACCGTAGTTCGATAGGCCCAAAGACATTCACCAAGCTTTTCACTCCAGTTTCGTTTGTTAGTAGATACAAACTTCTTGAGGAGCTTGATAATAGTCTTGTTGAAAGCTTCAGCTAAGCCATTAGCGGCAGGATTGTAGGCTGTAGAAGCAACATTGTCAATCCGATGATCATCGCAGAATCTCGTAAACTTCTGACTGATGAATTGTGGTCCGTTGTCATGGATGATTCGTCGAGGTACACCAAATCGATAAATGACATGGTGTTTGACAAAGTTGATGACACTGCTGGTCTTGACTTCAGCCAAAGGTATAGCTTCAGCCCATTTGGAGAAGTAATCGGTTATTGCTAAGATAAACCGATGTCCTCTAGAAGAAGGAGGATTGATGGGACCAATGATGTCCATACCCCAAGCTTCGAAAGGCCAGGAAGCAGCCGTCGGATGAAGAAACTCTGATGGTTGATGAATGAAATCTGCGTAGATTTGACAAGCTCGACATTTTCTTGCATAATCAATGGCATCAGAAACCATAGAGGGCCAGTAGTAACCCATACGTCGGATGCGATCCTGTAGCTTAGGACCGGGTTGATTTGCTCCACAAACGCCGTCGTGAGCCTCACGTAGTACTTATTTTGCTTCCTTACCAGCAAGACAGCGTAAGAGTAGGCCGTCATAAGTTCGTCGATAGAGAGTCTTGGTGGTCTGATTGTAGTAGAACTGCAGAGACCGCCGACGGATACTCGTAGCCTCCTTGGGATCTTCAGGGAGTATGTCATGAACCACAAAGTCGATGAAGGGAGTTCTCCAATCTTCACTGATAACATTGACTTCAGCAAGATTACTGAACTCGATGTTACGATTGTTTTCGACACAAAACAATTTTCGATTAGAGATAACCACCACTTGTAGTCTTTTGATGGGGATGGCTAAAACTGCTGCAAGATTGGCCAAAGCATCTGCTTCAGTATTGCAAGCTCGGTGTACATATTCGATGAAGAAAGCTTTGAATGATGTAGCCATGTTGATTGTTGCTTCAAAGTAAGGCACCAGATCTTGATGGCGAACTTCATAGGTTCCTCTAACCTTGTTAATAACCAACTTAGAGTCACCATAAACTTCAAGATACTCGATGTCTAGTTGTTTGGCTAGCTGAAGGCCAATGAGTAGAGCATTGTACTCTGCCACATTGTTGGAGCAAGGCTCTAGGGAGTAAGCTCTTTGAATAACTGACCCATCGGGAGAGACGAGGACAACTCTGACTCTTGCGACAATGGCACCATTGGTTCCGATTCTGGATGCACCGTCAAAGAATAGACGCCAAGTAGGAAATCCTTCGGAGACTGCATTGGATTCTAATGTCTCGTCTGGAATTTCATCGTAGAGTTTAGATGTTTCTGGTACAGGATGAGCCGCTAAGAAATCTGCCAGTGCCTGACCTTTGACGGACTTTTGAGGAACATATACCATGTCATATTGGGCTAGCAAAATGGCCCATGTAGCCAGTCGCGAATTGAGTGTATTGGGTTTCTTCATGAGTACCCGAAGAGGATTAACTCGGAATATGACATGAATAGTTTGGCCAATAATGTAATGTCGAGTCTTTTGAACAGCAAACATGAGAGCTAAGCATTCTTTTTCGACCGGACTATAACGGTGTTCAGCACCAATCATAGTACGACTGAGATAATAGATGGCCTGTTCATGGCCTTCTTTGTTCTTTTGGGCAAGTAAAGCACCTAATGAATGATCTATAGCACGAACATACATTAAGAATGGTATGCCAGAGATTGGTGGCACCAAGACTGGTGGATTCATGAGATACCGCTTGATGTCGTCGAATGCTCGTTGACATTCTTCGGTCCAAACGAAAGAAACACCCTTCTTCATGAGTTGAGTGAATGGTCTGCAGCGTCCAGACAGATTCGAAATAAATCTCATGATGTACGCAAGTCGACCTTGGAATCCTCGTAGCTCTTTTAGGTTGCGTGGAGGACGCATCTCTTGAATGGCTTTGATCTTCTCGGGATCCATGTGTATACCCTTAGAAGTAATGACGAAGCCGAGAAATTTGCCACTAGAGACACCCAAGAATGACTTGGTGGGATTCATTTTGAGTTGATGCTGGCGCATAAGATTGAAGATGGTTCTCAAGTCTTGAATGTGATCTTCCTTTAGACGACTTTTGACAGCAATATCATCAACATAGCATTCGACAGTCTTGCGCAGATGATCTCGAAAGATGGTACTCATGGCTCGTTGGTATGTTGCACCGGCGTTCTTGAGACCAAACGGCATTACAGTATAGCAATAGACTCCGCGAAGAGTATGGAAAGAAGTATGCTTTTCATCTTCAGGATGCATCCGAATCTGATTGTATCCGGAGAATCCGTCCATAAAAGATATTCTTTCGAACCCATAGGTGTTGTCAATCATGACGTCCGTAATAGGGAGAGGAAATTCATCTTTTGGACATGCTTCATTTAGATCTCGGAAGTCGATGCAGACTCGAACTTTGCCAATTTTCTTTAGAACTGGGACAACATTAGCTACCCAATCAGGATGCTGGTCTTCTCGAATAAAGCCACAAGCAATGAGCTTCTTGACTTCATCGTCAATTGTATCCATCATTTTTGGCTTGAAACGCCGTTGTTGTTGTTTGACCGGTTTTGCATTCGGCAGGATATTCAGTTTGTGAGTAGCGATTTTGGGATCTAGTCCTGGCATGTCTTCATAACTCCAGGCGAAGACATTAATGTATTCTTTAATCAAAAGAATTAATTCTTGTTTGTCTTCTTCTGGAAGGTTCTTGCTGATGAATATTGGACGAGGTGACCCGCTCTCTCCTACGTCAACTTGAACTAATTGGTCTTCGGTAGGAGGTTTCCTTTGTTCGAATCGGAGTTCCCATTGGATATCCATTCGTTGAGCCCAAGGATCTGTTTTAGAACGTTCCTCAACATCCTTGTCATAGCCTTCTGGAAGTTCGACGGAGACCATGTTAGAAGATACAGTCAGCTGATGAACTTGACCGATGCTGGTGTCAGAATCCCATGATCTGGAATCAGAAGAGTTAGAACGTTCCTCGCTATTCGATTCGGAGCCTGCTGGGGATAAAATAGGAGGAGAAGCATATCCGAGACCTATTTTGGTCCTACTGTAGTACATATCTGATTTTACTTTTAGAACAGCTGTACGGAGAGGTGTCTTTCTGCCCTTACCGTAGTTGAGGCCGCTCTTGAAGTCGTAACCCATCTTTCGGACGATGTCTTTTAATTGTTGACTGTAACGACGGAGTTGAAGATGCCCCGTGTCGTTAACTTTGCTATCATCCGTATAGCTGAATTTTTGTTCTGGTCCTTTACTAAAAAGTATTGGACGTTCGCCTTTCTTGCGAGCGGGAACAATACGATATGAATCCTTTGGATGTTCACATAAAACTTCTGTTTGAAGAGATTACACAACTCCCATTGTAAATGACTGATAGCTATCTAACATATCCAAATAGCATTTAGTATGATAAATGACATCAGTATACTGGAAAGTAGGTGCTTTTTCATTGATTTGTACATTAGTATTTACAGCGGGACTTTTAGCCTTAGCAGGCTTAGTCAGGTTGATTACAAGAGGGAAAGAAGAAGAACGTGGAGGAGGATTAGCTTTGTTACGACGGAGGTCGATAACGAGCGGCTCAGAGAAGGTGAGCTCCCTTTTCTCCTTGTTATGAGATAGATCTATAACAAGTGGCTCAGAAAAAGTGAGCTGCTTTTTATCCTTGTTACGACGTAAGTCAATAACAAGCGGCTCAGAAGAGGTGAGCTCCCTTTTATTCTGATCATCATCAGTAGATTGCTTCTGGACTGGCAAGTGAATAGCCAGTGGCTTGGAGGATTGAGGACGAGAAATACGCCCTTTGACAGGAATGATGAGGGTATCCTTAGGCACTGTTTCTTGCTCTTCTTCAGTGTCCAGAGATAGGACAACCTTCATGAATTCATCTTTGTACATACGTGCATCATTGCAGTATGCCTCAATGCCTTTAAAATGATAGAGATCAGCAACTTCCTTCTGAACTTCTCCATTGTCATCAACATATTTGAAACACTGATGAAGAGTTGATGGAACAATGTTATGCTCGTATAGAAATGGTCTTCCCAGTAACGCATTGTAGGAACAACCGTGATTGTCAATGATGTAGAAAGTCACTTTTGTGCGAAGATTGCCTATTTGGAGTTTTAGACGAATCTTGTCCAAAGGTTCACTCCTTTCCTGGTTGAAATCGAGAATGGTGGTGATTGTACTGGAAAGACTATGCACTGGGATCTTCAGCGCATCCAACATTGTCTTTGGCATAATGCTGAGAGCAGACCCTGGATCTATCAAGATACGATCGACTTTCATCGAGTCGACATATCCTGTATAGTAGAGTGGACGGTCGTGCCTGTTATCTTCTATCAACATGTCATCTTGTGTGAAAGTTATGTTTGGAATTAACTCCAACACACTATGACAATGAAGGCAAGAGACTGGTTCTGCTTTTGGCTTCTTCAGAAGGGCTAAACAGGTTTCAGCTTGCATGAGAGCCTCGTTCAGAGTTTTTCGAGTCTCTTTGGAGAGGCGCAAGAGCTCGAAGATTGACAACCAGGCCGGTGTATTAGCCAATTGAGCTAATATATCAAAGTTGTAAGGCTTCTCAAGTCCGGAAGGAAATGTCTTCTTCAAAGGTTTATCGAAGCGGACTTGTTGTTTGCCTTTGTCAGCAACCGTTGGCTTGGGAAGAATGGGTATCACAACCGGTGAGGAAGCAGTAGGAACATCCTCAGTAGCAGCAGGCTGTACTGGAGCAGGCACAGAAGAAGAAGAAGCAAGATTCTCTTGAGTTTCGGGATAATCCTTCAGATAGGCTTTCCCTGATCTGGTGTCTAGCAAGATTTTTTCATCAACTATGGGATCAAAAGACACCATATTGCAAATCTTTGCTTTGCCCTTGGAGCAATCTTTCTTCTTGGAAGAAGAGGAAACTTCAAACTCTGAAGCAAGATCCGGATGAATCCATATAATCTCGCCATTATCAAGAGATAAGGGGACGAGACCTTCACTTTGTGGAGGAGGGAGATTCTCAATCTCAAGAGTAGCCTTGGGGATAGGAATGACACCATGTTGCACCATCTGTGGTGGGAAATCACCGAACTGAACTGTTACCATATTTGCAGTAACAGTCTTCTCGTCTTGTTGCAGAGTGACGATGCCAGTGTTGACCAGCTCCTGGATTTTGCCTTTGAGCACATAACATGCTCGGGTAGGATGTCCGATGAACCTGTGATAGACACAGTACTTAGGATGATCTGTCTTACTGACTTCATCGGGCTTTTTAGGATCTGGAAGTTGAATTTTAATGCTTTTGAGTAAGCAATCAAAGATACTAGCAGTGTCATTTTCGTCAAAGGAATACTCCACTTTGGGACGAGGTTCTCTTGATGGAGGTGCTAAAGGAGTAGAAGTGGATACAGGAGGAGCTACGTTAACCGCCAGAGATTCTTTGTTCTTGTTCAAATTGATGTTCAAAGTTTCTTTTGGTTTGCGGTTATTCTGACGATTGCCACCACCTGATGTTTGATGTTCATCCCGGTCGGGGTTAGACATTTGTACCCCTAGCTGCTTGAATTTGTCGGCGCTAACTTCAGCGGCTTTAGCGTTGACAATGAAGGATGGCCAATCTTGGAATTAAGTAGACCCCGTCCACATGCTGATGATGGGCAATAGATTTGCCTTGCAAGTGTCTATGGTGACAGTGGCTGGAGTTCCAGGAGGCATTTTCAGAGCTTTCCGGCGGAATCTTTCAATAAAACTTTCAACAGTTTTATTATGTCTTTGTTTGATTTTATTGAGGGCTGACATAGTCATGTCATTGATTCCCTCGTAAAATTGTTCCAAGAAGATTTGCTTTAAGCCAGAGAAGGAGGTAATACAACCATCAGGCAAACTTCTATACCAATCGTATGCTACACCGGCTAAATAACCGACGAATACTCTGGTAAGAAGAGCGTCATTTGGTTGAAGTTGGACAGTCATAACCTCAAAATGGTTGATGAACTGACTGGGAGATGTGCTGCCATCAAATAGCGAGATAGTTGGGATCTTATACTTCGGAGGAAATGGGACTTCCTTCCATTCAACTAGTAAGGTTGCTTGATCCCCAACCTTTGCAAGTTGTCCTTCTCCTTGAAAGCTTCGAACTGAGTTCGTAAGAGCTTCACAGCTTCATTGGCATCTTCCACTGATGCAAAAGGAGCGGGCTGAATCACAGTGGTAGGAGGAGGAACAGCATGATAAGCACTACCCCCAGCACCTGACTGACTGGGTGTAGGTTGGATTTGTACAGGAGGTACTTGAGTAGGTGCTACCCCCAATCCCGTATTGACAGGTACCGATGATGCTATGATTTCAGGATTTGCAGGTAGTACGATCGGTGGTACTGTATGCTGAGCCACAATGATGGAATGCATACTAGCGACCATTTCCGCCATTGTCTTTAATTTATCTTCTAGCACAGCTATTCTTTGTTCTTGGCTGGCTGAACTAGAAGCATCGGGATCTTTATTGACAACATAAGCTGTCACTTTCCTGGGTACAGTGGAAGACACTGTCTGTTCTGAGCTTTCGTTGTGAGCATCATAGTCGGAGAAAGAATCATCTCCTGAGTGAGAAGGAAGAAAACGACCAGAAGGACCTTGAAGATTCCTTTGACCGATTGTGTCTCGGCTTTGGGAACGGGTATGTTGGAATACTCCTTCAGAGGAATCTTGGAGTAAATCCAAGTACCGTTGGCTTGGCTTGCGAGGCTTCCCGTGCTTAGAGCACTTCCTACCTCCAGTGTCTCTGGAAGTCATGTTGACAGAAGCGTACAGAACCTCATCTTCATCTTCCGACATAGGTTCAGAGTTAGAAAAGTTCAGACGATCGAAGACAGATCGTCTAGTTGTTTGACAACATCACTTGATAATAACCTTATGATTGCAGTGATGATGATCACTTGGTTGAATTGGAAGTGTTGAAGTGTTGTTCCGCCTTTGTTGGAGGTGTTCTCGGAGATCGAGAACAGCAACAGGACGAGCAAAAGTTCGAGGAACATGTTCTTTGATAACATTTGGAACATGGTTCCGGTTCTTCAAATGTTTTGTCCCTTGAGTGTACAAAGAAGTGCTTACTTCATTAGCATAAGTGTCTGGATTCCTGATCCTGGAAGCTTGCTTCTGATGATGTTTGGTCTTCGGCATTGGTTGTTTGCGTTTTACCGAAGTTGGCCTGTTGAGATAAGTTCTTAAGTCAGCAAACTCACCCCCAGGGGTTTTTGTTTGAGACACCAGCAGTTTTTCCTGTCTGGAACAGGAGATCTTGAGGTTTAGGAGATCCTGGAACTCTGCTACCTGAGTAGGCAGAATACCTCTTTGATCAGTACAAGTTCTTTTAACATGGAGAGAAGAATCCTTGTTTGAAAGAATTTTGGATTGACTGATGCTGGAGCACATTCAGGTTGATCTTCAACGGTAAAAACTGAAGAAGACTGAGAAAAGACCAAAGGGCCTTTTCCTTTGTTTTGGAAAGAAGGGTTAGCTAAGAAGCGTTTCCCTCTGTTGACCTCCAAATCATAAGACGAAAAAGTTTGAGAAAAGACCAAAGGGCCTTTTCCTTTATTCTGGAGAGGAGGAGGAATAGCCAAAAGACTACCCCCAGTGGACTGTACAGGAGCAGCAGGGTACTGGAGAGGAGCAGCACTCTTCTCTTGTTGTGAGAAGAAAAGAAATTAGCGAAAGGGCTGTCTTTCTTGGATTGCGCAGACATGGTTTGCGCAGATGGCGCACTGGCAGGTTGCGCAGGAGAGTCCTTGACAGAGAACTTTTTGGTTCTGGCCACAGACACTGTGGTTTGCGCATCAGGAGTTCTAGCCGCAGAGTGTTTAGGATACCCTCTAGTTGCTGGAGCATCAGTTTGCGCAAGAAGATGTGTAGCCAATTACGCCAGAGGCAGAGGAGTTTTATACTTTGACAAGGCATCATAAGAAGTCTTTTGTGCACTGACAGCAGCAGCTTGTGCATGAGTAGTTGAGACAGATTGTGCAACAGTCTTAGTGACAGCAACTGTAGACTGTGCAGCAGATTGCGCAGCAGGCTTCTTGGCAGACTGTGCAGCAGTCTTGCTGACAGAGTTGATGGACTGTGCAGCAGTCTTGGAGACCCACCCTGGGCGCACTTTGCTCGTGGCAGAAGTGGTTGCAGTGCGAGGAGTGGTCTTAGAGTTGATCATGGCTTCATAGGCTGTCTGGTTGACCTTCACAACCAACGTCTTCTGCGTCTTCCCGATAGACGCTACGTCACATTGAGTTGTCACTTCCTCGTCGGAGGAGAAAGTCGTCCCCAGCAGAGTCGCCATTTTGTTTGCAAAAACAAAAGTATGAACTTTATTGATACAAACTTTGTAAAGATTATAAGAATTCTGGGAAAGTACAACAATAGGAATCCAATCTAGAAGACGATTGCTTTATCCCTTGGACGATGTGAACTTTGAAGACTGTAGCCTCTGAAGTTGACTTGAAAGCAAAAGCCTCGGAAGAATGCAGCAGCACTTGGGCAAGAACTCCTGAACTCTCTGAACTTTAATGTCTGACCTCTGATTTATGATCTCTGATCCCCTTGAAGGGAGACTTGAAACTCTATTTATAGAGTTCTAAAAATAACTAATTTTCAGTTATTCTGGATGGCACAAGCTGGATTACGCAGGAATTGGATTGCGCAACAGTGGACTGCGCAGGCAGTTGTCTGATCATGGGCCAACTGTCTGGGACACATGGCATCATTTGATTGAAATGCGCATGATCGTGCATAGACGGTTGCCACGTAATGAGCAATTGATGGCATGAATGCCACGTGTACTTTTGTCAGAATGAAGTACGCCACATGAATTGCGCTGACTTCAAATTGCGCAGAGATGGATTGCGCTGAGGTAGATTGCGCTGGCATGGATTGCACTACATGTACATCTATCCTCGAGCGTTGTGCGGCGCAATAAACGAACAGTCTCCTCGTTTTTCGTGCTGTCAGCTGTCAGAAAGATTTGATTTTGTCAGATAATGATGACACTGCCACGTCAGCCTGCGCAGTTGAAAGTGTGCGCAATCGAGTGTGCGCAATCTGATTGTTGCACAATCTGATGTCTGCGTAGTTCATTTGAAAGTTGTATTTCTTGATTTTTTTGACTTTTTAATAAGTGTAACTTGATTTTTTAGGACCTACAGGAGACTGTGGTTTACCTGTTTGGATTTCCATACGCACTAGCGACTGTCCTTCCCCAATATTTCCCACACTGTTCAAGTCATGTCCATGGCTCGTCTAGTTTTGTAACTGCTTGAGTCTCTAAAACCCTAGTCATAGCAGTTACGATCATCTACCGTCACACGACTTTAGAGATAGCTAGTCAATAAGTCGTGCCCCTAGCAACATGTCTCAAACCGTGTAGTGTGAGTGTCACAGCCAAAGGAGATATAAGGATATCCCCCAACAAGAAGGTAGTCCGCTAACACTAAGTCAACATACATAAAATAAAGTAACGACTAATAAAGTCGCTTGCACCCAAGTGTGGCTTGGACGCGCAGTTTATAACAAAGGAAACTAACAATATGAAACAAAATAAATAATACAGAAAATAAATAATTTGACAGTTAATTAGCAAGGTATACTTGCCTGGTAGGACTCCTGGCGTGGTGCGATGCTCACGGTAGCCCAACATATGGCTGCGGGGATACAACCATGTAATACGATCTCTGATGATGGCATGGATTGTTTTATCGGATCCAGGTCGGTCTAATTGGTTAGGGTTGACGAGAGGACATATCGAATTGGCGAGAGAATAAGAGAAAGGGGATTGGTCATGGGCTGGAGGATAATCGAAGGAATTTAAAATATATATAATTTTAGAAATTATTTGCAATCCTCGAAAAACTATGTTTTATTTTTCCAATATATTTTAAAATCATTGTAAGTCAAAAATTATAAATTACTTAGGTAGAAAACATTATAACCATATTTTTAAATACCATAGAAAGTAGTATAAATAAATAAATATATTTTAGGTCAGTATCACACAAAATTATATTAATACTTTAGCCTTTAAGCCGAATACCATATTTTGAAAATAGCTAGAAACATAATGACAAACTATTTTTAACCTTAATTTGTCAAAGTATCATTTTTAGATTGAAGAGTCATAAATTAATTTGAGAAAATGATACAATGATATTGTATATAGAATATCAATAATATTACTAGTAGTTTGTAAGAATATATATACAGATATATATATATATATATATATATATATATATATATATATATATATATATATATATATATATATATATATATATACATATATATATATATATATATATATATATATATATATTAAAATTTATAATACTAATACTAACCATAAATCTTTAGTCAACTGTAAAAATAAATAATAATAATAATAATAATAATAATAATAATAATAATAATAATAATAATAATAATAATAATAATAATAATAATAACAATAATAATAATTATTATAGTAATAATAGATACTTTTTAAAAAAAATTGTAAACAAAATAAAATAAAATGCAAAAACATCAACAGCAAATACACCCATTACTTAGGTTACTCTTAATTATTGAAAGGGGAGAGAGAGAGTGAGAAAAGAAAAAGAAAAAAATGGGAAAGAGAGGAGCGGGCGGCGCTGTGGTCGATTGGGCGGCGGACGTAGAGCTACAGCGGCGGTTATCGGGGCTGAGCTCGGCGCTCGGGTCGGCAAGGGCGCGGCGGAGAGGATGGGTTCGGTGAGCGACGATCGGGGAGATAGGGCGGGAGGAGTCATTGGGAAGCGGCTCATGCGGAGGTGGTCGCCGGAGAACGGGGAGCGGCCGAGGATGAAGCGACGGAGGCTGAGGTTCTCGATCGGGCGGAGGAGGAGAAGATGGGCCGAGAGGAGGAAGAGTGGTGAACCGGAGCTCGGCGGAGGAAGCTCGCCAGGGGTGGGGCAAGGTCGGCACGGGAGTTTCGGTCGGAGGGGCGGAGTAGAGAGGAGAAGGGCGAGGAGGAAAAAGGAAGAAAGGGGGCGGTGATGCTCGGGACGGAGCTCGCCGGAGGGAAAAGCTGAGCGAGTGAGAGGGAGGCGGTAGCGGGGCGGAGCTCTGGCGTCGGCGCAGCGGCTAGGGCAGCCCGAGAGGCGTCGCAGGGCGGAGACGGGTTTGGGAGGTCGAGAAAGGCTTCGCCGGCGGCGGCGGGTTTTGAGGGGGTGCGCGAGCGCATGGCTCGGCGGAGCGCTGGGAGGCGCAGCGACCTTGCAAGACGAGGGGCGGAGTCGGAGAAAGGGAAGCTGGGGCTGGAGTTCCAGATCTGGGTGGCATGAATCGTTCGGGCCGGGGAAGGAGGCGGCTAGGCGGACTTCGTCGGTGAGGTGGAGGTAAGGGGATTTGTGTTTTATTTCTTGTTTTCTGGTGGGTTTGGCGTGCCGCGGTGGCTTCGGCGGTGACAGTAATGTTGATGGTGTTGGTGACAGCGGCGGGACGGCCATGAAGATGGTGGCGGTCGATGGTCCAGGCGTGATGGGGGTTCCGGGAGGAGGACGAAGGGATATGGTGGGCTGGCGTGGGGTCTCGATGGTGGTGGATGGTTATGCTAGGTTTAGGGTTTTGGATCGTCGTGTTGGGGCTGTCCGACACGACAGAAACGGGGTCAGAAGATGTGTCCTGTGCGACACGGGACAGTCAGCGTCCGGGTTTGTCGGATGAGTAAAAGTTGTATATGTAGAAAGGAATAATTAGTGGATGGGAGGGAACACGGACACAATACACGAATTTTTGGGTTGTAGAGAATTTTGTGGATGGTAGAATTTATGGAGGAGTACCTGCCTATTTATAGGATGTAGAAATTCCCAGTTGGATAAAGATTAGGATTTATTTAAAACCCAATTTGATAACTCATGTATTAAATTAAATCAATGAAATCAAATCTAAATTCAAATCAAATCCAATTTAGATCTAATTAAATTTTTAGTTTAAAATCAAATGGAATAAATCAAATTTCAAATATTTAGCTATTTAAATAATTCCATAAATTCAAATCAAGATTTAAATCGCCACAAAAATTTTGAAATACATTTTCAAAAATACTAATAATAATAATTTCGAAAATAATAAATATTTAAATATCTTTTTGAATAATAAAATATTAATATTAATAAATTTCAAAAATTAATTTAAATATTAATAGGAACTACTTCAAGAATACCTTTAAAATAATTTAAGATAATTAATAAATAATTTTGAGAATTAATTTATACATAAATTAGATCTTACGCCTTTTTTTATAATGATAAAAATAAAGTAATTACTATATATTATTTTGAAACTATAAAAATGGAAAAATGCTTTTCTAAAAATATGTACGCTCGTACATATTCGTACTCGTCGAGCAATTACGAAAAATAAAATTTCGCGTGCGACGTACAATGCAACTACGCGACGTAAAATACAAAATTTTAAATTAGTACCAAATTTAATAATAAAAAATATAGTAAAATTTTAGGGGTTTTACATCACTCAAGCTCACTCATCTCACATTACAATTCACTCAGCTCTCTCTCTTCTCTCAATTTACATGTCTTGAACCAGCGGATGCTTCGGAAGGCGACGTCCATACATTATGTCACGTATAAGTCTTAACTTCATGCGGCCGCACGCTTCGAATCGCCAAAGAACTCCGTGCCTCGACGCATCCAAGCGAGCTCCACGCCACGAGCTTCTACCTGTGCCTGCACATAAAAACTATGTGGGTATCAGTACTCAACTGTACTGGTGGAATGAGCTCCTCTCCCACCCATACAAAACTAACACGTTTGATTTACTTTGTGGAACATAACCCTCTTATGATTGTCTTTCTACTCTTGCCTTAGGATCAATTTTAGGACAGACGCCATGGCCTATTTGGTGTCTCTAGACCATCCCCTGCTTGCATCAACGTTAACCTATCAAGTCGTGTTTGCCTTACGGCCCAAATTCAGTGATACAACTACACGATAGAATCCATTTCCATGTGACCGTGCTACAAAACCCATATTGAGGCCGTGCCTCATAACTCAGTGTGACTTAACAATATTGCCGCCTCGCGACCCTTGCCGCCTCGCGGCCTTTTGTTACTTAATCATCAACTGACCCATCAAGACATTGTGAACAATATCACTCGACCAACTTTGCCTTGCGGCATTTTCTAACTTAAACTCAAGACAACTCAAACCATAACTATACAACTTATATGCCGACAACTTAAGACTCGACGCCACATCTTGTGCCAAAGCATGTCGCCTACGTTGCAACTAAATCTTAGGCCCAGATATTATGTTCCAACCGTACACACATTCAACTACACTCAATCTAAAGGCACACTCGCGGATTGCCGCCCGTGTCGACTCATCTATATGAGGTCACTAGCACCACAAGCTATTTTGGACACATAGCTGGTATAGGATGGACCGATCATCCCAAGCAGCTAGCCCCGATGAGCGTCCACCGAATAGTTGCCTTTCGGCTCAGCTACCCCGCTCACATTTACCCACGGTTTTCTCCTAGGCCAGAACGGTCCCGTGGCCCCAGGTTATCGTCCGAGGAAACAATCGACCTCGTCGACAAGTTGTCCATGACCATGCAAGACTCGACTCAAACTAGCGCCTCACAAAATCATCCTTCTTTTAGTGTTACCATCTCTTTCAAACCAAGCTCAAGACTTCTATCCTTGAGACCCCTCGACGATCCACGGTCGCAAGCATTCTTTTCATGTTACCATATCATTTCATTCAACTCATGAATGCATATTTGATAATACTTTCTCCAAAACTCACTTGAATCAATTGTGGTTCTTGCCTTAAACACTAAGTTTGTGACATCGTGTCTTAAACCAACTTGAACTCTATACGACACCAACGCCCAAGTCATACTCCATATGATGGGCCTTGAGACCGTAAGACTACGTGGTTATACCCAATCGTAGAACTCGTAGGACCGTGCTTGCTACTACTCTGATAGCCTAACATAACTTGCCTAACTTAACTTTGCAACAACTTGACGAGCAAAGGCTGCGTCAAGCCTCGCATTGCGGAAATATGCCGCGCATGCGTTCGACTTCTGAACGACCAAGTCATTTGGGGGCCTAGACTTATGTCATAAGCTATGCAATGCAGCTTAACCAATAGGGCGAACAAAGGCTATGCCAAGCCTTGGACAATGGATCGTGAATGCTTTATCAAGCATTCATGTGGGCGACGCCTATGACTTAGGCTAAGTATATAACTTTGCCTACTCAACCAAACTTTCCTTCTCCCAAGCCACGGGACGAAGGATCAAGTGTCATTTTCAAAGCACGCCGTGCACCATCTCTAAGCCGACCGTTGGACATTTCCATATTCTAACTCAATTCGACCCGTCGGAATTAATCCCTTATCTATATGGATTCGTCTCTTTTATTATCAAGCCTACTTGTGTAAGTTGAAAACATGTGATTTATTATGTGAAGGCTACGATGAGGCAAGTTCACCGAAACTACCCCATCTGAGCGAGCGGTCGTCTCGACCGAGCAATGTCTTCGAGCAGCCGTTGTAAGGCTAAATCCGAACGCCGTTGGCGTTCTGATTCCTCCGATTGACCGAGCGGGATGGGGCACTACATCATACACCACTCAGAAAAAGTTTTGACCTCAAAACTAACTGAGTACACTTATCGACTTATAACTTGATTCAACATTCAAGGACTCTCGCACACACTACTCCTATGCGTTTCTCAATTTTGAGCCATGCTCGTGCTACCATCCATCTTTTCCTTGAAACACAATTTTAAAATCTTTTATACTTTCCTGTTCCTCAAGTCTCACTTTGATTTTAACGTATCACTTAGTTGGATCTTGCACATATTTTAGGCGTCCCGAAAATACATGCATTTCAACCAAGTCTCGTGATAGCGAATCCCGCCATCACCACTCGAGTCGAATCGTGTACATATTCAAGCGTCCCTGATATACATGCATGTCAACCGAGCCTCGTGAGTGGTGCCTCCACAATTTCTATCGCTCCGCACTCGGACGTCTGCCTAACCGCTAGGCTGTCTTTTCGTCAGTATTGGAATCATAGTTCCCAAACAACGATGTCAACACTGACCCCATCATAAGGTCAAACCAAGTTGATAGTACGGGAATTTCTACCTAAGCTCGCATCACTCCGATTTCTAAACTTCGAGTATAGATTTTCTACACACATTCCAACATTCGTCGTACGGGGTCTGAGTCATTCAGCAAAGCCATCCTACAATAAGTTCACTCAACCAATTCTTTAATATATCAATATCGTTTGTCCAACAAGCCATCTTGCGTAGTCTATCTTTCTGAACACGTTCGATATAATCCGCTTATCAATCCTTCCAAGTCAAACACACTACGACACGATTCATCTCTAAACCATAATTCACATTTCACATTTCCTAAGTCGTTCATCACAATTCACGTATTCGATCATAAGGTCATCTAGCTTAACAATATGCTGCATCCTAATCTCACGCGAGTCCGATTATCCACGGTGGTTCATGAATTACTATACAACGCTCCTGCGGAATAATCATTCTCATCGGGACATAACTCTTGTTTGGGTCTAGACTAATTCATTTTTGATACGCGGGTTGGATCTATTCAATCCTCGATTTTACTCAATCGTCAATCACAAGTCCAAACATCCTCGAATTTTCTTTCGCATCAAACTGACATGTCGAGACAATCAAAGTTGTCGCATCCAAAATTTTACGAGTTCAATCATTCCCGCGACATGAATTACCATGTCAGCGCTCACGCGGAACGATCGCCCCAAATCCGATGCGACGTATGTGCGAGGCTGGAGTCGCGCTCGCACAAGACAAGAATATTGACGCTGTGGTTATCTGTGTAACCATCAAGATACTTTCATTTTCATCCAACATTTATCTCAATCAAAATCCTAAGTATAGCATCCAACCGAACAATAACACTTGCACGATCGTCATTCGCCGAGTCAGAGTGCCCCCGAGTTATCGTATATCGATCTTTAATACGCCTCAATACCATCGACGATATGCGTAACCTGACGATCTTCCTTTGCAACCAATTTTGAGTCGTGCGAATGATGCCATCGTTCGACTGGATAATCTCCTCGACATTCAGTTCAAGTTTGATCATTATCCCTCGAATCTTTCACAACATCAATTTTTCTCCTCAAACGCAAATTCACGTATTGTTCATCCGTCTATCTTAAGTCATCGAGCAACATTTTTCTTCAAACCACATCGTTCCTTGCTAACTCAAATCATCCAGCAAACATCTATTCAAATCCTCAGAGTCTCATTTTTAAACATTCGAATCAAACTTTTCATGCACGCTATCTTTTCGTCGTGCTAACTTTTCTATACGATCCACCTATCGATTTCCTTTATCAAGTCATCAGTTTGCTACACCTTAACTTTTCCTCGATTTGATTTTACCTACTCAATTATTTTTGCGTTTCATACTCGCACCATCCTTGATCCCGTGCACGTTCCGTGTGCGTCAATTTCTAGGTTGTTTGAATCAACTCGTCAAATCTCGAGACTACAACTTATTCAATGATACTCAATCTACGGCTTTGCATACATGCGACGCTTGCTGACAGACTCATCGACACCCCACATCCTCAATCAATCGATCGACATCCCTGAAGCTATCTCATAAACCACTCAGGGATGAAGTCATTCAACAAATCCTTAACTTATCATTCTATTCACAATCTATTTTCTCGAATTACCGTCCGAACAATTCCATAAATTTTAAGCACGCTCATCTATATCGCATCGACGATAACATCGTCGCTCGATAGCACCACTATCGATAGTCATCTCACTTTACTCAATCGAGTCCAACTCGTTCTTGCTCGACACTATTCAATTCTCGCACTCAACTTTTCTAAGGTCGACACAACTTATATGCCCAGCCCGACTTAGCCAACCGTGCTTACGCGAACCATCTTTTTGTTTTGTCCAAAAAAATAGTTCTTCTATGTTTTACAAAATAGATAGACTTATTGTATGGACATCCCGTGGGACATTTGAGAGAGAGCGCACCAACGATACCAACATACGGAAGCAACAATTCAGAGTTTGCGGAAACAACGGAGTTAAAGAATTCAATCGATAGTCCAAGGACGTAAAGCCGTACTCTGATACCATCATGTCATGCCCCGCTCCCATAGGAGCGATCGTCCTTGCTAAGGCGTGATGTCGTACGAGCCTAGATTGCGCTCGTGCAAGGCGGGTTCCATAACGGCCGATTTCAGCGGCTGCGACGGGGTCGTCGCACAGAAGTCCCAAGCAGAGACATTGAATATGCCAGCGGAAATTTAGAACAAAACATAAGTCATTCAAAGAAGCTCTTTATTGATATTGAAACAAGGATTACAATAGAATGCAAGGCCAAGATTACAAGTCACTCAAGCTCACTCATCTCACATTATAATTTACGCAGCTCTCTCTTCTCTCAATTTACATGTCTTAAACCAGCGGATGCTACGGAAGGCGACGTCCATATATTATGTCCCGTATAAGTTTTGACTCCATGCGGCCGCACGCTTCGAATCGCAAAGGAACTCCGTGCCTCGACGCATCCAAGTAAGCTCTGCGCCACGAGCTTCTACCTGTGCTTGCACATAAAAACTATGTGGGTGTCAGTACTTAACTGTACTGGTGGAATGAGCTCCTCGCCTACCCATACAAAACCAACACATTTGATTTACTTTGTGCAATATAACCCTCTTATGATTGTCTTTCTACTCTTACCTTAGGATCAATTTTAGGATAGACGCCTTGTCCTATTTGGTGTCTCTAGACCATCCCGTGCTTGCATCAACGTTAACCTATCAAGTCGTGTTTGCCTTACGGCCCAAATTCAGAGATGCAACTACACGATAGACTTCATTTTCATGTGACCGTGCTATAAAACCCATATTGAGGCCGTGCCTCGCAACTCGGTATGACTTAACCATATTGCCGCCTCGCGGCCCTTGCCGCCTCGCGGCCCTTGCCGCCTCACGGCCCTTTGCTACTTAATCATCAACTGACCCATCAAGACATTGTGAACTAAGTGTCACTCGACCAACTTTGTCTTATGGCGTTTCCTGACTTAAACTCAAGACAACTCAAACCATAACTATGCAACTTATATGCCGACAACTTAAGACTCGATGCCACATCTCGTGCCGAAGCACGTCGCCTACGCTGCAACCAAATCTTAGGCCCAGACATTATGTTCCAACCGTACATATATTCAACTAGACTCAATCTAAAGGCACACTCGTGGATTGCCGCCCGTGCCGACTCATCTATATGAGGTCACTAGCACCACAAGCTATTTTGGACACATAGCTGGTATAGGATGGACCGGTCATCACAAGTAGCTAGCTCCGATGAGCGTCCACCGAATACTTGCCTTTCGGCTCAGCTACTCCACTCACATTCACCCACGGTTTCCTCCTAGGCCGGAACGGTCCCGTGGCCCCAGGTTGTCGTCCAAGGAAACAATCGCCCTTGTCGACAAGTTGTCCATGACCATACAAGACTTAACTCAAACTGACGTCTCACATAGTCATCCTCCTTTCAGTGTTACCATCTCTTTCAAACCAAGCTCAAGACTTCTATCCTTGAGACCCCTCGACGACCCACGGTCGCGAGCATTCTTTCCATGTTACCATATTATTTCATTCAACTCATAAATGCCTATTTGATAGTCCTTTCCCCAAAACTCACTTGAATCAATTGTGGTTCTTGCCTTAAACACTAAGTCTGTGACATCGTGTCTTAAACCAACTTGAACTCTATACGACACCAACGCCCAAGTCATACTCCATATGACGGGCCTTGAGACCGTAAGACTACGTGGTTATACCCAGTCGTAGAACTCGTAGGACCGTTCTTGCTACTACTCCGATAGCCTAACATAACTTGTCTAACTTAACTTCGTAACAACTTAACGAGCAAAGGCTGCATCAAGCCTCGCATTGTAAAAATGTGTCGTGCATGCGTTCGACTTCTGAACGACCAAGTCATTTGGGGGCCTAGACTTATTGTAGTGCTCCATCCCTACATCGTGCCCCGTACTCCGTCCATGGGGTACGCGAGAAAAGAACACTGTCGCTATCGATTCGGTCGGGATCGATCGAGTCGATCGAACGGGAACGGTTGAATTAAGATCCATTCCTCGTTATGGAATGTCTTCTTCGGAACAAGTCCCATATTCAGCGGGCTGCTCCGCAAGGATTGACTATGCGGCTGAGTCGGAAGAGACCTCTCGTTGTTCTGATTTTTACGCCGCTTACGTTGGTTTTGGCTTTGTTTTCTGAATGCATTTTTGTGAATATTTTTGATGGTTTTCATGGCTTGCATTTTGAACTCGCATTTCCTATCGAACTTCTTGAATAATGCAGTGTTCTAATCGGTTGCTTGTACGATTTCAGGTAATCGCGTAGGCGACGTCTAGCGCGGCCAATAATTTCTCTCGCCCGAAGTAAACTCAAGGTGAGTGGCTGACCCTTCTCTTCCCGAACCCCTTCTTAGGTAAATCGACAATGTTGTCTGAATGAAAGGATAAATGCAAGGACACGAACATGGGAAAAGGATTGAGTTTTCAAAGTGAATATAGTCTATGTCTTAATAACTAAAAAAGAAAAATATGTCTTCGCACGGTTATGGACAACTTGTCGACAAGGCGATAGTTTCCTCGAGCGACAACCCGGGGCCACGGGACCGTTTCGGCCTAGGAGAAAACAGGATATAGTCGTGCATAAGGTTTCAGCACAGGTTAAGCGGGAACTTGCAACGGAGCTAGCTACTTGCGTTGAAAGGACCCCGATTAACAAAGCTATACGTCCAGGATGGCTTGTGATGCCAGTGACCAATCACACGAAATGTTGCACTTGGTATAAAAAATGTTAACAATTGGCAGGGAAGAACATGGTAAGTTTCATAAGGCGCGGCACGGTCCGCCGCGGGTAAGTTTCAACGTAAATTTCGCTTGTTGAAATTCATTAGGATGGTTAGAAACATTTATACATTAAGTCATATAAACTCTTCAACCAAATGAGAGCTTGGAACTTAAATAGCCACGCACCAGTACAAAGTATAATTTACCGATCCTCGCTCTCCACGCAGGTACCCCGTACTACGAAGGGCGTGCCGCTTAAATCTCAAGGCAACGTGGACACTTTTGAAGCCTCGTCCGTGTGAAGGCTTGGTTTCTGAAATCCTTTTGAAGACTCCGCACTCAGTACAAAGAAGACAAATGGCGACTCGACTTCCTTCGATTCCAGGTGGCATATGTAATAGTTTTTTGCTTGTAAAAAGGGATGTAATGTATAGAACGACTATCTCATCGGTGTTCATTTTGTAAGTCGAGTCATGTTGTAGCCCGCACGACAATGAATGTAATAAAGTCAATATAAATAAAGTTTTATTATCAATGAAAAAGTCTACTTCTATTTCAAATGTGTCAATCAATTTCTCTGCATACTCTAACTTAATGTTGTGTTTCGGATAACCTTATGACTATGCTTTGTGCGATCGCAACTTAGGTTCGCACGGCATCACACCCGGGGGACGACTATCGATTCTACGGACTCGGGGTGTGACATAATGGTATCAAAGCACGACTTTACATCCTTTGACCTCGCATCGATGAGATAAGTTGTTCCATACAATGAGTCTGTAATAATTTGTGACTAATGTGCTTGCCTTCGTATCGCAGAAGTGACGTAACCCACGGCCGAGCGAGAGCAGAGCGCTTCTAGCGGCTCTAGTAGTTTGCGTCGTTCGCGGGCCGGGCCTTCTAACGATACCATCGAAAGGATGCTGCGCAAGATGGAGGCGCAGCGAAACCAGTCCGAGAACCGACATCAACAGACAGAGGAACGACAGGCCCAGTTCGAAGCTCACTTCGAAGCTTGCTTTGACACACATGCAAAATTTCAACAAAAGCAGCTGGAAACCCTGCAGCAGATCATCCAGATAATGGAGGCCAACAGAAATTATGCAACTGTGCCTACCGTCACCGCACCTACTGCCACCGTGCCGACAATCCATCCCATTGAAGTCGACACGGAGGAGCCCGAGCGTCAACCAGCAGCACCAAAAAAGTACAACTTTGAAGTGTCAGAATTTAAGAAGGCGTGCCGCACTTCCTTCAGCGGTACCGAAGGCCCTTCCATGGCAATCGACTGGTTGGAAGAGCTGGAAGATCATTTTGAGCTCCTCGGTATTGAAGAATCAAAGCAAGTCGCCTGCACACAACTTCAGCTACGGTTGAACGCGTACGACTGGTGGGCCGTACATAAGCGAGCGATCCGACGCGACAACAACTCAGCGCCGATCTCTTGGGCCACGTTTTGTAAAGCTTTTGAAGTCGAGTACCTTCCGTCAGCTGTTTGTCAGGCGAAGGAGAATGAATTCATGCAGTTGAGGCAGGGGAATCGGACAGTAGAATAGTACGTCACAGAATTCAATAAGTTGTCCAAATTTGCTAGTGAGTTTATGCCTACAGAGGAGTGTCGTGTGAGACAGTTTGAAGTGGGTCTGCGACGCTCTATCGGTACGCATATCGGGGTCCCGGAGTACAAGACCGTGGGCGAGGCTCTGAATCACGCTCTCCGTCTTGAGAGCCTGCATACTTCCGATGCTGACAATGTTGTGCGCCACTCCAATCACAAACGTCCTAGCTATACGAGAGGCAACAATCACGCGTCAAAGCGTCCGAACCATGGCAGTTACCAGGAACATAACCCATCTTCGCGATGTGCCAAGTACGGTTCCTTTTGGCATGAGGCAAGCATGTACTTTGTCTACGAAGGGGGATGCTTCATTTACGGACAGAAGGGTCACCACAAGAAAGATTGTATGGTACGTAGACCAAATCATCCCAACGCACCACCACAACAACACCGCCAAGAGAATCGAGGACAGGCACCCCGACCTTCTCAGCCCACTCAATCCAACAACCAAGACCGACGCCCTAATGCTCAGGAACGTGTCTTTGCTCTGACTCGAGACGAGGCGTTCGCTTCAGACACTATCGTGACAGGTATATTGAGTTTTAATAATGTATCTGCTCGTGTGTTATTTGATTCAGGCGCTTCGTATACTTTTATATCGGTGGACTTCGCCACCGAACACAAATTTCCTATAATATTGTTAGACCTTGATATTAGCGTAAGTATGCCTTCGGGCGTGCCACTACTCACAAACTTAGCCTGTGGGGGAGGAAACATATGTATTGAGGTTCAAAAGATCGGTCTTGATGCGATAGTTCTAGACATGAAGGACTTCGACATCATATTGGGCATGGATTGGCTCAGTCCTTGCAACGCAAACATCGACTGCGCAAGAAAGAAGTTCACCTTCCGCATACCTGGAGTGCCCAAATTCTGCTATTCGTGTGGTAAAGCATCGCCGACCTACATGGTGATCTCGGCAATCTCGGCTCGGAAGCTGCTGCATTCCGGATGCGAAGGCTACTTGGCGTCCGTTCGTGACATGAAACAGGATGGTGCAAACGTGGATGAGATCGACATTATGGCAGAATTCCCAGACGTATTCCCGGATGAGCTACCCGACATGCCACCCGATCGAGAAATAGAGTTCACCATCGATACATTCTCCGACACCCGACCGATCTCGAAAGCTCCGTACAGAATGGCCTCTGCAGAATTAAAAGAACTAAAGGCACAACTATAGGAATTACTCGACAGAGGGTTTATCCTTCGAGTGTCTCGCCGTGGGGTGCGCCAGTGCTATTCGTGAAGAAGAAGGATGGATCGATGCGGCTCTGCATCGACTATCGAGAATTGAATAAAGCCACCGTCCGGAACAAATACCCCCTGCCTTGCATCGATGACTTGTTCGACCAGCTCCAAGGTGCAACAGTGTTTTCGAAGATTGATCTGCGATCGGGTTATCACCAACTCAAAGTCAAGCCAGATGACGTACCGAAGTCTGCCTTCCGCACTCGCTATGGCCACTATGAGTTCTTGGTAATGCCGTTCGGTCTGACAAATGCCCCTGTCGTCTTCATGGATCTAATGAATCGGGTGTTCCGTCCGTTCGTTGACAAATTCATAGTAGTCTTCATTGACGACATCCTAGTCTACTCGAAGGATCGAGTGCAACATGCAGATCATCTGCGAACGGTACTCCAAACCCTTCGAGAGAATCAGTTGTATGCGAAGATGAGCAAGTACGAATTCTTGCTGAACAGCATCTTATTCTTTGGGCACATCATCTCCGCCGCAGGCATCACAGTCGATCCAAAGAAAGTTGAGACAGTCGCTAATTGAAGACGGCCCGCATCAGTTAGCGAAATTCGAAGCTTCCTAGGCTTGGCAGGATACTACCGACACTTCGTGAAGGACTTCGCGAAGATTGCATCGCCGTTGACTCGCCTCATCCAGAAAGGAGTCGCATTCAAACGGTCAGACGACTGTGAAGCTTCCTTCCAGGAGCTCAAACAACGGCTCATTTCGGCCCCGATACTTGCTCTTCCTTAAGGGACGGAGGGATTTCAAATCTTTAGCGATGCTTCTGGCTAGGTCTTGGGGTGTGTGCTCATGCAGCGGGATAAGGTGATATCTGTAGCTTTCCGGCAGTTAAAGCCGTACGAGAAGAACTGCCCCACGCACAATCTAGAATTAGCGGCAATTGTGTTTGCGTTAAAGCTATGGCGTCATTATCTCTATGGCGTGGCATGCAGGATTTATACGGACCACAAAAGGCTCAAGTATCTCTTCACCCAGAAAGAACTGAATTTGCGGCAGAGGCGATGGCTCGAACTGATCAAAGACTATGACTTGTCAATCGACTATACGCCGGGCAAGGAAAATATGGTAGCGAATGCGCTGAGCCAAAAGTACTTAGCTTCGTTATGCATCAACGATCGACTGCTGCGTGACTTAGAAGGAATGAGCATTGAACTCCGAGTTCGTTTTAGAGACGTAAAGCTGGCACAACTGCGGGTGGAACCGAGCCTACGGGAGAGGATCAAGTCTGCTCAGAAGGACGACCCATACCTGGAGAAGATGCAAAAGCTGATATCGACAGGAAAAGCGTCCAACTTTGTAGAGGACGAGTCGGAAGTGTTGCGCCTGAAGGGACGGCTATGCGTACCGGACGACGCAGAACTTAGAAAGGAGATAATGTCAGAGGCGTATTATACAAAATATTCCTTACATCCTGGTAGCACCAAGATGTATAAGGACCTCCGCGTTGTCTTTTGGTGGCACGGCATGAAGCGGGACGTAGCGCTCTTTGTGTCAAAATGTATGGCCTGTCCGCAAGTCAAAGTCGAGCACCAGCGATCGGACGGGGAGATGTAGAACCTTGCCATTCCAGAGTGGAAATGGGATCACATCACTATGGACTTCGTTGTTGGCTTGCCGAGGACGTCGCAGGGAAACGATGCTATCTGGGTTATCGTCGATCGACTAACCAAGTCAGCGTACTTTATCGCCATTAAAGTTACTTGGAGCGTCGACCGCCTTGCTCAGATGTACCTTGATGAAATAGTTCGGCTGCACGGGGTCCCAGTATCTATCGTCTCAGATCGGGATGGACGGTTCGTAACGCGCTTCTGGAATAGTCTTCATTCAGCGTTGGGGACCAAGTTGAAGTTTAGCTCAGCTTATCATCCTCAGACTGACGGCCAAACAGAGCGGGTGAACCAAATTCTCGAAGACATGTTACAACTTTGTGCGATCGACTTGAAGTCAAGTTGGGACGTCCATCTACCGCTGGCCGAGTTTGCATACAACAACAGCTAGCATTCCAGCATCCAAATGGCGTCGTATGAAGCTTTATACGGCCGGAAGTGCAGATCGCCCATTTGCTGGGATGAAGTCGGGAAACGGTAGATACTTGGTTCAGAGCTGGTGGAGCAGACCGTGCAGAAGGTCAAGTTAATACGGAAGAGATTGAAGATAGCACAAAGCCGGCAGAAGAGCTATGCCGACACGCAACGACGCCCCCTCAAGTTCTCGGAAGGAGACCATGTATTCTTGAAAGTCATGCCCATGCGGGAAGTTCCAGGTTCGGTACGAAGGGGAAATTGAGCCCAAGATTTGTTGGCCCGTTCGAAATATTAAAGCGAGTCGCCCCGGTAGCTTACCAAATTGCCTTGTCGCCTGCGTTATCAGAGGTATATAACATCTTCCACGTATCACAATTGCGGAAGTACGTGCATGATCTGAGCCATGTGGTGGATTTGGGTAAGCTGGACCTGAAGGCGGACTTGTCATATGTCGAAGAGCCGGTGTAAATCTTGGAGCGCAAGGATAAACTTCTCCGCAACCATGCTATTCCTCTCGTATGCGTCCTCTGGAGAAACCATTCGGTCGAAGAGTCGACGTGGGAGCTTGAGTCAGAAATGAAGAAAAAGTTTCCTTCATTGTTCTCGTAGAGGTAGGTTCTATTTTAAGTTTCGAGGACGAAACTTTTTTTAGTTGGTTATGGTGTAGTGCCCCGTCCCTACATCGTGCCCCGTACTCCGTCCACGGAGTGCGCGAGAAAGGAATATTGTCGCTATCGATTCGGTCGGGACCGATAGGTCGGGATCGATCGAGTCGATCGAACGGGAACGGTTGAATTAAGATCCATTCCTCGTTATGGAATGTCTTCTTCGGAACCAAGTTCCATATTCAGTGGGCTGTGCCTCAAGGATTGACTCTGCGGCTGAGTCGAGAGAGACCTCCCGTTGCTCTGCTTTTTACGCCGCTTGCGTTGGTTTTGGCTTTGTTTTCTGAATGCATTTTCGTGAATATTTTCGATGGTTTTCATGGCTTGCATTTCGAACTCGCCGCAGAGGTCGAGGGGGCCTCGAATCAGGGGCCTCGAAATCATAGCGAACTTCTTGTATCTTATATATAGAAGTCTTTCTTGAAGACCTATCCAGGGCCTCGAATCGGGGGTTCCACTGCCCGGTCAGCGGACAGGGGTCGATGGGGCAGCGCCCCCCGTCAGGGGTTTGGGGGCGAAGCCCCCAAAAGGTATTCAGATTTCCAGATCTACTTATTTTTGGACGACTGCTATCAAGGAAAAAGACGTCTTCAGGTCTGCTCAAATATCAGAAAAAAGGCGTCATCAAAGGGCTCTTGGTTTTCCTATTTATTCCAAGTCTGTAATCTTCAATTCATTGAGTCTAAGAGAATGTGTACGTTGAGTCGCACCGTATCATCTCAACCCCTAGACATATCCCTCCAAGCTCTACCATACAAACAGACCAATTCCTGAACCAAGCCCAAGCTCCACCAAGCCAAACAAAGCCCAAAGGCCCAAAGGCTATTCTGTCACCTAGGATGCAGAGTTCGGGACGAACTCTGCCCCCACACAGAGTTTGGGCCGAACTCTGTCCCCTGATTTTTAGGAACTAATTTTTAGGGTATGCTCATTGCTAGTTGTCCAACGGCCATATTTTTGAATTTTGAGGACAGAATTCTGGCCAAATTCTGCCTTCCAGACTAGTATATATAGGGCATGATTTCAACCATTTTTATTCATCTCTTCATCTCATCTTCTCTTCTCTTATAGCCTCATACAAGCCAAAACCTTCCCATCTACTAGCCAAGCTTCCTAAGCCTAAAAGTGATCAGTGCTATTCAATTAGAAGTTTGTGCAAGAGTCTGATAAAGTTGCTTGGAAAATTCCAAGTGTCGCCCCAGCGATCTTTGTAAGAAGTTGACGTACTCTTCTGAGTAAATGCACGTGGTGTAACTACTATTTCACAAATAGTAGATTTCAATCCTGAGCAAGAGTTTTCAGGCCTGGACTAGTCCTCCACGAGGGAAACCAGGTTAAAACTGTTGTGTCTGCGAATGCTCTTCTGATCTTTATTTACTTTCGCATTTCTCTCTGATTTATTTACTAAATTGATAGTTGTTTTATGGAGGTGATATAGAGTTAATTTTATTTGGTGATTATCGACACAAACTCTATTCACCCTCCTCTAGAGTTGTCTACACGTTATTTTAGACTAGTCCTCTTAGAAGGAAACCAGTATAAACCTTGGTATTTATGTTTGATCTTTTGAACTTCTTACTTTACGTATTTATTTATTAGTAGTTGGATATTGCCTGCCTATATCTGTTTTTTACAGCCATAATTTTTAATTTGGTGATTATTATTTTTGATGCACACACGCACTCTATTCACCCTCCTCTAGAGGTGCTCAATGTTCCTATAATTGGTACCAGAGTAGGTTATTTTTATATAACACTCTAGAGTATACATGGCAGCCGTGATGGAACCAACTATACTTATTGGAAGACATGGATGAGCTTCTTTCTAAAATCATTCGACTTTGATCTCTGGTCAATTATCATAGACGGTTATAAAAAGCCACCTAAAAAAGTGATTGATGGCAACCTTGTTGATAAGCCCCATGATAGATATACAACCAGCCATGGTGCTAGAACCATTAATGCTTTATTTTGTGCTATAAACAAGACTGAGTTCAATAAAGTAACTACATGTGTCACATCACACAAAATTTGGAAACTTCTTGAGGTAACTTGTGAAGGTGTTCTCACAAGTGAAGGAATCCAAGATTTTTTAGATTGACACAAGAGTATGAAGCTTTCATAATGAAGCCAAATGAATCAATCACTCATGATGTTCACTCGTTTTCTAGATATTACTAATCCTTTAACCTCTTTTGGTAAAGATTACATCAATCACGAGAAGATACGTAAGGTACTCAGGGGACTAACCAAGAACTGAAATCTCAAGACTACCACAATCATAAAAGAAAATGATCTCATCACTATAACGCTAGAGACACTCATGGGGAAGTTGATGACTCGTGAGCTGAACTTGAAGGACTTTGAAGAATCAACACCAAAAGAAAAGTCAATAGCCTTCAAACCATATGTAAAGAAAGTCTCAAGCGAGGAAATAGGCGATGATGATTTTGATGGTGAGGAATATGCATTGATGGTCAAGAACTTCAAAAAATTCTTGAGGTTTGAGAAATCAAACTGAAAGAAGAAAGATCATCAAGATAGCAATGAAAGAACCTATATACGATGGATACAAGAAGACAAGGCACTTAAAGAAAGACTGTCAATTTTTAAGAAAGAAAGTCGCTACGAACGATCAAACAAAAAGTCTCCATCCTGAAACTACACAAATACAAGCATCTGGCACGAAAGTGAAGCTAGTGACTCAGAGAAAGAAGACAGACCAAGCAATACTGTAAATGTATGCTTAATGGCATTTGTGTAAAACCTCCGATTCGAGGCCCTGGATAGGTCGCTAGGCGGTTCAGAGAAATCTTTTTGTATGACGCCGTCTTTGGTCCATCATTTATTCTTTATTGCTTATGTCCTAGTTTGATCATGTTAGATCATGCTTACTGTATGTCTACAAATACATGTTAGGCAAGCAAAATATGTTGCAGTACGATACAAGCATAGCAATATGATATAGGACAATTAGGACAAATGCTAAGTTTAAGTAGCAACATGATAGTGAGTATATGAATATTAGTGACATCATTATGTTAAACTTAACTAATTAGCCATATTCAAAAATATTATGTAATCATTGGGCTAACATAGTCCAGTCTTGAGAACTCTAATTCGATGTTTAATCCACTATATAGTGAAACGCAAGCTTTGATCCCAAGCACTTGCAACTTCTTACAGATACCTCGTGCTTTGATCAAAAGACATGAGAAACTTCACAACGCAAGCCTTTGATACGAAGGAATCGTCGACTTCAAAACTAGTATGAAGACAAAATTATTTTCAAGCCTTGTTATAACTCGAACTAAACTTCTAGATCGAACTGAACTGGCACTTGCTTAGCTAAGAGTCGTAAAGCTTAGATGGGAAAGTGTTTAAGCTCAGATAACTCTTGTAAAGAATATAAGAGAGAGATGAGATGAAAATGAATGTGAATTCTTCTCTATTTATAAGGTTCTGGAGGACCGAACTCGGACAGAGTTCGGTTCCCTAATGTTCATCATTTTGAATGTTGGAGCATGTTCTTTAGGAAGACCTGATCTCAAGGGTTTTGCTGGGTCAAGGGGACCGATTTTGGTTGCCTAGTAATCAGCATGGTCCAAGAGACTTTGATTTGGATTTTGGGCTCTTTGAATGGGTTAGTTTGTATAGTCTGTGGACTGAATAGATAGGAATTTTGGTAGGCTTTTTGGTAATGGTATAAAAAGCTAACCAAGTGCTAATTCACTCGATGTACATTTTTTCTAGACTCACTAAAGTATTAAAATACATAATAAGTGAAAAAACATATTTGTTCAGCAACATTAGCAATTTGGCGAAGACTTTGTTCAGATGGTGTAGCAATGTGGTAGTCATCCAGCAGTTGTACTTTAGCAGTATATTATTTGTTGTATCGAATTAGAGTTTTAGTCGGTTATCCAAATTAGGGGTGACCATGATCTATGGGCCAACATAATTAAGTGAGTGCAAGAAAATATATATGGTCTTTCTAATCTTGTCTTATGATCAGTTAACAATTCACGAGCACACATGTGTCCATAAGCATAAATTACACAACAAAGTTAATCTTACCCAATACTTACCATCATTCAATGTCAATACAATGATATAATTCGTAAACTAAAAGTGCCATAAGCGTGTCTCAGCATAGGATATTTATTAGCCTTCATGAAATACATAAACACGTCAAGTACCTATTCCAACATCGAATTACTAAGATTGCAAGCATATGACATTAGCATGCAGCCTAACTATATGAAGGTCACTGGCACTACAAGCCATTTTGGACTATTAATGGTTAGACGACTCGCCTCTAACAAAGGGTAGCTAGCCCTCTTGAAGGTTTCTGAATCACCTGTGCTAGTACGTCAACACTTATTACCCTTGGTCCTCCTAGGCCAACACAATCCCGATGCTTCGACAATCGTTCGAGGACCTCAAACCATGTGCACAAATTGTATATGACCATGCAAGTGCGTGAACAGTTAAACTCTAAAACATATGCATAGTACAAAACTGAAATAAGTATACAACACATCTTTATTCAATACCACTTTTCTTGAACCATCGCTTGCATTTCCATTCTTCTCATTTCTGGTATTCTACCGTAGCGACCCAATGGCCCCAAACCTCCACAACAGTTATCCATCTCTGAAACAACAATATGATAGTCGTCATGTATGTGCATAGCAGTACAACATTTTCATAGGTTAAGCTAAGTACAGTACTATACTCCATATGATAAGATAAAAGTAATTATACATTACATAATATATATCCACAGTTTAATAATTTCATATTCTATAACAACAAGTAAACATAAATGAGATTACTCTCTTTATCTATCTTGGTTCTTTTCTTTTTATTAGCATACAACAACTCATACCATAAAGGTATGGCATGAGCAGAAGTCCTTTCTTGCTAGCTTGTAACTTTGGATTATAAATGAGTAGTTAAAACACTCCAATTCTCCACAAAGTACTTTATTATATAAAGAGTTTCTAGAATTTAATTAACTTCTTATTCCTTTTAAGTAACTATATTAGACAATAATCAAAGTAGGATAAATGCTTTCTTGTTGTATATTAAATAATTTATTACAAATTGCAGGATATACCAATAAATAAAATCATAAACACTTATCCAATCATAAGGTAAGGAATTATTTCAAATCTAAATTATAAACATCCCTCCCGTGCATGCAAAAGGAAAGAAAAAACTCCAGAAAATGAGAGAGAAAATAATGAAGCAAAGAAAGTAAGATAAGTTTGGTACAATACTTCCACTTCCTAGTGCTATGGTAGAAGCTGCTCCACAAATTGTATTTTCTTCCCTACCCTTACTTTCAAACACACCAATATAATCCATAATTGTATGCATACAATATGTAGCACAATTTTAATGGATGAGAACGCCCTTCGTTAAAGGACAAAAGATTGTTTTGAAAAAAAATTGTTGGGACACATGTCCTAATTTCGTTGAATTTTCAGTTCTCACTATCTTATTTTAGTATATTAAAAACAAATTTGTCCTATATGAGAGGTATTCCAAGTCTTTTACTAAGATATAATAATAATAATAATAATAATAATAATAATAATAATAATAATAATAATAATAATAATCTATTCTATTATATAATACGAAAAGTAGATTTTATCGTAGAATTTTTTCTTCCAAAAATACCTCCAATATATATACTAATTAAAAAATAGATACAATAAATTTCACTGACAACCATTTAAGATAAGGGAAATTTATGAAATGCCCAAAAAACGAAAAAAGTTTTATGAAAAATCCACCGCGCAATAACATTTCATCGTGTGCCCAGAATTAGGAAAAATATATAAAGAGGGTTCCGAATGACCGTTTTGCCCTTCCTTCTAATTTATTAAAAACACCCACAAAACTACTCTTAAAAAAGTTTCGATACTTCATTTCTTTCATACGCTGCTCACTTTCGAATCTAGGTTTTTTCCTCAAAAATCTTCAAAAACTCGTCGAAAAATTTCGAAAAGACCGAGACAAACGACAAAAGTGCTAAAACGGAGGTCCAAACATCATTTTTTTGCGATTCTAAAATTTTGGAAGGCCATCTAATGGAGAAGCGATTAATCTCAGGCTCCTCGAAGATACGCTCATTTTGCGACAAACCGGGCCTCGTTTCGACCTCCCAGTCAAAAGTTATGGCCCTCCAAAGTTTCAACTGACCATAAAATGCGGAAGAATGGGCATTCTCCGTGTTAGAACACGAAGAATGTTAATTTCGCATAAGGGTGGTCATTCTCCGTGTTAGTAACACGGAGAATGGCATTCTTCGTCTTAATTTACACGGATAATGGTCATTCTCTGTGTTAGTAACACGGAGAATGACCATTCTCTGTGTTAGTAACACAGATAATGACATTCTTCGTCTTAATTTACATGGAGAATGTCATTCTCCGTGCTAAATTACACGGAGAATGGTCATTCTCCGTCTTAATTTACACGGAGAATGGCCATTCTCCGTGTAATTTAGCACGGAGAATGGCCATTCCAGTATTAAAACGCAGGAGAATGGCCATTCTTCGTGTTAAATAAAATGGAGAATGGCATTCTCCATGTTAAATAAAATGGAGAATGGTCATTCCAGTGTTAAAACGCAATAGAATGGCCATTCTCTGTGTTAGAAACACGGAGAATGTCATTCTCCGTGTTAAATAAAACGGAGAATGACATTCTCCGTGTTAAATAAAATGGAGAATGGCATTCTTCGTATTAATTTACACAGAGAGTGTCACGACCCGCACCCTAGAGTAAGGGCAAAAGAAGTGGGTACGTACAGCCTACGTCGCAGTGTCGGCGGTAGAACGATGTCCTAGGTCAAACATCTAACAATATAAAGGTACATGTACAATATATACACTCCGAATGGAGGTGACATAGCAAATACAGTCTCAATCACATCTAAGGTAGAGCATGATAAAAGATAGATAAAATATGAAATCCACAAAGAGATACCGCAGATAGAAGTCTAAGTGTCTAAGATACACAAACCCAGAAAACATCTCAAATCTCAAATACAGTAATCCATAAAGTAAATACAACTCAAGACAACTAAAATAACTATCTATACAACCTCTACTGTGTCTCCTCTAGGCTAGCAGGCAACCTCCAAGATATCTGTAAAATTTATCAACAGGTCCAGTCAGGACAGGAGCGAGCACAAAACATCTCACGCAGTTCATATCAAGTTAGAAAATATAACGTGCAATAGAGTAAGATACATGAAACGCTGAAAGAAGATGTATATGAAAAACAGAAGGATATGATAACAGGAAATATCTATATATGATAAGTAAGAACTGTAAGCAATATGTGATTTAGAGTACAATATGGTTATATAAACGGGTTAGGTTATACAATAAAATGGGACTCCTTTGTACGTGGGTGTACAATGGACATATACAATTTCTTATACAATAGGATTGATCACATAACCATTTCTACTCTCCCTCCCCAATCAATACACAAGGATCCAATTCAGTTACGCTACCTTATACAATAGCTTGTACAATAGAGCTCAATGTGATAATGAGAGTACAATATGCACAATAAGTGTACAATAATAAGGGTATTCAATAAATACAATATGTTAGTGAAACGTACATCATAATATGTATTTAGTTAACACAAAGGAGATAATATCGCAAAAGAAGATCCATATAGTACCAATCCGTGTTACTAATGTGTCAGCATCAAGTAAATTAATCTATGGCAAGAATAGACGTTCTAGCAAGTATAAAACGGTCAGAGAATGTACTCGCCTGATAACCTGAACAGTTGATAGGTATAGAGGTCCAAACTGAAGCCACAGTGTCCTATTTAGAGCAGCACAGGTCAAGATGTACACGAGAGATGATAAATAAAATGTACAATGCATCTGCATGCTGTCTAGGTCAAACTAGACTAAGTCAATACTTGGTCAACTCTAGTCAACCATACTAGTCAAATTAGGTCAACTAGGTCAAGTCCTAGCCCAAACAAGTCTAACAGGTCTCACTAGGCCTAACCAAGCCTAGGCTAGCACTCACACAATCACAAGACAATGTGAACCACAACAATGCATAATATAAAATAGATAATATATATAAATACATACCTTCATACATACATGCATATCCATATTACATACATATTTATATATAGGCATATGTTACATCATGCATATTTACATAGTTACATAGATATATACATTCATGCACATTTACATACATACTTTTATACATTATATATGTTAACATTCATTACAATGCATTATATTTTACTTATAATTTTGATTGATTCATTCATTCATATATGACATTCATTCATGCATATTACATACTTACATGCATCTATACATTATATACATTGTATATAACATGTAAAAATAGAAGGAAAAAAAAAGAAAAAAACTGACATAGAAAAGGAAGGGAAGGAAAATGTAAAGAAAAGGGAAAACAGTGGACATATACATGCTTGCATCATATATTCTACATTACCATACATACTATCATTATATATTACATTATATTATTTATATATTATGAGTTTATATCTATCATTACATGTATACCTTGCATTCATATATAGCATTCACTATATACTTTCATGCATACATTGTATATCATTCATTCATTCATGCATTTATGCATTGCTTACATACATTATATTAATTGCATTCCTACATGCTTGCATTCAACCATATATATACATTAATGTAAAGAGGATATATATCATTTCATTCATCTAACATATCATGTATTACATACTCTATATTCATTTAATACCCATACTACATAGGCTCATAGGTTACACAAAATGCATATATCGTATAGTCACTCTTCTACTTAAAACCAATACTGTACCAATTGGGCATTCACTAAATTCTAAGATTAAAGTATGTCGTAGCCCTTTGTGTTAGCTTTCCGAAACTTTAAACGGATCGCATTTTCGTGTCCGGAAGCTCCCGAAATCGCGAAAATACCGAAACACGTTCGTCTTTCGTACAGCTGACACTCAAATAATTATACAGAAAGTTACAGAAAGAATTTGGCTTATTAAAATATATATATTTGGAAAGCTAACTTCGATACGGTTCTTTTAAAAAAATGGAAGATAAATCGGAGTTCTAAGCTAAAAGTTATGACATTTCTAAGTTGCTTTGGTTAATAAAAAACGTTGATGAATATTATTACGAATTTGACAAAAGAACATATATAGGCCAAGATACTTGGATATAAACATAGGTATCCAAATGAAACTCATTCTAACCATCCTAACTAAGATCAATCCACTCTCTAACCATTATAAAACTGAATTTAAATATCTATTTAAACTATTATCATACATACATACACTTGGGGTGTCCTAATTTGGGATCTATCAAGTAGGACACAAGACACATATCTAAAATCCTCAAGAGAGCTCCAAATGACCTCAAATATGAATCTAAATGGGACACATGCATGAGGATGGATCCTACGGATTCAAAACTAATTTATATGCAAAGAAAATCGATTTAGAGGATGGATTTTACCTATTGGGAGTGGAATCCCAATGAAATCCTTTATGACACGGCTCCGATACGAAGATCCCTCAAAGTGGACACTCCTCCTTGCACTCCTCTTCCAATCCTTGGTAGCACCCTTCCCTCGGAGAATGGGAATGACTGAGGGAAGGTTTGGTGAAGGAATGATTTGATTTGGAGATCAAATCAATGGGAAGGCTCTCTAAAATTGGGGAAGAACAAAAGGAAAATAAAAGAGACAAAATTGTAATGAATGAAATGAATCATTCTCTCCTAAAGGTGGCTGCCATAAAGTGTCCATTAGGGCTAATGGGAAATGTCCTAATTGCCCCTCTCTAGTCTCATATGGTTAAGTGTAGACTAGGTTCAAGTTTGGGGTCAAAATGATCTAGTTTTGAGTCTCTAACTTAACCATTCTAACATGATAAAAATTAGTTTAATTAACTAACTTAAATGTTGGGTCTTGTGAGCCATGCTTAACTTAATATTGGGTTCCATCTAGAGTTTAAGCTACCCGGGTCACAATACAAGTCGGAACGAGACGAAACTCAAACCCGACTAAACAAATCCAATAAAAACAATATTAAAAATATAAAATTTTCCCAAAATTTAAAATATGAAAGATGACCAAAATCATAATACATCAATTTAAATATTATTAAAATAATCTAAAATTCACCAATTAATCAAAATCCTAAATAATTCAAAAGTCATAAAATGATCAAAATACCCTTAGCCTAAAAAGTTGTAAATAGTCATTCTAATCACATGGTTAGGTCTACATGGTCATGGTTAGTCTTTAGGCTCAACAGTTCTAGATTTCACTATCTAACACTTCAAAATTATAATTTACCAATTTTAAATAGTAATAAATTAATTAAAAATTCTTATAAATCATAAATCCTATTATTAAATAATAAACTTTTACAAAAGTTCAAAATTATCCTCAATTTAGAAAAGTGAGTGGTACAATCCTACCCCTTAGAAAAATTTCGTCCTCGAAATTAAAATGTTCATACTCCTTCTAGGTCAAACCCCCACAATCAAAGTCTCAGAACTTAAACAAATCATACGATTTAAAAGGACGACATACAGGGTCATGGCATACGGTGGTAGTGAAAGTCTCATCTAGGTATACTAGTCATGCTAGACCAAAACGGTCATAGGGTATCAAACATACAAGCAATCAGGGGTGTTAAACTGGAAAAGATACAGAAATAACAAATCATCAAAACTGTAAGGCAGTCTACCATCTTATATGAAAAATGGTACTTATCAAAAAATAAAATAAAGATAACTACCAATTATCTATAAAGGGGTACAGAAAAAAATCAAAATCAAAAGTTAAAGAATGAAAGTCAATTGCATTGAAATCCAATCACAATATAGGATTCTCTTAATCCTGTTAAGACTAAATTGTAAGTTCTAAAAGTTATGTAGTTCGTGTGTGTATGGGTGTATGTGGACATGTTCATATGGTTAGATAGTAGGCATGTGTGTATGTGAAATATACATGAAAGTATATAGGAGGATTTGGGTTTCAAAACAATAGCTATCAAGTTACACTACTCATGGCATATTGGTTAAACAATCTACAATACACAACCTATTTACTCATAACATGCATGGCTAACCATATATATATATATATATATATATATATATATATATATATATATATAAAGTGGTAGAAATTTAGTTATGTATCTATATACATTATAACATGTATGCATAAACTCTATATATATGTCTATATAGATATATGAACATAACATAGAGAGGAAGGGTTAGGTTTACATGGCAGTGTATACTAAGTTAGGGTGTGTGTGTCCTTGTACATGATTATAACTTTAGTATTGAAAGGTTAAACCCAGTTTTAGTTCAGCATTTACATACAAATCTGAAAATAAGCTAACATTTAAACCAGTGTAATATTAACATAATGCAGTTTCAGATTTTAGGGGTTTGAAACATCACAACCAACTCAATGCTCCCAACACATCCTAACATGATAGAGATAAAACCCTAACATACTATCCATACATTCAATAATGTATATACCTCAAAATATTACATTAAAAAAGGCAAATTGAACTAAACATTTGGAATCCAGTATTAAGGGTTAATATGCACACGGTCTTAGATTTGACAAATTCAAACATAAAACCTAACCAATTTCTTTAAGAATTGAAACCATATATATAACATACATGTGCAGTGATGTAAACAACAACTAATAATATGAAATTTATATTTAAATTATGAATTTAAAATGGAAAAAAAAAGAACTAATCTCTGATACCGTATTGTGTCAGAGATATTGGGGTTTTGAGAATTTAACATCAACAACATATTAATATGTATTTAGATGGGTTGGTAATCAAAGTGTAGCATGCATACGTGTCAGGCAAAGTGTCTGTGTCCGCTATATATATATTCTCATGTCCTAATATAAAAATAAAATTCCATATCAAGACCAACATTTAGATTCCTACCAAGATTGCAAGTAGGTGATTGATTAATCAAGACAGTTTTATTATTATTATTATTTAATACAAGAATAATAGCAAGAAGAAAATAACGATAAAATCTGTTCTGCTTATCTGTTTAAAAGAAGAACCATTTTGAAACCAGAGCTATAAAATCAAATCCAAGATAAGGTCTAGCAAAATCATCGATTCATTGTATTAAGAAGAAATTCATAGTAAGAAGTTACACAAGGTTTATAATACAGCTAAAGCTACTCCTAAGTTAAATAATGAGAAGCAAAACAAACAAAATAAACAATAATTCTTTTTTTTTAGAATGGCTGAAACAAAAGTAGAGAAAACATATTCAAGAATATTTAAGGTACAATCTGATAATCATATGCGTCTATCCAAAATCATGGTACTCTAAATCCTCGTCATACTAGTAAGCAAGGCTACGATAATCACAAAGTCCTCGACTTAGGCACATACCTCTAGAATCATGGTATTTAAAATTTTTGCGATGCCGCTAGCTTGGCTGCGAAAACCTTAAATTCCCACATCCGAGAAATATATCCAAAGTCAAACTATATGTCCTCACCATGCTGGCGAATGTGACTGTAGAAGACTAGATTCCATAACTTAGATGACCTAGCCCATATAATTTCATCTTGACAAAAATTAAATTAAATCAACAATGGATACCCAAAAATCAAATCCATTAACTAACCAAGAAAGATAAATATAAACTATTAGAATCAAATTTTGAGATTTTTTATAATGAGATTCTCAAGGGTCATTCCAGGAATCTCTCAAGGGATCCTAACTGTGATTGAGTACCTTCAAAAATATGTCCTACTCCTACTGTAGGCTGTAGTGAAACTCTAGTTCGAATACCACTACACAAACTCGACTGCATGGGCCACCACTAAAAATGTGTCACGATCCGCACCCTAGACTAAGGGCACGAGAAGTGGGTACATCCAGCCTATGTCGCAGTGTCGGCGGTAGAACGCTGTCCTAGGTCAAATATCTAATAATATAAAGGTACATGTACAGTATATACACTCCGAATAGAGGTGACATAGCAAATACAGTCTCAATCACATCTAAGGTAGAGCATGATAAAAGATAGATAAAATATGAAATCCACAAAGAGATACCGCAGATAGAAGTCTAAGTGTCTAAGATACACAAACCCAGAAAACATCTCAAATCTCAAATACAGTAATCCATAAAGTAAATACAACTCAAGACAACTAAAATAACTATCTATACAACCTCTACTGTGTCTCCTCTAGGCTAGCAGGCAACCTCCAAGATATCTGTAAAATTTATCAACAGCTCCAGTCAGGACAGGAGCGAGCACAAAACATCTCACGCAGTTCATATCAAGTTAGAAAATATAACGTGCAATAGAGTAAGATACATGAAACGCTGAAAGAAGATGTATATAAAAAACAGAAGGATATGATAATAGGAAATATCTATATATGATAAGTAAGAACTGTAAGCAATATGTGATTTAGCGTACAATATGGTTATGTAAACGGGTTAGGTTATACAATAAAATGGGACTCCTTTGTACGTGGGTGTACAATGGACATATACAATTTCTTATACAATAGGATTGATCACATAACCATTTCTACTCTCTCTCCCCAATCAATACATAAGGATCCAATTCAGTTACGTTACCTTATACAATGGCTTGTACAATGGCTTGTACAATAGAGCTCAATGTGATAATGAGAGTACAATATGCACAATGAGTGTACAATGATAAGGGTATTCAATAAATACAATATGTTAGTGAAACGCACATCACAATATGTATTTAGTGAACACAAAGGAGATAACATCGCAAAAGAAGATCCATATAGTACCAATCCGTGTTACCAATGTGTCAGCATCAAGTAAATTAATCTATGGCAAGAATAGACGTTCTAGCAAGTATGAAACGGTCAGAGAATGTACTCGCCTGATAACCTGAATAGCTGATAGGTATAAAGGTCCAAACTGAAGCCACAGAGTCCTATTTAGAGCAACACAGATCAAGATGTATACGAGAGATGATAAATAAAATGTACAATGCATCTGCATGCTGTCTAGGTCAAACTAGACTAAAGTCAACACTTGGTCAACTCTAGTCAACCACACTAGTCAAATTAGGTCAACTAAGTCAAGTCCTAGCCCAAACAAGTCTAACAAGTCTCACTAGGCCTAACCAAGCCTAGGCTAGCACTCACACAATCACAAGACAATGTGAACCACAACAATGCATAATATAAAATAGATAATATATATATAAATACATACCTTCATACAAATATGTATATCCACATTACATACATATTTATATATATAGGCATATGTTACATCATGCATATTTATATAGTTACATAGATATATACATTCATGCACACTTACATACATACTTTTATACATTATATATGTTAACATTCATTACAATGCATTATATTTTACTTATACCTTTGATTGATTCATTCATTCATATATGACATTCATTCATGCATATTACATACTTACATGCATCTATACATTATATACATTGTATATAACATGTAAAAATAGAAGAGAAAAAAAAGAAAAAAACTGAAATGGAAAGGGAAGGGAAGGAAAATGTAAAGAAAAGGGAAAACAGTGGACATATACATACTTGCATCATATATTCTACATTACCATACATACTATCATTATATATTGCATTATATTATTTATATATTATGCATTCATATCTATCATTACATGTATACCTTGCATTCATATCTAGCATTCACTATATACTTTCATGCATACATTGTATATCATTCTTTCATTCATGCATTTATGCATTGCTTACATATATTATATTAATTGCATTCCTACATGTTTGCATTCAACCATATATATACATTAATGTAAAGAGGATATATATCATATATATATCATTTTATTCATCTAACATATCATGTATTACATACTCTATATTCATTTAATACCCATACTACATAGGCTCATAGGTTACACAAAATGCATATATCGTATAGTCACTCTTCTACTTAAAATCAATACCGTACCAATTGGGCATTCACTAAATTCTAAGATTGAAGTATGTCGTAGCCCTTTGTGTTAGCTTTCCGAAACTTTAAACGGATCGCATTTTCCTGTCCGGAAGCTCTCGAAATCGCAAAAATACCGAAACACGTTCGTCTTTCGTACAGCTGACACTCAAATAATTCTACAGAAAGTTACAGAAAGAATTTGGCTTATTAAGATATATATTTGGAAAGCTAACTTCGATACGGTTCTTTTAAAAAAACGGAAGATAAATCGGAGTTCTAAGCTAAAAGTTATGATATTTCTAAGTTGCTTTGGTTAATAAAAACGTGGATGAATATTATGACGAATTTGACAAAAGAACATATATAGGCCAAGATACTTGGATACAAACATAGGTATCCAAATGAAACTCATTCTAACCATCCTAACTAAGATCAATCCACTCTTTAACTATTATAAAACTGAATTTAAATATCTATTTAAACTATTATCATACATACATACACATGGGGTGTCCAAATTTAGGATCTATCAAGTAGGACACAAGACACATATCTAAAATCCTCAAGAGAGCCCCAAATGGACTCAAATATGAATCTAAATGGGACACATGCATGAGGATGGATCCTACGGATTCAAAACTAATTTATATGCAAAGAAAATCGATTTAGAGGATGGGTTTTACCTATTGGGAGTGGAATCCCAATGAAATCCTTTAGGACACGGCTCCGATATGAAGATCCCTCAAAGTGGACACTCCTCCTTGCACTCCTCTTCCAATCCTTGGTAGCACCCTTCCCTTGGAGAATGGGAATGATTGAGAGAAGGTTTGGTGAAGGAATGATTTGATTTGGAGATCAAATCAATGGGAAGGCTCTCTAAAATTGGAGAAGAACAAAAGGAAAATAAAAGAGACAAGATTGTAATGAATGAAATGAATCATTCTCTCCTAAAGGTGTCTGCCATAAAGTGTCCATTAGGGCTAATGGGAAGTGTCCTAATTGTCCCTCTCTAGTCTCATATGGTTAAGTCTAGACTAGGTTCAAATTTGGGGTCAAAATGATCTAGTTTTGAGTCTCTAATTTAACCATTCTAACATGATAAAAATTAGTTTAATTAACTAACTTAAATGTTGGGTCTTGTGAGCCATGCTTAACTTAGTATTGGGTCACATCTAGAGTTTAAGCTACCCGGGTCACAATACAAGTCGGAACGAGACGAAACTCAAACCCGACTAAACAAATCCAATAAAAACAATATTAAAAATATAAAATTTTCCCAAAATATTAAAATATAAAAAATGACCAAAATTATAATACATCAATTTAAATATTATTAAAATAATTTAAAATTCACCAATTAATCAAAAATCCTAAATAATCAAAGTCACAAAATGACCAAAATACCCTTAGCCTAAAAGTTGTAAATAGTCATTCTAATCACATGGTTAGGTCCCCATGGTCATGGTTAGTCTCTAGGCTCAACAGTTCTAGGGTTCACAAGCTAACACATCAAAATTATCATTTACCAATTTTAAATAGTAGTAAATTAATTAAAAATTTCATAAATCATAAATCCTATTATTAAATAATACTTTTACAAAAGTTCAAATTATCCTCAATTTAGAAAAGTGAGTGGTACAATCCTACCCCCCTTAGAAAATTGCGTCCTCGAAATTAAAATTTTCATACTCTTTCTAGGTCAAACCCCCACAATCAATGTCTCAGAACTTAACAAATCATACGATTAAAAGA